>LR990106.1:14816138-15435002 GCA_905147225.2 Euproctis similis
TGAGACCTAGATTTCTATTACAAAAAAGAATCTACGATATCTCGGCAACGATTTTTGGGAGAACAGCATTCACGACTGATCATCATGAAATTTTGTCAGGATTGTATGAAGAACATTTTCTAAGATTTTTAAACAGGAGCAAACATGTTATAAAAAACGCAAAACCGGTTCGTACTTTGTGTCTATAGCCTTCGTCCATAAATAAGTAGGCTGTATAAATCTGAAGGATTTTTTCTAACTGGATCAGTAGTAAGTGGATCAGTATGAATGGGCCGACACGACTGGTGAAATATCACGACCTCTTAGAATATCGGCGTAAAGTGGCTCATGCCGCGTTTTGCTCGATGAGAAAGGTGTCCTGTGGGATAGGAAAGGGGATGGAAGTGGGATGGGAAGTCCCCATCCCACTTCCATCCCCTTTCCTATCCCACCAACGATAACATTCCCGAAGAGGGTTGACGTCAGGCAGGCGGCCGGTTATAAAACCACTGACAAAGCTTTTGACAACGTGGATACTTCTAAAGTATGACATGTTGTGCTGACCCTAATAGGGCAGGAAACTGTTGGACGATATCATTTACTTTATTTTTTAACGCGCCTGGTATGATATAAACTGGCTTATTTTAGCTGTTCAATCAGTATAGTGAACTGCGCTGTTTCTCAGAAACGAACATATAAAATCAATATTCGATGTTTATATATAGTGACTAAGTAGTGATAGGTGTTTGTTCTGTCTACATTGTAGAAGTCTGTTGTTTTGCGTTGGTAGGTAGTTTATTTTTTGTATGGTAAGTTATTCAGGTCCACGAAACATTCGTTGTATTTTTAATTGTTATGTTTTGTAGCCTTGCAAATGAAAACTATCTTTCAAAAAATTAATAAGAAAATTTAGGTATTTTTCTTCGTTTTCAACTAAATAACCAATTAAAAAAAACTCGCTTAAAATAGCCGTAAAAATAAATAAATAAAATGAGATTAAACTATTAGCTGCTGTAGTTAGCCCATTAGATGAAAAAGCAAGTTGTGCTGAAAATTAAGAAATATTTTTTAGGAGGATATTAAATCTAACGTAGAACAAAAGAAAAATATCTGGCTGGATTATGTCTGAACTTAACAACAGAATGATAAATAACAGAGAAAACGATTCAGATTTACCGATGCAGGAATATAAGAAAATCTTTAGAAATTAGTGAGCTTAAACTGGCCATGGTACTTATTAGGGTTTTTTGATTGACTAACCAAAAGCGGAGGGATGTATGTGTCGACGGTTACGACACATTCCATGACCAAAGTGAACGTGTCCTTGTGTGTTAAAAGAAGTTATGAAGTTTTCAAAAAATCTGAAAGTCGGAAATGTGAGGTGTGTAAGAAGTAAAAATCGTAAGGGAAATAATGTAAAGTTATATATGTAGGTTTTTAAAAGAATGTTTAGTAAAATAATAATATATACTATTAGACATTTTGTTTCTAGGTTGGAGAGATTTATAACACTGTTGAAGCTCACGAGAATTTGAACGAGTGCCAAGAAGTCATTTTAGTCCTAGAGAACTATACACGGGACTTTAAGTCTCTATGTGAATGGTTCCGATTGAAATGGGAATATGATAATACGCCTCCCCCTCAAAGACCGCAAAGTTTAGCATGGGAGATTAGAAAGACTGATTTCGTGCGTCCAGAATCTCGACGAACTCACTCTGTTAAGAGTTCTCCGTCAGTTTCAGGGAAGAATAGTCCTTGTCTATCTGGAAGTAATACTCCGAGTGGAAAAAATAGTCCGAGCTTAACAGGGAAAGCTAGTCCAGGGAGCGGAAAGATAAGTCCCAGGAATTCTGGACATTCCAATACTAGTCCAAAACCTAATATAGATATCTTTAGTAGTAAAATTAATTTGAAATCAAATGGTAAGTCCGATCCTAAAGCTGCCAAAGAGGTGTTGAGGCTTTCGGATATAAAAGAAAAAGAGATTATTGACAATCTCGAAAATCGTGATATCTTGAAAGACTTAACTGATACCTCAAATGATAAGGGAGGAAACCTAAACACTGATAAGCTAACAGTCGAGATAGGTCAAGCTAAGGAATGTTCAAACATTTCCCCTAAAATGGTCGTTATTAAATCACCTAAACGTTTACTAGCCCGGAAAGATGATTCTAAACCATGCAATGATAGCGTTTTCTGTCACGCTAAGGCGACCATTGCGAAATTGGAGGAAATGGAAAATCAGTTTTTAGCAAAACAAATAACAGAGAATGAAATAAAACATGATAACCAAAGAAATATTGAACGTGAATCAGATAATATTGTTCTATCTGATGGTGCACTTGAAAATCCTGTTAATACTAAAGAAAATATAGATGACAAAGAAGAAAGTCCGACAGAATCACCTGTTAAATCAGACGACAATTTTGCAGATGTTTCTAATGAAAGCTCGAGTAAATCTTCGGAAAATGAATATAAATTTCCATCCAAACAACTAGAACAAGTCGAAGAAAATCATATTACACAAGGTATTCATGTTTCTGTACCTATGGTCAATTCTAAATCGGATCTGATTGAACGTAAATCTGATCTATCATTAAGTGATAATTGTTTGCTTGACGCCAATAAAGAAATGTCTAAAAGAGAAGAATTAAATTCCCAATTGGAAATCAAAGAGGGAAAAAAAGAGCCAAAACATTTAATTGACAAATTACCACCAAGACCAGCATATTCACAAGCAGCAGCCAAACCAAAGACTGTAACAACAGTGAAGTCAGAGCCTAAATATCCAACTAGAATTATATCTAGGAGCAAAACAGTCGTTGAAATACGTTCCAATGTTTTTCAGAAACAGCCGCAAAGGAATGATGCTAGAAACAGAAACCAAATAAATAAATGCAGCTATCCATTTAATCTTACTACAGGTCGCTCTAACCTCTTTCATGCTCCAAATAGACCTGCACCAAAGAGACCTATTAACCGAATGCAGCAGATGGGATCTGGGGATAATAGAACTACAGTAAAATCGGATGTTCAAACTATAAAGCGTCCTTGTCGTCCTACATCATTGAATGTCAATGAAAAAGGAGATAAAAAAGAAAATAATAAATCAACTTTGAGTAATGTTAAAGATTGTAGTGAGTATGGTAGTTCCGATACATTAGTTTCTCGACTTGATTTATCTCGTATCGAATCTAGTGAAAGTTTAAAGACCTTAGTGCCAGAAGGAGCAGATGTTGGGAATACTTTAGAATTACTCAATGTTGATAATACTACAAATGATGAGGGTGGTTGGCTTACTGTTAAGTCTAGACGCTTAAGTCGCGAATCTAAGAAACAATCTAAATCTCATTGGAGTAATAGGTTCCATCAGCCCACTGCCACTACTAGTTTACCAACTTTAAATATGATGGAATCTCCGAAGCAAGAAGTAAGGGAGATAGTTTCTAGCATAAACTTAGATCGTTCCAAATCTGAACAACCACAAAAAAATCCAGCTCTATCTAAAGAACTTGAAGAGGTTGAGTTGCACGAAGTTCAGAAAACACAGCAAATTTCAAATGTAAAGGAAATTCTTAAACCACAAGAAATTTGTAAGCGGGAGGAATTTGTATCACAAAGGTGCTCCGACACAAAAGACATGTCTAGACAAGACGAGATGCCTAAGACACAAGAAATAAGTTATAACAAATATCAAGAAGCATCTACATCAAATCCAGTACCTGATGCAGTTGCTTCGACGTCAAAGAGTGTGTCAACAGATACTAAAAAGGATTTATCAATAATCCGACAGAAATCAGACGTAACTGGTTTAAAAACTCGTTCTTCTAAAAGTCGAGCGTTGAAAAAAGAAAAAGTTAAAGATACTCCCAAAGATTTGGGTTCTGAACTTACAAAAAATCGTCTACATTCTTCTTTAGAGAGCCTTACGACAGGGCTAGCGAGGTCTCAGGAAAGTACCAATGAATGTTTTGACTTTGACCAATGGAAAATAGAGTTCAAATCAACTTTAAGTTTTCTTGAAGATGATGATCAGATGCCGAATCACAATGAAATATTGAAAACTGCGGATCCGTCTGAGATGTCTGAAATAGCGGAGATGACTTCACAAATAGAAGAAAATGAAAAAAAAATTAGTTGGGCATTAGATTTTCAGTCGGAGATGGATCAAAAAAAATTATGTGAGGAAGAAGATCTTTTGAACAGACAAATATTGGAACTGCAACAAGTGTCCGATATTGACTTAGATACTGAGACAGATGATACTGAGGTGAGTTAAAATTTAGGTGCAACAGTATGACAGAGTAAATAATTCTTGATTTAGAGATATGTTAAAAGTTACTAAGATTGTTTATAAACTATTGTGATTCTGTGGCGGTCCTGAATTTACTATATGTGGTTATACCATGTCTTTTATTGATATTGCAAAATTACATAATGGGTGAAATATTTTATGTCTAGCTCCATCATTGCAACAAATGGTTTTATGTGGGATTACTGGTTCGAGTCTGAGTGGCTTTTTACATTTTCAGAATTTATTTTTAATGATAAATTATTCGAAAAACATTTCAGACCGATGCAGAGATCTTGTGTGAAGACGTACAGCCCATTCCTGTTCAGTCGACAGAGAGTGATGGTTCATTGAAGGCGAGCCTCGAAGACCAATATGAAACTGCATTGGCTGGTATGTCCTGGGCGGAGAGGATTGATGCTTTAGGGGCCTTAGAGGAACTGGTGGCAAGAGATCCAGGTAATAAACAAGATGAAATCTTCGTGTACAGTGTCATCCCAGAATGTTATGGGAATATAAAATATTAACTTGACATAGTAACCAATAGTATATATTTGCTGAATTTTTATATACCTAGGATCAAATATTAGAAGCTGATGTCCCCCTTTTAGAAATGAAGGTGTACTTATGTACTCCGCGAGTAGATACAAAAATGCACATGATTGGAAGAAAACCTTGTACTATGGAATTCTGTTTACCTACCATATTAGGACGTGCCCAACAACTTCACGCAAAATTGTCACAAGGTATCAAACGTCGTGGAAGTCTGCAAGATGCCCTGCGGCGGCTCCAGGCGAAGCAGGCGCGAGCTCATAGACAGAGGATGGAGTATCAGACCGAGAGGGCGCGCAAAATCCACCAGCTGCTCGGCAGAGTCGAAGAAGTTAAGGTAAGTTTTGAGTACTATCCCAAGGAAACACACACACATTACTGTGATCCGTAATCGGGGAATTGCACAATCTATATGCCAATTTTATCTGGTTCTTTGCAACCGTTGAGTTGTGATTGAGTAACAAACATCTAAACATCCATATGTGTACAAAAACACCGGACATACTTCCGGGCTACGACGTGGATGGCGCACGGCTGCGTGCTGTGCAGTCTCCTTATGAGGGCTGCACAGCGTGTTTGCGTGTTGACGGCGGCTTATCCCCCTGGTTTGACGTCAGTATCGACGTCAGACGTGCGTGCTGTCCGCTAGACTGTTCATCCTGCACCGGACAGTTGTCCCCAGAGAGTGATATCGACGAATGTAGGGATGCGAATAGGTGAGCAAGTTTTGAGCTGGCTGCTTTACGTAGATGACGCCGTGCTTCTAGCCAAATCGCCGTCGGACCTGCAACATTAGCCAGTACTATGAAAGATGATTGCATGATGAAAGGCTTAAAATTGAATGCGACAAAACGAAAGTTATGGTGTTTTAAAGGGAAGAATCAAGGATGCAAGGATAGTGGTCGATGAAACGTGCTGGAACAGGTGAATGAAATTGTATATCTTGGATGCGATTTTAGCAGGGATGGCCGGTACACCGCGGATGTAGAAAGAAGAGTGGCGTTAGGACAAAGTGTAAATGGAGCGTTGGGCAGATTCCTGGGCGCAAAAAAACATTAGCAGAAAAGCCCTGCTAGTAATCCACAATGCGGTACTGATCCCAACGCTAACTTATGGCAGCGAGAGTTGGGTATGGTAGAGTATGCACGAAAGTAGGATAAACGCGGTCGAAATGAGGGCTCTGCGCCAAATCTGCGGAGTGACTTTCGCTGACCACGTCGACAACAAGGTCAGGAAGGAAATTGGATTGAAAGAGAGAGTTGGTGCAAAAGTAAGAAATGTTGTTGGATGTCTACGTGTCCGATGGTTCGGACACGTAGAAAGGATGGATGATGCAAGATTTTCTAAGCAGATATACAATGCAAAAGCGGATGGGAGGAGTAATAGGAGTCGCGGACGGCCAAGACACACATTCCATGACCAAATAGAACGTGTTCTGGAGAAAGGTGATGTTAGGAGCCTTGGCGAGAGATTTGGCGTGAAGTTATGTATGTGTATGTATATGTTATGTATGTATGTGTACAAAAAAATCATATTATATTAGTGAAAATATCTTTGCTGTTATTTTTTCCACTTGTTTGTTACATTATGTACTGCATAGTAGGTTTCATCTCATCTAAATCATTCAAAACACGAAATAGAAGTTAAACTCGAAGCATTAAACTTGTATATCTCCAGCATTTGTTTTGTTTTTATACACACAGTTAATAATTGTGCGTTGTCGGCCTTTAAAAAGGGATAGGGAAGGAGTCGTAAATGGGAATGGGAATTTTGGAACGTCGTGGTATTTCGCCGGTCGAGCCTGCCCATTATTCATGCTGCGAACGCAAAAAGCTATTTTGATATATTCAATATTTAGCTACCTAAATCCAATTGATTATTTGTCATTTCAGGTAGCTAAAAATCAGCTAATAGAAGAAAAGAGACTGAGAATGGAGAGACGTCTCCAGAAGGCGGCTGAAAATCGTGACCAACATTTGAAGGTAGATTTTTTTTATTTACTTTTTTTATTTATTTATTTGATATACATGGTGTTTCGCTCTAATAACCATTATTTACTTAATAATTAAGTGCAAAGTATAATTATGTAATAACTATTCGTTCGAAAGTAATTCGATTTTTTACGAGTCTGTAAAATATATTCTTTTTGTGTTGGTTTTATTTGAATTGCATTTCCAAACAAGAATAGACTGTGTCAATTATGTTTAAAACCTTTCTGGCAACTGTAGCTTTTTGACAAAGATTGATTTTAATAATTATTGATTCAGTCAACTCATCTTATTCCACCTCTCTATTGTCAATAGTGTCCGACCGAAGCTTCGGCTTCGGTTTCGGCCACTTTCGGCCAAAAATCAATCTTTCGTCATCTACGGCCCAGAATCCGGCCGAAGCCGAAGGTCCCGCCGAAGGTCCGAGAACAGTCGGAATTAAACGAACTGTTTGTTACGACAGAGTGAGTGACTGACGGACCGGACTGCGCTTAGTTCAGTGCGGATACCTCTATCACCGAGAGAAAAGCGGCATGAGTCACTTTACGCCGATATTCTTCTTTAGCTGTGGATAATATTAAAGAAAATTATTAAATTACTAATAGTTCCTATAACATTTACACAAAATTAATTAAAAAATACAAAAAATTTAAATTTATTTACTTCAAAAATGTTTGTTCTGGATATAATCTGACGGACCTGTCTCAGCTTGAAACTGGGCCACAAACTGCCCTACAAAGCTTGTCCCGGATAGTTGTTGAAGTACGTTGACAGATAAACCCATTGAGCAAGAATAACACAACCTCAGGTACCACACCATTACGGGATACAGCTGTCTATAATTCTTCTTTTTATTCATTTTAGGATATAGTTAGAAAAGCACATGATGAAGAAGAGAAACTACGGGAGATAGCGTTCATCAAGCAGCTGGAGGCTGAGAACAGGAGACACGAGTTTCTTGACCAATGTCGAACTCACACCACACGTCTTCGACAGATGAGGAGGGATAGGCTGCATAAATTGGTTAGCATGCGGCATTATTTACCCCAATTATAATTAATTATATTCTCGTCTCTCTGGTCTGGAGATCGAATACACCGCTCCCGAAACAAGAAGGCCCGAGTTTGCCTGGATCACCCTAATCACTTTTTGGAATACTTTTCCGAACTTCATCATTTTCCTGCCTTTATCCAACTTTTAGTGAGGTCGTCACAACTTGTCATGCTTTGGAATTATCCATGTTGTCGAAAGATATGTCTGTGGTTTTATGACCGGCCTCCTGCCTGACGTCAACCCTCCTTGGGACTGTATTCCTTGGTGGAATAGCGAAGGGGTTGGAAGTAGGATGGGGAACGCAGAATAAGCCACTTTACTCCGTTATACTTTTCCGAAGTTATAATATGTGATAAATGTCGTAAAATCGCAATAGGTCATATTGGGACTAGACCTTCGGCTAGAAAAGGTGATAAGTTACACATTTACTTTACTTTACTTAGTGCTTTTAGCCCTTAACAACCTGTGCTCGATATTTTTCATTTTATCTGGATGATTACTTAGTGCTTTAGCCCTTAACAACCTGTGCTCTATATTTTTCATTTTATCTGGATGAATAAATAGTTTCTAATGCTAAGCAGCGGGCTTGTTGCCTTTGTCATAGGATCAAATATTAAAAAATAAACGACATTGTATTTTAACTCTGCAACTGATTCGTAAGCAACTGCAACATGTTATAGTATTAATATTTGTAATATGACTGTAGGAACAAAAAGCAGCTCGCGAGGCTGCAGTGGGCGCGCGTCGGCAAGCGCTGGAAGCTGCACGACGGCTGCACGTCGAGACGCTCGTGGAGAGGAGAAAGGAGAGGGACGCCAGGGTCGAGGAGCTCAAGGAACAGAAGAAACAGGAGCGAGGAGACGCAGCCAGAGAGAAGGTACAGATATTTGTCCAAAAAATACCACTTAACACATGATCTGTGCGAACATTGCACCGGGTTATATGATCGAATAAAATCAATTCCTCTGTGATAATTAATTATATTAATGACTGAACCCGATTGTAACCGGTAAAAGGTAACAAATCCTCCAGCTATTACGCTGAGTCTCTTCTTATTAAAGTCCAACCGAAGCTGGTTTTCTAGCCCTATCCAAAACTCACGTGGTACATACATTCATACATAACTTCACGCCAAATCCCTCGCAGGGTAGGCAGACAGAACTGAGCGCACGATTCTTACACGTCCCACGCGCTTCGTTGACTCTTTTCAGCGGATCGGATCGACTTTTGAGGCTAACATCACCTTCCTCCAGAACACGTTCTATTTGGTCATGGAATGTGCATCTTGGCCGTCCTCTGCTTAATCTTGCATCCAATCGATCTTCAATCCATCGGTGCATGCCCTGCTTTATTATTATACAGACACTCTTTTTCAATCCAACTTCCTAACCTAACCTTATTTTCGACACGGTCAGCGTCCTGCGGTCCTCATTTCGTCCGCGTTTATCCTAATTTCATGCACATTGAGCCATATCGAACTCTCGCTTCCTTGACTTAGCGTTAGTGTGTACCTACCATCCGTCATTAAAGCGCATCCAAGATATACAATTTCACTTAAAATTGCAACTACGTTCTTAGTGACCGTTTTAATATACATACTCAAATCGAACATTTAGAATTACCTAAGATACCTCATAATTAGTAGTAGGTAGGTTTCGTCATCGGCAAAAGTGTCAGCCAGTTTGCCAACTGTTGCCGACACTTCGCCGAAACTCAACTGAAACCGAACTTTCGGTCGGACACTACTTTTACTATACACTTATCATTTCCATACTATACTCACACGATTCTATTAGGAAGAAATCAGATCACAAATTTTAAAAGTAAACTATTTTTTGTTAAATCAGAAGTAACAACACCGGGAACCTTTAAAAATAAATTTATAAAATAGTTGCATCAAATTAAGAATTATGTATAATGGACCCAGTAAACTTTGTTTCGCCTCAGAAGAAAAAAACAGTTTATTGTGGGTTATCCTTAAGATATAGATATGAATCATCGTAGACTTTTTGTAGACCTTCTGAAGGTCTATAATAATGTAGTAAATTGTTTTAATTTTATCTCTTAGGGTTCAGCCGGCGTTTGCAAATAAAGTGCTAAATCTCGAAAATTATCACTTTTTCTTTACTACATCATACATGAATTATAAATAAAAACCACCCCAAAATCCATTGCGTAGTTTCAAAGATAAGGTGACAGACAGCGGAAAGCGACTTTGTTTTATACTATGTAATAATTTTCTGTTTTTGACAGGCTGAAGGCGTTAAGTCTCGTCTTTCTGCATTAGCAGCCGCAGCTGAGCTAGAAGCGGACGCCCTTCGATCGCGGATAAGAGACAAACAAGATGCAAGCCAGCAGAGGCTTGAGTCGCACTTGCAAGCTATTCGAGAGAAAGCTACAGGACCCAGACAAACTGTAAGAGATTTTTACGAGCTAAATTTATACGAATTTAGTACGACATTTTTATTAATACAAACTGCATAAATATAAATCTTGTTCTCAAGTTAGTATTACCTGATCTACTTTTGCACTTAAGAACGGAACAGTTCGGCATTTTGTAAATTCGTAACACCCCAAACAGTTGCTAAGCGACTGGATACATGGCGAAATTCGGACTAACCGGCAAACCACACGTTTTCCTTCTCAAGGTATATCCCGTGGCATGCATTTATCCCAAGTACAAATTTCGGAACACCAGTTATAAAACTAAGAATACCATAGATATAAGAATAATACATCGGCAATAGTCACCCGAACAGCGAGACCGAGTGACATATCAATGTGTGCGTAAAAAGCGCTTCAAAGTGTCAACTCTTACATAGTTAATGTTCATGTGTTGAAATATAAGTATCCTGAAAATCTAATATACGCGGTTGCGCTGTCAGTGATGAATATTAGTACATTTTTACTGACATGTGCCATCTATTATAGTCTATGCTATGAAGAATGCAGATTATATCTTGATTTCGGTACTATAGTCGGGTCAATAAAATTGACAGACGTCAAATGTTGCCTATTAAAGGCAACATTTGACGTCTGTCAATTTTATTTTTTTAGTGATATGATCTGCAGAATTACATCGATTAAAGTGAATAAATCGATACATACATGATTTTTAAAAAAATCTTTATATAAATCCCTGTCTCATTATTATGTTTTCTCTCATTTTCCAAGGATTAGGAGTGATTAATTGATTAATGCCCAACACTGACACCGCAACGTGATTATTAATTTACAATGTTATTTCTTCACAAGTAATTAATGCATTTTATTCTACTTCAGCTTTTGATTAATAGAGTAACATCTCTACGGTTCAAAAAGGATAAGAATAAGACGACGCAACATGATAACGACGTTCAGTTTGTTAATTCAGAAATTGTTTGTTTTGTTTAGAATGGTTTTTAAGTGAAATTTAAAAGTGAAAGTTCTTATATATGTTATTACTACAATAAATTGTAAGTGTAATTGAAAAAGAATAAACAATTAAAGCAAATTGTGCCTAACAAAACAAAAAAAATATATTTCATGCCCGCCGTTACAAGATTACGCTGTTGAATTTTCATGAACTGTCAAATGTTGCCTATTAAAATGACCCGACTATAAGTGCTAATTGAATAGTTATCTAGCATTACTAATGAGAACAAACAAACATGTGTACTATAAACTTATTTTATCCTCAACAGACAAGCTCTGAAAGCCATGATCAATCCACTAAAGAAGAGAGGGAGATGGAAGAAGAAGCAAGGAGACTGGAACAAGAAAGGAAAGACAGAGATAAGCAAAAGGCTATTAAGAAGAAGGCCAGGAAAGTAAAGCAGAAACTGTTGACTACGTAAGTAATGATCATGTTTCAAGAGCTGTGTTAAATAATTTAAATTTTTACCCGACCTGGTCATTACAATAAAAAAAATATTTGCTTCTGTTTCACTCTCTAAAATGTTATAGATATTTATTAACTAAGAAGCAAAAAGCCGAACCGAACTATGGCTTATGCGTGATTTACGTACAAGATAGACGGAAATTTTTTCTATGTTTGCTTTAGTGAAAAAAAATCTCACTAGTTATTCTCTGATGTCTTAAATGTCAGTACAGTCCAAGACCCGGTTAAAAGTCAGTAGTCATCGTCAGCCTTTTAATGTCCACGTAGGCCTCCCCCAGAGAACGCCACGTTTACGGTTCTGTGCTTTCCGCATCCAGTGGTTTCCAGCAATTTTAACCAGGTCGTCTGTCCACCTAGTGTGGGGACGTCTTACTCCACGTCAGCTAGTCCCCAGACCTCGTGAACCGATAATCGTTGGGGGAGCCCAACGATTATCGGCTCATCAAGCGATGTAGCCTGCCCATTCATCCAGCGTGCTAACTTTTGGGGCTATGTCGGTCACGCCATATCTCCTGCGGAGATCCTCTCTCGTATTACGCATTTTATCTCGCAGGGAGATTCTCAGCATAGCCCGCTCCATAGCACGCTAAGCGACTTTACGCTCTGTAATGAGGCAATGACGCTTTGAAAAGATTTTTCTTAGTTTCCCGAACGCTGCCCTACGGATTTGAATTCGTCGGTTCGGAAAAAATCCTTGTGACTAATATTTTTTTATTATTTACAGAAGCCAAGAAAATCTCATGGTAGATGATACTTTAACTACGGACATGTTACCACATAATACAAGAACATGCAAAGTTATACAACAAATACAGAATATTATTGCACCACTCATTTATGCTGAGAATAAAGAAAACGAACAGGAGGGTGAAGAAGTTGACAAGAATAAGAATGATACAAACATACAGAATGCAGATGTTGAAAATAAATCTGAGAACAATAATAATAAAGAAATAGACGGTCAGGAAGCAAGAGGTGAGAGTAACAAAAAGAAAAAGAAGGTTAATCATGAGAGAAATGAGAGACCACAGTTGCGTAAGAGCGGTTCAGTGTGCTCTTCTTATAGTGACAGGAGTAGGAGTAGTGGACAAGTGGAGAGACCCAGAGATGTGATCAATACAAAGCATTTGGAGAAGTTGTTGAATGAATTGTACAGGATGATTGAGAAAGTTGATAGGGTGAGTTATTTCTTTTTATTATCATGTCAGATCAGTAGAACAACAAAATTTCTGCGAGTTTTCTTTGCCAAATTGAAACGGGCAAGCTGATCATCTGATGATAAGCTGAAGCTTAGTATCTTCAGCTTATTATCAGATGATCTGCTGACAGAGTATGACAAGTGTGTGCCACGTGTGTGCCAAGTAACCATTTACATATAATAAACATTTGTCATGGCATTGAGAGTATTACTCTTGCTGTTACTTTAAATCGAATCTTGAACTAATCTGTCGAAAATCTGTCTGTTAGTCTGACATATTAATCACTAACTATGAATGCCATTGTTTTGAGCCCGAATTCGGACTAGGGACGTTTGAAACATGAACCACTAGGTCCTCATCAGATAAAATTCTTGAGTCGTCTCATGCAAAACAGGGAAGAAAACCGAGGCGTTGTTTTTTACAATTTTGCCACACATAACTAATACAATACAATATTTTGTCCACAGAGTGTAATAAACAAGTCCACTATACACAAATTACTCATAATCAAAGTGCTGGGTGTTTTCTTGGCTGTCGCCGCTGAAAGAGACGATCTGGCTTCCCAGATAAGTACAAAGTATGTTTATTTTCTATAAATTTTTTTTTATTGTAATAAAAAAATACATTTAATTTAATATTCAAAATGATGTTTTCCAAACTTTTGTAATGCTTTACGGAATAGGGGGCAAACGAGCAGGCGTGTCAATGATGATTGATGATAAACAACTAACGACGCCCATGAACACCTGCAATACATATAGTGCTGCTTTAAAACGGGATAGGGAAGGGATCTGAAGTGACATGGGAAAGGGAGAGGAGTTGGGTTGGCCTCCGGGTGCCTCTCTTACCGAGCGAAACGCAGCTAGTTACTTTTCGTCGATATTCTGACAGGTCGTGGTATATTCGGTCGAGCCTACCCATTCATGCAGCGAACTACCTGGATCTACCACTATCAAAATGTATAATATTTGCCCACAGGTCACTAACAACTACTGTGGTGATTTTAAGTGGAATAATCGGCTCCTGCGCCATCAGTTCGTCTTATTTTGTCACCACAAACATCAGCGTTCATATTGTGAAACTTCTCTGCAATCAGTTGGTAAGTCAAGTTACATCTCGACTTTTATATGGTATAGAGGACAGACGAGCAACTGGGTTAAATTTTTTTATGGCATAGATGGGCAAACGAGCATGCGTGTCACCTGATGGTAAGCAACCAACGCCGCCCTGCACACCAACAACACATACAGTGTTACTGTTGCGTTGCCAACCTTTAATGGATAGGGGATAGGGAAGGATGGGGAAGGGGGAGGTGGGCCTCCGCGTACCTCTCTCACCGAACGAAACGCGGCATGAGCCACTTTACGTCGATCTTCTGAGAGGTCGTGGTATTTCACTGGTCGAGCCGGCCCATTCATGCAGCGAACTGCTTGGCTCTATCACTGTCAAAATGTTACATGATAGTAAATCCCATCATTTAACCAGTGTAATACAGATAGTTATACAGTTAAGTGTCCCGCCGTCAAGTTTTTTTTTATAACTTTGCGGCTTCAGCGATTGTTAGGGCTCAATACGCCAAAGTTTTACCGCTATGTATATTTGAATGTAAAGAAATAAAACAAAAAAATATGTCTGAATAATTTACAAAAACTCTTGAAAATACATGTTGTCCGATTATCAGACCTACGAGTATATCAGGTAGGTAGGTGCTACAAAATTTCATGAAAGTCGGTCAAGCCGTTTTGGAGGAGTTTAAACACAAACGCCACGACAAGAGAATTATATATCATAGATTGATTGATTTACGTTTGTAACGCCGATAAAACCCGAAACTGCTAAATATATTCTTAACTAGCTGACCCGGCAAACTTTGCTCCGCATCAAAAGTAATTATCACACGTCGCATTCAATATCAGTACTCTATTTAAACAAACATTACAACAGGCGCAATATCTTTTTAAATAAAATAAAGAAAAAAAGTTAGCTCCATCCAAAATAAAACCAAAAAAATTAAAAGCATATTGCTAATCTAATTTTGGTAATAAATACTATTTATGTTTCTCTAGTTCCTTCTCTGTCATAACTACTCATAACTTCTCCCAAAAGAAAAACTACGAACAAAGTAGATTATGAAAATTAGCCGGGCACTTTCCTTGATTGGATCGAGAAAAGTTCGGACATGAGCATAAAAAACGTTCAACCCTTCGTGAAAGCGAAAAGGGTAGCTTTTTTCTGCCCTATTAATTTTGATGTTTTTCCAAACTGTTGACATCCAGTAAAGTCCTGTTTTCAATCTTGGTTTATAATATATAAAAATTTAGGACTAAAGTTTTGATGGGTGAAATTTGATCGCTATTGTCGTAAATTATTGAAGAAACAATATTGAACATAAAAAAACTTAAAGTATGGTACAATTTTAATTTCAAACCAAGTGTATATAAGATACATACATACATAAAAACATAACTTCACGCCTTTGTTACCCGAAGGTATGGGCAGCGGCTGTTAAGCCTCGTCTCGCCGTTATGTTTACGTCCCAAATGGAATAGGTGGCGAACCTATTGTCATACCGGGCACAAAGATTTCTGTCATCGATATTTATCACACATAACTTACGAAAACAATTTCGAAAAGTCATTGGTGTGCGCCAGTGTCAGGATTCGAACCCGGACCTCTGGATCAGAAGCCGTGTGTTCGACCACTGGACCACCGAGACTTCT
Source organism: Euproctis similis (assembly GCA_905147225.2). Lineage (NCBI taxonomy): Eukaryota > Metazoa > Arthropoda > Insecta > Lepidoptera > Erebidae > Euproctis > Euproctis similis. The sequence goes on from LR990106.1 coordinate 14,831,801, forward strand.
AAAAGATAGATTGTACTTTTATATGACAGAACAAAACGCTGACTAATAATAGTTAATAAATAGTTATATAGGCTGAACCGCTGCCAATACCTTCTGGTAGAAAAAGACGTGAAGCTACGTAATGTTATAGCGGAGCTTTTTAATGCAATGTACAAGCAAGCTATTTAATTACATATTAAATTAAATACCTAAACAAAAATTGTCTTGTCACATATTAAAGCTCCTTGGAAATGGTTTTGTTATTGGTATTTCCTTAGTAAGTCGTCCATGTAATGTTATACTTACATTTTACTCGTCTGTATAGATATAACTAGTGCGTTAGTGTGGATATAGCGCTACCCTGCCGCAAAAGACGAATGATGGTTGCGCGACGCTACAGGGTTGTCACTCTTTCAATTTGATATTTCTATATATTCTTCTGTGATTATCGACGGAATGTATCATCATTAGTTTAGATATATATAGTAAAGCCAACGAGACGAGATAAAAAACATAAAAAAGGTTCAGGGGTTAAAAATATTTATCATTTGTCCGTGATTAAAATCAACAACTAATTAGTAACAATAATAACAACAACAACAAAAACAAACGAAAGAACTAAAACAGTAACGGATGAATTACAAGAAAAAAAAACAACCAAATACGGGAAACGAAAATACGAGTCACTTGAACGCTTTTCATACAGGAATGAACTTGTTAACGAAATTGCGTACCAACTGTTGACGACCACGGCATCAACTGCTATCTTGTACCACGGAGTGCGCAACGATAGCTGTTTTCGACTAAGTGACGTCTTTACTGCGTAGGAGTAACAAGGACAGAGATAGCAATAGCTCGGATATTCGTGTCAATCGCTAAATGTCGCAAGATAACTCGGTTAGGGTCCGTTTGTTTACAGTTTTTATCTCGTCTCGTTGGCCTTACTATAGTATAAAACAAAGTGGCTTTCCGCTGTCTGTCCCCTCATTAACTAACTAGCGAAACTAGTATTCTTAATAGTAAACTAGTTGACCCGGCGAACTTTATTCCGCAAATAAATAAATAAGTACACTTTGTATTTATCACATTTTCTTTACTACATCATACACGAATTATAGATAAAAACCACCTCGTGGATACCCTCTATCTATTAAAAAAACCGCTTCAAAATCCGTTGCGTAGCTTCAAAGATATAAACATATAAGGGGACAGACAGCGAAACTTTATTTTATACTTTGTAACTAGCTGACCCGGCGAACTTTGTTCCGCATCAAAAGTAATAAATGAGTAAAATTTGGATACTAAAAAGTTCAATGTGTGCTATTTATCGGCACGCGGTTTGGCGCGCAACACAACTGCTATGTCCCGCTATGTTAATACTGTAACATCTTAGTAAATATTCGTTTAAATTACGTACTGTAAAGGGTCATATTGATCTATATTAAAAGGACAATAACTGGATGAACATTAATGCTGTAATGATTAAAATCGCTTCGTAAATAAGCCATTATATCTCGTAAAAAGTAAAAAAATAAAAATGATCATTGTGAGTTATCCCTAAGAGATAGACATATGCCCTCGCGGACTTTTCTGTAAACGGTGTTTAATAATGTAGAACAAATTTTTGACCTACACTTAGGGTTCGGCCAGCGTTTATAATTAAAGTGCTAAATCTCGAAAATTATCATTTTTTCTTTACAACATCTTAGATGAATTATAGATCAAAATCCCGTTGACACCCTCTAACTATTAAAAAAAAAGTGACTTGATGATGTAAAATTCTCGTGTTACAATGTTCGTTCCCATACTCCTCCGAAACGGCTTGACCGATTCTCATGAATTTTTTTGTGCATACGGGGGTAAGTCTGAGAATAGGTCAACACACAGAAATAGATCAAGATAGAACGGCCGCGATATTATATTTCCATACATTTCGAGCGTGTCACTTTTTTGTAAAACCACGCCCACAGCGTGACGTCATTTTCATTGTGAGCGAGGCGACTAGTTAGGAGACACACTCATTCGATTATCGATGTTAATATCTGCAACATGTGTTAAATTTATTATTTTTATATCGTACCAACTTTATTGATTTTGTGTAACGATAATCATAGAAAGTAAAACATGTTAAATACTTTAATCCGACATATTAATACCTAAAACATATTTTTCCAACAGCATATAAAATTTAATTATAAATATTTTACTGTCCTTGGAACTATACATATTTATTAAATATTTGCCTTTTTGTAAGGGTTGGCCTCACAGTCCTGGTTAAATAACGAAGCCGAACATCGACATATACCTCGGTTACTGCCCGTTTGAGAAGAACGAGATGATTTTCCATCGGCGATTGGTCAAATTGGTGAAAACTTATACTGTCAAATAAACTGCTACCAATGTAATTACGAAGCACTTTGGTTGAAATTTGTGGTGTTAGAATAAAGTAGGGACAAAGCAAGATATGAGCTGATACTTAAATTATTATTGAATTAATTTATCGATAAGTCCTAAGACTCAACGATACATGGAGTGCCCATCTCTAACATTCGAATCACAGCGATTAACAGACACAGCGATTAACTGGCAGGTGTATTGTGTATTTCGTTCGATTCGACGTACATTACGCGTATAATTTATACGCGCAATGTTTTTGTATACGAGCGTTGAATGCGGACAGCAATGGATATTTATCATAACGAAAAAATATACAACTTGTGATCGTAATTATTGAACATAGTAAAAGTAAAACAATAATTTATAATCTCAAAAAAATACTTTCTACTGATTTTTTGTACTTACTGATCATACGAAATATTTCCTTTTTTCATATTTGATTCACTACTTTTGTTTTTACAATTTTTCACAGCATAATAAGGCATATATGTGACGTTTTATCTATTTTTTTACGTCCTGAACGCAAGGCAGGAACGCTCGTTGCGTAATGAGAGCGAGTTTCGAAAAGCATGCAATATAGTGCAGGGTTTTGGCACGCTTGCCACGCCTATTCGCCGTTCTATCTTGATTTATTTCTGTGGGTCAACATCTATGAGTTAAGGGTAGCCCTCATTTTTTTTTAATAACATAACTACATAACTTCACGCGTTTGTTACCCGAAGGTGTAGGCAGCGGCTGTTAAGCCTCGTCTCGCCGTTATGTTTACGTCCCAAATGTAATAGGTGGCGAACGTATTGCCATACCGGGCACAAAGTTTTCAGTCACTTATCTCCCGAAAACAATTTCGAAAAGTCATTGGTGTGAGCCAGTGTCAGGAATCGACCCCGGACCTCTGGATCAGAAGCACTCGACCACTGGACCACCGTGACTACCACTGGACCACCGAGACTATTTTTTTTAATTTTTCAATATATTTCTGATTTTTAATTTTTTTATAAAACAGAGTACAGAAATACAACCCTTTTCAACCCTCTACGATCAACCCTTATTTTTAAATTTTATTTTTTCGCAAGACCTTTGCCGGGTCTGCTAGTAATATTATAAAAGTTACCTCTATTAAAACACTCACCTTGCGTAATATGTGTTTCATAATTTCATTAGAGCTTGATGTAGCGGTGTATTATTACACATTAAGTATAATATAAAATATAATTAGTGACAACCCTGTACGCTACAGTCGGGAGCTCGGTGAGTGGGTGGGCGGCCTAAAAGCACCGCTAATGCATCTCGGGCGCGTTCACACAGTCTAATAAAATTGCGTTAGTAGTGAATGTTTAGGCAAGTAGCGACATCTCGGTATTAAATTATTAATTCTATAAATTAAACGTTTTTTTTTTTTTTTATTGGATAGGAGGGCAAACGGGCAGGCGTGTCACCTGATGTTAAGTGACCAACGCCGCCCATGGACACCTGCAACACATATAGTGTTACATTTGCGTTGCCAACCTTTAAAGGAGTAGGATAGGAAGGGATGGGGAAGGGGGATGGGCCTCCGGGTACCTCTGTCACCGAACGAAACGCGGCATGAGCCACTTTACGTCGATCTTCTGAGAGGTGGTGGTATTTCACCGGTCGAGCCGGCCCATTCATGCAGCGAACTGCTTGGCTCTACCACTCTTGTATAATGAAATCGCTAATATTTTAAACAGTATCATAAATAGAGTAGATACAACTATAATAATTAATACTATTAATCACATTAATAAGATTAATAAAAGACTTCAAAGTAAGATAGGGCATGCTGCGATGGTTTGGACATATAAAAAGAATGGATGATGCAAAATTTACTAAGCAGATATACAATGCAAAAGCGGATGGATGCAGGAGTCTGTGTGTAGACACACATTCCACGACCAAATTGAACGTGTTTTGGAGGAAAGTGATTTTAGGAGCCTCAAAAATTGACGCGCGTGCTCGAAAAGAGTTATGAAAGTCAACGAAGCGAGTGAGGCGAGCACTGAATATTATCGACATCCAGACGCCATAAAAATAATTGGTTTGTTACTAGTTATATTTTTCTATGCCATTGGATTAGACTTCGTTAAATTAATGTCATATTTGTTATTAGAGTTTTATGATTCTAAGTTTTAGGCCTCCGGGTACCTCTCTCACCGAACGAAACGCGGCCTGAGCCACTATACGACGATATATTTTCGTTCACCTATAATTTCATGAACATTAAAAGTATCTGGCAAAGAATGTTATAAGTCTGGCAATTAAAATCATGGCTTATAATAATATTCTGTAGGTAACATCAAAGTCACTATGATCCAAATTGGATGATAGGTCATCGTTTTTATCTGTGTTTTGGGACAATGAGTTGACATAATTTCAGCCTTTATAAAATGACGAAATTTTGAAGTTCAGAATATCTTACTCTGGTAAAGAACTTATGCTATATTTAAACACACGACAGAGACAAAATGTTGATGATTACAGAACGCAGACATTTTTTTTTTAACTTTTACTTTGTGCTACGACCAATCCTGAGTTTATTGCTAGTTTTTTATAAATTGATTGACCATAGATTGATTGAGTTAGACATTATAAAAAGTTCTATTTTTTATGACCATAATTTCTATAACACAGGTTATCATTTAGTTATCTAGCTTTGAACTCGATGACGCTGTTTGAGTTGCGTTCAAAACATTATTATTATGTCCTTACCACAAACAAGCATATTTATTATTCAAGTATAATAAAATGAATAAAAAACAACTGTAAATAAAACTGATACCTCTAATTAGGCAGTTACCGGTTCTTTGATACTAATTCTGCGGTCGTTATATATAAATAAACTGAAGGTTTTATCTTAGCTTATCTTCTCGGGACGGGTCTAAGATATCGATATATGGATTTGTTTTTTCTTTTTTTTACAAATTCGGGTTTCAACTGTATTCTGAGACGTTTTATTTTTTAATGATACGGAGATACAAATATTTATTTCTATTATTCCAATACGGTAGTTTCACGTTGTGCGCAATTATGATTTCGGAATGCGACATTGTGAGTTTACTATTTATTAGGAAAAAGCTTCTTATGTTGTTGACACTTCTTTATTTGTGATTCAAAGTTCAATATTGCTTCTACTAAATCCATAATAATATTAAAATACATTTCTTTAACTACAGTATTAAAATGGGGCTAAACAAAAAACTGCCCAATATTTCTAAACCTTTGGTTTACAAATATTGGTTTATTAGTATTATTTCTAGTTTGTCGCGTAAAGAAATTTCATATAATTACTTGAAGTTTTGTATTTTAATTTTTTTTATCATAACATAATATATCAATTGCTTCACTCTAAGAGTAGTGAAAGTCAAGGAGCGAGTGGTGTGAGTAAGGACCGTAGTATCTCATGACACTTTTTCTTCTACCTACTCCGAGGTAACTTCGTGAATTTAAGTTTATTTAAATAATGGTTGTAAGTCATTAGAATAGATAATACGTTTCCATTCGCCATTTGGAGTCTAAATACGTTTGACTTCATCTTCACCCCGCTTCTGACTCCTGAAGGCGAAGAAAAGTTCGTATCGTGGCTTACACCAATTTTGGAAATTAGTTTCGGAAGTTGTGTGTAGATAAATATCTATGACTGAAAATTTTGTGCCCGGTGTATGGCAATAGGTTCGCCAACTACCTTCGGGTAGAAAAAGGCGTGAAGCTATGTTATGTTTCAGTTTCGTAAAACTGATTAATATATTTTTTCCTATTTTTGATTTTCAATATGGGTTTCGCTAGGTTTCCTAATCTCGTCCTAAGCGCGCTTGAAGTAACTGTCTGCAGTATATTATCTTCACGGTTTTATTTTTACTGCAATAATGCAACAACGGTACTTTGGTGAATTTTTATAACCACTTTTATTACATGTGATTGAGTTGGCGGATGAGGAAGCCGTAAAATGATCATAATCCGTTAATAAGTTGTTGCGAAACAAAGAAACTTTAAATTGCCTTTGTTGTTGTACACTTTCTTGTAGTATTTATTCCCCTAATTTAATTTTTTTTTACCCGGACTGCTTGAATGTTTGTCGTTTAACTTGCATTCCAACTATGGCCTGTCACGTATTGCTATTTCAATAGTATACAAATATACTTGTAATGTTTTGAGAATTTGTGACAGTCTCCATTTCTCGTTAGTGATGACGTATTTGTTTTTTGTAGTATCGGTGGCCAGGGGATAGAGCAACCTACCTCTGAATCAGAAGTCTGGGGATTGTTGGTTATATGACATTTCTTCATTTTACAGCATATTACTTATACTACCATAGGAAAATCGGGGATATCCAAGACTTTACAGATTCTCATCCAATTTTTACACTTATGCTTTACAAGAAACCATACATAAACTCCGTTTCACTGCAATGGAATAAAAAAAGAAATATTTACTGTAACAAAAATGTTTAATTAAATTGTAATGAAGGAATATTAATAGATATTAATTATAATATCGGCATGGCCACGTATAATTTTAGATCCTGGCCTTTTCTTGGGATCTTCGTGCATTCGTCTTGATTGTGAAAGTGACAGAAGCTGCTAATTCTTCCCAAAATTCTTACAGTAACAAAATATATCATCATTACTATATTTTTTTAACCATATTATATTAATTTTTAAACAGACAACGTGAAGTTTTATAGTTGCAGTTTGTAATTACCGTTCGAATGAATTACATGCCGTGGAGAACAATTTATGTCATTTACAAAGATACTTAATACACATTACACATACAGCTCACCGTTCACACATTACCTTTAAATTTAATGAGGTTGCAAATTTTAATTCGGCGTGGGTTTCTTGGTATGCACCACACGCTCATTATTATTACCGCCAAATGTTTTTTTGATTGCACAAAAAGCGTATAGGTAGGTATATATTTTTTGACGAGCCTCGTGGCGCATTGGTAAAGCCGCCGACTGCAGAATCGAGGTTGGCGGGTTCGATTCCCACTCGAGTACAAATATTTGTGACAAGCATGAATGTTTGTATGGCGTCTGGGTGTTTTTCTATGTATTATAAATATGTATTTACAAAAGAAAAGTATGTATTAGTATCCGTTATCTAGTATTCATAGCACAGGCACTTAGTTGCCTAGTTTGGAACTAGAGGGCGCTGTGTGATTTGTGTCGAAGATATTATTATTATTATTTAAATGTGCCGATTTTCTGTTTCGATAACAGGAACTTAAATTGCTGTGGAGATTTTGTCAGCGCTGTCATTAGATCTGGTTCATAGGTAAAAGTATAAAAGAAATATGAACATTTTAAGTTTTGAGCATTGAATTTTTGTATTTTTATAAGTTTTGTTGGCTTTAAATTTTTGTCCTAAATACCAGTCCAATGGTTTAGTTTCTTATTTCACGGGTCTGGTCATATTCATTTATAACTATTTTAATCTATATCACGACAAGACGATTTTCATACTTTCTTTTATTAAACATGTGAAGGTTTAAATAAAAATGCACTCCCTGCATTTGTCAATCCGTCATTCAAAATCACCAATCGTATTCAAGTCTCGATGTAAATTTTTCGTCAAATATTTTCTTTATTACTTGCAATTAAACCTCACTTATTGAATCGTACACGGCGCGGCGGCCATGTTGTTAATTGGTCTTTATCATTGACGCCATCTTATTTTTTTTTTGAATGCCTATATCCTTTTTTCCGTTCGTAAATCTAGTTGTTTATGAGGGTCGTGTCGTTATTTGCCGATAATATCTTTGCCAGATATTTGGTGTGCGGTTTTTTGTTGATATTTCGATTGCGGATTTCTTAGTGACAGTATTGTTTTAGTGTTATCCTTTTTTCAAGGGAAAGAAAGGGGGTAAGCAGACTAGGGGCTCACGTGGTATATGGAGATCTACGATACCGAGCCGATCGGGGTAAAACCAAATTTATAAATTAAATCATATCTTTTTGTCTGCCTGTCGGTGTGTATTTGTACTACGCAGGCGAAAAAATACACGCACGATCCAGATCTTATTACAAATGTTTTACAGCTGTCCATGGGTGAGTGGCTAGTCGCTTATCATTAAGTGACCCGCTGGGTGGTTTGTCTCCTTATCCCATTAAAAATAAATAGATTTATTTATCCATCCTACGACATATGTATCTAATTCTACCATTTCTATTTTTTTATATACCCTACGTTATTTGTGAGCCTAACTGTAAATCTGACTGATAGATATAGTGACCCAATGGAGTACAGTATAGGAGAATAGTTTAAGTATTTTTTTATCAAATTTTATCCGTTTAGTAACTGGCAAGTACTTATTAACAGTGTGAACGCGGCACAGTTTAATGGCGATGTATATACTACAACAAACAATTGTAGTACATTGCTGCTGGTGTGCTTGCTTCAATATACGTCCATCCTTCAGGATATACAACTGGGGCAGAAAATGTCCATCTCAAATGCTACTACTATACTCTGTAATGCCATCTGAAAGTTCTTTTTTTAACGACCAGGCGTGTGGTGTGATGGTGAGCACCAAACGCCGCCCACGGACACCTGAACACAAATAGTGTTACAGTTGCGTTGCCGGCCCTCATTATGGGATATGGAAGTGGGATGGGAAGGGGAGGGGGTCTTCCCCCTCCCCTTTGTTCCTCCAGATACCTCTCTCACCAAGCTAGACGCGGCAAGAGCCACTTTACGTCAATATTCTGAGAGGTCGTGGTATTTCACCGATCACGCCTGCCCATTCATTAGTTCTGGTAATTGCTATCATTAAATGTTCAGTACGTTAACATAAATAAAATCTGGTAATGTAGGTTGCTTTGCTACCGCGTTTACCTCGTCAAGTTTTTTTTAGTAATCGGAAATTGTAAGCAGTGGGCCAAATGACGGTGGCACAATTTTGTCAGTCATCGATATTTATACACACATAACTTACGAAAAGGATGACAAAAAGATGTAGGTGTGAGCCAAAATTCGAATTCGGGACTTCTTGTTACTTGCCAAGTTATTGTTTGTATACCTTATTATTAAGATGTCCTGGGGGCCTATTATGAGCTACTAATTTCAGCTAGTCTAGAGTTCATAATACGCCAGCTGAGGTTAAGTATCAAAAACGCTTAACTGTTTTACATTGTATAAAACAAAGTCGCTTTCCGTTGTCTATCCCCTGACATGCTTAGATCTTTGAAACTATGCAATGGATTTGGATGTGTTTTTTTTAATAGATAGAGGGTATCGACCGGATGATTTATATGTATAATTCACGTATACATTATACATGAATTAGGTATAAATGTAAAGAAAAACTGTCATTTTCGAAATTCAGATTTTTTATTGTGAACGCTGTAAAAAATACATTTGATGCGGAACAAAGTACGCTGGGTTAGCTAGTTCTCAATAACAGCTAAGCCAACTGTAGCATCATATAACAAAGGTGTTAAGTCTGTATTATATAAAGATTTTAATTAAATTCGGTATCAATGTTACTGAAATGGTATTAAAATAATGGGCATAAAATAGATAGTGGAATAATATTAAGTTGAGTATAAAACATTGCCTCGAGTTACTGGAATAAAACGCAAATTCCTTCAGGCAAAATAACAATACTTATGTAGGTTATAGGTCTTTTCAAAGAAGCAAATAAATTTGACTCACATTGAACATATCTGTTACCAGGATAAAAAACTACAATCTGAACAGAAGGAGTTGGAGTTAGCTAAGCAGCTGTGCGACTGTCTCTCAGTGGCCATGGACGCCGTGCTCTGCTCCACAAGGCTTACTGAAAATTCCAAAGACGTGCCCGCACATGATATGGAACTTTTAGGCACTGTCCGCGCAAGAGTTCATACCTTGATCAGGTAAGCCACTTTTATTATGTGTGGCACAAATTACACAAAGTTTGATAATGCTTTGTGCCGTATTATTGTGTATGCCTTGATTGACTACGTTAAATATTAAAACGTAATATATAATAAGGCAATGCTGGTATTATAAATATTAGAACTCAATAAAATGTAAGTAACGTATTCAAAGTACGAAAAAAATACAGATTAATAAAAAAAATACGATATTATATACCCTACCTTAAATAGTGCATTGAATGTTCTTGTATAGTACTATTTTTGTTATATACACCTACATATATTTAAATCGTAGGAAAGTTGAAACTGTACATTGAATATATATATTTTTAGAATACTTGGGATATGATCTGCAATCGATACCGAACCCAAAAATATGGTTCTTAGATTTTTTTTTATGTCTGGTTGTCTGTATGTTTGTTACGGTCAAACTCTAAAAGTACTGCATGCTTTTATGTCCAATTTTGCATAATTATACCCAAGAGGTCGGCTAAACACATAGGCTAAATATTATCACGCTATCACTAATGGGAGGTGAGCAATGAACCCTTATAATGGCACAGGCATAGTATTTGCTTTCCACGCAGACGAAGTTGCGGGCAACAGCTAGTAGGTATATAAAATTACGCATAGATATGCGAGTAACTACTACTACTATAGGATTTTAAGCATTGTAATAACATAGGTTATTTCAATGGAAATTATGGCGTGTGTATTATGACATGCATCTCGAGTATATCCACTTAGGTGAGGAGCCGTAATTTAATTTGTCTAATGCATTGGGAGGCGAGCGCTCCCCTGGCTTTCGGAGACGAGGGAAAAAAACACGACCATCGGGACGCGCTCGGGCTGCTACGTTTTCAACACGATGTTATTGTAATCATTGTCAAAAACGTGACCATTTGAAATGTTACTTTTAAAGTATCTACTGCTAGTGTATAAACATATAACATACATGTCGCAGAGTCAACACAGTGGTGCCATCTTTAGAGTATTAGTGAACTACTTTTGGGTTCTCATAACTTATACTGGTTAATAAGTCTCGGTGGTCCAGTGGTCGAGCACCCCGCTCCTTAATCAAGAGGTCGCGTGTTCGCACCCTCACACTGGCTCACACCAATGACTTTTCGAAGTTCTTTTCGAAAGTTATGTGTGATACATATCGATGACTGAAAACTTTGTGCCCGTTATGGCAATTGATTCGCCACCACTCGATTTAGGACGTAAACATAACGGTGAGACGAGCCTTAACAGCCGCTGCCTACACCTACATGTAGAAAAAGGCGTGAAGTTATGTTATGCTATGTTATACGGGTAGTATCGGTAGTATACAGGAGTGCCAATCACGTGAGCCGAACGCTCACAAATCAACACGCTCACAATTAAAGTCGCTCAGCGAGCTATGGAGCGGGCTATGCTCGCGGTATCTCTGAAAGATAAACTCAGGAATGAGTATATCCGCCAGAGATCTGGGGTAACCGACATAGCTCGTAGAATAAGCTTGCTGAAGTCGCAATGGGCTGGTCATATCTGCCGAAGGATCGACGGTAGATGGAGTAAGAAGGTTATTGAGTGGAGACCGCGTCTTGGTAAACGTAGCGTAGGACGCCCACCAGCCCGATTGTCAGACGACATCAGAAAGGCGGCTGGAAAAGACTGGTTGCGGAAGGCAGAGAATCGGATGTTGTGGCGCACATTGGGAGAGGCCTATGTCCCGTAGTGGACTGCAACAGGCTGATGATGAGGTAATGTTGTTAAGACGCGACAGTAACCACAGGCATATTTTACAATAACAATTCTCCACATTTGTTACCAACTCTTCACGCTCGGCTTTATCTCACTCACGCTCCCTATTTCCGACATATAACTTATTGTAGAACCGTTGACAAATAAAGTCATTAAAATATGTGTAGTCAGACTCAATAGTTGAGTTGAAATAAAATAACAATATGTACAATCTAAATCAAGATTGTCTCTAAAATGATAACATATAGGTAAATATTTTGATTCTCCAGATGGTTTTCTATTAAGTTATTACCAGTAGCTTCCTACTGTTGTCCTTTCGTTGATAGTATAATAGTTATCGGTAATAATGAAATTATTTGACATCTTTAATGGACTAAGAATTATATAATAACATGCTTAAAACGTAAGCTAAATTTGCATGGAAGGATGTAATAGTCGAGGACTATCACGACACACCTTCCATGACCAAATTGAACGTGTCCCTAATGTCAGGAGCCCTAAAAACTGAAGAGCGTGTATGACAAGAGATAAATAAGTGTACGTTTTAACGTTAAAGAATCGAATGACGCGTCTGATAATCTGCCTTCTCCCTGCCTACTCCGCAAGGGACTTGGCATTGCGTCGGTTTTATTATTTTTTATATGTAAAATCGCTATGTTCGTTAACGACTATTGCGCGGTCAGGTGCTACTTAGTAACTAATTAAATTATAGTTCTATCAGTTATATAAAATGTAATCAAGATTGGCATGAATTTGATTTGGACTTGTCATTGGGCAGTGGGCACACTACGTTCGGGACAACAATACAAAGTCAGTCCTTTGTGTCCATATGTGAGTTATGTTCACTTACGTACGATTATACATGTATTAATCTACGTATGTGTGTGTGTGTGTGTGAGAGAGAGATTTTCATCGACACAGAGTAGTGTATTTTTTTGACTTGGAAATTTTGCGTAATATTTGCAGCAAATTATCAGAATATTAGTATTGTACGTTTTGCCGACGCGACGGTTTTCAAGATATATAGATATATGGAAGTGTACTTGTGTTATTTTTTTGGCCGAAATACAATTTCTCTTTATGAGTTTTTGTTAGATGTTTACACTTTCCGAGAAGAATGATAATCCTGAAAGCGGATGGAAATAAGAGAGGAGGAAGTCTTAAGAAATTATGGATGGACTGTGTGAAAGAAGTGAATGATAAGGAAGTGTGAGAAGAAAAACCTGTTGTGTGCGAAAAACCCCAAATACTTGGAACAGAGCTGTAAAATGATTGATGCTTATAATAGTGTTTTGTACGTTAAATAAATGTATGTTTTATACAGATAACAGATAGGTCTAACGCTAAAATCCACCCAGCCGGTGGTGCACCCGGCCTCGCGGATCCAGGTGGGTGACACGGCTGTCGCGGTGGGGCGGTACATGAAGTACCTCGGCCTCACCCTGGACAGCCGCTGGAGCTTCGAGGAGCACTTCGTACGGATGGTCCCCCGAGCGCGACGGGTGGCGGGCGCTTTACACCGCCTGCTGCCCAACCTCGGGGGACCGGGGGAGGGAGTTCGCCGCCTCTACGGTGGCGTCGTGCGGTCCGTGGCCCTGTACGGGGCCCCCGTTTGGTCGCGAGACCTCGCGGGGGCCTCCCGCTCCAGGGCTCTGCTGAGGAGCCTGGAGCGGATCATGGCCATACGGATCGTAAGGGGCTACCGTACTATCTCATACGAGGCGGCGACGGTCCTCGCGAGTTATCCCCCCTTCATCATCCTGGCCGAGATGTACGCAGCCGCGTACGATCTCGGCCGGGGAGGGGGGGACGCGCGGGGACACGAAGTGCGGAGGCGGGAGGCCTTCCGGCGGGTCCTGGGGGACTGGCGCGACGCGCTGGTCCTCCAGGGCGGTACGCGTTCGCGCGCCGTCGGGGCCGTCCTGCCCCACCTCGAGGCCTGGGTGCTCCGTAAATGGGGCACTGTCACCTACAGGTTGACTCAGATGCTCACCGGGCACGGGTGCTTCGGTGAGTATCTGAGTCGAATAAAACGTGAAGAGACGGCGAGATGCCACCATTGCGCATCCGACCTGGACTCGGCCCAGCACACGCTGGAGGTCTGCCCGGCCTGGGCGGACGAGCGACGAGTCCTGGTCGACGGGATCGGGCGAGACTTGTCCCCGCCGGCGTTGGTCGCGGCAATGCTGGCGGGCGAGGAGGAGTGGAGGGCTGTGGTCTCCTTCTGCGAAGCAGTCATGCTCCAGAAGGAGGCCGCCGAGCGGGGTCGGGAGAGAGCCGATCCCGCTCGAAGGCGACGGCGGCGAGCTCAGTAATCGCCGCCGCCGACGGGCCGCGAGGGCGCACACCCCGCGGGTGCGCCCGGGTCGCGGCCCGGGAAGGATGACCCCCCGGTGCGGCCGGGGAGGGTCGTCCGGGGCGCCGCCGGCCGCGCGCCTCTTTACAGCGCGTGGTCGGAGCCGCCCCGCCCGGGGAAGCTTCACCGAGGCTCCCCGAGGATGAGCAACCCCTCGTAACAGAGGGGGGGCGACGGCGGGGTGGACCAGAGGGCCGATGCACTGTCCTGGGCCACCCCAACGCCGGAGGAAGGCCGCCGCGAGGTTTTAGTGGGTAACCCTAGGATCGGATTTCAGTTTACTGTTTTGGGAGTCCCACACTATCCCCTGCTGTCCCCAGGCGGGGGGTGTGCATAAAGCATTTCCTCGCGTAAAAAAAAAAAAAAAAAAAAAAAAAAAAGACTTAAATACCTACACTCGAAAAACACAACCCTGATTGTAGCGTAGTCACGTAAGTATTCGTTTACTTTTTGTCATGTCCTTATGGGGCTATTGCTTAATTAAATAAATATGATTGTCTCTGTCCTAAACTACACTGTACATGTTAGGGTACGCGACATCGATACTTGGCAGATTACAGCTGATTATCGATTCAATCGGGATACCGTCACATCGATTATAATCAGAGGGGTTAAGTATTGGCGGTTTTATAGCTACCGCCATATGTGACATCGTTCACATCGTGCTAACTAAATATGCTGTATACAGTGTTGCAAAAAAAAGTGTAAACACTTTATTAATTTATGTAGTAGAAGATTCATATTCTTTCTTTAGATTTTCTTCTTCTTTTATTAAAGGAGATTCTTGTATATTTTTTAAGACACGTAACTCGTCCATAAAATGCTGCCCGACCGTCATCTCATTACCAACCCTTTGAACAGTACTGCCCTAAAGGACTTGATTGAATCAAAGCCCGAAACTGCCACTCAATATCGAGAACTCTCTGTGCCACGAATCCAAACGAATTAACCACTCGAAAGGGACTCTCGATAACGTTATTATGCTCTTCATTGGAGACTTGAGTGATTTTAGTTTTTATGCAATTTTGCTTAGTGTTTTATAGAATGTTGTTAGGTACTAGATGGATGCCATCTGGTTTTAGGCACCCTTTGAAATGGCAATCACAATTTTTAATGTGCAGAGTTCATGAAGTGTATAGATACAATGCGTGCGAAGTCGGTGATAAAAACTAGTGTACAATAAAAAATATATATATATATATATATTAGGGTGCTTTTTTTTGGAACTATTTTTTTTTCGGTCCCATAGTGAAATTTTGTTGGAAGTACCATAAAAAAAATTCCCTGAAAGTTTGAGCCCTTAATATTAATATTAAGTACTAGACCAAGGCGTGTAAAGATTTCCCATTTAAAATACACGTAAATCTTGTTTTTTTTTATTTTAAATTTTATAACTCAGAGGCATTTAATGGGATTATCTCGCCCATGAATAGGTCTTTCTCAGAATTGAACGCTCTACAAAAGTCTCCATTACAGTTAAGTCATAACTTTCACCTACGGGGTAGTACGGGCCCCTAAACCTAATTTTTCCATAAAATTTGCGTTTTTTTTGGATTTATCTCGTATAAAACACTAGCTACAGAAAAAGTGTAAATGACAAACTTGTAGGAAATTTAATTTCCTACAAAAAAGTCTTTGGCACCAAATCGTGAATATTGATACTTTTTGAGATACAGACATTTTGAGTAGAAGTGGTATGTACGTATGTGTATGTGGTGGTAACTTGAGAATTTTATCTATATATATATATCTATATATATATATATATATATATATATATATATATATTATATATATAGAGCAACTCTACTATATCACGAGACCAAAAGTAATTTCAATATTTATATATGAATATGAAACAGCTTATCAAATCATTGTTTAGCAGTAATAATACATATTATAAATTTATTTATTTTATTATTACTAGAATTTAGGAATTATCTCCGCCAAAGTATAGATAATAAGAATAGATTATCAGATGGAAATTATTTAACTCATTCTTCCAGTTCTCTAAACATTTAGATTAATATTCATTGATTTTAACCAATAGTCTGACAACCGCTCTGTAATTACTCGGCATGTCGCCCGACGACACGACTGTCCACGCCCACCGATTGACATACAAGTCGTGATGTTAATTTGGAAATTAAAATAAAGCTATGTCCCGTTGTGATGTAGTGTGGTGTCAGTTGTAGCGGAGCGATAAACTGAGCGTTTATGTTGAAGTTACATGTCGAACTGGTGTAGAATGCAAGTGGGTTCTAGTATAGTAATGTGCATGTTTAAAGGTTATCAATTTAGATGTTGTAGCCGAATATAATATATTCTTCGGCCTATCCTATATTCTCGAGGATGGCCATCATGCAATTTGCATGACTAAACTAACTTGTCCTTGCGAAAAGTGACGCCAAAAGCGTCTAAAACGAATGACGCACGTCTATGATGCGATCTCTTTCTACCTACTCCGCAAAGTATTTGGCGAGTAAATAAATTAGCGAATAGTTTATATTTTGTTTTTCTGGTGTCGAACTGAGTAATTGTCTTATAATGATAGCCCAATAACCAACCAATGTGTAAATTAAATTAATTGTAATAATTAGTAGGTTAGGTTTTAATAGTGTAGCCGTGGAAATTGTTGAATGCTGTTCTTGATAACATTGATGTATCCACAGGACGCTATAAACATTTGATCAGTCTATCCGCTATCACTGACACCACGTCATTATCGTATAATTTCGCAGGGACACTTTTTTAATTTATTAAAACCCTCTAGCCCCAATCATTATTTGGTATTCAAAGTCAATATTTATTTTTTATTAGCGACCGTTTTGTTTGCGTTTGGACAGCGGGAGTTTTTTTTCATGTACTAGACTAGGTACATATATAGGTATACAATATTTACTTACACACAAATTTTTAATTTTGTATTTTATCAAAGCAAAGCAATTATTAATTTACCAGACTTTCAATAGTTAACATGAATTTTTAATTGGACAATGTCTTTTAAAAGTGAAGTTTCAGAAACTTGTAAATATTTGACTAGAATTTTAGTATTCGAACAGTTAGTTAATTAATTGAATGATAGTTGCTAGAAGTAGTGATTAAGTTGGTAGTCGACTTATTTAAATATACATTCATCATCATCATTAGCCTTTTTTTTTGAGGTCCACTGCTGGACACAGGCCTCCCCCATAGAGCGCCACAACTGCCGGTCCGCTCAATCATGGGGGGTTTTTGCCATAATCGCCACGCTTGGCAGGCGGGTTGGCGATCGCAGTAAGCTGTATTTTCTTCAGAGAGAATGCCGCTGCCCATTCTTCTAGCTTTTCCCTTAGTCGCCTTTTACGACACCCACGGGAAGAGATGGGGTGGCGGTATTCTAAGCCGGCGCCACACAGCAAATATACATTAGTGAGGTAGAATATATTTAAGTATTTGTATAGTTTTTTAGTTTTTCTTAGTCAAACTAAAACCTACTTCTATTGAAAAATAACATACTTAATTGATATATACTTCTGAATATCTTAAACAAATAGTATAGTTTCATCTCGCTTCAGAATAAAAAAGACGCGCGTTCAATTTCTAGTGCTTTGAATTGTTGAAATTCATTTCGAAAATAATGTGTGATGAATATCGATGATTACAGACTGTCTCTGCTTACACCGTCGAGTAGAAAAAAGCGTAAGGTTACAAAAAATAGTAGTGATTATGTGTTACGCTTATTATTGTATGCCTTTGGTAAAGCATTTGCCTTGTGTTGATTCAATGCCCTGTAGAAGACCCTCGTATCAACAAGGACAGTTTCCCTTTTTTGATAGATAGTGTTTGTACAGCAAAACACTTCGTTTTATTTTCACAATACATATGTTAAAATATCGCACACTGCAAATTACACCGTATTACATGTACTGTCATCCCCATTATTTATAAAGGACTTGGGTCCTGACAGATAGATGAACTTTACTTGTAATAACTGCCGACCGGTGTGTATGACAAGAGTTATATATACATAACTTCAAGTCAGGTCCCTGGCGGGGTAGGCAGAGAGAACAGAGGCAATATTCTTACGCGCCTCATATACGCTTGTTGATTTTTAAAGCTCCTGACATGACCTTTCTCCAGGACTCGTTCTATTTGGTCATGGAAGGTGTGCCGTGGTCGCCGTCGTCTCCTACATCTGTCGTCTGCTTTTACGTTGTATATCGGATTAGTCAAACTTGAATGCGTTGCAAAAGAGTTATGAAAGTCAGAGAAACGAGAGAGGTGTGTTAGAATCGTGTCTTATGGCGTTCTATCCTCTCTGTCTACCACGCAAGGTACTTGGCTTGAAGTTATGTATGTGTATTGTGTATGCCTTTAATATACGTCTCTTTTATATGTATAACTTAATTCATATCTTTTAACAATATTATTGTTAGAAGTGCGGGGGTCGCCGAGTCTATTACAGGGCGCGCTAGGACTCTTAAAAGTGGGGTATGTTGGGGTCGTTTTCAATTTGTGTGATGTCAATGAGGCGCGCTCGATTTAATGGCAGGTGACGTTTATGGAGTCCCCGAGGGACCCCTCTTTTAAAGCATTGCGTTCGCGCAGAGGAGAAATTTTAATAAATCGTATTAAATAATTTTAATTTTATTTCGACCCAAAAGGATTGAGAGAAACCATTACTTATTTAATAATGTTCCGGATTGATTTCTGTTTTGGATTTTGAATAGGATACGAAACGCATATGTAAATGACATATTTTTAGCGAAATGTACTAATATTATTTTAAAGTTCGTCGTCATGGCTCTATTTTTATATCATTTTTATATCCAGCGGTCGAGCACACCGATTCTGAATTCGCAAGTCGCGGGTTGGAAAACTGACACTGGCTCACACCAATGACTTTTTGAAATTTTCGTTTTTGGAAAGTTATGTGTGATAAATATGACTGAAAACTTTGTGCCCGGTATGGTAATAGGTTAGGCCACCTATTCCATTTGGGAAGTACCTAAACATAATGGCGAGACGATGCTTAACAGCCGCTGCCTACACCTTCGGGTAACAAATGCGTGAAGTTATGTTATGTTATTCTTATGATCTATTAGTACTAATCTTTTATAAGTATTTATATGATTGTCAAGTTAATTTAAATAAAATTTACTATTCGATATGTCAATATGTGGTAGCTTATGATAGTTAAAGGAATAAGAAACGTAAACCTAGTTTACTAGGATTTTTTGTCATTGTCCTTTGTAGATTACTAACAGTAATCTAACATCAAACGCAGTTTTTTTTTATTTATTTCATGGTTTATTATTTATTGATGTGATTCGTACATTTGTTTACGCGCCACATGATTGAGATATCATTCTATATTATCGCGACTGGAACATACCCCCGTTGTTACAACAACGCTGATATCAAAAGCCCCTTTTACAGTAGCCCACTACTTAAACATACACGCGCTAAATATGTTCATTGGGATGAGCAGCAATGTTTATAAAGCATTATCATCTGTCTGTGTGCGTATGTCACGATTACTCTATTAAAACGCTATGTACTCGAGGGTTAAATGCTTAAAAAGTTGGGGTCCGACTTGTTGTTTGTATTGATGTATACTGCCTACTGCTACGGCAGTAGGCAGTATACATCAATACATGATATTACGATACATCAATACATCAATCGATACATCAATACATGATATTACGATATCAACTCGTATGGTCATTTGAATGTGTTTTGTTTGACCATTAATTTGAACGTGTTTCAAGAAGCTACTAGCCATCATCATCATTACCCTTTCGATGTAGCCCGCCCTTCCATGGAATGCCACAACTAACGGTCCTGTGCCACTCGCATCCATTGGTTTCCTGAGGTTTATACCAGGTTGTCGGTCCACCTAGTGGGGGGCGGCCTACTCCGAGTCCACCAGTTCGTAGTCGCCGCTCTATTTATTTTAATTTACATTGTTTCTATGAAATTATTGCGAAATTCAAATATTTTACTATCTATAAGTTTACTGACTACTCATGCATCGGTTGTCCATTATTTAGGAGAATTACATTTTACTCGCTATTACTTAATTAGATAGAAAAACAGAAAGAGAGAGAGAGATTGATTCATTGGAGTGGTTAAAGAACTATTAAAGCAGTACCAGTATATAATAGATTAGAAGTGATCCTTAATTAACAATTCAAAATTGTCTCAAATTCCCAAAAAAGAATGTTACAATCTTTCTTCTAAATAAAGCTATAAATAATACAAGAATTGTAACGTTTACAGCCGCGTGTCTATCCTCGCGGGTGCCAGGTTCGATTTTCGTCAAATCCCTAGCGTCAACACTGTCATACTTTTACCACGTGCCATGGAATTTTTGACAACGATATTTTTTGCACCCACTAACACATGGAATAAATCCTATGCTCTTGATTATAAGAGCTATTCTCGTAAAGTTCTGATCGTAAAAACTGTGTGGGAGCGGTTTGAGAATAATTTCAGTTATCGGTTAGACACGTGTCATATAATTGCGACGATTTGTTTAATTCTATTAAGTTATGCGGTGCGGCAGTGTTGTAATTGCAGTGGGCATTTGGAACCGTGAAAATGCTACCCTTAATTTCGTAATGTCCAAATTGGTGGGAATAATCTCGACTGTCGACTGTGTGTATCAATAGTTGCAAGTCCATCCCAAGAACACGTGTTTAGTACTTATATTAGAAACACTCGTGGAACCCTAAGTAATATATCAAAACAATGTACTACATTATTATACACCTTAAAAAGGTCTACAAAAAAGTCCGCGATGGCATATGCTATCTCTTAGGCATAACCCGCAATGACCATTTTTATTTCTTGTTATTCCTTTTGAGGCGAAACAAACTTCGCTGGGTCAACTAGTATATGTTATAAAAGCGTATTTGTTAGTAAAAATAAGTACTATAAACAAATGAGCACTTTCAAATTTGAGTAAATTCAAGGGCCGAACATAACATTTATAAGGCAGCAGGTTTTGGCTTCAACCTTTTTGATAAATTTTGATTTACTTTATACATAGACACTAATTTTGAACAGGTGTATCCACGGGGTATATTATTTTAATTCCCGAATTTAAAAAAAAATACCTATGTAATTTGTGCCCTTAAAATGGTATATGATGGCAGAATTGGTTAAGTATTTGTCGTGATTCCGAATTTGTATTTTTATGCGATGTTTATATTTTAAATATCCACGAAAATTGGCGAATATATTTGAAGTTTAATTAATCCGACCAGAACGTTACGATTGATGGAAAATAGAGAGAAATTAGTTGATATCTTTTTGCAAGTGGATGTATTATTACGCGTCAAGCTATCTACGAAATAAAAATATTATTTGCCCGCGTTTGCTACATGCAGTTACGTCATATTTAATGTAACACACACAGATTCCACTTGACTTATCTTCATTATTAACTATGGCAGCGACGTGAACACGCCATATGCGCGCGCGACGGACGCGTGAAATTCAATCAAAACATTCGTATGAAAGAAACTCGTTCATTATTACCGGTACATTGATCCTTGCACCCCCAAGTACCCTCTGAGCTGCACTAATTGTGTTTGACTTGCTCTGACTTGTTGGCGTGACAAGTGAATCACTATGAATTTTCGTCAGAACGAAGTACATGCATAGGTCTACAACTGTTGTTTGTGTGCCTTTGTTGAAAGGTGACCTAGATTAGCGAAGGAGTTTGAATTATAGCTGTCTGAAAAAATAGGTGCAAAACTTTTTATGAACCTTTTTTTAGTGTCTTTTTTATGTTGCCAACTCTTGAGTCACTGTTATTCATTGTCGCTTTTCAATAACAAAACATAGACCATAAACCCGAATGGAAAATAAACAGACCATCTAATTGCTAGTAAAATAAGACTAGATAATGCTAGTATCTTAGTAGAACGGATCAGTCTTTAGGGTGGGCCTCGCTTTCTGAATGGCAATTCGTATTTCTGGCAATGGTAGTGGAACTACATGTTCATAACCTTAATTGACTATTAATACAATTGTTATTGAATAAAAATAAATAATTAAAGCTGGATAATAAATAGAAACTAAAATGCTCGCATCGAAACATCTGCGGACGAATCGCTGACGATAAAACTTGCGAATTTGTTCTCGTTAGTATTGCATAGTCTGTCGGGTATACGGTTGCATAAAAATTAATTTTACTAGTACCACGGCGTGTAAAAGAGTAATATACATTCTGGAGTTTATTAAAAATTGAAATATTAAATTGATAAAGTAAAATTTCAACCATCTCTAATTAGAGACATTGCCTATTATTTACCCGAAAAAGTTTTTGGTCAGAGCTTTTAGTTAAAATTATAGTACTATATTTAAATTTTAATTTAACATAATTAAAATGTAAAATTTACGGTCCACAAAAAACACACTCGGCGTCCGTTATACTTATTTTATATGATATAACATTATACAAATGCGGTTTCTGTGTATTCCCCGGGTGGAGCGGGTCGTGTGCCACGCTCGCTCCCCGGTGACGTCTGTCCATCATTCGACACTGACACCTTGGGGTCCATGTCTCCATGTCACATGGCAAATAATAATGTAAAAATAGAAAGTTGCCCATCTGTGGATAGCGATCCGTTGCGACCCAGTGTACGGACATGTTTTATTTGCACCATCATGTGTAACTTTCTTTACATCTGTGATTTTGCTATATATTGTCCTATCTCCGTGGACATATCAATGTCTTTTTTTGTCTGCTTGGTTTTCTATGAATTCATTAATGCCCTTGATATTTCAATATATAAATCACAATTTATTAGAGCGACAACAGAAGACAATTCTTTTCTGATTGTTTTGTCCGTATTTCTATATGTTTGTAATATTAACTGTATCTTTAATATTGTTTTAAAAAAGACAGTATTTTACCACAGACTAATCCAGCCATTTATTTACACGAGACTATCAATAATCTCCTAAAACTGCTCAACACATTCACTGTACGTTTGAAGTCAATGTACCTTAAATTTAAAGTACGTTTAGAGTCAATAAACAGTAATATTTCTTTAACGTCTAATAAAAGCTGTCATCATTAGAAAGGCTACATGTCAATTTCTACCTAAATTATCACGATTAATTCACCAAGATTTACCCAAACTCCAAATATTCTGCCGCCAAGACGAGTCAAGGTCATCTTCTACATCTTTTCGTATTTAAAGCAAAAAAGTACACCTCTCTTATTCAACAAAACAGCTGTATAATAATATAATAATAAGCTATTTGTTTATTTACTGCTTCAATTTAATTTAACGATTAATATTCATCAACTGGCCAGAAGCCCGCCACTACGCGATGGGGGTACATTTAGCACAATAAATCTGACCGTAGGTAAATAGGCGTGCTGCAGTAGTGATGTGATTATCTGCACAACAGCTCAGCAGGCGACGCCGCGGGGCGCCAATTGAGATGTTGGGTCTCTTTGTGTTGATCGTATGATTATGGTGTTTTTGTTTAAAGCGCAGATTATATATGGATTTTGCTTCGGCAGATTTGACAGAAATTCATTTGTCTCAATTTTGTTCATTTCTTGCTCCTGAAAGAAAGTGGACTGTTTTCACTTTCTTGTTTTCACAATTATTTATTACTTATTTTGTGTTGTGTTGTTATAGAAATTCATTTAGGATGTTTTTTGTTTGCATGCTTTCTTTAATATCTTTTTTATTCTTAACTAGCTGCCCCGGCGAACTTTGTTCCGCGGCAAAAGTAATAAATTAGTAAATTTTGGATATCATGACATGGTCATTGACATGGTCATTGTGGGTTATCCCTAAGAGATAATCATATGCCCTCGCGGACTTTTTTGTAGACTTTTTGATCTATCACTTAGGGTTCAGCTAGCGTTTGCAATTAAATCTCGAAAATTATCATTTTTTCTTTACAACATCATACATTCATACAATTCATGTATGATGTTGTAAATCAAAATCACCCCGTTGACACCCTCTAACTATTAAAAAAAACCACATCAGAATCCGTTGCGTAGTTTTAAAGATATAAGCATATAAGGGAACAGACAGCGGAAAGTGACTTTGTTTTATACTATGTAATGATGATAATGATTAATATTTACTAATGTTATTATTGTGTTTAAATTCTTCTGTGTTGACCAAATTTTCACAGATATTGTCAATGCGTGAATAGGTAAACAAAAGAGCTTCCAAAATTAAGATTTTTCTCATAGGCCATTACTATATTATTAAGAGGTTAGAACAGAGTTTGTGCTAACAGCTTTTAAATTACTCCGCTACTTAAATTACTTTTAATGCTAGCAGCATTAAAAGTAATGAAGTAGTGGAGAGCTAAAAGCTGTTAGCACAAACTCTGTAAATAAACTACATACAGTTCAGCGTTTGTTCATCTTTATATGAATTACTAATTTAAAACGAGCGCATAACCCTCTTAAATTTTAATAATAGTATTTCACATAGAGTCTGAAACATTTTTTTTATGATGGTATGCAACCAACGCCGCCCATGGAAACCAGCAACACATATAGTGTTACTGTTGCGTTACCGACCTTAAGGGATAGGGGATAGGGAAGGATGGGGAAAGGAGGTGGGGCTCCGGGTACCTCCCTCACCGAACGAAACGCGGCATAAGCCACTTTACATCGATCTTCTGAGAGGTCGTAGTATTTCACCGGTCGTACCGGCCCATTTATGCAGCGAACTGCTGTTGATACGCATATTAAAAAAAAGTGCAAAAAGATTTACAGACTAGTGCAATATTGATTGAACTATGGATACTCTTACTAGGGTCTCTTGTCTGCTGAGATAAGTACCGTGCGAGCAGCCAGGTGTCCTTCACACCCTGCATCAACGTGAGACATGTCACACTTGTACTGTTCAATTGGGGGTAAAATATACATTGCTGTTTTGATTTTAAGATTATTCTGGACCCCCTGCCTCACAGTGCGCGTGGGGTTGGAGGGCAATATGTATTGGTCAGCGGTTTTCATAGTTAATCTTTATGATGGATCTCCAGATTGAATAAGCCAATTCCAGTGTTCCAAAATTAAGGTCCGGCTTTGTTATTGTTATTAAGTCAATTTTAACCTTCAGTATTAAGAACATTAGCAATCAATCCTGGAATTATTTTCTTTGGATTACTATTATTATTATTTTTGCTCTACGGATTCATGGTGGTAACATTCTAATGTCAATTGCAAACCTTCAAACATATATTAGAAGACATTTTATATTTAGATCTATTACAATATGTATTAAAGTATAAATATGTCATATTACGGTCTAGGTGACTGAGATGAAGTGAAATTTAACTAAAAGTTGTATAACTTATTTTATCAGCATAAATACTTACATACAATTACGCGTTTTCACCGTGAGGGTAGGCAGAGACTAATTCTTTCCATTTGCTACGATCCTGACATACATTTTTTGCTGCCTCCACTCTCATTATCTTTTTCGTACATGCTCGTGTATTGTGGTCACTCTCTCTGGCCTCTCAGGTTCGCTTCGTTGGACTTTTACTGGTTCGTCCTTTCACACTTGTGTTATAAAATCGTTTAGTCCATTCTCTCGTCCATTCTTTCTACTTGTTCGAACCATCTAAGCATTCCTTTCTCTATCCTTGTCACTACAGTTTCTTTCACACCACAAGGTTCGAGAAGGTTCTCGATTTACACTATCTCATTTAGTCCATCAGGCATACTTCAGCTATACTCCTCAGACTTGTCGTTTTCACATCATTAATCTTACTTCTGTGCTGCTTTTCCTGCCATAACCCAACATTCACCACCATAGATAAGCATCCTTTTTTTCAATGAGCATTAACAGGTTTATGCAATTATGTACTTCTCATAAAACACTAAAAATCGTCTCGCTGGTCTTGAGGTCGAGCACTGAGCTTCTGAATCAACAAGCCGGGTCGGAATCCTGGCTAAGACCAGTATCTTTTCGGAACTTATTGGTAAAAATAAATATCGAAATCTAACCACATTATTTCCAATAGCTGCAGCTGCCGATTCTATTTGGGACGTGAAATTTCGGCGAGCTAACGCTTAGTAGCCCCTGCGGAAGGTGTGTGTGGGTTGACAAGGCGTAATGCTTTGACAAAAAGATAGAACAGGTGCCGCGGACTGTAAATAATAATAAATCAATAAATGAGTTACACTATTACTACAATAAAAGTATGTAATACAATAAAATCAGATCGCGCCTTTCCTTTCATAACGAATCATCTATAATCGTATAATGGTAACTCGAGCACATTGTTTTTTTAACCGAATGATCGAATCGGACGTAACAATCCAATACATCGAAACAGACGATTATCGCTGCGCCACTGTTAAGTAGTTGCGACAGCAGTGAGTTGGGGGGGTACTAAGCACAGCACTACTAGGGGGTGGGGGAGAGACGGCAAATAATGTTTGTTTTAAGAGAGAAAGAGATGGGAGAAGTGCTCGAAGTGCATTCGCGTAACAACGACAGATTGGCGCGCACATGTTACGTTGAGTTGCGATGTTCTTTTTGCAAAGTAACTACATAGTAGTAGTTGGGTATAGTTATCGATATAAAAATTAAAGAAAAATGTTTATGTTTATAGTAAAACATTTAGTGTAATTACGTTTTTTTGTATTATAAAGAAATTTTGTGACGGGTCTGACTGAATTATTTCTGATTCTATTTAGTTTTTCACTAAAGTCGGATTATTGAAATATGCTGTTATTTATTAAGTATAATTTACAGATGTTAAAGATTATGACTGCTAAACCTAGTATCATTACGTATGCGAGACATTTTGACTAATTTTGGAATGATAGCGCTTTTATTTAAACGCATTTTTATTTAAATTTGGAATTGTATTTTTTAAAAATAATTTTTATGATTAAATCTTATCGATATGTTTAATAGTACTTCCCTATCTAGAGCTTTCAAGAGGACACATGAAAGGGGAGCGTGGGGTCGTAACGGCAACGCTTGTTTGTGCGATTTAATTTCATTTATCAACGCATTACTTACCGGGAGGGAATTACTTATCCGGATTACCCAGATACAACCCCGCGTTCACTTCGCCGTTCACTATGTAAATATGTGTGCAGCCTGAATTTTTAAGTGTCTCTTTACTACCAGTAGGCATATCGTACTTGTAATATAAAAAGGAAGGAAGAAACTGCAGGTGGATCCAACATGCATAACTCTACCATTGTTGAATTAATCTAATCTTGATCAATTAATAAACAAAGAATATATAAAATATAGAGTCTTTTAAACAAAGCTTTCACCAGGTTTTAGAAACAGCTATTCTACATTGCAAATTTTAATTTACTTTACGTCTATATAAAAACTTTACGTTTCAACATCACAATCTCATAAAGCACGATTCTTACAGATACTTAAGTATTTATAGTATTATATTATTCATATTTTCTCTCTAATTCATGTGTTCAATCTTAAATAAAACTTGTATATAATTCAATATAATACATAAGTCAGACTAGAAAACATGAATCTCGTCCAAATTGAACAATTGCCAAATTAAAATTCCTCTCTACGAAATGAATGTTTAAAATCTTCCCATAAACTTAATTTGAATTATTCTTTAGTATAATTTCCGTTATTAAGAATTATAAAATCATTATAATTATTAATTGTTTTCTTGTCAAGGGAATTGGGAAGAAATGAATCTTAGAAATATTAATATAAGTTGCAAATCTTTTAAAAGCCTCGAGCTACTTAGAGAATTGCAACGCGGCACGAGCCACTTTACGTTGATCTTCTGAGAGGTCGTGGTATTTCACTGGTCGAGCCGGCCCATTCATGCAGCGAACTGCTTGGCTCTACTACTTGAAAATTCAGATTTAGATGGCCACTTTTAGCAGTTATTTTACAAAACTGTTGTACTTATGTAGTTTACGACCTAACTGGTGGTAGTTACTATTATATTAAATAATAATTATTATGGTATCACTCCGTTTGTCGAATTGCAGAAGTAAGATATTTAGCAGTTGCAAAATACATTTATTTTTATTTTTATTACTGTCCAAAATATCACTAGCTTTTTATTATGACGTAGGATTACCGACACTTTATTACTTTTATGGGTGTATTCGGGATCATCATTGCCATTTCAATGCACGCCCACGAATTACACATAACATTATTTTGTCGAAGGGATGAAATAGAGAGAGAAAGAATATACGATTATTACTAGTTATGTATGGAGAGTGCGAGCGAGATGCCGGTATAATTTCGTCAAACTTGGTTATAGTTAGTTTTATTATCACTCAGAGGGCGCTTTTAAAAACATTTCAATTAAAATTTGCATATGTTGTAAGACTTTTTAATAAAGTAATATTCGATTTTTCGAATTATGTTGAAATTGTTTGAAATATATGGGTCGTAACGCGTGAATTTTTTTCAGTTCTCAACTTTTCCATAAAACCTAGCACTTTATTTGGGGAAAGAAACTCCGACTACACCTTTAAAAATTAAGGCGTGGAAATACATAAAATATGTTTATAGCTTTAGCAGGAAGATTTGGAATGATTCATAAGCTATGTATATTTTTATAATAAATCTCTTTATAAAAATGAATGCCGAAAAATCTTTAATAAAAACTTTATTTAATTAATGAGTGTATGATACTCACAGATCAATATTTAATGAAAAAAAAAACTTTCTTATGAGTATGCACAGTGAAATGCCGACGTGATTGGAAGTTCCTTTTCATTGCCTACTTCCCTCAATTAAAATAAATCCACGCAAGTGATATTAACATACCTCACACACTTAAAATACCACAACTGTTTTATTGTCGTCCAGTTTATTTTGACCCCGCATTGGGCTTTCATAAACAGACTGAATATGCTGCGTTGCCCTCAATATAACTTGATATAAGATTTTTGGTTTAACTAAAAATATACATGTCGTGTATATTTTGTATGTTACTCTGTTATTATCTTAAATTTAGAGAAAGTTCAACATATAAAAAAAGGTTGAAGAATTTCTCTGAACAGTCCATCCCCCAAAATTTTAATTCTGTAAAACTTATTATCGGTTTGTAAGCGAGAGTTCATGTTACACTGGACGTTTTAAGTTCTGAACTTGTATCAAAGGCGACACAGTGTTCTTAATGGGAATACGTATTTCACCTTGTAAAGGCGCCGAAATGCGTTCGACTCGTTTATCTAACTGAAATTAAGAACGAAAACATTTTAAACGGGCCATAAATATTTCATAGACTAGTGCTTTTTTTTTCGGTGTTGCCAGCGCACGTGTTCTATTTATCTATATATTTTCTATTTCTATTTTTGTTTCATGTTTGCTAATAAATGTAAAAGTTTGTACGATCTCGGTCTGGCCACTCGAACGTGTTTCAAATTTTCAATTTCTTGCTATAATATTGGCATACATTTAAAAGTTATTGTTTTCTGTTTCTAGTATGTTTTCAACGAAATTCGATTATTTTGTAATAAAGTTTCAAAAACCTATTACGTCTTTTATGTTATCTAATGGTGATGTGAATATAAATAGTTTTCGTTTTATAAGTTCTCTATAAATCTTGTCTACTAGACTGAGCAATAAAAAAATAGAAGTTAATAATATAAATTTTGTTATTTCTTCTTTCGATTTCAATAAAATTACATTTTTATGGCAACACCGATCGTGCTAGATGCGCAGGCACCTTCTTCATGCTCGCCTTCCATTAGCGCGTTTGAATTTAGAAGACGCCACTATTGGTTGGCGGACGCTATGAATCATGGCGCCGGCGCTCTACGTACAACATTAGCTTATTTAGATATAGTAGCTAGCTATATTTAGTGATCCAGTTTGTTTATTATGAATCTTTAGAATTAGGTATGTCTCTCGATTAATTTGTATTGTGTCTGTTTTGTAATTGTTTAAATTTTAGCAGTTATCATAATAACTTCTAAATTAGTAATTTTCTGTACGATTTTGAAGAAATACTCTATTTTATAAACTTTTCTTGCGTTGAATATCTCATTATAATCCTTCCTAATTTAAACAAAAAATGCTTCTGTTTTTGCTTAGCTATAATTTTGACATTGTAGGCATCAATCTTTCTACTTTTACCAAAACTTCCAATACTTTAAAATAACACCTTTAAGTCTCACAAATATTTAAGATAAGCCTATCTGAACCCGTCGCTGCAAGGAGGTCTTACTTTATCAAAAACTTTATTGTCGTATACATGCAATAGTACACCGCCGTTAATCTTTATTACAATACTATAAAGTTGGTTTCCTTTTAAACTAATGTTACATATAATTTTGTATAAAGTTATTGTTGCGCGTGAGTGACCAATCACAGTTCGATACTCGGATTCCAAATTTGAAATTCTTGACGAGCCAACGGCGCCATCTTTTTTTCTGTTATGTTTTTTAATCGTTTTGAATATGTTAGTAAGTTGTTTGGTTATTCGTTTTATGTGCCTATAATATTTTAATTTGTGTATATAAGCTTTTGTATCGGCATATTATGAGAGTAATAATTACGTAATATTTTTTTTACCGGCTTTGTTCTATCTCTACTGATTAACATAGGCATTTCTGTAATTTTCATCAATTTGACCGATCAAAAGCGACCGCCATAGAATATGTCAACTTAGATACTTTTGTTATTTTACTTTATGTTCTTGCCTTTGATGTTCGAATCTAAATTAATAATTTTGTCGAAAATTGGAGTCCAGTATTAGTGTATTGGAAAGGTAACTTTCTTTATTATTTTGTATATAGATAGCTTCGCTTGAGTGGCTTTTGTGATGAGATTATTTTTTCAAATATTAGTTTTCCATCTAGCAATGGTCAATCCAAGTTCAGCGTATGTTCATAAATTTTCTGATTGTTTGAAATCTTGAGAGTGACTAGTAATTTCAAACAATGTATAAAACAACAAATATTGTTAATTCTTTTTTTACAATATTTAACAACAAACCAACCCCAATCTTACAACGCTGATGCTAAAGATTAAATCTGTGCACAGTAAAATCAGCGAATTCAAACGAACTTGCCAGTTTCCCTCGCGGGATTCACTTGATCAGGCGTTCTTAAACTTTTTGTTATACGACCCCGTTCACCGTGATGAATAATATAGTTCATTGAAATAATGCCAAGTGATAATGACTGTAGCTCTTACATAGGTATGCGCCGTGACAGTGGTAGAGGCACGCAGTTCGCTGCATGTATGGATATCTCGATCGGTGAAATACCACATAAAGAGCGGCAACCCTCGCTTGCTCGTTTGCTCTCCTATTCCATAAAAAGCGTCCACATTTTCCTATGGAATGTATTATTCGGCATCATGTTACTTCTTAAAAATATTTTTAATATTAAATTACTTATTGTTCTTTTTAGTACTCTTGTCAGATATGATGTTTTACTTTAACCGTTTTTAGCATATTTTTCCCAATATATAATTTTGTAGGAACAACTGAATGTAGAATATGTAGGTACATTTTTATATATTATAATTTTAATTAACTCGCTTATTTCCTTTCCGCGGGTTCCATAAGGTATACGGAAAGACTTGATTCAAAATTTCAAACATAAACTTTGAGCACAAATTTCTGTGCAAACTGTTACCTTAAAAAGTTGGAAAACT
This sequence comes from Euproctis similis, assembly GCA_905147225.2. Lineage (NCBI taxonomy): Eukaryota > Metazoa > Arthropoda > Insecta > Lepidoptera > Erebidae > Euproctis > Euproctis similis. The sequence continues at coordinate 14,863,785 of LR990106.1, forward strand.
TTGAGCGCCAGTGTATCACTGTACAGCAATGTAAATATTAGTGCAAGTTATAATTGGATGTACGAAGGAAGATGCTTGTGGAGCAACATTTTGGAGTTTTTCATTTACTTCACCACCCCCCTTGCCGCTCTATCAAAGGATGGGGAAAATTGTACGTAGCAGATATAATTAGGTTAGATACATTATACTGATTATTGGTATTCTATTAGTAGATATGTATATAATTGATAAGTTTTTTAATATTAATTTACTTAATATCAAAAAGGACTGAATTTGGAATTTAATCATCATTATTACGCTCTAGTTGTAAGTTTGCACAGAAATTTTAAGCTATGCAATGGATTTATATGCAGCTTTACAGTATTGGAATAATTTCAGAGAAATGTTGCCGAGGTAAAGCAAATAGATCATAATTAAATTAAATTTCCGCCGCATAAGCCAGTTATCAATAAATCCATGGATTATTTGCCATTGATTTAATTTCATTGGTTATGTTTTTAAGGATGTATTTTCCCGTCTATATTCATAATTAATTGTGTCTACACCAATTTCAATTACAATGCCTATTGTAAATTCGTTCTGTTGTTTATTATCTAAAAGTTCAACTACTGATGTGCTTCTTGATCTCTTTTCAATGTTGGTATTATAATGGGATTTAGCGGCATGGCAGCATTTTTATTTTAGTTTATGAAATATTTAAAAAATGTACAGGTAGATATTAATACACCTTCACTTAATCCTCAATCAACTTTTAAATAGATTAAAGTCATCCACTTGTCTAACACAATCAAAATTTGGCGGCCATGCCCACGGGCCGTGTTTATAATGAACAACCCTTAGCTTTTTGCCCTTAAATCCAAATTGAAGGTAAACAGACGGATGTTTTGAGCGATAATACAAATGTGATGAAACGGTTGTTACGGTCAAATAGCCTGAAGTCGAACACGTATGCGTTGATTCCGTAAATAAATAAAGGTGTCTCTTTTGGACACAATACCCATAGACGAACCTAGTCTCACAACAACGAAGTTTAGGAAAAAATCTCATCATACCCCATATAGGTATCATTAAAAATCCCATCAACGCCATGTTTTGTACTCGGATGAGGATCCAGCCCGCAGACTTACATTTAGCAGTCTGTCCGTGTAACCAATACACCCACAAGGCCCGTTAATTCCACAATTCATATTGTGTACATGATTTAATATGAGTAAAACGAGATTGTTTTATTTATCTTTTCTTTAATGTACCCTTTTAATGCTTTAATAAATTATTCCGAGCTCTTTTTTTCTGATAGCACTGTTTGTTGCAGCTACATTTGCCTCTGCGGATGTATCAGTCGCGCTGAGAAGTCCGGCGAAGTCAGGGAGAACATTCAAACACTCCTGACTGTCTGCGCGGAATTATGTTACCCGTCAGAAATGGACGACGTATGTAACTTCTTAATATAAACTGTTTATTTGACAATCGAGAATTTGTGAGGTACCTATTGGTTACTCTTCTTCCTGCTTTTCCATGCAGGGTCCAGAGCGTGCATCAGCTACACAATCTCTTCGCTGCGCTCTCGGAACCAGCGTGTGCGGATCTCGCGCCGAATTCTGTTTGCTGTTCGCCCAGGGAGCTGGTCTGGAACATAGTGGAGGCTTCGTGAAAGCAGCACGCACTGCACACTTGTTGCGATCACTTGCCGAACTGGACAATCAGATTGTTCAGGTGAGTACTCCTGGCCATATTGATAGCTACCAAAAAGTCCGGGAGAATTGGGAAGGGACGGGATTATTACTAGCAGACTCTTCGTAGACTAAACAGAATAGTTTGAAAACTGAATTGAGTAAGTTTCCTTCGACGTATAACAAGAGATGGATGATCAATGATGGTTATTAGTTGGGAACATCTCTCTCATCAAAATTTGTATTGGTTTTGCTATGCTTCTTTTTTTAATTGCGCCAAATAAATTGTGATTGCTCCTAAATTCTAAGGTTTACCCGTTTTACTGTGCGAGAAAACGCTTTGGACGATAAATCCAATTCTAAAATGTAAACGTGACCGCATCGATTGTGGCGAAGTCAAGTAGAGAAAGCTGTCCATAAAGTCCAGTACCAACAAATTAGTGTGTTGGTAATAAAATATGCGGCTCGCATCTAGTTGGTGGACGACGGCTATATTTGATGTGGCTCCTTAATTAACTTGGAGTATCATCGCGGCGTGTTTGTCGAGAGTAAACAGGGTGCTAAACGACGAGGAGTGCAGTAGCCAGACGAGCTCGCACACAGCCAACTAGCTACGTTCATATAAATGGATGCGGTATACAGATTGGGCATTATTTATTTATTGCGAATAAATATTATTATCTGCCTCATATTTATCTTTATAGTGCATATGTAAACTTGCAAAGTTCAACAATCACTAGTACCAATAAAACAATCACCATCATTAGTAATTTCTTATTAATAACATTTTTACACTAATAATATTCACACATTTAAAGTCAGCTTTCCTATTTTAAGTTTTAAGAAGATTTTTTTATTATTTTTATGATATTAATATCCAAGCATATTAACATTACCGCATCCATTCTTCCGCATTTTATGAAACATACCCGTTCGTGGAAAAGCGTTTCAAGTGTCCAATGTAGTACGTCATACGGCATAACGTAACATCACATGTACTACGGCTACCGAAGTTACGGTATATATTTCTAACAAGGCATAGGCCCAGTAGTATTGATTCTGTAAGTATATATTCATGTTGAGATTAGGTTACGTTACTACGATTGGAAGATTTTTGTAAGTATCCACTGTTGTAGAACTAGTACATGTTGTGGTTAAAAATCGCTTGTTATTTAATATTTCGGAAGTCACAGTAAATTATCTAAATATTTATGTTACTGTATCTGTCTACTTTGTTGACAAATCCGGGCTAATCGCTAATCATCATGCCAATAGTCACCTGCTTAAAAATGTTTTATGAATGCATATGTCTATCTCTTTTGATGCATAGTCATAGCAAAACTATAAGTTCAGCTCCGGCAGCATCTGGAGACTCTTTCTCTTCGTCCTGCCCACCTGCATATTCCAAGTCAAAGGCAACACAATTGTGACTCTCTCGCTGTTGCAGATATTCATGGGCAGTAGTCTCTTACCACCAGACTAGCTTGCTCGTTTATCCTCCTCTCCTATAAAAAGATATCGATTACGACGACTTGCTATCTCTACCTAAGATTACGATTAATAATAAGTCAGTCACAATTGTTAATGTAGGTTAAATTATATGTAAGAAACTAAACGCTCCAATCGATTAATGGTGTAAATTGTCAGAGTTGTCATCGCATGTCATCGAGTATCTCGTCCGGCGACTGTCAAATGTTTATCGAACCGTCACCGACAGTAACGGCACCGCGACTCGGTATCACAATGCGATTATTAATCTGCCTCGTAAGCATTAGTGGAGGACTTTGGGAAATGAAAGTATTTTAAGCACCATAAAGTTCTGTTGCTTCATATGGTAGTTAATTTAGAAAGACTGGCTGTATGAAAAAAAAAAAACAAATTCGCGCGGTAAATTCCTTTTTTGAAATTCAAATAATAGTTAGTTGACATCTGTCAAAAGTTTGTTATAGAAAACAACTCCAATCATTTCCTAAATGAGTTGGAGCAAACAGACGGATAATACGGTTTACTTGTTATTTTTTATGATATAGAGTCAAGAATAAATTTAAACATAGATTCTTTGTTTATTTACTTGCATATGTACACACGAATCTTTACTTTATTTGGTGTTATACTATAAATACCCACGTTATAGGACATGCTTTAGAATCTTTGCGATAGACACTTTGTTCCCAGTCTCCCCTGCTCCGCTCTCCTTCAAGTGTATCTAACAACAGTTTAAACAATGTGTTTGTGTTGTATTACGTTTGTTTGTTTATATTACTACACTATATAGATACAGCCTCGCTGTGAACACGTAGTTACTAAGATACATATCTTTTGAATCACATGTATGTTGCTATTTGTTATGGCAAAGATATATTCGCTAAAAAATCCTATTGCATATTTTTCGTGATTCACAGTCTGGGGTAGTCACAAGCGTGGTCTAAATGCCTATAGCAATTCAATCTGACCTCTTATTGAACTTAAAATTCATTACTCTGACAGCTTTTTGTGTATTTTTTTTTAAATGAGTTCTTTATTTGAAAATCATTCATCATCAAGTTGTATATCTAAGTTGCTTGAAACGTCTAAACTAATCACGGCTAGAAAACGAGTGGGCACAGTGTAACCGCAACCTTATTGCGTCATACTCCTTGGAGGATACTGGGATACCTCACAATACCAATTGATGCCCCAACAAAACGAAAAAACAAACATTTGCACAGTGACTAGTTACGTCGCCACGTGTCACTTGTGCACACACACACACACACACACTAGTATTGACAAGGGTTCAGTAACAGGAGAATTTGATTACTGCTAACTTTTATTTGCAGATATACATATTTTGAGTCTCAAGTTGATTCTCCTAGAAGGGTTGGTGCAGATGTAAACTAAACAAAATTCTTTTTTTTCTTGCTGATGTAACATAGGGTATGCGGTTTTCTCATCGTACCGCAACATATTATTAATATACAAATAACTTAAAAAAAAATATTACGACTATAAATTGAGATTGAACACGCTGTACCAAGATTTATCCCAATCTATTCATCTTGGTACTCGTCATCAGATGTTGAGCTGTAGCGATATTGTAGGTGTTAAAAAAGTGCACTATCCTGTCTAGAACTCATTGATTTTATTCTTCTAGACGTCCACACTATTCATTTGAAGTCTTTTTGTTTATCTAATGTATGTACGTAGTTAAAGGCTGTTATTTTGACATCTAAGTATGTACTTTATACTATACTAGTTGACCCAGCGAACTACGTTTCGCCTCAAAAGCAATAAGAAGAAATAAAATTGATCTTTGTATGTTATCCCTAAGGGGGTATCCCATACCATATCTCATCGTGGACTTTGTAGACCTTTTGAAGGTGTATACTAATGTAGTACAATGTTTTGATAAATAAATCTCAAAATTTATAACTTTTTTACTACAAATACTAGAATATAAATAAATTATACCGAATTATAATATATCGATATTTATCACACATAACTTTCGAAATTAATTTCGAAAAGTCACTGGATTCGAACCCGCGAACTTTGGATTCAGAGCCGTGTATACTATGTAATGATATAGATACTGAAGTTTATTGTAACAAATACTCGCAGTATAGTAAGTTTATACTCAGAACACCCTCGCTAACAGCTATATACATATAAATATATATGTATATGTACATTTGTTCAGTGGTCGGGCATGCGTTGCTAATGGTCGGTCCCTGAGGTGCGGCCCAGTACAGTAATCGATACCCAACTTAATGGATTAAGTACCTACCGCTCCCATATTAGGGACTTCGGTTCACAGATTTGCAACGTAACGTCACGCCTTTTGCTACCCGAACGTCTAGGCAGCGGCTGGTAAGCTTCGACTCGACGAATTATCACGTCCTAAATGGTGACGGGGGAACTTATTGCCGTACACCGCGTACTATGTTGTTGCTCGTCGATATTTTTTATCATACATAATTGCGAGATGTCATTGATATTAGTCCGGATTCGATTCCATGGATTCTTGATACAGACGCGGACCAACCAGACGTCTGAAAATATCGATTCATACACTTGAATATTACTAGGTACATTAATAAATATTGTAATTGGCATCAGGCTATGTTACTTAGTCTAAATAATTACCTTTTGATTCGGCATGTCGCGGCGTAGTAATAATATCTCATAGTATTTTTATTAACATATATTTGTCATAAATCTAATGTTACTTCATCGATATTTATCGCACACAACTTATGAAAAATCATAAGTATATATATATATGTATTTAGATCCAAACTCTCCAACTCTCAATCGGAAGCCGGTACGCTAAACCACTAGGCTATTGAGAATATTATTACGAATCTATTAAATAGCATCTTTTTTAGTACATTATATTAAACATTTTCAGATTAAGAAGATATTTTATATTTTCTTGAATGCTTAATAGTGACAAGTGTCTTCACATTTTTGCCGAATAAAATAATTGATCTTAGTGATAGCTAACAAATTACCTGAAATACAAAGAATCAAAACATTCTTTACAAATTCATGTAAAATATTAATTAACAAATAAATGTGATGTTTATTTAATAATTGATTCTCTTTTCAATGATTCCACCGCAACCACCCTCTCGTTTTGGGTACCGAAATTCCCCGAGGATTGGAAACTTTGATGTCCGCACAAATGATGCGTCATGGGACTGCATGTTTGCTGTTTCTTATTGTATGATGGGTATTAGATAAACACAATTATTAGTTTATTAGATCGTGTATATAGGAACCGGGAACCGGTTTATTTATGTTATAAGTTACATTATTAGCACACGGCTTCTGATCCAGAGGTCTGGGTTGGAATCCTAAAGGCCCATTTAGACGGAGAGAGTTTCTCGTCTCGAAGATACGATTATCGAAAGAATATAAAACATTTTTTTCGTCTAAACATTAATTCTTCTCGCTCGTTACTTTGGGCGATAATTGCCTCGCAATGGAATATTGTTGTGTCCGTGTAAACAGAATTTAATCACTAAACTCGAATGGCAAATCTCGCACTGAAAACGATACAAACCGATTTGTACGATACTCGTATGAACTAGAAAATATGACAGACGAGATCGTGTTTATACTAGTTGAGATTCTCGTAAGCAAGAATCGGCTTACAATATTTTCGCCGTGTAAACAAACGTAGGCAATTATCGCCTGGCGATCAGTCATATGCGAATCTCGTATGACATAATCGTAGGCGAGATTTTATTTCTTGCCAGTATGTAAACATTCTGATGCGATTGTGTTATGGCGATTATTGCTTGTGATAGTAGCGTATGGTTTCTCGTACCGAAACGTACGAGAAACTCTCTCCGTCTAAATGGACCTTAACACTGGCTCACACCAATAACTTTTCGAAATTGTTTTCGGAAGTTATGTGTGATAAATATCGATGACTGAAAACTTTGTGCCCGGTATGGCAATAGGTCCGCCACCTTATTCCATTTGGGACGTAAACATAACGGAGAGACGAGGCTTCACAGCCGCTGCCTACACCTTCGGGTAACAAAGGCGTGAAATGATGTTTTTGTTTATTATTTTAAGTCTTAATACAAATAAATTTTTTGACGGGCCGTGGTAGTGGTTTTACTAATAAAACAACTTACTGCTGAGTAGTAGGTCGGCGGGTTGGATACCATCCGAGAGTACAAATATTTTAGATAAATATGGATTTTTGTGTGGCGTCAGTGTTTTTATGTATTATAAAGGTATGTATTTACAACAAAAAAAGTTAATATGTATTAATATCCGTTTTCTAGTTTCCATAACACAATCATTTATTTGCTTTATTTGGAAAACTAGATAGCGATGTACCTATGTATTGGGGCAAACATATTTTATTATTTCCGCACTCATTGATGACACCTTCGGGTAGAATATGGCGTGTAGATATTATACAATTAATAGATTTAAAGCTAACTAAGCCGCGAGTTAGACGTGAGGATACCTTAGTATAACCAAGACCAACGACCGTCGACCAATAAATTTAAAATAAGTATTTTTATAATAAGTATTTTTAAAATAAGTATTTATTAGAATTGGACAATCAAACGCCAGAATTAAGTGCATCCAAGTTGAGGTTTCACCTATTTAAAGTTTCATCAGTACAACATTATTTATAGGTTTTAATAGGGAATACTCGAATTTGTGTCAGTGAGTATTGTCTTGTGCGTAATGTATATTGGTTATATAGTTTTAGTTTTCAGGAAAATTATTATTAATTTCGTATCATATTTTTCGGAGTTTATTTTTAGAGTTTAGAGGGCAAACAAGCAATAGGGCGGGTCATGGTGGTAAGTGACTAACGCCGCCCAAGACACCTGCAACACAAATAGTGCTACAGTTACGTTGCCGGCATGTAAGAGATTAGGATGGGAAAGGAGGGGGAGTGGCGTGGGCCTATATCACCAAATAAAACTAGACATGATCCGATTTTCGAGTCAATTTTCTGCTAAGTCGTAGATTTCACCGGTCGAGCCGGCCCATTCATACAGTAAACTGTGAGGCTCTACCATTGACGGTAGTTTATGCGACATAGGCCAACTTTTTTATTATAATACTGTTTGCTACTTACACAGTCTTGAATAGATAACGTCGATTTAAATTTACATAAATTTTAAATTGTAATCAAAATATTAGATTGAATTATATAAGTATATCAAAACGATGCAGATGTCGCCCGTACCCGTGCATTTTTACGATTTCTGTTTACATAATTTATTAATAATGTTTAACAAATTGGGCTGCTTTTAATTAGAACTAATTAACCCTTTATAAATATATTCACGTTATCATTTTTTGGTTATGTCAGTTTGAATTAGACAGATATAGTTATATTATTACTTGTAGATTGTTATATAACTTTTGTTTATAATTTTTTAGCGAAAACATTAGACTTTAATAATTATATCCCTATAATAAACTAGTATCAATTATATCCCTATCTCGCGTGTTAAGTGTTCCTATCTTAACATGTAACTGATTTGTTTTTACATGTAAAGTCATAAGAGAAGACAATTTGCACATCGATTAATATTCTTAACTTATATTGGATACACCTATCTGTTTCATACTGGACACAATTGCACAAATGTCTACATAAAACACTAAAATAAAAATATGTTTGAAGGGTATATCCGTTTTGTCAAAGATCAGTAACCTTAACCTTACCCCAGTTTAACGAGATCACCTGCTTTGAATAGTTCGAACATGTTTTCCGCGAGCAAAAACTGCTTATTGAATGATTGGAATTGACCGTAGATATAAAAAACTGAACTGAACTGGAGAAATAATCAAGTACACGTGAACTTTATTTTCACGAAGAATCGTTAATGACTAATAAACAGCCAACTTTAATGCCCAAGTCGGTGTCCTATCTATACATGCTCCTACAACGAAATCTGACCAGCACCATATCAAAGTGTTAGCTGGCGGTGTGTTCTGGTGTAGGTATACTCCATCTCTTTGTTGCATGTCAACATACCATCTAAGCGGAACAGAATCTGTGGTCGCGTGACGGACACAGTTACCGCACAGATTGGAAGGGACCAGGCCCCTTCTTAACTTTTGCGATTTAGTCACGGGTGGTGACTGCGATTTTCTCCATGCGATGAGCTTGGAATTTTATGTGACGCTCAACGTATTGCAGAATTACAAATGTAGTAAGGTAAACTATTGAACTGTAGACACTTTTTACTAAATAGTCGTTAATAACTTTATGACTACCACGTCTAAATTTATGATTGTCTTGAAATTTCGTCAATAATAGGTTTGAGTCGCCATTCTATATTGTAATATCATTAAAATCCCCGAACTAACATTATACTTAGTATAGTAATAGGCGTGTAATATTAACAGCTACGAGCATTACTATGAATCGTAGCTTAAGCTTCGTAGCGCAATACCTTTCCTCTAAAGATACTCTACACTGAGTTGAGATAGGCGCAAGAGAACGTGGAGGAAAAATTCAGTTTGTATCAAAGATGATTTAACTTAAGCAATCAAAGCTAAAGTAGGTATTAATAGTTTTCTATGGTAGGATCTAGAGTAACTGCCTCCGTGAACGCAATCACTACGAGCGCACCAATTCCGAATGTAGGTAGGGTCGTATCATGAGAAGAATCGTCAAGAAGCCACTGTACACATTCTAATGTAGTGGCAATTAGTCCCGTGATTTGAATTTGGTTATTTATTTTGTAATTATTTATGTTTTGTCAATTAGGAGGCATTCGGCGAAGGTCGCTGGCCGCTTGAATTCAGAGCCGCAGTTGCAAGACTACTCACACAGCATGCGCCAAATGACAAGGAAGCGCCTAGAGCTACTGGACAACGTAAGATTAACTATATATCTACCAAAAGTATTATTTCCCAAAACTTTGTGATATATGCTTTTATGAACCATGGGTATATGTATGCTCTACATTATGTCTTAAAAACCCCTGGCCCTTCTTCGCCGTTTTTTCATATTAAGTTATCCAAACAAAATAGAATGTTTAAGTAATATGTTGGGAGTAGCTGATGATGCAAGAATTGGATGAATACTATATCACAGTTGATGTTTTCTTCATCAGGTCAGGGTACTCAACGTTTGGATCAAACTATTTCCGAGACAATGGTCTTGGATCTGATCGTTCTAGTCGGATTTGTTGTCGTGAACAACAAACAACTACAGGTGACTATTATTTTATATACCGTTGTTGGTTAAATAGTTTAAATAGGTGTTCTTATAACTAAATAACCAGGTAAGTATTGCAACAGTGGAGAGTGGTTATTCCGTTACTCTTCCATTTTTTAAAATTACCTTTTGATATCATTCTTCGGTAACTTCTTTCTAATTCCGCCGATAGAATATTTAGTCCTAAACAAGTACCAACAGTAAATTCTACAAGGTGCGAATTTGGATTCTGACAAAATTAGTTGAACAATCCAACGAAATTATAATATTAATATTATTGGAATGGCAAAAAAGGCTTACATATTATTATAGCGTTTGCCACGACACTTAGCCTATTTATAAATTCAAGATATTTTTCAGTCACAAATTAAATCTTCCCAAAAAACAATAAAACTAAGCGGGCATCTTACTACAACTTATCATCTTTGTTGTTTTAATCCTTGTGAAATAAATGTAATTAGGGTTATTTCAAAAGCATTAAAGATATCTCATATAGACATAGTTCTAGTTTGTATTTAATTCCCCTACTATCCTTATGTTGTATCGAAGTCCGTTATAATACGTCCGTTTTGTTTCTCATGCGGGCTCCACCTGTGGCCCGACACGTGTTTTACTATTAACTCATTAGCAAACAATAGATACACCCTGTAAACGACCACTGGATGATTAGTTTTTAACGCCGTCTCTCAGAAAACTTTATTTTAGGTAATTATATATTTAGAAATACACATGTAAAAGTTCAAAAATGACCATTCAATAAAAGTCCATCAACATAACGGTGTGACCAGAAATACATTCCTTTAACAGGTGCTATTTAGCCACTTAAAACTATACACGAATAAAAATGACTTATTTCCTTACATATATTAAATAAGTAATTGTCTTGTAAATTCACACGGTCGCAGGTGTCCGGCTGGGCGCACTTGTTCAAGGAAGTGCTCTGGGTCCATTACAATGGCCATATTCTCTTAGCGCGACGGCGTTACGTTAAATTGTTTATGTTTTTACTTTCTGCATTATTGATTTTATATCTTTTTATCGTCGACTACTTGGGGTGGGAGAGTGAGGGATATTTTTTTTCATGAGTGCCGAATGACCAATAGGTAGACATTTAGTGGTAGGTAATAAATTTTTCTGTAATGTTTTCTTCTTGTAAATATTTTATTATAAATTTCCATCGCTTGTGACATTCCAATTTAAAATATTAGTAAATTTGTTGAGTAAAGTTTAGTCATGACTCGATTCTAAAATTCGAGAAAAAATTACATATTACTCACAGATTAGGTTAGGTTTGGATAAAAAACATTTTGTCAAAAACAATATTTTTTTCCTAAAAATACATGATTATTTAGTGTTTAAAAATTTCTGTTCTTTACGCAAGGAAACGGTATGTGATGGTTGGAGTGCGATTAAGACTCTGTGCACTCTACCGGCGAACTGGTTGGTGTCAAGACCTCACCGTGACGCACTGCTGCCTACTTTAGTGGCGCTCTCGGAACACAGCGCTGCTGCAGCAGCCATAGCTTCCGAGCTTAGTACAGGGGTGAGTAAAACCTGATAGGCGTATGTTACCACGATTTCTGCGACCCCGTCGTATGTGACGAGTACCTAACAACATCGCAGTGGTTTTAGTTGGTACAACATAACCACTCCGGGTGCTGGTGGTACCTATAATCAGGTATCCACTGGGCAAAAATAGGGATGAGTAAAACCTGCTCCAGCAGATATATATAAGATTATATAGATAACTGAATAATCCTGGACCTAAGGACATCAGTGCTACATTTTCCCCGAAGATTGAAGTCACAAAGTCATTATGTTGCGATAAATATTTGATGATATTACCTCTCCTAGCAGCTGGGGCGCACTCACTACACTAATGTAAGCTGAGGTGTACAGCTGCCAAACGAGTACGATAGATTGTTAAATAAAAGAACAATCTTAATTGTTTTTGTGTTGTGGTTACATTTACTGACAATCCCTAATTATCACTTGTTCGTCAAATATGAACAATATTACTCACAAGGTCGAGTCAGGAAGGCGAATAGTCGTCACACCAATCCAAAAATATTGGATAAGATGTTGTACTATTTTATCTGATTAATAATAGGTCTAGAATTAATATACGTAATTTAAATGTATTCATAAAATTTCCACAATTTTATAGAAATAAACTTATATCAACATATCTGTAATAATAAAAAGATGTTCTAAGAATCAGTTTTGGCGCAAAATCTGTAAGTAGAAAAATGTTGTCGAATTAAATAGGTAATTTCTTTGCAGATGTTAGACGAATATATGAAGAGTCAGGAGGCTCAAAAGGTGAAGCTAGTACAGGTGATAAAACAGGGACGCACAAAAAAAGTTAAGAAATAAAGACAAGTAGACTGAGAATGGGATTGATTGTAATGACATGATTATATAATTGGAATGATTCTGATGTTATTAAATAGACAAATAGATGTTCGTGTTTCTTTCGCAAGTAAACTGTTCTGTGTACGACATGATTGATTGGTATTGCTGATAGGTAGTTCTTGTTATTATTATTATTTTCATAACAAATTAATAAACAAATTAGGAGCTACTGGTTTAACACTAAATATGATTTTTTTTTACGGGATAGGAGGGCAAACGAGCAAGTGCTTCACCTGCCCATGACCACCGCGGTGTCCGGATTCCTCTCACTGAACGAAACGCGGCATGAGCCTCTTCGCGCCGATATTCTGAGAGGCCGTGGTATTTCACCGGGAGAGCCGACCCATTCATGATGCGGATTTCAAGACTCTGTTAAAGTTTAAAAATTGGTGTTTTAATTCAATTTTGTAATAGTAAACCGAGAGCATTAGAAATTCATACCAAACATGTTTTGTTTCTTAATTTGTTCCTAAATTTTAAAATAATACTTGTGTTATTTTTTATTATCCTAACGTGTACTTAATATCAATATCTTGATGCGATGATATCGTCAGCTTCTTAATATCCTAGGGTATCATACCTACTCGCTGCTTTGCCATTTGTGTGCGAACATTTTAAATTTTTTTTTTTTTTTTTTTTTTTTTTTATGGGATAGGAGGGCAAACGAGCAGGCGTGTCACCTGATGGTAAGCAACCAACGCCGCCCATGGACACCAGCAACACATATAGTGTTACTGATGCGTTGCCGACCTTTAGGGGATAGGGGAAAGGAAAGGATGGGGAAAGGGGGTGGGCCTCCGGGTACCTCTCTCACCGAACGAAACGCGGCATGAGCCACTTTACGTCGATCTTCTAAGAGGTCGTGGTATTTCACCGGTCGAGCCGGCCCATACATGCAGCGAACTACTTGGCTCTACCACTGTACAAAGTACAAATATATTAAAGAATGTTGTTTTGCTTTACTCTATCGAGTCATTTTTTTATAAAAATCGAAAGTGTCAAAAAATATACGACATTTTTATTATTTTCATTAAATACTTTGAATTATAACCCGATTTCAGATTATTAGAATAGCATAACACAACAAAAAATAAAACAGTAAAAAGATGGATGCTTTTGTAATTTTTGGGTTCTAATCATTAGCAATTTCTACTCTAAAGATATCATTATTATTAGAATCTTTAACAAATTAGCAATACCAATTATCTCATGCAATAATAGTTAATAATGAATGTTAGGACTATATTCATCTTTCATATATTCGTTATATAAAGTAGTAGTCCGTATGAAAAAAAAAAATATTGTTGTCAGTTTTGTGTAGATCTCAATTATATAAATCTATATTGAATGTGTCTGTATTAACTACTACTTATATTTACACCATAGCATTAGCAAAACCTTATGTGTCTATGATATATCAAATTCAGTAGTAATAGTTTTGAAAACCATTTCTTTATTATATAACACGTCATTTTTTCTTTCCATAGCTTTCCTTAATTAGTTATTGAGTACTTATATTTGTAACTAAACTAGCTGTACACTTTTTGATGTGAGTCTATTTATATATTTTTCGATTCTATTATTGTAGACCAGAACTAGGTATGATAGTGAATTTAATAGCGCTTCTTTGGAACCCTCTCCTGTAGGGATGTTTTAATATGTGACATACATATTTGTAGGATAAATATATAGCACATACTTTTGGAAACAATTTGGTTTATTTCCATAGTAATATTTATAACTTTTGAAAAGTAGTCAGTTCAGTATATACAATTACACATATAACTAAGTATTACTAATCTTACTTTTCTTGTATTTTGTAGTAATAAAATACCAATATGTACCCGAATCGTAATATAATCATTGATGTTGTGAAAACTAATATCTAATATAATAATTGTTCATATCTAAAAACTAATTACTGCTAATTACTCAACAAAAATACTACACCTGACTCTGTTTTTGTAGGAATGCATCTATGGAAGTTATTTTTTGCTAATAGAATGCCCTGCGAGAAACTCTACTTAAACTTTTCAAATGAGGCATTTATTGCAAGATGAAAGGAGAATTGAACATGTATTAAATAAATAGAATGTTTCGAATGGATATCTCAAAAATATTTTGAATTTGTCTGAGAAATTTTAAAGGGGTCAATTGTCAACTCATTAAAAGGCTTAAGCCTGTTCGACATGCAATGTTCTCTAATTTCCATTATTACTTTTGTGATAAATTTCGTCTATTTTAACAACCCGTTTGCACGTATTTATGTTATTTAAACATATCTATTAACAAAGAACATAATTTTAGACTCTGTAAGAAATTTTTAACTCTTAAAATAATTCGTATACTTGAAGTGTGTCTAAATGTTGCTCGGTTAAGCGCCATAATGATTGGCGGTGTTTGAACGCCAAGTAATCATAAAATCATTATGACGCTCGTAGCTTCTAAATTATTCGTGTAATTATAAGAGTATTAGTAGTTTATTTTATTATTTATGTTTCGCGCAGACGATTGATTCCTCAAAATTTTGTGATTTGTGTCATTTCTCGGATCTGAATCTCTGAGATTCAGATCATTATTTGTTCTCCAAATAGTTAACTATTTGATAAAGATTGTTGCTTCAATTATTTTCTTTTACTCGTCCATTCGATGAACGTCTTTTCGCTTAACTAATAAAGACCAGACTGAAAGTTGATCTATTCTAGTTTTTTAGTAAATTTAATCAAATAAATATAATGTTTCCAAATATTGCAAATGGTATTTATAGAATGACTTTGATTGATCACCAGTGACTTTTTGAAATTGTTTTCGGAAGTTAAATGTGTGATAAATATCGATGACTGAAAACTTTGTGCCCGGAATGGCAATAGGTTCGCCACTTATTCCATTTGGTAAATAAACATAATGGCGAGACGAGGCTTAACAGCCGCTACCTACACCTTCGGGTAACAAAGGCGTGAAGTTATGTTATGTTTATGTATCTATAGAATCCTAACTAATATATATATGGTTACTTGTAGAAGGGCGCAATAGATTCAATCGTCTGCGCGACATATTAATATGGACCTGTCACTTCACGTCATGTCGTCAAACTGCAAACGGGTGCATTAACTGTGATTTTGTTTTATATACTATTACTACTTGTAAAATGCATTATGTATATCTTTTATTTACATTTAGTTTAGCAACATGTTGTGTTTAGCCGAATGTACTTTATCTGTGATTCATTTATTTAGTGTAATGTAACCTCTGTGTAACTCGTCGTCGTATGTATGTGGCGAATAAATATTTGTGTAACCAATTGTTTGTTTTAGTTGTAACCATCCCTTATTAATTATTTATAACCGACCCTTATATATTCATTGTAACCTATAAATCTATTGTCTCTTTGAACTAATTTCTTTTTAGTCTTTCTCTTCGGTACTAACCGTTAAAGAAATTTCATCTATTTCAACGATTCTTTTCCACCATTAATGGATGCTCTGAAGAAAGAAAATGGTTTAATATACCTAAACTCTTCAGTTTTGCTCTTCAAGTTTATCTTAACTACGAATATGCAAACGCAATATGCAACGATTATTGCGAAGTATTAGTTCTCATTTGGGTAAGCTAAATAATTTGGTATGACCAAAAGTAATGTTTGTACGGAGGCAATCTATTTTAGAATCCAATACTTGTTGGCGGGATCTCTCTCCATCCTTCATCGGGCCTCATAACCGCCGCAGGAACATCAGATACATTTTAAAAAGCTTTCTAAGTGCACCCAACACAATATCACAATATTTACGAGCAAAACAGAAACGGAGCTCATTCATAAATTGAGAACAAAAATAAACTGCTATCTTATACAAATGGATTCTTATTTATAGACACGTTTTATATTTTGTTTTTCGTTTTTGGCTGTTCGCTGTTTACATACAATTTGTCTTTGTGGCTTCGTATTGGAATTGTATTGTAATGTTTATTGCCGATATTTGTGTGAATTAGATGTAATATTTTGAGGTAAACAAAGGTAATGATAGTTATATTACGATCAAATATGCAAGTGATCAAAATGAAGCGATGAACGACTCCTAAACATTTATAAAATCAACAATTTTGCACCTATTTTGTTTATTGTTCACTCACTCATTCATTCAATTACTATAATGAACGATACAACTCGACAAGGCTCAGGAAAAAGTTAAAATAACAATATACAATAATCTATTGATGCTTTTGTGATTTTGTACTTACTTCAATCAAAACCCAAAATAGATTTTAAACTGTCCCGAAATATTAAAGTATTAGACATACATGAACGCGTAACAATAACCGAAAGACATTGAATTTGTAAAGATGATGTATGATCGAGATCAATTGAATGGAAAAACACTTCCGATGGGAGGGATGCATTGTTCAACCGGGAATGCTGAGTGGGTGCCATTATGTTCCTATGGTAAAATACAATTTTCCTTATGTATCTACTGGTTGCAAATCATTCTATTCCGCTGGGTTCGGTTAAAGGGTTTATTTAGATTTATTTTTCGGAAAAATTGCATCCTAAAATACTCTCGAGAGCAATGAATCCGGGTCACTTAAAGAATGTTAAAAATCTCGGAAACTAAAAATGATAGGTTAACGCAATAAATTGTATTTAATAGACAATGTAATACTCCTTAAATGAAAGTAAAAAAAATATGAGTCACCATACATTTTATTAACACAAAATTACATAAAGAAAAAATCTGCTGATCTCTCCTTAAAACAAAAATAGGAAACATGAAATTTTTGAACTTTATTACTATTTTCTTGAATTTTAATACTTCGTATTGCCTCCTCGTGCTTCCATTACTGCGTTTACGCGGTTTGGCATGCTGTACACCAAGTTCCTTATACGATTTTGGGGAATATTCTCCCATTCCTCTGTGAGAGCAATTTTGAGCTCACGAAGCGTGATTGGGGGAGGGTTTCGTTGTTTTACGCATCTGCCTAGCTCGTCCCAAGCATGCTCGATCGGGTTGATATCCGGGCTGCGCGCTGGCCACTCCATACGAGTAATGTTCATCTCTTGAAGGTAGTCATTCACAATCCTACCTGTATGAGGTCGGGCATTGTCATGCATAAATATAGCATCCTCACCTAAATTGACCATAAATGGACCAACGTGATCATTGAGGATTTCTTCCACATATCTTACGCTAGTTAAAGAGCCGTTTTCTATGATCACCAGCTCTGTGCGACTTTCAGAAGAAATTCCGGCCCACACAAGTACAGACCCACCACCGTAGGCTACTTTTTCCTCGATGCATGCTTGCTTGAATCTTTCCCCTGGTCTTCGATACACTCTGTGTCTTCCATCGTGCTTGTAGAGCATAAATTTTGATTCGTCGGAGAACATAACTTTTGACCAATCTTCAATACTCCAATTTACGTGGCTCTGGGCATATCTTAGTCTTGAAATACGATGCCCACGCTCCAGTTTAGGGCCGTTTGCAGGTCTAAGGGGTTTTAAGTTAGATTCAGCAAGCCGACGTCTTACTGTCCATGCACTTGGGTTACTTCCTCCGAGGCGTCGAAACTGATTGGTGAGTTCAGTTCCTGTGAGAAAGCGATTTCGAAGCATGGTGTTCACCAAGTATCGGTCTTCTCGTGCTGTGGTATACCTGGTTCTGCCCGTTCCTGGTCTGCGTAGGTTAGAACCAGTTTCTTCGTAACGTCGGAGAACTCTTTGTACTGTTGACAGCGACACACCAACAGTCCTGGCTGTATCGCGCTGACTCCGGCCGGTTTCCAGCATTGTAAGTATTCTGGTGCATTCTTCAGGCGTAAGCGACATAATTTCAGCTTGAATAATGAATATAGAGCACTATCAACATGGTTTATGTACCCACATAAATGACAGATTACAAACAAAAGCAAAACCAAATGCTGTAATTTCGTAGTTCCATCTTCGAAAGTGGCCCTTTTTCAAATTTGATTTTTTTATGATATAACTTTACAATAACTAAGAAGTTTTAATACCTTCATTTAAGGAGTATTACATTGTCTATTAAATACAATTTATTGCATTAACCTAGCATTTTTAGTTTCCGAGATTTTTAGGATTCTTTAAGTGACCCGGATTCATTGCTAGCTCTATAAAGCTGGCAGTGAAAAGTCAGCAAAAATGACTAAAATTTTCACGTGAATTTGTAGCTAAATAGTTGCTAATTAGTTGCTGCAAAACCGATTTTGTAGCTCTAACCGATTTCCCAAAAATCGAGTTACTGCTATCTTAACGATAAGCTAGCAGTAAAATCCCGAAATCAGGGTTAAATGAAACGACTAATCGGACAAAATTTGTTGCTAATTTGTAACTGAAAAACGACGTCACAAAAAGGTCAAAAAAGTTAAAATCGGCCGAAGGTAGAGACCGGTCACTAATGATCACTGTCCCAGCAACCTCAATGCACGGTTCTTATTGACATCGGGTAGTTGTAGATTTTGTTGCTGCTCACGAATAGCACCAGACACACTCAGAGAGCCAGCAACAAAATAGAAACAAAAAATCGGCCAGGCCTAGTGTCCAGAAACTGGACACCAGTGTCCCTGCTGCTTTAACGGTTGGTTTTTATTGACTTCGAATAGTTGAAAATTTTGTTGCTGCTCACAAATAGCACGAGGAACACTGAGAGAGGCAGCAACAAAATAGAAACAAAAAATCGGCCAGACCCAGTGGCCGGAAACTGGACACCAGTGTCCCTGCTATATTAACGAGCGGTTCTTATTGACTTCGAACAGTTGAAAATTTTGTTGCTGCTTACAAATAGCACGAGGAACACTGAGAGAGGCAGCAACAAAATAGAAACAAAAAATCGGCCAGGCCTAGTGACCAGAAACTGGCCACCAGTGTCCCTGCTATCTTAACGAGCGGATTTCATTGACTTCGGGTAGTTGTACATTTTGTTGCTGCTCACAAATAGCACCAGACGCACTCGAAGAGCCAGCAACAAAATAGAAACAAAATATCGGCCAGGCCTAGTGTCCAGAAACTGGACACCAGTGTCCCTGCTGCCTTAACGGTTGGTTTTTATTGACTTCGAATAGTTGAAAATTTTGTTGCTGCTCACAAATAGCACGAGGAACACTGAGAGAGGCAACAACAAAATAGAAACGAAAAATCGGCCAGACCTAGTGGCCGGAAACTGGACACCAGTGTCCCTGCTACCTTAACGAGCGGATCTCATTGACTTCGGGTAGTTGTACATCTTGTTGCTGCTCACAAATAGCACCAGACGCACTCGAAGTGCCAGCAACAAAATAGAAACAAAAAATCGGCCAGGCCTAGTGTCCAGAAACTGGACACCAGTGTCCCTGCTGCCTTAACGGTTGGTTTTTATTGACTTCGAATAGTTGTACATCTTGTTGCTGCTCACAAATAGCACCAGACGCACTCGAAGAGCCAGCAACAAAATAGAAACAAAAAATCGGCCAGGCCTAGTGTCCAGAAACTGGACACCAGTGTCCCTGCTGCCTTAACGGTTGGTTTTTATTGACTTCGAATAGTTGAAAATTTTGTTGCTGCTCACAAATAAGACGAGGAACACTGAGAGAGGCAGCAACAAAATAGTTACAAAAAATCGGCCAGACCTAGTGACCAGAAACTGGCCACCAGTGTCCCTGCTATCTTAACCAGCGGATTTCATTGACTTCGGGTAGTTGTACATTTTGTTGCTGCTCACAAATAGGACCAGACACACTCAGAGAGCCAGCAACAAAATGGAAACGAAAAATCGGCCAGACCTAGTGGCCGGAAACTGGACACCAGTGTCCCTGCTACCTTAACGAGCGGGTCTCATTGACTTCGGGTAGTTGTACATCTTGTTGCTGCTCACAAATAGCACCAGACGCACTCGAAGAGCCAGCAACAAAATAGAAACAAAAAATCGGCCAGGCCTAGTGTCCAGAAACTGGACACCAGTGTCCCTGCTGCCTTAACGGTTGGTTTTTATTGACTTCGAATAGTTGAAAATTTTGTTGCTGCTCACAAATAGCACGAGGAACACTGAGAGAGGCAGCAACAAAATAGAAACAAAAAATCGGCCAGACCTAGTGACCAGAAACTGGCTACCAGTGTCCCTGCTATCTTAACGAGCGGATTTCATTGACTTCGGGTAGTTGTACATTTTGTTGCTGCTCACAAATAGCACCAGACACACTCAGAGAGCCAGCAACAAAATGGAAACGAAAAATCGGCCAGACCGGCGGGTACAATGAGTCGAAGATCGTCAACAGATAATGGGACTGGCCATTTTAAAGCACTGTGTTTAAGAGGCACACAATGGGTTGAGTATGATGATTTGAAAGATGCCGAGAAATCTCAAAAGCCGACGTTTAAGTTGAATGTACAAATATATTAGTTTAGGTAAAAACAAAATAGAATAAAATAGTATAACGAAAGATTGATTGCGTAGAATGTTATTGTAGTCCATAAAAAAAATAAGATAAAAAGTAAATACCGAAACAATAATGTTACATTGTCCTTGTTCTCGAGAAAAAAGACGTGCTCAAGTAGCGAGGACAATTCTAGTCATTTTTCGATTGCTAGTTCGAGATGATTTATTTAATTTTATGTTGTAACAGACTCACCAACTAGGATAGAAAAAATCACTAACCAGCAAAACAAATTCTAATTACCGCTCGTAAATAGAAACGAGATATTAAAATAGCAGGGACACTGATAATCTGTTAGCAATCGTTAGGGCCAGCCAATATTTTAATGCCGTTATGACGATAGCTTTTTGTGCCTATTTTGTTTCTGGCACAAACATAACTACTGCTGTAAGAAAATAACAACCGCTCGTCAAAAAGGCAGGGCAATTGATTTTCAGTTTCTGGTCGCTAGTTCTAGCTAATTTTTCCTTTCGATTTTGTTGCTGACTCTCTGAGAAACCTTAATGAGATTTATGAATAACTACTAAATTTACTACTGCCCGAAGTCAATGAGATCCGCTCGTTAAGATAGCAGGGACACTGGTGTCCAGTTTCCGGCCACTGGGTCTGGCCGATTTTTCGTTTCCATTTTGTTGCTGGCTCTCTGAGTGTGTCTGGTGCTATTTGTGAGCAGCAACAAAATGTACAACTACCCGAAGTCAATGAAATCCGCTCGTTAAGATAGCAGGGACACTGGTGGCCAGTTTCTGGTCACTAGGTCTGGCCGATTTTTTGTTTCTATTTTGTTGCTGCCTCTCTTAGTGTTCCTCGTGCTATTTGTGAGCAGCAACAAAATTTTCAACTATTCGAAGTCAATAAGAACCGCCCGTTAAGATAGCAGGGACACTGGTGTCCAGTTTCCGGCCACTGGGTCTGGCCGATTTTTCGTTTCCATTTTGTTGCTGGCTCTCTGAGTGTGTCTGGTGCTATTTGTGAGCAGCAACAAAATGTACAACTACCCGAAGTCAATGAAATCCGCTCGTTAAGATAGCAGGGACACTGGTGGCCAGTTTCTGGTCACTAGGTCTGGCCGATTTTTTGTTTCTATTTTGTTGCTGCCTCTCTTAGAGTTCCTCGTGCTATTTGTGAGCAGCAACAAAATTTTCAACTATTCGAAGTCAATAAGAACCGCTCGTTAAGATAGCAGGGACACTGGTGTCCAGTTTCCGGCCACTGGGTCTGGCCGATTTTTTGTTTCTATTTTGTTGCTGCCTCTCTCAGTGTTCCTCGTGCTATTTGTGAGCAGCAACAAAATTTTCAACTGTTCGAAGTCAATAAGAACTGCTCGTTAAGATAGCAGGGACACTGGTGTCCAGTTTCCGGCCACTGGGTCTGGCCGATTTTTTGTTTCTATTTTGTTGCTGCCTCTCTCAGTGTTCCTCGTGCTATTTGTGAGCAGCAACAAAATTTTCAACTATTCGAAGTCAATAAAAACCAACCGTTAAGGCAGCAGGGACACTGGTGTCCAGTTTCTGGACACTAGGCCTGGACGATTTTTTATTTCTATTTTGTTGCTGGCTCTTCGAGTGCGTCTGGTGCTATTTGTGAGCAGCAACAAGATGTACAACTACCCCAAGTCAATGAGATCCGCTCGTTAAGGTAGCGGGGACACTGGTGTCCAGTTTGCGGCCACTAGGCCTGGCCGATTTTTTGTTTCTATTTTGTTGCTGGCTCTCTGAGTGTGTCTGGTGCTATTCGTGAGCAGCAACAAAATCTACAACTACCCGATGTCAATAAGAACCGTGCATTGAGGTTGCTGGGACAGTGATCATTAGTGACCGGTCTCTACCTTCGGCCGATTTTAACTTTTTTGACCTTTGTGTGACGTCGTTTTTCAGCTACAAATTAGCAACAAATTTTGTCCGATTAGTCGTTTCATTTAACCCTGATTTCGGGATTTTACTGCTAGGTTATCGTTAAGATAGCAGTAACTCGATTTTTGGGAAATCGGTTCGAGCTACAAAATCGGTTTTGCAGCAACTAATTAGCAACTATTTAGCTACAAATTCACGTGAAAATTTTAGTCATTTTTGCTGACTTTTCACTGCCAGCTTTATAGAGCTTTCATTGCTCTCGAGTGTATTATATACCTCAGCTAGTTAGATATGCAATGATCGTGGATGTCTCTTAATTCTAGTTCCTCATATACTTATAAGTATTAAGTAGCATAGCAGTTCCCTTTGTTTGATAGACTTCTACTCGGCTTGGAGATAATACCCACTCCCTGTAGTTTTCGAAGAATTGATTACCGCTACTCACATAATTAGATTTAAAAGACGTGGCGACGTGACGTGAAAATTAGCAAAAGCATAATTATAAAAGGTACTTCGTTATTTTTATCACTAATAGCGATGACAAAATCTGTTCACATGAAAGTGTCTTTCGTTGGCTATAATACTGTTCATACAAGAAGGCCTTAAAATGCAGATACTCTTTTATTGGGAAATTCATAATCGCCGAGGAAGTAACTGGAGAGCCAAACCGTGAGCTGACACACGTGAGCAAGTTCTCAAATGTAATAAGACAAATTTGCAGCTAACCTATGTTTCTGTGAGTGGCCCATACGTTAGTATAGTAATATTCAAATTACGCCTCCGAAAAATCTTTTAAAATAAATAATAGTTTAAAAAAACTAAAAAACACGCTTTTTATAGAAAACCGAACTAAAAAATAGAAAATAAATTTTAATGAATTTAAATTAAGAAAATAGTGTTAAAAATTTCAATGAATATAAATTAATAATAGTGTGAATAAAAAAAAATATATTTTATTTTAAAAAAAACGTGGGGTGCATGGTGTCAATAGTTATAAATATTTTATTGACAGATATGAGTAGAGTGATTATCATTTCGATAATATCTTAAAAAGCACCCCACGCTTTTTTTAAAATAAAATATTTTTTTTTTATTCACACTATTATTAATTTATATTCATTGAAATTTTTAACACTATTTTCTTAATTTAAATTCATTAAAATTTATTTTCTATTTTTTAGTTCGGTTTTCTATAAAAAGCGTGTTTTTTAGTTTTTTTAAACTATTATTTATTTTATATTTTTTAGTTCGGTTTTCTATAACAAGCGCGTTTCTTAGTTTTTTAAACTATTGCTTAACTATTTTAAAGCGTGCTAACAACGGATATCAAAACCGAATTTGAGGAATAGCGCCATCTGTGACTTATACAAGGAACTCGTTTCAAGTTGATAACGTAGACTTTCCGCTGATTGCCACTAGATGGTGCGAGAAGTGAACTATGAACACTAAAAAAATAACAAAAATCATATTTTGCAAATTGAAAACTGGAATAATTTTATCAAATTAGTGTATTGTCATCGGTCCTCAATAAATCTACAAAGTTTGAACGAAATCTGGCCGTTTAAAGTGGGTCAAAATCGCGCCCAAAGAAGTCGGTTACATACAAACATACAGGTGAATAAAAAGCTTGTTACAGTTCCCACAGTTTTATTTGTTTAGAGAATGGTTACCTTTTAAGCCTTCTTATCAAAATCATACTCTTCGATTATAATATTAATGTAAAACATAAGTAATATGTAGCAATAAACGTAATCTCACGCTTTTTTCTACCCGAAGGTGTAGGCAGCGGCTGTTCAAACCTCGACTCGTTGAATAGTTAATTTGTTACGTTACGTTCCTAACAGTGGAATAAGTGGCGAACCTATTGACATAAACCGGGTTTGCGTTGCAGTCATTCATATTTATCACAAAAGAATTCCGAAAGTCATTGGTGTGAGTCTGGAATCGAATCCACGACTTCTGAATCAGCAAACGGGGACTATAGGGAGCTTGACCACTGAACCACCGATGTTGATCAATCTGATAAACAAACTTACCAAAGTAAATAACATATCTTAAAACAAATAATCTATTACAAAACCTGATAATAACTTAAAACAGCCTTGGAAGTTTTGCTACCGTTGTAATTACAATTATTAAAGATATATTAAAAGCTAAAATATCGATTCGAGTAATAAACTTTATTACAAATTAGATGTATGTCATTTAAATATTGTAACGTGCAACTCCATTCCAGCAACAAGGCCGCCGGTCACGCGTTGAAAGACACGGAAATATATGGACGCGACTTAGAAATATTTATATTGGATAATGGGTGCTTTTATAAGTTTGTTTTTATTTGAAATGTATTCGTATTAGCCACCAGCATTTTGTGTATAATAACATTTTGAACGCCTGATAAATGGGGTAGACATAAATAATAGCGATATTTTCAGGTAATTTAAATATTTTATGTATATTGCCCGCCCATATGTTGTTAAAAAATTCAAGGTTGCTACATGCGTCACAGCTCCTAAGGTTTAGCTGTATATTTGTACCCTTTTTACAATTCAAGTAACAATTGCTTACTACTAGTGGTGTTACGAATGTCGGATTTTGGACATTCGCGAACGCGAATGCGAATGCGATTATTTCTTTTAAGCCTTCGCAAACGCATTCGAATGATTCTCAGACCTAAAATGCATACAAAATTTCATCAAAATCGGTCAAGCCATATTGGTGCAGTTATTTAATTATTAATATCACTCGTGTAAGAAAATTTGATTAAAATTGATTTGAGTTGTGGCAGGGTTTGCACGAAAGGATAAGCGCAGTCGAAATGAGGATACTGCGCAAAATCTGCGGACTGACTCTCGCTGACCGCGTCGAAAACAAGGTTGTGAGGAAGGAAGAAGTATTAAAGGGAGTGTCGATGTTAAAGTAAGAAAGGACATATTCCATCACCATCATCATCATTAGCCTTTTGTGGTCCACTCCTGGACATAGGCCTCCCCCATAGAGCGCCACAACTGCCGGTCCGCTCAATCATCGGGGGTTTTTGCCATAATCGCCACGCTTGGCAGGCGGGTTGGCGATCGCAGTAGGCTGTATTTTCTTGAGAGAGAATGCTGCTGCCCATTCTTCTAGTTGTTCCCTTAGTCGCCTTTTACGACACCCACGGGAAGAGATGGGGTGGCGGTATTCTAAGCCGGCGCCACACAGCAAGCCGGGCATACTCCGATGATTCGGAAATATAGAACGAAAGCATGATGCCAGATTGACCCAGCAGATAATACAATGCAAAACCGGATGAATATAGGATACGCAGACTGCCTCGACATACAAATAGAACGAGTCCTGTAGGGAGGTGATGTCAGGGAGCCTTAAAGTCGACGACCGTGTATGACAAAATTTATGAAACTCAAAGAAACGAGTGAGGAGTGTATGAATCGTCCCTTATGGCACTCTGTTCTCTCTGCCTACCCCGCAAGGGACTTGACGTGCAGTTATTTATTTAACTAATTGCTAATCCATAATATAAAACTTTTTATACTAATCTAGGAGGGTAAAATATTCAACAAAATATAAAGCTCATTTTTCGTATCATCTTGCTTTAAATAATTTCTTTATTTTTTGTTTTTAAAAAATAAAAGTTTCGGTGGCCCAGTGGTCGAGCATACGGCTTCTGATCCAGAGGTCCGGGTTCGATTCCTGACACTAGCTCACACCAATGACTTTTCGAAATTGTTTTCGGAAGTTATGTGTGATAAATATCGATGACTGAAAACTTTGTGCCCGGTATGGCAATAGGTTCGCCACCTATTCCATTTGGGACGTAAACATAACGGCGAGACGAGGCTTAACAGCCGCTGCCTACACCTTCGGGTAACAAAAGGCGTGAAATTATGTTAAAAACATTCGCCAAACATTCGCAATCTTACTTGCAAATGCGAATGCGAATACCCAAAAACATGCGAATATTCGCGAATGCGAATGCGAGTCCGAATATTCATTGCATCACTACTTACTACTAAAACTAGTAATACAAACTCTACATTATTTGAGTATCTCGGTGTTAAATTAAGGGAGGGTCCGTGTTCTACATATCGGAAGGTTCAGACATGTAGAAAGAATGAATGAATAAAGATTGATTAAGCAGATATACAGTGAAAAAGTGTAAGGATGTAGGGATCGAAGACGACCATAACACGCTTTCCATGACCAAATTTAACGTATCCGTGCGTACTCCGATGCACGTGTATGACAAGAGATATGAAAGTTGAAGAAACGAGTGAAGCGTGTGAGAATCACGTCTCATGGCGTTCTGATCGCTCTGCCTACTCCGCAGGGTACTTAGCGTGTAGTTATTTAAGTATGTATCTAATTCTACTCCATTCTAATCATTATCTATCCATTATCGGTTAATATTGGCCTCTATAGTTGCTCGCACTCACCGTAAATAGTAGGGTTTTGCTCACGAATGCGACTGTTGATCACGACCTCAGGTAGGTACTACTGATATTATTGCCAATCATGACAAAAACTCTCGTCTGATGGTAATCAGAAGAGGTGGTCCAGTGGTTCAGGGTTCGAATCCTGGCTCACACCAATGACTTTTCGAAAGTTATGTGTGATACATATTGATGACTGAAAACTTCGTGCCCGGTATGGCAACAAGTTCGCCACCTATTCCATTTGGGACGTAAACATAACGGCGAGTCGAGGCTTAACAGCCACTGCCTACACCTTCAGGTAGAAAAAGTTTAAGGTATGTTAAATTTGTATTAAATTCAATTATGGCCAAGAGCTTCACTAATAATATTATTATATTATAAGAGGATCCAAGTGCACAGGATTTTGCTGCGTTAACGAAAAATTATACCTCACTTATTGCAGCAGTTTACGAGATGTTCGTAATAAACCTACATACAAGATTGTTAATTTAGATACATAAGTTTACCACAGATCATCTGTTTGGACCGCAACAAAACTGATAAATTTTCAACCAACCACTTTCTGCGCCAATAACATCTAAAGGTATTCGCACATCAGATTGCTACAAAGAACTGCTCTAGAATTGTTTTTATAAGCAACTTCATATTAAGTGATTCATCATCAGAAGATTAGTATAAAATAAAATCGCTTTCCTCTTATCTCATATTATATTATCTCTTAGATCATTGAAACTACGCAGCGGATTTTGATACGGTTTTTTTTAGTAGATAGAGAATGTCGACGGAGTGGTTTGTATGTATAAGTCATGTATAATTTAGTAAAGAAAAAGTGATAATTTTCGATATTTAACACTACAATTGAACGCTGAAAACTTTTTTGACGCGGAAAAAAGTTGGCCGGGTCAGCTAGTAATTAGTAGACAATCTATCATAGGTTTATTTACCCGAAATTATAATTACTAAAATCTAATTTTAAGCTCGCCTATGCCGCAATGTCTAAAGACCAAAGTCTTTGACCAGTGCGTCTTACCTGTTATGACCTACGGTGCCGAAACGTGGACACTCACGGTGGGGCTAGTCACAAATTTAAAGTCGCTCAGTGAGCTATGGAGCGAGCTATGCTCGGGGTATCTCTATAGGATAAATTCAGGAATGAGTATATCCGCCAGAGAATTGGGGTAACCGACATAGCTCGTAGAATAGGCTCGCTGAAGTGGCAATGGGCTGGTCATATCTGCCGCAGGACCGATGGTAGATGGAGTAAGAAGGTCATAAAGTGGAGACCGCGTCTTGGTAAACGTAGCGTAGGACGCCCACCAGCCCAATGGTCAGACGACCTCAGAAAGGCTGCTGGAAAAGACTGGATGTGGAAGGCAGAGAATCGGATGTTGTGGCGCACATTGGGAGAGGCCTATGTCCAGCAGTGGACTGCACCAGGCTGATTATGATAATTAAATTCTTTGCTAGGTATAGGTTTGTAAGTTATATTTTTATATCTTAAAGATTTATAACCTAAATTAAATGGATTAGTACGTAAATATATTCAACTAGACGTAGAATCTACTAGCAAATTAAAGTAGTTTTTTTCGACATGAACTTAGATAGGAGAGTATAGATTATTGTCTATATGTAGGTATTAGAAACGTTTTGTTTAATGCAATTTGAAGTTAAATCGGGTCAGTGTATAAGATCCTTTAGTAATAAACGCTTGTGTCGGCACAACTCAACAGATCAAAGCGCGGTGGAATGCGTGCGCAGGCGCCGCTAAAAGCTCTCGTCACTTAAACGTGGCGTTATTTACATCTGAATGATTGACTAGTTTGGGGGTAGACAGACATGTGCCCTTTTTATGTTTGTAAGTAATCTACTTATTGAAATTGACGTGTTTCCCAACGAATACATGAAAATTTAATTATTCGGTAAATGTTTAATGCAACTAAAAATACTGCAATCCACTATGGAGTCCTGATCACAACGCTAACTTATGGAAGTGAGAGCTGGGTATGGCAGAGTGCGCATGAAAGTAGAATAAACGCTGTAGAAATGAGGGCACTGCGCAAAATCTGCGGAGTGACTCTTGCTGACCGCGTCGAAAACAAGGTTGTATGGAAGTTAGTTGAATTAAAAGAGAGTGTCGGTGTATGAGTAAGAAACGGCGTGCTCCGATGGTTCGGACATGTAGAAAGGATGGACGATGTAAGATTGACTAAGCAGATATACAATGCAAAAGCGGATGGATGTAGGAGTCGAAAGCGGCCAAGACACACATTCCAGGACCAAATAGAACGGTTCTTCTTCTTCTTTGGGTGCCTCTCCATTACTGAAGGTTAGCAGTCCTTGAACTTGTTCCTGTCCTTGGCTAGAGCAAACAATTGTGCCACGGTTTTTATACCGGTCGACTCTCTGATGTTTCGTAGCCATGATAATTTTCTTCTGCCTGCCCTTCGTTTGCCTTCCAGCTTTCCCATTATTATAGTACGCAGCAGTCGGTAGTTTTCATGTCTAAAGAGGTGACCCAAATATCTGACTTTTCTCTGCTTTATCGTTCGTGTTCTGGAGGAAGGTGATGTTAGGAGGCTCAAAAATCGACGCGCGTGCATGAAAAGAGATATGAAAGTCAACGAAGCGAAGCGAAGAGTTTTTATTTCTTAACCTAAGCCTAAATATATGCCAATGCGGATTTTTTTGTACACCTTTTGAAGGTGTATGTATAATAATGTAGTACCTACATTGTTTTGATCTATCACTTTGGTTTCAGCCAGCGTTTGCAAATAAGGTGCTAAATCTCGAAAATTGCCACAGTGCTATGCATAGATACCACCCTGTTGATACCCTCCATGCCAGAATCCATTTCATTTCAATCTATTAAATATTATATTATATTATAAAATATTATATTTTCACTTTGTAAGTGTGAAAGTGCGTGTTTAAGTTACAAAGTGAAAATTAAGTACAACTTTTTTTCCGTAATCGACCCAAATTCAACCGTCAATATTAACATATAGATTGACAGTTTGGTATTCTCATGGTCATTACAATAGGTGGTATGTACCACCTTCACTGTTAGCTGTATATTAGATACATTTGTAATCAACAAATAAACACGAACTAATACAGTTAGCTGTTATCAATAAATGTAACTATAGATAACACTATCTATACTAACTTATCTATATTAGAGGCACGTGACATACTGTTTGTTGTTCCAAAGCACTTTAATGCACTTAGCGTACAAAGTTTTATCGTGCCTTATGGCGCTCTGTTCTCTCTGCCTATTCCACAAGGGACTTAGCGTGAAGTTACATGTTTGTTGCATACAAAGTTGTGGTATATTGGTGATCCATTGGTCGATATACTTATTGAATAACAGTGGTAGAGTCTTACTGTTCGCTGCATGCCGGCTCGACTCGCTCGGTGAAATGCCACGAGCTCTTGGAATATCGGCATGAAGTGGCTCGTGCCGCGTGTCGTTCGGTGAGAGAGGTACCCGAAGGCCCACCCCCTTCCCCATATTTTCCTACCCTACTTCCTTAAAGGTCGGCAACGCAGTTATTGAATAGAGTTGTAACACTATATGTGTTGCAGGTGTCCATGGGCGGCGCTGGTCACTTACCATCAGGTGACACGCCTGCTCGTTTGCCCTCATAGCCCATGAAAAAAGATAAGAACAACAATGGACTACTAATTAGAAACAACAACATATGAGTATAAACAACAATATTTTAGGTAGGTATTAGGTACTTATTAACATTGTTATTTACGAAATAGCTATTATCCATAGCCACAGTTGAATAAAATATAAACAGAACACATATAAACAGAACTGCATCTGCGTACGGCATTGATTCGATCAATTTCATACATTTTTCTAAGCATGGTGTGCGAACAGAAGAATAGATGAACATCTAAATTATGTCGTTAGGAAAGTTTTTAATGCGTTTGACCATTACAAAGTACATGAAATTGTTAAAAAACGTTTTAAAAAAACTGGGCCAATAAAAACCTCTCTCACAGAAAGTGGAAAAAGGATACAAACAAATTATATAAGGGATTTTGATAAATATCGATGACTCACATCTTTGTACCCGGTATGGCAACAGGTTAGCCACCTATTCCATTTGGGACGTAACGTAACGGCGAGTTGAGCGTTTAACAGCCGCTGCTTAAACCTTCAGGTAGAAAAAGGCGTGAAGTTACCGCTATGTTTAATGAGTGATCGTATAATCTATACCTACCATGAGACGAACCAAAATCAGCCATGAAAAAAGAAAACAAAATAGTAATGTTCCAATCAATGTTAACATCAATATTGTAATTCAAACTCCCCATAATTAGTCGTCAAAAAGATGAAAAGATTACATACCCTAGCCAATGAATTTATCACTGTGTCATCTAATTACTTATATATAACATGTAGATGTTTATCTGTCACGCAGATGGTGACTCGATTCAAATAGATGATAAGGTAACCAGATATCAGATCTAACTACTACAACAAACATCAACGGAGAAGAGTTCAAGTTATGTTAGACACTAAATTGAATCGCCCTCGAAATTAGTAAGAGCTTGTTCTAAAGTTATTGTAAACTGACCTGGCGAAATTTGTTTCGCCTCGGAAACAATAAATAAAAGAAATTTTCTGTACAAAAGTAGCCTAGGTTAGTCCTTATCACACCAGCTACCTGACAATAAAAGTCTATAAAAGTATGTATCGTAAAGTAAAAGTATGTACCGTATTCATATAAATGTAGTAGAAACAGACACTTCAATCTCCTTGTAGGCAAAGCTTCAATCTCTTAGCTTATCGTAAATGGTCTGCACGTTTATTATGAAAATTTGTGACAGTAATACTGTCGTTAAATTTCAAAATAAAGGTTGTTCAATAGGAATTATTTACAATGATGATCAATAAAAAAAAGTCATAAAAATTATACGATACACTACATAACATAACTTCACGCATTTATTCTACCCGAAGGTGTACCCAGGGGCTGGTAGGTGAACCTCGGCTTGCTGAATTTTTACGTTCGAAATGCAATAGGTGGCAGAAATTACTCGGAGCGAGCTCGACCACTGGACCACCGACACAAAATTTTTAAAATTTTAATAGACTTGTCTCCACGTGTAAAAAATAAACATTTTCTTTTAAAAAATGTGATTTGACGACCGAGCCTCGTTGTACATTGGTAAAGGTACCGACTGCAGAATTGGTTGACAGGTTCGATTACAAATATTTGTGACAAGCATGAATGTTTGTATGGTGTCTGGGTATTTTTCTATGTATTACAAGTATGTATTTACAAAAGAAAAGTATATATGTATTAATATCCGTGTGCTATGGATACTAGATCCATAGCACAAGCATTTAGTTGCTTAGTTTGGAACTAGAAGGCGCTGTATGTATCCTGTCCAAGATATTATTATACCTATTATTATTTGAGAAATCAATCGGACTCTATAACTCAAGCTAACTTGAGGACTCTTTCTCGGTGTAATTTTTTTAGCCATTTTTTCGTCTTGTCACACAAATACCCTACCGTCACGGTAGGGTATTTGTGTGTCTTAGCCATCCAAAGTGATTTTAGTACTATTATATAAAAAGCAAGTCCATTGTGACTTCGCGATGAGTCAGATCATTACATTCAATTTACACCCCTCTGGATACATTCGAATAGATTAAAGTATAATTATGCGTGTGCCGGGAACCCACTACCATCGCGCATTGCCACCCCAACACTCTAATTAACTAAATGCATGTATGCAATACTTTATATATAGCATGTGGTGTGTTAAACTATTACTTAACTTCACACCACGTTCCATAGGAGGCAGGCAGAGGAACCAGAGCGCGATTCTTACACAACTTACTCGCTTCTTCAAATTTTATAACTCTTATTATTACACACTTCGAATTTAAGATGCCTGACATCATCATTGCGCAAGGAGACGTTCAATTTGGTCATGGAAAATATGTCGTGGCTATCCTCGACGCCAAAATATTTTTGTTTCTGTATTTGACAATGTAAGTTTTATATTTTTTTATTTTAAATAAAAAAGTGCTATCCACTTTACTGGCTCACACTAATGACTTTTCAAAATCAATTTCGTAGGTTATGTGTGAATAATATCGATGGCTAAAAATTTTGTGCCCGGTATGGCCAATAGGTTCGCCATCTGATTCCATTTGGGACGTAAACATGACGGCGAGACGAGAACGTAGAAAAAGGCGTGAAGTTATGTTATGTTATCCACTTTTGATCTTTATAAACCTAGTAATAGTTTTTGCCAGCAACATCTCATTCAAAGGATTTGTGTATTTATATGACCTCATATAATCATACTTAAAGATATTTTATTATAATGAAACAAGTTTTATTTAAGAAAACTTGTTTTAAATTTTTGAAGACCTTTTTGATTCTGGATGCAAACTATATGAGAAATCGTCAAGTATTTAAGATTCATACATGAAAAGAAACATCCTGTAAATATAGACTGGACATTGTAAAACTTAGCTACATACGGTAGGTTGTAAAACATAATACAATTTTCATTAATTCTTATTTTTTTGTTATTACTCCTCTATCCAGCTATTCTATTTGGGACGTAAAACATAAAGGCGAGTCGAGGCTCAATAGCCGGCGCCTACACCTTCGGGCAGGAAAAGGCGTGAAGTTATGTTAGGTTTAATCAAAACTAGCAAATTTTATGTCAATGTTTCTCTATCCATATTCGACTAAAATTTATTTCATGTTGTACCTTTTTTTTACGCGAGGAAATGCTTTATGCACACCCCCCGCCCTACTACCTACCTACCTACTCCTTAAATTTCCCCATTTTATGTTCATCATAATGGTTAGTTAAATTTACATTCTTCATACCCGTGTGTATCGCAACAATCGCCACCTGGTGACCAACACAGGGGTAGTAGGGTAGTATCCACTGACTGACAATCACAATTATATGAAGATTAACTTTTGAACAAACGTCACGCACGTATTTAATGGCTAGAGTGATTTTTTTTGGGCGCGGCAACACCCATTAATTGTATTTAGGTAACTACGTATTTATGAACTGCTTGTTTGTATGTCATTATTTGGGATAACTCTCTGCTTTGTTGAAATAAAAAAAAAATACATATCTTCCAATTTCATGCTATGTCGTGGAATATTATCCGGCTGTGCTAAAATTATGGTAAGTGATCCAGGTCAAAAAATAGTCACTATTTTTTGACCTGGATCACTTACCGTAATTTTCAGTTCATGAAAAAAAACGTTATTTGATTTATAAATATAGGTATGTCAGATGCAGGTATAATACCACCAGGTATTATACCTGCCGGAAACACCGGTGTAGGTTTAAATTAATTTTGAATTGAGATGTGGAAGTAGAGCCACACAGTTCTCTACATAAATGGACCGGCTCGACCGGTGAAATACCACAACCTTGCAAAATTGAGACTTAAAGTGACTTCTGCCGTTTTTCATTCTGCCTGAGGCCCAACCCCTTCCCCTGTCTTTCTTCAGCCCACTTTTGGCACTCCTCTGATGTCCCTTAAAAGCCGGCAAAGCAACTGGAACATCTGTGTTGCATACCATTACCATCAGGTGTCTAGATTCTTCAACTGTTTATCTCATAACAAAGAAAGAGAAACGAAGAGAATGACGGTGACGGAATCTCGTGTCACGGTTTTTGTAATTTTATTCCTCCGTAATGGCTCGACCGATTCTCATGAAATTTTGTGTGCACAACGGGTAGGTCTAAGAAGACAACATCTACTTTTCATCCCCCTAAATGTTAAGGGTAGCCCACCCTTAAATAGGTTTTTAAGATTTTCAGATGTTTATTTAAATTTACATGTTGTATCAATTTGTATGCTACAAAAAAAACACTCACAAGCCTAAATTTTATGGTTTTTTTTTAATTTTTTGGCAAAACAACGTTTGCTGGGTCAGCAACTAGGCTTTGGAAGATAATGATCTTTTGTATTAAGACTTTAAAACTAAGTCTGAATTTAAAATATCATCATTTTTGATAGATTCATTAGTTTAAAAGCTATTATTAGTATTTTGTACATATAATAAACATTTAAATAAACAAATATATATCCATAAGTATATTATATAATATAAAACATATTAATCAATATATATTTACATTGAATGCGTCTCATAATCATAACCCCAAATGTACGTAGAGTAGCGGGCGCTTGAGTACTTAGACGAGGCTTTCCCTCCGAGAGGGAGCGCGGCTACCTCCGAGAGGGCGAGAGGGCGGTAAAAGCATATTTATGTTAGTTTCTGATTGACGATGATGCCTTCCCCTTGGTTAGATACGGTGCCGACTTACAACGTGACGTTATTTCTT
Organism: Euproctis similis; assembly: GCA_905147225.2. Taxonomy (NCBI): domain Eukaryota; kingdom Metazoa; phylum Arthropoda; class Insecta; order Lepidoptera; family Erebidae; genus Euproctis; species Euproctis similis. The sequence continues at coordinate 14,899,633 of LR990106.1, forward strand.
ATATATCCATGGTATTTGAAAGTATGAGATCCTTTTGACTTTGATTTTGAATATTTGAAAATGAAATTGTTGACAAACCCGTGCGCTCTCAAGTAAGGTTGATGTAACTACTCACTGCACGTCTGCACAAAACTCAAGCTATATTTTTTTTGTAATGAATTGATTTGCATTTCTTTCGCTGGTTTTGTACAACTAAAGTATTAAATGTATCATCATTTGAAAATATGTGATGATAGCCCCGGCACGATTTATAATTTAAATTTCACTAGTGGCCAAACATCCAGTTATGGGGCGCCGAGTTTTTATTCTGACTCACACCAATGCCTTTCAGATAGTTATCTGTAGATATCGGTGACCTATAAACTTTTGACGGGCTTTTGGGAACAACTATCGTTACCTTTCAAGGGCGTGAAGTAAAATAAAAATTTCTCTATTTCTGTTAGGTATGTAAAGAAGTGAATACCTGTACAAAATATATAATTTTATTTAAAACTTATTTACATTTAACGTGAATGATGTCATAATTTGTCGTGTACGAGCGGCACGTTACACACTTACGCACTCAGGGTTGCAGATTTGTACCGGGCATTATTTTATGGGAATATTTTACATCTGCATCAGCCTGTATACACGCTGTGTCCTATTTAATGGCACATTTCATTTAACTTCACGCCTTTTTTACCCGAAAGTGCAGGCAGTGGCTGTCATACCTGGACTAGCCAAATTTTAAGACCCAACAAGAATAGGCCGCGGAACCTATTGCCATTCACCGGGCACGATGTTGACAGTCATCGATATTAAAATTTATTACATATAATTCCCGAAAAGAAAAGAAGTCATTGGGCAATGGGGGGCTAGGATTCCAACCCACGACTTCTTGATTCAGAAGCGTGGGAACCACTAGACTACCGAGACGACAATATCAAAATTATGGTGTTTAATTGTTAGAAAAATTTGCTAATGGCATCTGATGCCATGAATGCCATGAATTAAAGGCACCTAAGACTGATCTTAGGAGCCTTTAGTAACAGTTCCGATCAATATTTTGAAAAAATATGATCGGAAAATATGATGATGACATTAAAAATTGTCTATCAATTTATTATTTAAAGTAATGTCTGTATTGAAGTAATATTCTTACCAATAACATAAGCTACGCAAAAAGTGAAAGTGGAAATGGGCCGGTCACATAGCGAGACAAGAGTGGGACCACGTGACACGCTTGCTCGTTTGACCACCTATCCCATAGAAAAAAATGATATTATTAACTATTAAAAAACAAGAATTCTTAACATGATTTCATAAATATCAATACTTATTTACGATAATACCAACTTAGTTCTGTGAGTGATTATTCATTGGAAGCTGTAAAGGGTTCACCAGTAACCAGGCAATTAGTTAATTGCAATACAATCCGGCAGAAGGAAGGGTTAACGTTGACAAAACAAACATACTACATAGCTATAGATATAGATTCTCTGTTTCATGAATAGACAAAACTTTTGCCTGCTATTTTATATGGACGAAAGAGTTAGACGGGAAAATTATGTGTTCAAGCTTATCTTATACTAGCTGTTGCCGCGACTTCTGTCGCGCGGATGCCATAAAGCAGCAAAAATTGCTCACCAATTAGTGATAGCGTGATGATATTTAGCCTATGTGTTGCCCCGTCCTCTTGTCTATAGTCATGAAAAATTGTATATAAAAGCAGTACTTTTAGAGTCTATCCGTAACAAACATATAGACAAACAGATAAACAGACAAAAATTCTAAAAACCATATTTTTAGTTTAGGTATTGATCGTAAATCATGTCCCAAGTATTCTAAAAAAATAATATTTTGACTTTCCAACGACTTTATTATATGTACCTACCTATAGATGACTATTTTTAATCATTGCCTGCACGAAGTAGAGCTGAACTGAACGTGAACATATGAGGTATCCCAAATGATGTAAAAATATGGATCAAGATGTCAGTCAGTCAGTAACATTGTATTTTAATTGTATTCTTTGCTGCGAAGAATGACCATGAGGATTACATATGTGAGTGTCAGCAAACAAGTCCCTTTTAGATGTATTCTCTGCTGTCTTTTTTAATTTCTTCTCTCGAAAGCTTATAACGCTTGTCTACAAAAACCTATTTCTAAGGCATCCCTCCCTATCTTATATTAAAAGGCTTGGCATAGTGTACATTATTCATGATAGGTGTTATAATAATATGTTAATTTTTTGACTATTTGAAGCGCTTAAGATATCAAAGAAATTGTATACCTAAATTATAAAGTCGAGCTTGTTTGTTTATTTTTTGGTATAACGCGTTAACCTTAACGAAACAATTTTAAGAAAAAATTCAGTGTTAGATATAATAGTCCATTTATAGCCGAGGAGTAAGGTTATATCATCACGGTAGGACTAATGCGAGGCGATCACAGATTTTTTCAGTGAGAAAGTTTAAATAATATAATATAGTATAGTAATTTAACAGTCTCGGTGGCGCAGTGGCTAGCATCCCGCTTCTGATTCAAGAAGTAGTGGGTTCAAATCCTGGCACACACCAATGACTTTTCGAAATTTTCGAAAGTTACGTGTGATAAATATCGATGACTGACAACTTTGTGCCCGGTATGGCAATAGGCTCGCCACCTATTCCATTTGGGATGTTAACATAACGGCGAGACGAGGATTAACAGCCGCTGCCTAATCCTTCAGGTAGAAAAAGGCGTGAAGCTATGTAATGTTATAGTATAGTACAACGTTCGCTGGATCTGCCTGTTATGTAATTATCAATTCCCTTTATGGACCATAATTTATAATATTCTTGTAATACGTGTCAAATATATAATGACAGTACCGGGTCAGGAGTTCAAACACATGGGACAATATGGAGGCCGATAATGATGAGTGATCATTAGCGTGTGACTGAATGATTGATCGGGTTTATTATGTATTGAAAATGGGTTATTGTAATTAGTTTATGAAAGTGACGAGCTGATCGATTTTTGAAACAATGTAATGATGTCGTAAAATACATATATAACTTCACGCCAAGTCCTTTGCGAGGAAGGTAGAGAGAAGAGAGCGCCATAAGGCACGATTCTTACACGGTTCACTCCCTTCTTTGACTTTCATAACTCTTGTAATACATGCTCGTCGATTTTTAAGACTCCTGACATCACCTATCTCCAGGACTCGTTCTATTTCGTCATGGAAGTTGTGTCTTGTCTTCAAAAAATATAAGATATAGCGTAAATAAGTAAGCGACTTCCACTTATCTTAATGAAGTTTTTAGTTACAGAATTATAAGAAAACGTAATTTCACTTTCTTCATATCGGAAGGTATAGGATAAGGTTTCGAAAAGTTTCCGAATTGTCAGGGTTTAAATCTGAAGTGCATTTCTGAACCACTCCGAGGCTGTTAAATTTGGCTACATCAATAGCTAAAGGAATAGTTGTAACCTTGATAACCTGTGCGGTTTTACCTTCAGCGACCGAGAATGTATGACTGACCTCTACGTCCGATATGTAGAAGTCAGTTGCAATCAATCCGCAAGATACAAAAACAATCAAGGTCAGACTTTTTAGCTCACCTTGAGAAAAGTTATTCGTTATGTTATGTTTTTAAAGTCTTTGCTCATAACATTCATAACAACTTAAAGATTGTTATAGAATGAAAAAACGAAATGCAATGATGTAATAGCATAAAATAACTAAATAGTAAATAATGATCTATAATCTTTTTTCGTTACGTCTTGGCAGCGGCAATTGGAATAGGTGGCCAAAATAATTATTACGAATTGTTAGAAAAGAATACATGGCACATGAGTGTCTTGCCCGGTTCTTCTCATGATCGCTCGTACACTCTGAATCGGGTTGCTTGGAGGCACAACCCTAAAACGCTCGTGTTTGTATATGTAATTTACAATCATAAATTTAATATTTGTATTTCTTGACTATTATAGTGTCTGTGAAGACCTATGAAAATAAAGCTTCTTTGACTTGGACGGTTGTCGGTCATCGATATTTATCACTCATAACTTCCAAAAAGAGTTCTTGAAAGTTAGATCCGACGACTTCTTGATTGAAAAGCAGGATGAGACGGCACCGTACGTACTGTACAGTCGGTTGAAATAAATTTCATTTTTAAATTTTCAATTTGCGATCTTGCGATTAAAGATTTGTACCGATTTTCATCGATTGTCAAGATGAAAATATGGTGACAATTCATCTGTTCCAGTTCCGATGGGTACAATCGCGCGATTATCTGCTACACTGGATCGCATTGTCACGATACCAATCGTCCTGATTGCTCGACGCAAGACAATGACTTCCCTCGAGTATTTTGTGTTTTTTTTTTTATTATCGTCGGGAGTAATATTCACGGTAAGTGATTTGGGGTAAAAAATTATTACTTATTAGGTGGTTCTGTGACATACATTAATAGTAAAAGATAATATTGAAAAAAAAAAACGGAGTTGGGGTGTCGAATATGGACGACAGATGGCGGTTTTTCTATAATTTTACTATCAAAGTAAAACTTATTTGCATTATAAATATATCTATCGTGAGACATCGTCTTTTTCTACCCGAAGGCGTAGACAGCGGCTGTTAAGCCTCGTCTCGCCATTATTTATTATTATTTTATTATTTATTTATTATTATTTTAACAGTGGTAGAGCCAAGCAGTTCGCTGCTCTCAGAAGACCAACGTAAAGTGGCTCATGCCACGTTTCGTTCGGTGTGAGAGGTACCCGGAGCCCCACCCCCTTCCCCATCCTTTCCTATCCCCTACCCCTTAGAGCTTGGCAACGCAACAGTAACACTAAATGTGTTGCTGGTGTCCATGGGCGGCGTTGGTTGCTTACCACCAGGTGACCCGCCTGCTCGTTTGCCCTCCTATCCCATAAAAAATAAAATTATTATGTTTACGTCCCAAATGGAATAGGTGGCGAACTTATTGCCATCCCGGACACTAAGTTTTCATTCATCGATATTTATCAGATATAAGTTCTGAAAATAATTTCAAAAAGTCATCAAGTCAAAGTTAAGTAAGCAGATGATTCGAACCCGCTACTTCTTTATTCATAGGTGGGGTGCACGACCACTGGACCACCGAAACTTTTTAATTAAAAGTATTAATTTTAACACACAGAATTTAATTTTTATTTATGTCTAAAGATAAATAATAATCAGCTATAGCACTTGCTATTGGACTTGCTATAGCAATAGCTATAGCACTTGCTATTGGACTTGCTATAGCAATAGCTATAGCACTTGCTATTGGACTTGCTATAGCAATAACTATAGCACTTGCTATTGGACTTGCTATAGCAATAGCTATAGCACTTGAGCGCACCAAAGTCTTATAACTAGATAGAGTACAAAAATGCTGGCAATAAAATACACACACTCATCCTGATCGCGTGGTATCAACTAGGGGTTTATATTGACACTATCACGCTTCGACTGTCGAGGGGTGAGCAGTGACGCGTACTGCTCTTGATTACTTATAGACGGTAATAATGATCACCTGGTGCTGGTGAGTGATTAGATGATGAATATTACGGAATTAAGTTCCACTATTTGTTGTAGGTTATATGAATATTGGGAAAATCTTTGGGATTATACAAGTAGGGCAGTTACTTATTTAAAATAATTGTAAGCAAAATTAATTTATGTAAAAACATGGCCAAATTTTAATTAATCAACTTTTTTATAGGATTGGAGAGGAAGCGGGAAAATGACTAGTGCCGCGCATGGACACCTGCAATATGACATATACTGGGATTAGGATAGGACAGGCGGGGGGAGGAGGGGTGAGCCTCCAGCTACGCCTCTCACCGAACGAAATGCAGCAGAAGCCATTACTATGAAACTAACTTCTCCATCATTTTTACAATCAGTATTAGATGCAGAAGTTCATATTTGGCGTGCCTAATTAGCTTTAATAATTACTCCTTCTTTGTTAAATGAGTATTTAACATATATTTAAAATATCGACTATATGGCACATGATAGTAAAAATATACTACCTATACCTACTATCACTAATAGCGCGACCAAAAGTTAGCGATTGTTAGCATGTTGTCATTCCAACAGGTGAACCATAACTTTGTAAAAGTAATATCTGACCTGAGTGATTGTGTATTTAGAAATAAGTGGATGTGATAACTGAAACGAAGATATTCCTGATGAATATTGGTTTTACAAGTAAGTTTAGACAACTATTTAACTATTACAACTATTGGGGTTATTTATTAAAAAAAACACAGATGATGTTCTTGATTTAGATGTTATATGATAGCAAAATTTATTTAATAGCTATTCATATCTATACGAGTCAGTTATAGGAATTTATAAACAAAAACTTTTAACTGTCTCGGTGGTCCAGTGGTCGAGCACTCCGCTTCTAAACGGAAGTCGCGGGTTCTAATGTTTACACTGGCTCACACCAATGACTTTTCGAAATTGTTTTCGGAAGTTATGTGTGATAAAAATCGATGACTGAAAACTTTAGCCCGGTATGGCAATAGGTTCGCTCGCCATCTATTCCATTTGGGACGTAAACATAACGGCGAGCTGAGATACCTTCGGGTAACAAAGGCGTGAAGTTATGTTATGTCATCAACCTACCTAGGTGTCATTATATTTTTGTTTAGGTAGCTACGTCGGTAGAAAAATTTATTATGATGTCGTTGCGGTTTAATGAAAAATGATAAAATATTTCTTGAAATCTTGATTTGCGCCGCGACGCATAAATTACGCCGCGACGCTAAACTCGGCGCCTCGACGCACTACTCAGCGCCGCGACGCACAACAAGGCGCCGCGACGCACAACAATGCACCGCGACGCACAACAAGGCGCCGCGACGCACAACAAAGCGCCGCGACGCACACCAAGGCGCCGCGACGCACTCCAAGGCGCCACGATGCACAGGATGGCGCCGCGACGCACAACAAGGCGTCACAACGCATAACAAGGCGCCGCGACGCACAACAAGGCGTCGCGACGCATAACTAAATGATAAAATATTTCTTGAAATCTTGATTTGCGCCGCGACGCACAACAAGGCGTCGCGACGCATAACAAGGCGCTGGGACGCACAACGAAGCGCCGCGACGCACACCAAGACGCCGCGACGCACAACAAGGCGCCGCGGCGCACAACAAGGCGCTGCGACGCACAACAAGGCGCCGCGACGCACCACAAGGCACTAGGACGCTGGTGAGTCCCACATAACCCTGCTCTAGTCGGCGTCGTTGCTGTCAATCCCGTCGATGCGTTCCTCTGCATTAAAAAGGTACTTTACTCTCACCGAATGAAACACGGCAGATTTTGAAAGGTCGTGTTATTTCACCGGTTGAGTCGGCCCATTGATGCAGCAAACGTTATTATTGAGTATATATATATAATATATAACATTTTATATATATTTTATATATATTATATATATAATATATATAAAATGTTATTATTAAGTATACATATCCATCACCGCGGGAGTATCAGACCAAAACCCTCCAGAGACAGACAATACATTGCCATTAAACTTATTGTATATTGCTACATACAATGTGAGAGAGGCTTCTCTGGAGGAGGCCTTCACCCTCAAATAGAGGGGTTCACGTACCATACACGTATTTTTATTTTAAAAAATATATTAAACACAATTATTTAATTATTATTTTTATGTTATAAATAAATGCAATTTTTTTATAACATAAATTTGAATTGAATAAATTGAATTAAATATAATAATAATATAATCTAAAGCATGTTTAATTTTATTTTCTGTGTATGAGTTTCTACAGATAAATCTAATCGTAAGAAATATAAGGAATTAATTAAATATACAATAATAAATATTTTCAATTTAATGTAATAAACAATTAATAATAAATATTTTTTATGTAAAAATTTGAATGAAATGAATTTGAATTAAATGAATTTGAATGAAATATAGTAAAAATGTATATGATATAGGTATAATAAAAATATTAATATCAAATAATTTAATCTAAAGCATGTTTATTCCAATTTTCTCTATACGAGTGAAATTGATAAAATATCTAGTATTATATATATATTTAACGATTTTAATGTATTCAAATAAATAAGAAATATGTAATTCTGGTCATCTAAATCAATTATTGTAATAATTGTAAAAAAATATTATTTACCTATCGTTTTTTATTATTTTATACATATCTAGCTGAAATCACCATTTTTTTGAGTTCATGACGGACAAGTCATCTTGGGACCGTCAAGTTGCTTGCTCAACGCAGATTGTGTATTGTGTGTTTGTTGAAATTTGCTTGTATGTTTTGGAGTAGAGGCGTTCCGTAATAATTTCTGATAGTTATATACACTTTTCTAATTTAAAAATTGCCTTGATATTGTTTATAATATATGTACATATAAGTTTTATTTATTGCACAACGTTACCACTCTAAATAAAAGATGTCGCGTCAGTTGCGCTCGACTAATATATTTGCAGAGATTTGCTTTTTAGGACGTTTTATTTGCTTGGGCCATAACTGTGATGGTCGAGTATTCTGGCTGCTACACCTTTTATGAGTCTACTGCTTTGTTTTCAGTAGCGATATTAATATTATTGTTATTTATGTTTAATAGTTTAAAAAGAGTATCTGGCACATGAGTTTCTTGCCCGATTCTTCTCATGATAGCCCCTACACTCGGAATAGGGCCGCTCGTGGCGATTGCGTCCGTGTTTTCTTGTTCCTCGGACGCACTTTCCTCAAGCGCTCGTGTTAAGTAGTTCATTTGAAATAATAAGTTAAATTGTACCTACTTGTTGACTATTTTTAAGTGTCTGTGAAGACCTATGAAAATAAAACTTATTTTGTCTTTGACTTTGACATTATTATTTTACGATTAACGACGATTTTATAGGTGATGACAATACAATACTTTGGCTTGCTGTTATTATATGAAATTAAATAGTCAAATATCTATGTTCCTAGTTGATGTAACATGCAGCAGTAAAATAATGCGTTATATTTAATTCCTATTTCTAATTCTTCGCCATACGTTATAAGCAATATTCTGTTACTACACTCTTACTCTTATGGCCTCGTTTTCTGGTGACTATTGCCGATCTATCAGTCTTGTAAATCTATGGTATGTATATTTGTATTTTATTATTTTACTACCGAATTGGCATAAAAGTTATTACACTGTAGTCATCGCAACATTAAAAAGTGACATGACCGCGAATTAATACATTTAGTCCCCCGTGTAAATGAAGTAACATATTATCATGTTGTGGACACACTTGTAATATTAAATGTAACATTTTTAATCATAAAGAACCGTAGTTTATGTTTCTAATCATATTATGTTAGGGGATGCTCCTAATTATCAGCGAACATTGACCATACTACGACAGTTGGGACTCAATAGCTCGTGCGCGCTATCATCGCGCCATATGTCACGCGGGGCGAGGCAATTTGGTAATAACACGAATCGAGCAGAAGTAATCGCTTGTTTTTTTTTTTACTAAAAAGCTAGTGTACCCATGCCATTATTATTTTCAATTGATCAGAGTTATAGAAAGTATGTCATTCTGTATAGATAAGGCTGAGTTGTGCTATGTTGTTACTTAGAAAGTTAATTAGTAGAGAATTGAAAATACATACCTTAGTTAATTAATTGCATTGCATTTTCCAATATAAGGTTTTAGGAAACCAAAGATAATAATGTTAGCATATTGCATGCTAAAGAATTTCAAAATTAAATTCAAAAGGCTGCTAGTGTCTTTTCAACTCGAACAAAACACTGAATGATTTTTCAACACATTTTCCCTGAATGGAACTTTAGGGGATTTCCCAGCTCTTTATATCTTCATCCCTATAGTACCTACGGGCTATAGTGTACAGGCGTCGCGTCGGTGCTACCGTATTTTAATCCTCTTAATGGAGTCGGGAGGGGACGCCGGTATGTACCTATCGGAGGGGTATAAATATTTTGAAGAAAAAGAAACTGATTTCTCAGTTTGCGTTTGCGGGGTTTGGAAAACTGTATTTGTTAGATGTTTTTATGTGCTTTCATTTGCATTGTGTTTATAAGAAGAACTATGTATTCGAATGCACCACAAGATATGAGTTTGTCATTTTGATTTATCACCAGACTAATTTGATAAATATATCTTTGAAAAGCAATCCAATATCTAGATATTTGTATCTAACGTTAATAACAACCAGCCACCAAATATTTAGCCAATCCAGTGCTTGGACGAGTTCAGTACGGATGTAATAACATTCAAATCACCGTTAATATCCGCTACGGGGCGCCACTTGTATATCTATTAGCATCCCTAACCCCCTCCTGGATTGATTGTGTTTGACTTAAACTTGTGATCGGCACCAGAATGTGAGTAAGTATTATATTGTTTAAATTATTGAAAGTACTTCGAAGTAAACTCAGGCGAAATGCAGACTGTCACAGGATCTTTGTTATTTTATCACTATGGAACTGTAGGTAGATGAATTGTACGATTATAATAACCCTATTTCGCTCACGACTGTTGTGAACCAGTCAAATATCACGACCTCTCAGAATATCGACGTAAAGTGGCTCATATCGCGTTACCCTCGATGAGATAAAGGTATCCGAAGGCATTTCCCCCTCTCTCTTTCACATCCCACTTCCGACCCCATTCCCAATCTCATCTTAAAGGCCGGCAACGCGACTGTAACACTATTTGTGTTGTAGATATCCGTGGGCGGCGTTAGTTACTTATCATCAGGTGCACGCCTGCTCGTTTGGGCAATTGCCCAAGGGCTATTAATAAATAGGGGACTATTCCATAAAAAAAATGAAATGTTGTGGCTATCCAATCTACCTCTGTGAACTTTGCATATTATATTCTAAAAGGTATGATAAATGAAAAAGGTGTTTACGGAGAAGTAGAATGATTTTAGCAGATATGATTGTCAATTCAATTGTATCGAAATATATAGTTTTGAATATTAATTCAAGGTTTTCATAATCACGGCAAAGGGAAGTAAATAAGGGCATGCTCCGGTGGTTCGGACATATAGAAAGAATAGGTGATGCACCATTGACTAAGCGGATATACAATGCAAAAGTGGAAATATGTAGGAGTCAAGGACGACCACGATACACTTTCTATGACCAAATCCAACGAATTCTTGAATAAGTTGATGTCAGGAGCCTTGAAAACCGACGTAAGTGTAAAAAGTTATGAAATTCAAAGAAGCGAGTGAAGTGTGTAAGAATCGTGCCATAAAGCGCTCTGTTCTCACTGCCTGCCCCGCAAGGGACTTGGAATTATGTGATGACACGTGCTAAAAACATATGAGAAATGTCACTTTTAGTTAGGAAGTTACAAGAGGTGGTAAATTGCACCTTAATTATACGACAAAAGAGGTAAAAAAACATAACATAACTTTACGCCTTTGTTGTCCGAAGGTGTAGGCAGCGGCTGTTAAGCCTCGTCCCGCCGTTATGTTTACGTCCCAAATGGAATAGATGGCGAACCTTTTGCCATACCGGGCACAAGTTTTCAGTCATCGATATTTATCACACATAACTTACGAAAACAATTTTGGAAAGTCATTGGTGTGAGCCAGTGAGAGGATTCGAACCCGCGACTTCTGGATTCAGAAGCAGGGTGCTCGACCACTGGACCGACCGAGACATATTTTAAAAGGTAAAAAGAACCCTGCATAATTAATGTTCACCAATCATAATTATACATCCATCATCATTGCGTTCCGTTCCGTAAACTTTTATCAGCTTTACTTTCTCCTGGGCGTCTTTACTCGTAAGGTGTTGAGATTTGTTATTGTTACATCTTCACGCTTGTAAAACAACAAATAATACTTAATTACAATGGACATATAACATTCTCACAGACTTGCTAGAGGATTATTTTACTCTGTGGGCACTTAACTTGAGGCACTCAGTCCGGTAGCAACAACATATATTTGTGAAGCCCTTGAGACTCTGTTATCTGCCTCACTTTGATCTAAACCGAACAGCGGCACCGAGAGTTGCCGCGCCCGGTCGCGCTTCCGAGACGCCAGATGGTACCAACTTAAGTGGCAATCAGCATTGCCACACAGTTACTCGTAACAATGATTAAGTTCTTGTAAAATGTTTTTATAATACTTATTTAAATATCACAATCCTATTTTGCAGAACGTGGCGAACAATATCCTTAGAATTCAAGCAAAAACCTTTCTCCATCGGTCTGTTAAAGTTGCTACTTATGTTTTGAATAATAATAATACTTATGTTATGTATTTATAAAAAAGGAGGCTTTGTTTGTATTATTTTTAATTTTTAATAATATGTGTAGTCAAATTAACTTGAAAATTTATATACCCCTGAGAACCTAAAAGTTGCCTTTTATACGCTACTAGCTGACCCGGGGATTGTTAAGCATCAAAAGTATTTTTTGTAGCCTTGAAAATGAAAATGCTATATCTGGAATATACAAACCACCCCGTTGACACCCACTAAATCCGCATCAAAATCCGTTGCGTAGTTTCAAAAATATAAGGATATAAGTTTTATACTTATTATTTAAATGATCTAAGTAAATCAAGCTTGCGTTATTATATAATACAGAACTAATTGACACATATTATTTATGTATCCACGTGAAAGTTACGACGGGACAGCGTAAGTCTGGATATGACTATGTTTATGTGCCCGGGGTAATGGCAATAGGTTTGCTACCTTTTCCATTTGGGACGTATTATAATAACGAATTGGCGAGTCGAGCCTCTGCCTACACCTTGGGGTGAAAAAAGGCGTGAAGTTATGTTAATACATATCAGTAGATGTATTTCTGTAATAATCCAGGCCAGTAAAAAGTATCATTTGAAAAATTCAACAGCATATATGTTTCGTAACACCTCTTTCAATTATATCTTTGTTGATAACAAAAGTATCGGTCGAATCTAATTTGGTAAATGTAAATTTGAATCGACGAAAGATCTACTCAAATTGAAACATATTTATTTCATATAAACATTTGTTTTTGATTTATGTTCACAAACAGTTTGGTTTTGGCGGTACGGAGCGCGTTGTCGACGATTGCCGACTGCTGCCGAAGCTACCCGATTCATAGGGCGTGGCTAGCTAGATGTGTCGAGATAAATTGCTTAAAACTTTACCACGTGTAAAGTATAGAGTTTAACTACGTTTCCAATAAGTGTAACTTCCAATAACTAATTGTAATAGTATAAATAATCAAAAAATAATAAACTTTGATGAAATAAAATTGTATGTGTACCATAAAAAAATATTCTCATTAGAGAGGCTATCACAGAAATGTATCTTGATCTATTTCTGTGGAGGCTATGCTGGCAGAGCTGCGGACAATAACTACCCACTTTTCATTTCAAAGGCTATATTTTTTTTAACAGTAGTAGAGCCCAGCAGTTCCCTGCATGAATGGGCCGGCTCGATCGGTGAAAAATCACGACCTTTTACAAGATCAACTTAGAGTGGCTCATGCCGCGTTTTTTTCAGTGTATCCTTTCTCATTCGACTCCCCTAATGTAACTAACGCAACTGCAACACTATATGTGTTGCAGGTGTCCATGGGCGGCGCTGGTCACTTGCCATCAGTTGACACGCATGCTCATACCTACTCTATTTTTAAAGAGCAGTCTCGTGTTATAAATGTCTTAAAAATATATGTTATTATAGGTTTCCTATGGATGTAAATATAGGTAAATTGTATTCAATAATCAATTAACAAAAAAAAGATGAAAGTCAAGGGAAACGTTTGAAAACATTATCAGCTGTCAAATCGGACGTTTCGGCAGCCATTGTGAAGCATTACTAGCCAATAGCGGCGCCCGCTTTGAAATTCGAATGTTTTCTTTTTCGAATTCAAGTCGGCGATTGTTTTCGGCCTGTATCTTTTTAACAATCTATATCTAGATAACCTCCAGTTCAAGCTGTATTGGGAGATACTGGAGATAGTGAACATTTATGTATATGTTTTAAAAGATCATAACTCAAGAATTCATTCTATAGATATTTCAAGCTTTTTAATTCTACGTTTGTTTATTCTACGCTATTTTTTCTACGCTATTTTTTTTTCTCCACATGTATAAGCTTTATCTAGTTATTTGACTAATAGATTAATCAGTTGCATTGTATATCTGCTTAGTCAATCTTGCAATGAATCTATTCTTTCTACTTGTCCGAATCATCGGTGTATACCCTTCCTGACTTATACACCGACACTCTCTTTCAATCCAACTTCCTTGTTCTTGAGGCGGTCTGCGAGACTTATTCCGCAAATTTTGCGCATTGCCCTCATTTCAACCGCGTTTATCCCACTTTCATGCACACTCTGCAATACCCACCTCTCACTCCCATAATTTAGCGTTGATATCAGCGATAACTTACAGAAGTACGATTATTAAAAATATAGATTTTATTTATTTCTTTGTCCGCAGATACTTAATTTTCAATTGCCTTAATTGTAGACATAAACTCGGCAAAAAAAAAATATGAATAGGAGTTCTTGCCGGCTGGTTGGTTTCTACGATATGTATAATCAGGGTAATGTTGATTTCTTGTATAAAAACTATTCAAACTATAACATCCGAAAACGATTATTAGCCAAAATAGACTTACGTATGTAAAAAAATTCTTTACTACCGAATTCTGTAATGTGGCTGACTCAAGAGGCACTTGGCTGATTTTCCACATCTACCGGCACTCCAGTAGCGTGACACTATACTGGAACATGAAGAGGTAAAGCTTTTTGTAAGCGATACTTACTTTCTCAGTATTAACTCCAACTTTCCTTATCTTTCACCACTTTCAATAATATAGTTTTTTCTCGATATATTTAAATTACAGAAGATGAACTGATGAATGTTCTGATGTTAAATAATTTATAAAATACATAATCTTCCAAATTACCATTATCATTACATAGTATAAAACAAAGTCACTTTCCGCTGTCTGTCCCCTTATATGCTTATATCTTTTTTCAATAGTCAGAGCTTATTTACGAAGCGATTTTAAACATTACAGCATTAATTTTCATCCAATTAAGTGTCTTAAATAGGTTGTGCATGAAAAATAGGTGATCATGGCCCTTTACAGCATGAAATTTAAACGAATATTTTCAGAGATACTGCAGTATTAACATAGCGGGACAGTAGTTAAAGCCGATAAATAGCATAAATTGAACCTTATGATATCCAAAATTTACTCATTTATTACTTTTGATGCGGAACAAAGTTCGCCGGGTCAACTAGTAATTTATAAATGACACTTCATAACAAATATTATCATTATACTATCTGACCCAGCAAACGCTGTCTTCCCAAAAAATTAAGTCTTACATTTTATAAACAAATAAAATATAAAATTTAGGGGGATTAAAAATAGATGTTGTCCAATTCACAGACCTACCCGATATGCACACAAAGTTTTGGAGAATCGGTCAAGCCGTTTCGGAGGAGTTCAATAACGCACACCCTGACACAAGAGTTTAGATTATATTTAACAGTGGTAGAGCCAAGCAGTTCGCTGCATGAATGGGCCGCCTTGACCGGCGAAATACCTCGACCTCTCAGAAGATCGAAGTAAAGTGCTCATACCGCGTTTTGTTCGTTGAGAGAGGTACCCAGAGGCCCACCCCTTTTCCCATTTTGCTATCCTACTCCCTTAAACGTCGGCAACGCAACCCTAACACTATATGTGTTACAGGTGTCTATGGTCGGCGTTGGTCACTTACCATCAGGTGACACGCCTGCTCGTTTGCCTACCTATCCCATAAAAAATACCCCAAATCAATGATATCCATTGAGTTAAAATTTAATACGTAATTATAATTTTGCTGAGTGGAAACTGAAAGCCCAACTTGTGCCGCAGAAGACAATGTTATTTATAGCCAGTTAATACTAAAACCTGAAATTATCCAATTTTATTTTTTTACAAGAAGCCACTTGAAGCAATTTTGAAAAGGGCCACTATACACAAATAACTATTATTAAGTTTCATGACCAAATTAGTATAATATAAATAAAAAAAAAGGAAAAACGACTCAACTTCTGATGGAATCAAAATTAGCCGTCACAACGAAAATAGGTCTAATTTTGAGTTAGATAAAAAAAAAACCGTAGTATTGTGTGTGTTAAAAGCTTTTTATGCTTACTCACCCTCTGGGAGGAAATGGGGCGATTTTTAAACTGTACTTACTGTAGGTACAGTCGGTGAGGAAATTTATGGAAAAAAAAATAAAGTTGAAGTAATAAAGAAGTGAATTTTTGGTTTATCACTTTTTCTTTACTACATGAATTATAAATATAAACCACCCCGTTGACACTCTCTATCTATTAAAAGTAGCCACAACAAAATTTGTTGCGTAGTTTTAAAGGTAAGGTCAAAGCATATAACGGAAAGACAGACAACGGATAGCGACTTTGTTTTATACCATGTAACTAGTTGACCCGGCGAACTTTGTTCCCCAAAGTAATAAATAATAAAATTTTGGATTTATTAATTTTGTTTCTATATCATGAATTTTAGATAAAAACCACCCCGTTGACACCGCATCTAAATCCGTTGTGTCAAAGTTTCAAAGATCTAAGCATATAATAATAATATCTTGGACACAATACACACAGCGCCCTCTAGTTCCAAGCTAAGCAACTAAATGCTTGTGTTATGGATACTAGATAACGGATATAAATACATAATATATACTTTTCTTTTGTAAATACATACTTATAATACATAGAAAAACACCCAGACACCACACAAATATTCATGTTTGTCACAAATATTTGTGCTCGGGTGGGAATCGAATCCCCGACCTCATTCCTCCAGCCGGTAGTTTTACCAATGCGCCACGAGGCCCGTCAAACGGACAAGGGGACAGACAGCGGACAATAAGGGGACAGACAGCGGAAAGCGTCTTTGTTTTATACTGTGTGATGATAATGATATATATATCAGCTGACCCGGCCAACTTTGTTTCGCTTTGGAAGTTTTCTACTACATTCATATTAAACACGGTACACCAAATAACATTTTTTACTATTTTTTTCTGTCTCTTTCTGTGTGTTTGTTTGTTCAGGCTAATCTCTCTAATGGGCGGATCGATTTTGATGGGACTTTAATTGGCAGGCAGCTGATGTAATAAAGAGTAACTTAGGCTATTTTTATATTAGAAAAATGTTTTCTTTTCTGATTTATTGCGTCTAAGGCGAAACAACGCTAGGTCAGCTAGTTTTAAATAAAATTTTATATTTAACGATCTTTATAACTTGCTAGTTACAGTAGTTTGCAAAGATAGTCATGATGCACTAAATTAGTGAAACTAATAGTGGGTATTGGGGGCAAACGAGCGAGCGATTTACCTGATGGTAGGCAACTAACGCCGCCCATGGAAACCTGCAACACAGATGGATGGGTACAGTTGCGTTACCAGCTTTCCAAATGGTATAGGGAAGGGGTTAAAAGTGGGATGGCAAGGGGAAAAGGGGAATAGCCTCCAGATATCTATATCACCGAGTGAAATGCAGCATGGACCACTTTACTTCGATATTCTAACAAGTCGTGGTATTTCCACCAGTAAACCACCATTCATGCAGCGAACTACGTGGCTCTACGACTTATAATACATGTAACTAACAAAAATATCGGCGATATTAATAATTATATCTCTATATTTTTTTTTAATTACGAATATTTAAAGTTACAATTTTCAAGATGTAGCCAAAGTTTTATTAATATTGATTAATAGTAAAATATAATGTGAATTAGAAAACTGTATATCGTCAAGGTTGAGAAATGAATATTCTGCTGACGGTACCCACGCCTTTTATGCGCCCCGACAATATTTTGACAGGTTTTTGGGGCCCGGCGTTTAGTTTAAAAGTTTTTTTTTGAAGAATAAAAACCTTGTCGGTTTTTTTTTTGGTTGCATCTTTTTAGGTAAAAAATTTGCATTTGCTTTCTTTTTATTGTTTTTGTCAAGTCAATAGCGGCATACTGAACATGCGCCATCCGTGGACTGCATCAAGTACTGTTAGGAGTATTACAGACTATCCTGTCGAAAGTCAGAACCTTATAGAAACTTTTTAAACAAATAAATTCCTGGTATTATTAAAATTATCCATAAGAATTTAAATGAAAAACTTACGCTTTTGGCATATCAATAAACATTAATGATCTTATAACATAACATAACTTCACGCCTTTGTTACCCGAAAGTGCAGGCAGCGGCTGTTAAGCCTCGTCTCGCCGTTATGTTTACGTCCTCAATGAAGTGGTGGCGAACCTATTGCCATACCGGGCACAAAGTTTTCAGTCATCGTTTTTGATTTTCTTCTTTTTTCAGATTTTCAGTTTTCTCCTTTTAGTTAATTCGCTTTATCCCTTAAGTTATTTGTCTATGATAGTCCTTGTCGGCAATTGTAAGCATCGAGAAAATTAACTAAAAATATCTCAAATCGTAAGCTAATCTGGAATTATTTAAAAAAATTCAGTAACTTAAAGTATTAGTTTTAGTATTATATTAGTATTTTAATTCAGTAAGTTAAAGCAATTCCAGGTCCATTGGATTTATTAAATGTACCCATTGGAAATCTTTCTAATTATTTACGCCCTTAATGATAGTGGTAGAGCCACGTAGCTCGCTGCATGAATGTGTCGGTTCGACCGGTGAAATACCACGACCTATCAGAATATCGACGTAAAGTGGCTCTAGCCATGTTTCGCTTGGTGAGAGAAGTACCCGGAGGCCCATCCTGTTTTCTCCCTCCCTTCCCATCCAACTTCATATAATCATATAATAATATACATGTAAAAATGACAAAAACATATAAAATAATAAGTTTATAAGTGTTATAAGTATTATAGGTTCTATAATAATTAATACCTCTGTTAGTTGTTTTTTGTAACCGCTAGATGGCACTATAGTCAGTCACATTTAGTCTAGACCAATATCTAGCATACGCTAATATTAGAGAAATGTTATACCTATTACAAAGTGCGCTTCTGTTCATATTATCGTGAGAACTCAATTAGATAGCGTATTGTGAGCCAACCCTTAAACAGTGCTATGGAATGGATAAATTGATGCTCTACATAAGTTATGTCCAGAATTACAAAAACACAACATCAGACGTTTCAAAAAAGTTTCGTTATTAACTACAGAAGAAAATTTATCTATTTCTTACTTCCTAAACTTTGACCAAATTCCTTGAGCAGCACTCAAGCCATTGTGTAAGAATCGTGCCATATGATGTAGCCATCATATGGCATACACAGCTCCTCAATTTTCATAAGTCTTGTCATACACGCTCGTAGGTTTTAAGCTTTCTGACTTCTGTCACCTTCTACAAGGACTCGTTCAATTATTAATTGAGAGTTATACAATACAGTTATATAACATACAATTGAGAGTACAAAATGCAATAAATAGATATAGCCGGAACCACCTAAATTGGTGTAATATATTGCTTATGAAATTGGTGGCCAATATCTGGTTTTCATCAAAGGGGCTGTTTCTGCGTCGAGTAAGTTACTGTAAATTAACTTTCTTATAATTAAGCAGTTACAACACAGTCTGTTAGATGAACTTAAAAAAATATACATCATGTAGAGCATATTTCATATCGTACCACAGTCGTATCGGTACCGTGTCGGATCTCGTGCCCACGATGGGAACAACCACCGTGACGAATCGTACACGCGTCGTGTCCGTCACGTATCAATTCTATACAATGATCAAGTGTTACTTAGTTGTGAGTGTGGTTGTTCAGTTAATTATGAAGGCGTGAGATCCCAATGAATTGCGTATACCTAGTGTAAAAAGTGCATACGACATCACCCCATATTCTCATGAAAAACCTTAATAAAAAAAGGTATCAAATATCCAGGTCAACTGGACATGAAGCTCTACATAATACAGGGCTTTGGCCTAGTTTGTTATGTTTTGTGTATGTTTTGTTTTTATAAATATTTAAGTAGTCTCGGTGGCGCAGTGGTCGAGTACACGGCTACTGATCCAGAGGTCCGGGTTCGATTCCAGACACTGGCTCACACCAATGACTTTTCGTGTGTGTGATAAATATCGACGACTGAAAAACTTTGTGCCCGGTAT
Organism: Euproctis similis; assembly: GCA_905147225.2. Classification (NCBI taxonomy): domain Eukaryota; kingdom Metazoa; phylum Arthropoda; class Insecta; order Lepidoptera; family Erebidae; genus Euproctis; species Euproctis similis. The sequence goes on from LR990106.1 coordinate 14,919,772, forward strand.
GGCAATAGGTTCGCCACCTATTCCATTTGGGCCGTAAACATAACGGCGAGACGAGGCTTAACAGCAGCTGCCTACACCTTCGGGTAACAAAAGGCGTGAAGTTATGTTATGTTATTTAAGTAGTGTTGATCAGTATTTAAATATTTATATTAAAAAAAAACAAATTTTCCATTTATGTATAGGTGAAAGAAACTATTATCATTTATCATTAATGAATTTTTTATGAGTATGGCGTCAATTTTATAGGGTTGTCTCCCTCAGCGATACCTCTCTCAGCGAGCGAAAAGTGGCATGAGCCACTTTAAGTCGATATTTTGAGAGATCGATGTATTTTACCGGTTGAACTGCATGACTCTGACCACTGTTTTGTTACACTTTCTTTTTATTTCAATTCAATCTTCACAACGCAACTGTAACACTATATGTTTTGCCGTTGCCCAAGGGTGGCGCTGGTTACTTACCATCAGAAGAAACGCCTGCTCGTTTACCCTCCTATCCCATAAAAAGGTGTAAAACATACATACGGTATATTAGAATTACAACAACAACACAATAAAGAAACGAGTGTGAACAAACTTGAATATATTAGTCGTAAGGAGGTGGAACTTAATTGTAAAAAGTGCATCTCCCTCAAACACCCTCCAATTACCTCCACGTGGGTGCAGTTGGGTTCACAGTTAGTTAGGAGGCACCTAATGTGACATAGGTAACTCTCTCTGTAAATCGATACATCGTAATAAACATATTATATATAAAACAAGATTTTAAAGCAAGAAGACGGATTGAAAGAGAGTGAAAGTTGGGACATGTGCAAAGAATGGATGATACAAGATTGACTAAGCAGATATATACAGTAAAAGCGGAAAGATGTACGAGTCGAGGATGATCACGACACAATTTCCTACAAATTCTACGTGTCCTTGCGGAAGGTGCTGCCAGAAGCTTTAGAAACGACGGGCATGTCTGACAACAGTTATGAAAGTTAACAAAGCGAGTGAAGTGTGTAAGAATTTTGCCTAGTTCTGTCTGCATTCCCCGAAAAGGCGTCGGCGTGAAATTATGTATGTTTAAAATGGATATTGTACCAATTAATATAATACTTTGTTTCCTGACTAAGCTATAAATATGTGGAGTTTTCTAGTCTAACTAATATATACATACAATAGACCAATTGCTTTTCTACAGAGTGTTTGTCTGTATGACAATACAATTAGATGATTAGATGTCGAGAAAATGAACAATGTGCATGACAGCTAGGACATGAGCCTTGACCTGCCTTTTCAATACAGAAAATACAGAATTAGATAAAGTAAAGTTGATATTACGTAGTTACCTGGATATAGAATTAATCGAATATTGTCGTAGTTATTTCCTCCATGGTAGAAAAACAATTGTGCTTTATGTGGTAGAGTACTAGAGTCATGCAGTTCGTTGTATAAATCGGGTTTCTTTACCGGTGAGATACGACGACCTCTCACAATATCCACGAAAAGTGGCGTATGCCGTGTTTCGCTCGATGAGTGAGGTGTTTAAAAGCCCACCTCGTTCAGTCTCTACTCCCGCTCCCCATCCCAATCCCATCTTAATGGCCGGCAAAAGAACTGCGACCCTCTCGGTGTATCAGATGGCAGCACTAGTCGCTTAACACAAGGTAACCCGCCTGCTAGTTTGTCCCCCTTTCCTATAAAAAAGGCACTAGTCCCATCGAAAGTGGAAAAATACAAGGTCTAACGATTATGTTCATGGGATGTTTGTCCGAGGTTGTATTCTGAACGTTTTCCCTGACCTCGTTGTGGTTATGACCTCAAAACATAACATAATGGCTTCTAGTTGTATGTAGTCAGCTAAATGGACATGTGAATACTTTTAATGTTAACATACCTACTTACATAAGTACTTAGAGTTTTTAAATAAGCTGTAAAAAAATAAAAGAAAAAATTCACCAATATTTAAGCCTTAACTTGAATCCGTCAATAAATTATATTTCGAAATACTGCGGTCTTTATTTCACGACAATAAGTATCTAAGTACATTTTTTACATTTCTCGTATTTTGCGAACCGGAAGTAGTGATATAAAACAATATGGATAAAGTTCTTAAGTAGTTGTAAGAAACCAGCTGTGCGTTGGAAGGCGGTTTATTATATAAAGCTCATCAGGAAGCTTGAAATTCAACGAGTGTGGTTGAAGAAGAGTTATTAAGCCAAAAAAGCGTGTAAGTGTGTAAGAAAGAACCTTGTGCCTTAGGCGCTCTGTATTTTCTGTCAAAGCTATAAAAGACTTAACGTGAAGTTATGTAGGTTTTTTATATTTGTATGTGTATATGGAGTCACCATTGCGGATCAAATGAAAAATAGCGTGATAAGGGAGAAATGCAAGTTGAAGGATGATGTGGTGACCAAAGTGGAGAGAAGTATGTTAAGATGGTTTGGTCTTAATGCAAGAATGGATGAAAGCCGACTGACTAAAAGAGTATATGAAGCGAATGTGAGTGGCAGGGTCGGGATCGGGAGACCAAGACGGAGCTACCACGACCAAATAAATGGTCTGTTTAAAAAAGGCAAAATGCGTAGCACCCGAAACCGACGTAAATGCATGACGAGATGTATGACTGTGGATGAGGCGAAAGATGTGTGTCAGGATCGTAGCTTGTGGAAAGCCATAGTCTCTGCCTTCCCCCATGGGATACAGGCGTGAGCTCATGTATGTATGTTTATATTTGTAAGATTGTCATCGACACGTTTTATAGCCAGTTGAAGTTTTTGCATTTTTTTCTGTTGCAAATAAAAGCATTTGGTCAATAAGGTATAAATAAATATGTAGCAAATAAATCGGATAATTCACGAATTTGGTGATGTTAATCTCGAATCGAGCACAAAGTAAAATTAATCAATAGTATATATAAATAAATTAATGTAAAATACCCAAAGAAAACAAGATTCCATTATTGGTTAGGGTGTTTTCCCACTGTGGTAATACGAACTATAATCTTCACGGTGCATTTACGATCACAACTGGCGTGTCCACACTTGCAATGGGGATGATTTAGGGGTAAATATTTTGTTTTATTAATAAAAAAAAATACTTTTAAAAAATATCCAAGATCATCAAATAATCGCATGGTTCTAATTTAACTTACGATCTAAACCATCCTTTTAAAATCGGTTGAAAAGCCTTCAAAAATCCACCGTTCTGATCCATTTCCGAGGCTTTTGTGTCTGTAAGTCTTAAAATAATGGCCAAACAACACATGTTATTTTTATATGTACCTTACTAACAAATAAATCTAGATAATATACTTGAATATTTGATTCTTTGAACAGGTATTTTTTGTCACTTCAGTCTTTTCACTCTCAAATTATTTTTCATTCGATTATTACTGCAACTAATAAACTTGTATTATCACGTAGCTAAATGTTAAATTATTCCCACTATCCATAAATAATGAGCGCGAAGGAAAAAAGCGCTTATTTTATCAAAGTAATATTTCTTAAAATCTTTTGAAAACTTATATAAAAAACTTGGCACACTAAGTTGAAACTTAGTTATTTATGTTTCTTAATTCCATCGCATAACAACTATAAATCGTGACAGTGCGTTGACAGATCGGCAGCTAATCCGCGAGGGTCGGGTGTTCGATCCCCACTTCATGTTTAAAACATGTGTTAATATCAATAAGTAGTATTGCAAACTATACAACCAATATGGTTAATTTTGTTGGACATTAAGAGATTGTTATTGTAGCTGCGGCAAGGTCCTCTATTTTCGTTATTTCTGTAGTGACGTAATAGTATCGGTGGCGCAGTGGTCGAGCACACGGCTTCTGATCCAGGGGTCTGGGTTCGATTTCAGACACTGGCTCACACCAATGACTTTTCGAAATTGTTTTCGGAAGTTATGTGTGATAAATATCGATGACTGAAAAACTTTGTGCCCGGTATGGCAATAGGTTCGCCACCTATTCCATTTGGGCCGTAAACATAACGGCGAGACGAGGCTTAACATCCGCTGCCTACACCTTCGAGTAACAAAAAAGGCGTGAAGTTATGTTATGTTATTTTCTTTAGTGACGTGGCACCTTCTTAGAACTCTTTAGGAAGGTACCACGTCACCGTACTCACCATCTCTTTCTTCATCTCATCTCTTCCTGTAAATTTTATTGGGCGACTATTATTTGACTTGATAACAACCATGATATCTACCATAAGCCTCCATGTGACTAGGAGTTCAGAGGTTCTAAATATTTTCACTCGCACTACCTAATCACTTTTCAGAGTTTACATGTGATAAACATCAAAAACTAACAAAGTTGTTGGAACTTGGTGTAATGCATATAACATAACATAACCTCACGCCTTTTGTTACCCGAAGATGTAGGCAGCGGCTGTTAAGCCTAGTCTCGCCGTTATGTTTACGTCCCAAATGGAAAAGGTGGCGAACCTATTGCCATACCGGGCACAAAGTTTTCAGTCATCGATATTTATCACACTTAACTTCCGAAAACAATTTCGAAAAGTCATTAGTGAGCCAGTGCCAGGATTCGAACCCAGAACTCCGGATCAGAAGCCGTGTGCTCGACCACTGGACCACCGAGACTTTTTTTGGTATAATGAATTTTTAATTAGTTAATATTAGCTAATATCTATGATAGATTTACAATTTATATACGTACTAAATTTTGTCACAGTTCTTGTCAGTTAGATCCAAGGATTCAATGTTTAATAGGTACAAGACATATTTCTAAAATATCTATACATATAATAAAATTGTAGAAAAGTCAAAACTGTACCTACATTGAATATTTTTTAAAAAGAATACTTGGTGTGTGATCTGCAATCGATACCGAAGCCAAAAATATACTTTTTAGAATTTTTGTCTGTTTGTCTGTTTGTCTGTTTGTCTGTTTGTCTGTTTGTCTGTTTGTCTGTTTGTCTGTTTGTCTGTATGTATGTCCGGGATAAACTCAAAAAGTACTGCATGGATTTACTTCAAATTTGGCACGAAAATTATTAAGAAGTCGGGTCAACATATAGGCTACATATTATCACGCTATCACCTACGAGGAACGAGCAGTGAACCTTTATTTCTTCAATGTATTCTGTAGCAACGTGTAATCTAACGACGCATATTTGTATGTTGTTATGGTGTTATTATGTTAATAACCATGCTTTAATCTATACATATAATAATAATAATAATATAATATAAGTTAGCTTCACATTTTAATTAACTTATGCCGTTAAACATAACAGACAATTTTAAAACAGTGCCATCTATGAGATTTACAAAACAGAAAACATTAAGTTGAATTACACGTGTAAGCACTTTTTGGTTTTAGATATAAATAAATCTTTGAGATTTTAAAAACATCAAGTCGAATTACATGTTTAAACACTTTTTGAATATAAATAATTGAAATTTCATCATGCGCTTGCGGTCAATAGATGTTTTTAAGAGTCATAGATGGAGTTGTGCATTTTCTTCTTTAAAATTGTATCGTTAATTCTTTTCAGAGATGAGCAAGACAATTAAAAAAATGTATTTGTATATGCTAAAAACTGTTAATATTTTTGTTCGGTATTTATTGGTGTAATGATTGCTTCGTAATTTTATAATTTTACACCATTAAAAAAAAATGTTTCCTATTCGCTAACTAGATGGCGTTGGCGTCGAATTAGATCGCGCTATAATTTCGTTCACCAAAAGTGATGTTATGAGTACGGATGTCGCCGCGACAACTCATAGAAACTGGGGTTACCTGCGTTGCTATAAGTTATCGTGTGCTTAGTCGAATTTAACGTGAAAACTGAAAATACTTTCCTGAAATATAATTAAAAAAAAAAATATTTACTTAAATAAACTTCATTCGGAATCGGACTACTGCTTACTGCTTAGCTATCATTATCTGTGTGTAAATTCTCAGCGTGTAAATTATTTTCTGTTATTTTTCAAACTTAAAATAATCAAAATGCCTAGAAAACGGTCTAATCTATCCCAATCCTCAAACGATAGTCGAAGGAAAAGGTTAGCTCGATCTCTTGAAACCACCATTGAGCGTGAGGCAAGGATAGCTACTCTTCGAGAACACAATGCGGAAATTCGAGATGGAGAAAGTAGTACGTCGCGCCAGTCCCGATTAGATACTATGCGCACTCAAAATGCATCGTTGCGGTCTCTGGAAAGTATAGAAGCATACGAAATGCGGCTATTAAATGATCGGAAGCGCCATGCTGAGTCTCGCGCGTCAGAGACATACACGCAACAAGAGACAAGACTGAGTTTGCAGCGCAGCCGCACTTATGCCGCTCGATCGTGCGAGAGTGCTGAAATTCGAGAAGCTCGATTGGAAAGCGACCGGGAGCGTCACGCTGAGTCTCGCGCGTCAGAGACGTACACGCAGCTAGAGACGAGGTTGAGTTCCCAGCGCTCTCGCACAGATGCAGCTCGATTTTGTGAGAGTGTCGAAGCGCGAGAAGCTCGACTGGAAAGCGACCGGGAGCGCCACGCTGAGTCTCGCGCGTCAGAGACGTACACGCAGCTAGAGACGAGGTTGAGTTCCCAGCGCTCTCGCACAGATGCAGCTCGATTTTGTGAGAGTGTCGAAGCGCGAAAAGCTCGACTGGAAAGCGACCGGGAGCGCCACGCTGAGTCTCGCGCGTCAGAGACGTACACGCAGCAAGAGACGAGGTTGAGTTCCCAGCGCTCTCGCACAGATGCAGCTCGATTTTGTGAGAGTGTCGAAGCGCGAGAAGCTCGACTGGAAAGCGACCGGGAGCGCCACGCTGAGTCTCGCGCGTCAGAGACGTACACGCAGCAAGAGACGAGGTTGAGTTCCCAGCGCTCTCGCTCAGATGCCGCTCGATTTTATGAGAGTGTCGAAGCGCGAGAAGCGCGACTGGAAAGCGACCGGGAGCGCCACGCTGAGTCTCGCGCGTCAGAGACATACACGCAGCGAGAGACGAGGTTGAATTCGCAGCGGAGTCGCACTTCTCTTTCTCGGTCGATCGAAGATCATGAAGAGCGGATGACCCGGTTAAGAAGAGATCGTTCTCAGCATGCCCTTTCACGGTCGTTAGAGAACGATGAGCAGCGTGAAGAACGTCGTGCAGCTGCTCGGCAGCGGTACCACGACGTGTGTGGCGATACGTCTGCTCATCTATCGCTAGAACGGGATAGAATTCAAGAGTTTCGAGAATCTTGGTCGGGTGAACAGCGTGCGGCACAACTAGAACTAGATCGTCTGCGGCGTAGCATGAATCAACTTTCAACATCTGACGATGAATCCATGGTTTACGATATCGAAGAGCAATCGTGGCTAAATAAAGAGGGAAGTGGATTTATGTACAATGTTGCGATTAACTACGCCGCACACGGAGATATTGGTGTCTTAGAAGAAGTGTGTGCCCACTGTCAAGCCCGCAAATGGAAAGGAGAGCCCAATGGGATGTGTTGTGCATCTGGTAAGGTACGCTTGGAGTCTATGCAAGACCCACCAGATCTGTTAAGAATCTTACTAAATGGCGAACATCCGAAGTCCAGCCATTTTTTGAAAAACATCCGAGCTTATAACAGCGCGTTCCAGATGACTTCGTTTGGTGCAAATCAAATCGTTGAAGCAGGTTTCATGCCGACATTCAAGGTCCAGGGGCAAGTTTACCATCAAATCGGTTCGCTGCTACCTACAGACATTCCAAAATTTTTGCAAATTTATTTTGTAAGTGATTTTGAAGAACAAGCAAACCTACGAAGTAGACACATCCCCAATTTGGACCCTGTTCTGGTCAGAGCAGAACAAAATCAGCACTTTTGAAGTTCAACAATTTTACAAAAGACAGTCTCCCTCTGTTACTGTACTTTCTGTATTTATGAAATGTAAAGAAGTAACGGGTAAATAAATGTTATTTTAAAAGGTATAATCGTAGGTATTTTTGGTGCTGTATAGCGTTCAGGCAGATGACGTCGCGGGCTACAGCTATACTACAAAAAATCCTGTTAAAATGAAAATAAACAATGCGGGCAACAACCATTGCTACCGCAATCTGTACTTATCCTACCAGTTACAATTTCATTTTAGAGGTAATTACTTCTCAACTGTCTATGTAAAAATATAGCTATCTGATCACAAATTCCACGCGTACGAAGTCGCGGGCACAGCTAGTATATCATATAGCTTTTATTACCCACTTGATACCGAAAAAACTAGCCATTAAATGACTTATTATTATTAGGCCGTGGTCGAGCACACGGCTTCTGATCCAGTGGTCCGGGTTCGATTCCTGACACTGGCTCACACCAATGACTTTTCGAAATTGTTTTCGGAAGTTATGTGTGATAAATATCGATGACTGAAAACTTTGTGCCCGGTATGGCAATAGGTTCGCCACCTATTCCATTTGGGACGTAAACATAACGGCGAGACGAGGCTTAACAGCCGCTGCCTACACCTTCGGGTTACAAAAGGCGTTATGTTATGTTATGTTATTTTATTTAAAAAAAAATTACATGAACGATGTCGACAGTATTAACAAGTATGAAAATAAATCCTGGATTTCTCACATAATATACAAGCGCCGATTATCTTTAACCTACAACAGGATACAAGTTAAAACGTCCTTTTTAGCCGTGATCCATTCCGGAGCACGGAGTCTTCCCCTACGGATGTATTTTTTAATACATTTATCATCCCGAAAAGAATGTCTACATAAAATAAACGACGTTTTGTTAAGTAATATCTAACCAAGTTTTATTTTCATTAAGAGAAGCTTTACAATAGTATTTTTCTCATATTTGAGAATTTATTATTTGCCTGTTGGTAAACAATAAATTCATCAATTTTCCTTTTGCCTATTAATTTAGCATAAAAAGTTAGGTACACAAATACACTAGAAGCCGTAGAAGCAAATAAAAAAACAAACTTAAAAAAAACTTAAAAAAAAAAATAATAACTTGTCAATGCAATAAACTTTTAATCAATTCATAGCCAACTTCCTTTGTGTGATTTATACTTTACTTGCTTGCTTTGTGTTTGAGAGTTTCGTGTTCATTCGTTTCTTTCCAGAATTGATTGATTTTTTTTTAATATTTTGTTTACAGGAGATTTAGTAAATAAATGTATAAAATTGAACAGTTGAGATGTTTGTGTGACGCGACAATGGCGTGCATTAGTGCGCACGCGCAGCCACGTGCCGCTCGCCGTCATTACCGTGGTTTGTGTTGATTAGATTAATGTGTAACTGCACTTGGGATGGACGGGGGGCCACTAGACTAGCGGGAAGTTATTACTACAGCAGCTACCCGCGGTTTCACCCTCGCCTATGATGATAACTTTCTTCATATACAATCGAATATTTATGTCTGGGTCATGCTCCGAGCATATAACGTATGCTCCATTTCAAAATACATTTCTTTACATCGAAATACATATTTTTGAGTGTGAAACTCTTAGTAATGGCAACAATTTAAGTTAAGTATTATTATAAATTTAATAGTAATATTTGATGTTTTAATTATTATAGAAACAGATTATTTAGGCTAAAAGATATATTTGAAAATAAGAAAATTGCTTACAACTTACCGAAAGAAATACATATACTTATACAAAAGTAGGTACTGAGTTACTTAATAAAGTAATTATCACAAAGTTAATTGTAAATGATTTTACAATTAACTTTTTTCTTTAAAAATAACACTGCCTTTTAAAGATATATTTGCATTCAAAAATATCTTTAAAAGGCAGTGAATGAATGAATATTGTACTTGTCGCAGCGCATCAACTCTCGTTTGTTTAGTGACCGCAAATAGTGAGCTGACTTCGGAAGTGACGGGGTGCAGCCAAAAATTATTTATATTATATTTTATACACAATATGGCGACCGCACGCGTCGGCTAATGTTTCCGTTACGGATGAGATATACACTAATTGTATGGAAGTTTTTTATACGATTCATAGAATATGTTTCCCTATGATTGATTGATTTAATATTTGTACTTGAGATCTATAGAAGACGTTATTTGTAATATTAGTCCGGGTCTTTATCCTAAAAGAAATGAATAACTCCCTTTTTCATTTCAGCATCAAATATTTAATCTAAATCTAATCTAAATCTAAATTCATCTAAATCTATTATGTGGTTTGTGTCTTAAACCACTTTCCCTTTAATTTTAACTTTATAATATAGACATAAAGACAGGCAGACAAACTTTTTAATATTCAGGGCATGAAATTACAGAAGTGAAAAATTAATACATAAAATATCTATAAAAATATAAACTCAAAACCTTATGACCAGAAAATAATTAAAACGGCAGTCTTAAGTGCTACTAAAAAACATTACGCGAAATAATTTCTCATTACACTTAAATATTTTGCCTAATTTAAAACAAAGCCGCAGAACTAACGGGTTTTTTATTACTTAACTCTCAATATTTACCATTAACTTTTACATGGTATACAATTATACCACACATTAATATCAGATAATAGCAGAAAGCAATCAACGTTGAGATTTTTAGTGATAAACTAAACTAAAAACAACAATACGACGGAAGCGACCCAGGATTCACCCCTGCGCCACACCCCTGCATTACCGTATATTTTAATCAAAAAACCTATAGAAAACCCGTGGGTGTGAAGTCCAAATAAACAGGGGAATACTTTCCCATAACGATAATGAAAACAACAAGAAAATATAACGAAAAACATGATTTTTTTATATGCATTTAACGTGTGCGAGTTAATCAAATGCTTTTGTGAACGCATGTCACAGTCGTGATTGCGGCCGGTAAATTTTGATGACAATTAAATGATGATTTTGATTTTTATATGATTGTAGTTTTATATATGATTAATGATATGTTGAACGTTAGAAATATACAGTGTAAGGAAACGTATTTAGCGTAGTAGTAACAAGTACAATTACAGCTGTCTTCCAGTCAGATTATGTAGTAATTCTATAGTTTTTTGAGTGAAGTTCATGTTATTATAATATTACATAAAGATATGTGCTTTGTACTAAACATGAGCTAGGAAAAAATACTACACAACTTTCTTGACAGATTTGTTAAAAAAAGGTTTTATTATTTATTTATATGTATGTAAATTATGGTAGCTTATACTTAAACGTACAACTCTCAAACGTAAAGGTCGTAACAAAATTCAAGACACAAGATTTTACAAGAACACTTGTATCAGGACATTGTCCGTTATTAGTAGGTAATGTATTTATCATAAAATCTTTAGATGTTACATACATGAAACAAATCATTGCTTTTATTGATTGTAGTTATCTAAATCGGTAAGTTTTCTTTTAACGAATTTCGTACTAAACAATAAAAATAGGGAAGTTAATAAAATAACGTGTGTTTAGTTTTTACAATGAGTGCAATGAGCCGAGTGCAGTTGCGAGCGTCGCATATGTCGGCACATACTACAACTGAATTGTAGCAGGATATATTTTCTTGATAGTCTTAAATTTTGATGAATTGCGCAAAAATATGAAAATGGATATGAAATTGTGAAAGAAATTAACATGAATATGAATAATTCGTAAGATAATAAAAATAATAGATCTGTATATTTTCAAGTAAAACTTTTTAAGCAAACTGGACTTGAGGACTGATACTGAGACATTAATAACGAGCGGTCTATGGTAGAGGTTATAAATCGTGTCGATCACACCAGTTTTCTACTTATCTATATATTGTAAAAGTATTCATAATATAGGTACAGGGTTGTTATAAATTACAAAACCAAAAAATACAATTGTCTCATCCCTATGATACGACGTTCTTTTGTGGAGAGTTTTTGCGTGTAAATAAACGAAATGCAACATATGGCAGTGGTAGAGCCAAGAAGTTCGCTGCATAAATGGGTCGGCTCGACCGGTGAAATACCACGACCTCTCAGAAGATCGACGTAAAGTGGCTCGTTCAGTGAGAGAGGTACCCGTAGGCCCACCCCCCTTCCCCATACTTTCCTATCCTACTCCCTTAAAGGTCGGCAACGCAACTGTAACACTATATGTGTTGCTGGTGGCCACGGGGGGCGCAGGTTGCTTACCATCTGGTGACACGCTTGCTCGTTTGCCCTCCTATCCCATAAAAAATACACGTTTATAGTGCTCATTTACGAGTGTTCACACAAAGTTTTTAATTGTATTTATAAAAACTACAATTAAAGTAGTAATTTAGTTTTAGTTAGTATTTATTCAGTAGTAGTTAACGTTGCCCTGATTTTTTTTGTCTTTGATAAAGTATCGAAACTGCTCCATCCCAGTATACACTCTCGCGCAAATAGAAGACATATTCAAAAAAGGGGGCTGCAATGAGTGACGTATAAATGAATAATTTTGAACACATTTGAATATTAATTATATTATAATCCATTCTTATTATATTACTCAATAAATACGCGTTAGTTCGCCATTGTGCACGATGTTGTGCATTTTGCGTTCAATTTATTTTTAAAGGTGAGCGGGGGGAGTGAGGTGAAATTATTCTTTGTTGTGTCATGTCAAAAATCTTTATAAAACAAATTGTTGATATGAAAACAAACTGTATATCGCATATTATTTATAGTTAAAATTTTGTTAGTTATAATTTATAATACGTAAGTTGTCTATTTTATACAATATTTGAAAACACAAATATAAACTACATACATAACTTCACGCAAGTCCCTTATTAAGTTATTACGGGTTGCGGAATAGGCAGAAAGAACAGACAACCATAATTCCGCGTCAAAAGTAATAAAATAGTAAATTTATTATGTTACATCATACATGAATTATAGATAAAAACCACCCCATTGACACTCTCTATCTATTAAAAAAACTGCACCAAGATCCGTTACGTAGTTTCAAGGATCGACATATAAGGGGACAGACAGTGGAAAGCGACTTAGTTTTATACTATGTAATGATGATAATAATACAAGCCTCCTGTTAATGTCTTCTGCTATATATTAAAAAAAATGTAGATACTTATGGCTATTGAGGGCTTCTTCTTCTACGTACATACATATATAGACACCTCACTCGCTGCGTTGACTTTCATAACTCTTTTCATGCACGCGCGTCGATTTTTGAGGCTCCTAACATCACCTTCCTCCAGAACACGTTCTATTTATTGGGTAATGTAATGTGCATCTTGGCCGTTCTCTCTGTTTTTTTTTTATGGGCTAGGAGGGCAAACGAGCAGGCGTGTCACCTGATGGTAAGCAATCAACGCCGCCCATGGACACCAGCAACACATATAGTGTTACTGTAGCGTTGCCGACCTTTAAGGGATAGGGGATAGGAAAGGACGAAGGAGGGGGGTGGGCCTCCGGGTACCTCTCTCACCGAACGAAACGCGGCATGAGCCACTTTACGTCGGTCTTCTGAGAGGTCGTGGTATTTCACCGGTCGAGCCGGCCCATTCATGCAGCGAACTGCTTGGCTCTACCACTGTTAGTTCTCTTACTTGATCGCAAATATTTTAGTTGATACGCCATAATTATATTACCTAATATAATAAATACTCACTTACATTCCTACTAGTAAAAAAAAATTTACAGTATAAGAATAAAAGTGTACAGAAAAACAAGCATCAGTCATGTTAGATGAATTCTAAAAAAAATGATCAGGCCTAATGGTTAATCAGGTTTAACAGTGGTAGAGCCAAGTAGCTCGCTGCATGAATGGACCGGCTCTACCGGTGAAATACCATGACCTCTCAGAAGATCGACGTAAACTGGAGTGCCACGTTTCGTTCAGTGAGAGAGGTACCCGGAGGCCCTTTTCCTTTCCCCATCCTTTGCCATCCTATTCCCTTAAAGGTCGGCAACGCAACTGTAACATTTTATGTGTTGCAGGTGTCCATGGGCGGCGCTGGTCACTTACCATCTGGTGACACGCATGGCCGTTTGCCCTCCTATCCCATAATAATATCTTGGATAATATCTTGGACACAAATCACACAGCGCCCTCCAGTTCCAAACTAAGCAACTAAATGCTTGTGCTATGGATACTAGATAACGGATACTAATACATATATACTTTTATTTTGTAAATACTTAAAATGCATAGAAAAACACCCAGACGCCGCACAAATATTCATGTTTGTCGCAAATATTTGTGCTCGGGTGGGAATCGAACCCCCGACCTCAGTGCTGCAGCCGGTAGTTTTACAAATGCGCCACGAGGCCTGTCGGAAAAAAGGGATGTGTTATTTTTCAACAGATATAAAATCAGGCATTTTACATCAATTGAATATTAGATTTGTGTGCCCCTCTATGTGAATATTTTAATGAAAACGATGACTTTCTGTTCATAACTAGAGCAATGATCATTAATATCAATAATTTTCCATTTTTTACTAAATTTAGCGACATGTGTGATGATAATGCGTTTTTTAACGACGACGGGAGATAGAGTCAGCTATTTTATGTGAGGACGAAAATATCCTGTCGGTAGACTTATTGATTAGGATTAATTACAATAATAAGAAGAAATAAATAAATTATATTATTTACATTATATACAATTGAAAAAACTAGCTACTGGCAGCGTGCCTAGAAGACTGGCCGCATTGCAACGCTGAATGGTAATGCTAATCCTCTGTTCGAAGAATAGTCCAGCCCTCTGGACGCGAGAAGCCTCGATCAGTCTCTTTACAAGATCTTTATAGAGTGCATGAGCACTCGGACCCCATGTCCCCATAGTCTCAACCCCAAACGGTTTAAAAACATAATCACCTACAAGGTTTCTGTATTTGTGCCGCTTGAGATTTTCTGCTGAAGCAGCAGCACCGGCCACCTCTACCGTGCTTAGAAGGTGTGATGGCGCAAGGTCAACGTAAGTAGCGTTCTACAAGATTCATTGGGGTATAGGTACCAGATATCGACTCGTTAGTAATATATACGACGGGCCTCGTGGCGCATTGGTAAAAACTACCGGCTGCAGCACTGAGGTCGGGGGTTCGATTCCCACCCGAGCACAAATATTTGTGACAAACATGAATATTTGTGCGGCGTCTGGGTGTTTTTCTATGTATTATAAGTATGTATTTACAAAAGAAAAGTATATATGTATTATTATCCGTTCTCTAGTATCCATAGCACAAGCATTTTAGTTGCTTAGTTTGGAACTGGAGGGCGCTGTGTGATTTGTGTCCAAGATATTATTATTATTATACTTTGCCTGTATATTTTGTTTCCATTGTAAAGGTTAATTAATCGACTACTTTTGAGCGAAGATCGAATTTGTTGTTAGTTTCGATTTGAGTTTAAAATTCCTCAGCAGTATACCTATCCTAGTTTTAGTTTATATAAATATTGCTCATCTTTTTCGATCTCGATGGCCGAGTGCTCGAGCACCCCGCTTCTGAATCAACGAGTCGCGGGTTCGACTCCTGGTTCACACCAATGACTTTCCGAAAATATTTTCAGAAGTTTAACGTGTGATAAATATAGATAACTAAAACGTTGTGCTCGGTATGGCAATAGGTTTGCCACCTATTCCATTTGGGACGTAAACATAACGGCGAGACGAGGCTTCGTTTAGTTATAAGTTTTGCCGCTCAAAATAGGTTCCTCACCTAGAGGTAACCGATGAAATCTGTGACCTTTCTTCGTCTTGCGATCAGCAGTTACAATTGCTACGTTTATATCTATCTGTTAATTGCATACAATTTCAAACTAAATCATATTTGTCTTGCCTTGAGCCAATGTGGTTCTTTATCTTAGATGGAGTCTCGTAACCATTGAATGACAGGAATGTTATCTAAAAAAACAGCTGCATTGCACTGCAGTTTCTATTAGGGATTTTTTTGTACTGTCACACCTTTAATAAACATAAAGATAAGCTGCACATCTTCATGATATAGCTATATAGGTATGGTATTGGCAATTTGGCGATACGGCACGCACAAAAAATGTGTTTAAAATTTATTTAATCACTAGACCAATTTTTTACTCATCACTCAAGAATTCGTCGACCAAATTGATGGAGACAACGTTGGCCACATGTTCTAATGGTCCGTGTAGAACTGTAGACCCAGACCATAAATCTTTCGGACACGCGACGACATTTTTTTTTCAATTTTTTCTAATCAGTCTGTCGCCATAGTCAATTGGCATGTGATTGTCAAAAAAATGGCGGGTATTTTTATACGACCGGAAACTTAATTTTTGAGTGGCGTTTAAGAGTTTCGGATACAAGGAAGGCGCCCTGTTGGAATGTGCGAAGCTTCTGTATAAAACTGCGGTTGAAGAACTGAATGTCTTTTTTGCAGCAAAGGAAGTAAATTAGTAAGTGAAAGTATGTATTACTTGAACTTGAATAATGGTGTTCGATATTAAGAATATTGTGTATTCGGTGATTTTCAATAAGTGATATTTTTTTATCATTTACGTGATTTTTTTATACTTTTGTATTTTAACATTTTTTGAAACATATGCGTAAGTAGATATCAAGTTCATGAAAACTTAATGAAATATTTGAGGTTGAATCGTATTTATTTAAACATACTTAACACATTCCCAGGGAGGGATGACGTCAGCCAAGCGGCCGGTCATAAAACCACAGCCAAACTTTTAAAAACATGGATAGTACGAAAGGATGACATGTTATGCCGACCTCACTTAGAGTGGGATAAGGACAGGAAAATGAATTAATGACTTTATTCGTACTCTACTATTTTTTCACAATGCACAAATGACAAAAGACCTTTTATTAGTGTCAATAAACTGTATACATATGTTAATACTACTATTAAACATATAATCTATATGCATATATAGGAAGGAAAAATATCAGAGATACAAATAAACAGATAACTGAACAGTTTTATATGTAGATATATGAAACTACATATATGAATGTTCTATACACATTTATCAGTTCCATTTATTTTTATCTAAATAAAACAAATTATTGTTTACATTTATTTATTGGCTACCTTAAAGCCATATGGTATTTGATTGAACTGCCCATATTCGATGATGGTGTATATTTATATATATTTTTTCTAGTAGTATTTTCACACCTTTATTACAGGAATGCATAGGCAGCTTTGGTCTCTACCAGCTGAATAATATATTTAGTCCGCTAAATGACATTTTACACGGGTTACAAGCCTATTGATAATAATTTTAGCACATACCTTTTGATAATTTGCTTGGTTCGAACCTCAGGAACTCTTAACCCAAAATTAATGGACACACTAGACGACTAGACCATGACATCGATTAATCTATAAATAAAGAAACTGTACCTAAATAACGTATTGAATACTGAAACTTTTTACTTTATTATTATGTATGGGTTTTATACAAATATATATACATACATAACTTCACGCCTTTGTTACCCGAAGGGGTAGGCAGCGGCTGTTAAGCCTCGTCTCGCCGTTATGTTTACGATCCAAATGGAATAGGTGGAGAACCTATTGCCATACCAGGCACAAAGTTTTCAGTCATCGATATTTATCACAAGCCCTCACCTCAACTTGCGTCAACAATTTCGAAAAGTAAATGGTCTTAGCCAGTGTCAGGATTCGAACCCTGGATCAGAAGCCGTGTGCTCGACCACTGGACCACCGAGACTACATTAAAAATTATACAAATATGTATAGTTTATATCTGTATATATGTAGGCAAACAGACAGACTGATCAGCTAAGAGCCCGCCTTGCAGACGATCGACATTCCAGTGCGGCGACACTTATCATTCAAATAAATTTAACCAGACCCTTACGGAGTCACATATCTGAAGTATAATAAAATCTACCTGTATGTTGTCTTGGTGGTCCAGTGATCGAGCTCCCCGCTTCTGATTCAGAATCGTGGAATCGATTCCGGACTCACACCAATAATTTCTCGGAATTCTTGACTGACAACTTTGTGACCGGTGTAAGGTAATAGATTCGTCACCGTTTGGGACGGGTGAGTCGAGGCTTAACAGTTGCTGCCCACACCCTCGGGTAGAAAAAGGCGTGAAATTAGGTCATGTTGTTTACCTGTATGGTATGTTATGTTCCTTTCTGATCCAACTTAGATGGATTGACTTGAGTTGATCATTGTTTCTGTGAGAGGTCACTTCCTAAATACGCACATTCTAGTTTCGGTGGGCTAGTGGTTCAGCAGTCCGCCTCCAATTCAGATGTTTCGAATTGGAATCCAGGTGCACATGAATTACTTTTCATAATCTAGGAATCTATTCGATTAATCTAATCTATTCCGAGAAATAGTTATTCACTTTTTTTCTCTACAGTAATGACAAGAGTAGGTAGGTTATATTTTTGCCACTTTTCATACTTTTGAACGGACAGTGAATGGTCTAACTAACCATTCCAACCTCAGGAGAAGTATATCCAGTTTGTTCTAGATTTTAAGAACTTTTTTTTATGGAATTGGGGGCAAACTGGCAAGCTGAAAACGAGTCACTTGATGATAATCCACTACCGCCACCCATAGACATCTGCAACACTGATAGTGTTATAGTTGCGTTGCAGGCCTGTAAGGGAGTTGATGGCACTTTATGGGGAAAGGGTGAGATGGCCTCCAGAGACGTCTCTCACCAAACGAAACAAGAAATATGCCACTCCGGAGACCTCTGTCACCTAACGAAATACAGTTTACGTCGATATTCTAAGAGGTCGTTGTATTTCACCGGTCGAGACGGCCCATTCATGCACTGTGCTGCGTGGGTTTGAGTTTTAAAATATGCTTTTGCTTCTACCTCTTTCCGTCAGTTAGAAATGTATAGTTTATAGTTTAAAAAGTAACATTCTATAAATCTATCTATCTAGAAGAACACCAGTTGATTAGCGACTGTCAGTACGGATTCCGTCAAGGTCGCTCAGCTGGTGATCTTTTAGCCTACTTAACCCATCGGTGGGCGAAAGCGGTTGAGAGTAAAGGAGAGGCGCTGGCCGTTAGTTTGCACGTGGCGATGGCCTTCGATCGGGTTTGGCACAAAGCACTTCTCTTAAAGCTTCCATGCTATGGGCTTCCCGAGAAATTATGCGATTGGGTCTCCAGTTTTCTCATGGATCGGAGCATTAAGGTCGTTGTCGACGGGTCATGTGCCGACTTAAAACCTGTGAATGCTGGAGTCCCCCAGGGCTGTGTGCTATCCCCTACGCTGTTTCTTCTGCATATCAATGACATGCTGCAATACAGCAGTCTTCATTGTTATGCAGATGACAGTACGGGGGATGCCCTATAAACCGGCCACCCGCGGATTTCTCTGGAAAACGTCGATGAGTACCGGAACAAACTTGTGTCTGAAATCGAAACTCTGCTTAGCCAGGTTTCGGATTGGGGCCGACTAAACTTAGTCCAATTCAACCCTAAGAAGACACAGGTTTGCGCGTTTACCGCTAAAAAGACACCATTTGTCGTAGCTGCCTGCTTTGAGAGTACTCCTTTAGCCGCCTCAGTCAATATCGGAATTCTTGGTGTCGACTTGTCGAGTGACGTCCAATTTCGCGGTCATCTGGAGGGCAAGGCCAAATTGGCCTCAAAAAAGCTTGGTGTGCTCAATAGAGCGGGACGGTATTTCACGTCAGGTCATCGCTTGCAACTGTATTAAGCGCAAGTCCGGCCTCACGTAACGGCCGGTAACGCTGATGCGACGCCCCTGGTGTTGCGGAGGTCCATGGGCAGCGGTGGTCGCTTTCCATTAGGTGACCCGCTCGTTTGCCCCTTTTTTCCATAAAAAAAATTGTATATAAATAAGAAATCTTCGTGACTGTTTTACAGCTGCTTGTTCAGTTCGATTGACTATCTATCTGTGATGTTCTTTATACGGTTACCCATCCATAAAATAGTCTGTGTCGACTGTACTTCTAGTATATGTCGATCCCCTAGCTGGGAGCGAGCCCTTTACTTATCAACCCGTAAAGATAAAAATATGTTAACAAAACGATGCGCTTAATATGCGCGGAACCTTATCTTACAACTATGCACTATCAACATTAATTTTATTACAACTTTATATAAAAGTCTTGTTAAACCAAAATCAACCTAAACTTTCACGATTAAAGTTATATTTTAATTGTAAAATATATTCTTATTTAAGTAAAAATAGTTTGTGTAAGTATTTGCGTGTTTTCTGGACATATAGATGTTCCATATAAATTGTCATATAATTCCATTTTATTTGAATTTCTTTATTGTGGTGTTATTTTATCGTCTTATAATCTCCTATGAAATATAGGTTAGTAAATGACATCAAATGTCCCACATATTTGACAGTAAAATTTCAATGGTCTGAAGTTTGAGCAATCCGCTTCTCAATCAACAACTCTTTGGTGCGGATCTAGGTTCTCATCAATGACTTTATACTAAATACTAGTTCAAACAAGGTGCTGGTCTATGTGTCTAAAAATTGGTCTAAATATAAAATGGGTCTAAAAATTTCTTTCTCATAATAAAATAAAATAACTTCACGCTTTTTTATGCCTGAAGGTGTAGGCAGTGGCTGTAAAGCCTCGACTCGCCGTTATGTGTCCCAAATGGAAATAGGTGGCGAACCTATTGCCATACCAGGCACAAAGTTTTCAGTCAGCGGTAAGTATCACACATACCTTTAAAGTCATTGGTGTGAGCCAGGATTCTAACCCGCGACATTTTGATTCAGAAGCGGAGTGCGGGGTGGACCACCGAGACTCGTAATAAATTAATAAATATCAACCTAACGATAATTGTTCGTAGTAATTTCACATTTTTCAAAAGGAAATTATTACATTTACAAATGTCGTTTGTAGTATTTAGCTTTCTTGGACAATGCCTGATGCATTGACATCTAGTTTTGCATATAAGAATATGCTCAACATCAAAATTCGTCTCTCTGTTAACATATAATGTTTGATTATCTAAGGCCCGTAAGATCAATCACAGTTTAAACTATTTTATCTAGTTTAAACCTCATCTGTCGTTTATTTGGTAAGATCAATGCTAGATAAACCTCCAATAACAGTTTAAACTATAGTTTAGCTTATACCAGAAGATTTTGCCGTTTAAACTGTGGTCCTGCCTAGTTTAAAAATGGCGGTCGTTTATCAGCTGACATCTGACACAACGATTGTGGGTTCATACATATATTTAGCATAGACTACAATAGATGGCACATGTCAGGAAAAATTTACTAATAGCATCGAATAACTGACAGCGTAACTGCGTATATTAGATTTTGGGGATATTTATATTTCCACCCATTAACATTACACCCAACACTATGTAAAAGTTAACGCTTTGAAGCGCTTTTTACGAACACATCATATCATAAGCCCTTTTGACGTCCACTGCTGGACATAGGCCTCCCTCATAAAGCGCCACAACTGCCGGTCCGCGCAATCATGGGGGGTTTTTGCCATAATCGCCACGCTTGGCAGGCGGGTTGGCGATCGCAGTAGGCTGTAGTGTCTTGAGAAAGAATGCTGCTGCCCATTCTTCTAGCTTTTCCATTTTCCCTTAGAACACATTGATAATAATAATAATATCTTGGACACAAATCACACAGCGCCAGTTCCAAACTAAGCAACTAAATGTTTGTGCTATAGTTACTAGAGAACGGATACTAATACATATATACTTTTCTTTTGTAAATATGTAAATACATACTTATAATACATAGAAAAACGCCCAGACGCCGCACAAATATTAATGTTTGTCATAAATATTTGTACTCGGGCGAAAATCGAACCCCCGACCTCAGTGCTGCAGCCGGTTGTTTTACCAATGCGCCACGAGCCCCGTAAGTCACTCACACATTAACAACCCATTTTTGGTCACGTTGTTTGGGTGACTATTGCCGATCTATTTTTCTTAAATCTATGGTCACACTATAAAACTTCATAAAAGAAAGAGAAAAAGAGTTTTTTTCACGCAATATGCCACAGACAATGTACAAAAGAGTGAATGATGAGCGAAATATGGAAATTAAATAACCAAATGTTGCCATCTGTCGAAAACTAAACTTAGTTTACGTAATCTATGTCCATTTCGCTGTTGATCTTACGAGGCAGGTTTAAACTCTAGATTAAAATTGACTATAGTTTAGAAAATCGACAGTTTTAACTATGATTGATCTTACGGGCCTTAGACGGCCTTTCGTATCAGTACTGCTACCGCTATCCACCATATTGGAGCCACTTTCTGAAGTAGACAGATACATTTGTATAATGTATGAAGTCATTGTTATATTGCCATATGCCTTGGTCTGTTTGGCTTGGTTATTTGATAGCGCATCGTGAGAAAGCTGTTTCAATACTGTTCACTGCAATATATACTAATACCTATTTTTTTAATTAACAGTGGTAGAGCCAAGCAGTTCCAGACCTCTCAGAAAATCGACGTAAAATTGCTCATGCCGCATTTCGTTCGGTGAGAGAGGTACCCGGAGGTTCACCCCCCTTCCCCATCCTTTGCTATCCTACTCCCTTAAAGGTCGGCAACGCAACGGTAACACTATATGTGTTGCTGTTGTCCATGGGCGGCGTAGGTTGCTTACCATCAGGTGACACGCTTGATCATTAGCCCTCCTATGCCAGAAAAACAAAATGTTAGACTTGTCCTTTAGTAGTTATAAAGTGGCTGGATTCGACTCTTAAGTCTTAGCTCTTCAGAGCTTTCGGTAGGAAAATTGCCCAGCACATTGAAATATTGGCACGAGAAAATTAAGAAGTGATCTGTTGAGAACTAAACAGGAGAGTCAGGAGGGTAATTTAAGTTCAAGAGTAGTCAATACAAGACCCACAGCAAAATCGTGTTTCAGTACGATAAGTATGCGTAAAGAACTCTCACATTTACAGCTAGTACCTGTTTTATTATGCACAACTAGCTGACCCGGGGAACTTTGTGTCGCAACAAAAGTAATTTTTACAGCGTATACTATAGCGCTACATTATACATGAATTATATATTCAAACCATCCCTTTGACACCCCTTATCTATTAAAAGAAACCGCATCCAAACCCGTTGCGTAGTTTCAAAGATCTAAGCATATTAGTGGACAGACAGTGGAAAGTGACTTTGTTTTATACTATGCATCATACTAATTACATATTAGTTACATTCGTCAGCTTAATGACCTTAACGCTAAAATGCTAAAAATTGGGCTTAAACTAGTTACAATTATTTAACTGACATCTAAAAATTGTGCCTAAAGGCGTAAGTAAATACAGCCAATATAATAATATATGTAACACGGTAGGTACTAAAAATGAAATATGATCGTAAAAAGATTTACCCTTGCATATACCTATTTCAATATAAGTTTATATACTTATCATACATAGCCTTTTTTTCCGAATAACCTTAACAGCTCTTTTCATATTTCCGCTACTGCTGTCCCATCGAAGAACACTATTGTTGAAAAAAAAAAACCTTTTATATTAAGCTCCCGTATAAATAATGCCAACAAGGATTTTCCGCTCTGCCTGTCCAAAATGGACGTAAGGTATTCCACACACGAATCAACAATAAAAAAATAAAAAAGTAAGCAAAGGCGATTATCACTTACAGCCACAATGCGAGCCGGTCGGTGCGTAATCCTCTTGTCGCTACGCACTAAGCTGAACCCACGGAGTGGTTTTGTTTGAATAAATAAATAAAATCTTTAAAAATATATATATTACTTATTTTGATTCATTTTTATGGGTTTTAGAGGCCTTGGAGCAAGCGTGTCACCTGATGGTAGGCGACGAACGCCGCCCATGGACACCTAGAGCAAAGATAGTGTTACAGTTGCGTTGCCGGCCTTTTATCAGAGATAAGGAAAGGGGCCAAATCTGGGAACGTCCTAAGTCAATTGCAGGGTACGCAGAGTAGGTACTTAAGGCTTCAGACATGATTATTACACAACTCACTCAATTCTTCGACTTTAGTGAATTTTCATACACGGTACGGTATACACGCGCCGGTTTTTCGACTTCACATTTCATTTAACATAACATAACTTCACGGCTTTTGTTACCCGAAGGTGTAGGCAGCGGCTGTTAAGCATCGTCTCGCCGTTATGTTTACGTCCCAAATGGAATACGTGGCGAACCAACTGCCATACCGGGCACAAAGTTTTCAGTCATCGATATTTATCACGCATAACTTCCGAAAACAATTTCGAGAAATCATTGGTGTGAGTCAGTATAAGGAATCGAACCCGGTCCTCTGGATCAGAAGCCGTGTCCTCGACTACTGGGCCACCGAGAATTTAATTTAGTCATTTAATTTACTCACAGAAAATATCCCATGACATTTCTCGTCTTCTATATTCTATGTTACAAAAATCTCAGCTTTTTGTGGCAACCAAGAACTTTCCTGTTATGTATTTGACCGTATAATTTAAAATATTCAAATTTAATTATTCAATTTGATGATTTTGTTTAATTTTTGTAAAAACGGGCAGGTTAAAGAGGACAATAATTGAGAACAGTGTACTGGTTCGGTTAATAAATTGGCTTTTTTTTTAATCCTAAATATAAAAACCAAAGATTTAGCATAGACTGTAGTCGATAGCACATGTCAGTAAAAATGTAAGTTACTACTAATTATTATTGACAGCGAGCCCGCGAGTAAACGATTCTCAGGATGTATATACAACACATGCACAATAATTATGTAAAAGTTGGCACTTGGAGGCGCTTTTTACGCACATATTGATAAATTACTCACACATTAACAACCCATGATGACATGATAAAAACCGTCGCTTTCTTTGTAACCAGTGCGTAACATTTCAAAGTGGTATCTACTAAAGAGCTTACGGGCTACTGTGTACTGCTTACGGTCTACGTGACGCCGGAATGCATTCTGATATACTTTATATATATACTGAGCTTGACGACAAAGTGTCTGTCAGTTGCTGTCAAGTACTTCTGTAGAGTTACAACAACAACAACAACGTTGGACGCATTTTGTGATATTTTCCTGTCATACTAAATACAGCTCTAACAAAACTATAACAATAAAAATATTATTTAAGTGTTAGATAGTCTAAGAAGTAAATATATGTTTGCTAAGAGTATTCTTTACAAAATAGAAGTCATAGTAAAAAAAATGGTGGAAAATATTAAGGATGTTTTCTTTGTAGCACCTGAAATTACGCATAATAGAATTATTATCATTATATTGTCATTACATAGTATGAAACAAATTTTGCTATCCGCTGTTTGTCCCTTATATGCTTAGATCTGTTAATCGATTAACAGATTTTAATTTGTTTTTTTAATAGATAGAGGGTGTCAACTGGGGGTATACATGTATAATGTATTAAAGAAAAAGTGCGAATTTTCGAGTTTTAGCACTTTAATTGTAAACGCTGTAAAAATTACTTTTGATGCGGAACAATGTTCGCCGAGTCCACTAGTTGTATTTTTAAAAAATGTACAGAACAGGAGTTACTAACAAATTTCAAACACTAGCATAAAACCATCCATGTCGTTGTATATTTACATAAAAAACTGAAAAGATACACTTTAGATGTGTTATTTAATAGGATATAAATAACAACGCAAGCAAAATGAACAACAATAAACAATTTGAGTATTGTCAACAGCGGAATGTTGTTGAAGCATTGATTTTTATGTTATACAGGCTGATTCTTTTCAAGTACTTTATACTTTACAAAAATGCACTTCATAATGTGTGATGGCTGCGGAATAATTAAAAAGAGAGTTGATGCGATCTTTATAGGTATATAGTGATCATAGTTTGTAATACCAAAACATTTTTTTTCATTTTTATTTTTATTTTAGATACATTTTGTTACGTTTGATTCTTTTTTGATTTTAACGAATTTGTTCGTCTTTAGGTGCCGTCTTCTAACGAAGATTGCGTCAAAGCTTCGAAATATAATGCCAATCTGAACTTCTGACAAAATGTAGAACGTAAAATTTTGGTTATAACACTGTTTACATTTTTTAGCCAAGGTGTAGGCACCTACTTCGGCTCGTCGTTCTTCTTTTCCGAAATATGTTTCCTGCCTTCAGCCGCAGCCGGTAAATAATACAATAATTGCATGAAATGATTTTATTATAAAAAGTAGTTTTATACACAGTATTCTGAAGTTATTGATAAAAAGCTACTAACAGCCAAATATGGAATGACTACAGGAAATTTAACAATAAGTAAAGAATATGAATTGAATTTAACCTAATTAATAAATTGATGAATATTTACACAGAAAGATTCATACTGTATAGTGTAATTGTACACCGCATAAGGGCAGCACCAGATTTGGCGTTAATCTCATCAGCGGTGAGCGTGAAATCCGCACCTTTGTATCTCGCCTAATGTTCTACGTGTTCAGACTTAAAAATCTTTATCTGGCTACTGTTTGATTTTGCCGAAAGTTTCTGAAGATTTTGTAATACATTTAGTTACTTAAGTATTATTTATTAACTAGTAACCTATAAGATTTATCATTAAATTTGTTATATTATAAAATCTTTACACTTTTTGTATATTTTAACTTCATATAAAAATATAAAAGTAAAAATAAATATGAGTGATGACATTAAAAATTTAGTCATGACCAATGCACGTAATAGTCCAGTATCATACTGAATCAGAAGTCCAGGGTGCGTCATCGAAAGTATAAAAATCAAAATTATGTGTGTTAACTGTTAAGACATAAACATTGGCATCACTAAAAATATTGGCGAATGAGAGGCAAACCTAATAATTGTTGCTGTACACCTTCGGGTAAAAAAAAACTAACATAAGAATCTTTGACGCTGCCAAAACATTTGGAGCAAGATTTTCCAATTGAAACTTTATTTTATCGAGAAAAACTAAAGATTATGTAGCGAGCGAAGAAAGAATTTATTTCAACAAAAAATACTGACATAAAAAGTATATTAATGACACAATAATACGTCACCGACAATATCGGCTGTATAGCTGATGTTCCATTGTCATAGAAAAAAAGTATAGAAACCTCTATTGTCAAAATATGGCGCGTTTAACACACCGTTGGCGCCATTAGTAACGATATTAGATCGAAATTTAGATATAAAATGTGTACCTTTTCAGATAGAGATGTCTTTTGTTGTGAATGTTGTTCATTTGTGGATATTTTCCGGGTGTACAGACAGTCACATTGCTCATTTTAATCCTATTAGTTTGAAGAACGAGCGCGTAACTTCACGCCCTTATTATCAGAAGGTGTAGGTAGCGACTACTCGACACCACGTACATATATAGACATTTTGTAGTGTCATATAATGGATAGCGTGACTATTGTCATATATAATAATAATTTCCACAGTGGTAGAGCCGCATGAATAGGCCGGCTCGACCAGTGAAACACTAAGATCTCTCAGGATATTGAAGTAAAGTGGTTAATGCTGCGTTTCTCTCGGCGAGAGAGATCTCCGGAGGCCTAACTCCTTCCCCTCTTCCCTTCTCATGAATTCTCATCCCACTTCCCACCCCTTCCATATCCCATTGTACGGCCGACTACGAAACTTTAACCTACCTACCTTACTACAAATAATTTAATACGTAAGTATTTGTATACAAGAGCAATTCGAACTTGAAAGCATTAGGTGCTTTCAATAAGATAATAAACAATTTATTAAATGATTATTGTTCTGCTATTTGTTCGAATATTAATTCGACTCTTCAGCACAACTTAACAAGTACCCACTTTCCTACATATTTAACAATAATAAAGTCAAAAGAACAAGACAAACAAACAGACAAACGTCGGAAAAGCATGATGTTCACATTTAGAGAAGTATCACAAAATAAAGAATAAACAAAACGCAAGGTAGCTAGTTGTCAAAAAAAAGTTAGAAATAGACTTGTTGTCTATGTCGTTAGAGCTATAAAGTTCTAATGAGTTCTAGTGAAATAGTTCACAATACAGTTGAATTTAATAGTACGAGGTTCCACACAAAATCATAGACAAATGTATTATTTATTATGCATTCGACGGAGTTTTATGGTTAATAAATATCATGCAAGCCCTTTCCTGCTCGTTCGGATCTTCAAGGCCGGCAACGCAACCTTCTGGCGATGCTAATTGCTTACCATCAAGTGAGCCGCTAGCTCGTTTGCCACTTTTTTCCATAAAAAAAACTGTCAACAAGTAGGTACGTAAGTACGTTTTTGTTACAGAAAATACTTGATAACTGAATGTTTACAACACAAAGGATCTCCAAACCGTAACATCTCAATATGTATGCGTACGTCTCAAACTGGTCGTAATTAAATTAGTACCTACTACAGCCAATTAACGTCACACACACACACACACGCACACACACACGCACACACGCACAAGCACAGGCTCGCACGCACGCACGCATACAAGCATACACACAAACAAAATAACTCGTGTAATTAACACATATATGTTGTACCCGTGTGTGCTTACTTTTCGGCGAAGTCTCCTCGGTACTGTGTTTCGTCATTAAGGAACCTTTTTTATTGAACAGACTGATGATTTAACTTTTATTCTAGTCCGACATTTCGATTTTAAATAATGGCTAATAACATATTACATTTAATATAACATAACTTCACGCCTTTTTTCTACACGAAGTTGTAGGCAGCGGCTGTTAAGCCTCGTCTCGCCGTTATGTGTACTTTCCAAATGGGCGAACCTTCTAACGTACCGGGCACAAACATATTAGTACATAACATATTTTAAATTCTAAATGGGGAAAAGTTTGGATGGTGATCGAATAGTAGATACGTAATTATTTGGGATTATTTTTTTTTTTACTTACTTCACGCTTAGTCTTTTTCGGGATGTGCAGAAAGAGTAGATCAAAAAAATTGTCATGATACAGCTGACTTTCGTAACTTTTGTCAAACACGCTCATTGGTTTTTAAGGATCCTAATTTAACCTTTTGCTAGGACACGCTGCAGCTATTTAAGAAATTAGCTTATAGGTACAGAAATAAGTACCTACCGACAAATGAGTATAACCTAACTTCCCAACCTATCGTTACATGTTTTAGCCGACTACACCAAGAAGAGGACAGCGTTTGGATTTGTGTGTAAATACGTCTCCAGGTACAAAACAAAACAAAAATTAACACATTGCCTACTACAGGTATAGAAATTACGCGAACATTTTCTGCAAGGTCAGGTAGCTAGAAATTTAATAGATAGAGAGTGTCAACGGGGTGGTTTTTATCTATAATTCGTGTATGAATTATGATACAATAAGGAAAAAGTGATAAATTCAAAAATTTACTCATTTATTACTTTTGATGCGGAATAAAGCTCGGGTCAGCTAGTTTAAAATATAATTTTAAAAATCCAAAAGTTTCGCGTTTACCTAATATTGTTTATGTTTGAACTGTTCATGATTAGCAATAACAAGTTAGTCAGTTCCGTTATAACATTATTTGCATAGCAAATTAGCGAGTTGTTGACAAAAAACGCAACTTTTTATGACAACATTAGTAGATATAGATACACATATCTAAGTATAGGGTTATTTATTAAGTTTAATCCAATAAAATATAGTTTTAATTTTATTTATTTATGTGTGATGTCGAAAAGATAAAGTTGTTTTAAGTATTATTACTTATTTTAAGAATTTATTATTGACATTTATCTTAGTACGAAAAACACTACAACATTCATTTTTACCCAAATTAACCTCGCAACTCTAAAAAATTTTAATAAAAATAAATATGAAGAGCAAAGTTAATTCACTATTGTTGCTTTCAATAACATGACATAACTTCACGCCCTTTTCTACCCGAAGGTGTAGGCAGTGGCTGTTAAGTCTCGACTCGCCGTTATGTTTAAGTCCCAAATGAAATAGGCGGCGAACCTATTCACCTGAACCTATTGCCATACCGGGCACAAAGTTTTTAGTCGTCGATATATTTATCACAAACAACTTTCGAAGTCATTGGTGTGTGCCGGGATTCGGACCGGCGAACTCTGGATTCAGAAGCCGTGTGCTAGACCACTGGACCATCGAAACTATTATATTGTTCCTTTCAAAATACAGAAATTGCCATTATTGATTCTTAAATAGGTACGGAGTATCTAAAGTAATTAAATTCAAGTGATCTATTCGTATTTCAACAACGCTACGCCACAATCTGGAATCTCTCTCGACAGCAAAATGAATTAGCCGCAATCAATAAGACGTCGACGTCACATCCGGCCGGTCAGCGGCTTCCGGACGTTTCCTTTTCCTGCCGACCCTCAGTATCCGTTTCCTGTAGCAGACTATTGAGAATAGAATGGGAATATTAATTCCTTTTGTTTGATTGTTAGCTAATGTTGAGATGAGCTCAACTCGGAAACTGTGGAATACACACATAGTATGTACACATAACCCGCAATGACCATTTTTATTTCTTCAGAAGCGAAACAAAGATTGCTGGGTCAACAAGTACTTATAAAAAAAATTGAACTATTTTTAATAATATATTTAGTTATCTTTTTCATGTTCAAAATTATATATATCACAACACAATAAGATAACATACCTAATATGACAGGATTTTAACAGTACCTAGGTACTTACTCGTCAGTTAGATTTAAATAATTACAAAAGTTGTAAGGATTTTCTGACTGATATCTACCATATAAAGCTTTTGTGACGTCACAAAAAGATATTTACGTTACACCATCGTGCTGTGAAGATACAAGATACAAGGATAGAATACAGAAGAGATACAATACAATACAGTGTGACGCACCGTTTTGTGATGGAGCTAAAGATGTCTGAACATATGTGGTAACATGCTTAAGTTTGTCCTTACTCCCATAACTATCCTTTTAAGAAAAATATTTTTTAATTTGGCAAAGTATTAAAACCATGATTTGCACACTTTTTGAAACATTCTATCTATTAAGCCAAAAAAAAGACATTAAAACCGTTTACACATTATTTTTTAAAAAATAGGCAACAATTAAAAATAAAATAGTGACTCACGCGATAAAAAAAACCTATATAGACTATTTTGTAATAAAATGTAATATAACTGATGCTTACTTGAAATAGAATGTCAATACTACGGTCGATCCTGATGTCTATCGCTATTATCTAATCATTAATTTACTGACACCTGTCCTAAGTACCTACTTATGAAACCCTATCTAGCTTGAAAAAAAAACAATCAAATAAAAACCAGGGAAGAGTTAGCCTCTCTTACCGGACTAAACTCTTTTAATTCAATATTGTATAGCGGTGACATCGTACTTTTGCCATAAATCCCTAATCAAAATGTTCGCATTTTTGACATTTTTTTTCAAAACAAGCACCCACTTGTACCTTTACTTTACTTTATTCAAGTCGATATTTATAACACTCGTAAAGTAAGTACCTATTTATAAACTATCCAAGCACTTAAAAGAGGAAAAGGAAATGCCGAAAATAACTTTTTAAAATCCATCTAGCATATATAACATCTGCTGAGATAAGGTTATCTCAGTCGATGTTTTATCTGTAGCTAACGACTTTTGGCGCGAATGTTCGGCGCCATTTTTTTTACGTAAATAACCTCACACATCGCGAATGGTGTAATTAAGGGATATTTATGGATTTTTTTTGTAACTGTCACATAGGTGTTGGCAGCTCTTTTCGGTGGGTAATTATTATTAATGTTCCTGTGATGGCGTGCAATTTTAAATAAAGTGGGTGTTGAAATAGGTGCTTAGCTATTAACTTAATATACCTATATGTATCTATCTACTTACATGTTTTTTTTATTTTTTAAATATCAATAATGACGCAAACACTAATGTCGAAATTAATAATTTATTTACTAATAATATAATGGAATACTAAATCGATGACTAAAAAAAATGTTGTGCCCAGTATGGCAAAGGCAAAAGGTTCGCTGCCTATTTCATTTGGGACGTAAACATAACGGCCAGTCGAGGCTTAACAGCCACTGCCTCCACCTTTGAGTAGAAAAAGACATGAAGTTATAATGAAATACTTATATTTAATGTCGATATAGATACTCACTTTTATCAGTTAGTAGTTTCTCACATATCTCCAGTTGACTAGTATTAATAAACTAAAATTAGTGGTTTAATTAAGGCATGTTGTAGGTTTCTATAAAGAAATAGATAAATGTACAGACAAAAAGCTTTTCTGTGAAATAGGAGGTGAAATAGTAATACAATTTTATCACCCATTGAATAGTGGAATGGTTAGGCTTTTTTAAAAAGTATCCAAGTACCTGCGTCCCTACACAGAGGGAGCCACTGTATCGGCTCGATTGTGACCAAAGTATAAACACATTTTCACATTCACCAGCGACCCTCACATTCTCTCCATCTCGGAGGGATGGAGGGATGTGCAAAGCTATAAAATTTCAATGTTCTCCTTTATACAACCACGGCCCAAGTACAAGAGGGGGTCATTAGTTGGTTACTCACTCTGGATAAGTGATTTTATGGAATATTACATATGCCACTTATTTTACGCATGGAATAAGTGATATTTGCTTACCTTAGTTGTTATGTAATTGTTAAATCAATATGACTCAATTAATTACTATCTAGATACCTATATATTATACCTAATAAAGATTTTTAATATACTTATATATTGTCAACTAGTAAATATTTATATTTGATAGTAGGTAAATTATATGATTAGGTATATTATACTTCTAACAAAAACATTCCGGACAGGATCTCTCAGGATCCTAGGTAGAACTAAGTTATTTTTGGGTAACAAAATATTTAATTTTGCGAAAATTTTGGGCCGACTCTATTGCAAACTTTTACACTATTAGGTCTAATCTATTCTTCTTCCCTAATTTGAAACCGGCAGTGTTTTGGCGATGTTTTAATTCGCAATTCTTTTTCAACTAAAAATCAATCATTTGTGTGATTTTGAGTTAACTTTTAAAAACAAAAGTAATTTAATCTAACTAGTCACAAAAATGAATATTGTATAAAAAAATATTTATCTTCACTCAATAAAATTAGTTTTCGATACCTAAGCAATCTACTTATTGACAAGGAAATAGTAAAGATGTAGGTAATCATTATTAATATTGTAAGTATTTTTTAATAAGTAGATATATATAGTATACCTATAAAAAAATACTCATTATAGGTACCAAGTTTATACCTAGATATAGATAACTGTCATCACCTATCTATTTATCTATAGCTCTATAGGTAGCATGTAAGTAGGTATGCATGACATCATTATAAAGTAAAAAAAAAAACAGAAAGATTTTCGGCTGTCATTACTGTCATTAATCAATAAACTAAAATACTTGACCAACTACTTACTTTTTGCTAATACATCAATGACATTTGTGCAGATATTTATATAATATAAAAAAACAGTACTGAATCGAACACAATATTTTATAAAAGTAACAACAACAACAACAGCAGAATTTAATGATTCATACCTTGACACTCAACGGGCGCGCAGTATTCTACCTACTACAAATAAAAATCCGATCGGCATTAATCAAAAACAAAACGTAGAACACCAAAGATTAACATGGCGAGATTATATACAGAGGAAAAAAAGAAAAAGAGACGAATAAAAAAACCACGGATCAAATTCATAAATCATGCTCATTATATCCGAACCGGATTATTTTTTACCGAGTAAAATGTTCAAAAAAGCATCAAAAGCCTGTAGGGAGCGCCATTTTGTAAGGGCACAGTCTATTTGGGCGGGAGAATATGGTCTCTTTCAACCAATAGCGGCGTGTTATTTGAATAGGCGTTCTAAAATCCCACCAATGGTGTAACAAATTTATCTGCTCATGCGCTTTCGAGTCGATCCATAGAATTATACTTATTATACGGCAGTGTGGGCTTGGCCGGTGACGGTGTTGGTCGTGTGTAACACGAAGCATTTTTTTTTGTTGTACAAATAAAATCGAAGTGCCTAATAATAATTAGTGAAATATTTAGCATTTATATAAAAACAATTATCTTAGATTTACCGGAGTTTGTGTTGGACTAGTGTTAAAAAAAACTGATAATAATTATTATAAAGTGGAGAACTTTTCATGAGAATACGGTGTGATGTCATTCCAATAAATATTTATTGAAGTAAATCATTTGTAATATCGATATAGGTAACGTTAAGGACTATCTGATCAGTTAGCTGTTAAAGGTGATCACCGGTGAAGACATAACTGCATCAGTGATGGTGATGGCAAGTGGGGGTGGTGGTGGACTAGTCCAGTCCCCACCCGACATGATGCATCATCACAATATCATGGACACATCTTCACACGTCGAAATGATGCCTAGTAAGTAATATCAGTATTACACATATAATACATATCTACATACATAACTTCACGCCAAATCCCTTGCGGGGTAGGCAGAGAGAACAGAGCGCCATAGGGCACGATTCTTACACGCCTCACTCGCTTCGTTGACATTCATAACTCTTTTCATGCACGCGCGTCGGTTTTTGAGGCTCTTAACATCAGCTTCCTCCAGAACACGTTCTATTTGGTCATGGAATGTGTGTCTTGGCCGTCCTCGACTCCTACATCCATCCGCTTTTGCTTTGTATATCTGCTTAGTCAGTCTTGCATCAACCATTCTTTCTACATATATTATCAATTTAATTTAAAAATGAGTAGGCACGTTATAGCTTTTATTCGGTGCGGTTATGGGCAGGTATCTTATTGTCATCTAACAATTTCAAATTTGGTAATTTCTACATGTATTGTTGATAGACGTACCTATACATCTGTTTGTTTCATATCGACTTATCCATTATCCTTCTGGAATAGATTGGTAAGTACATAAAAAAACATCCCTATTACATGGGTAGATGTTTTATCATTTATGTGCATATTATTAGATATATTATGCCTAAGTTCAGAAGTACCTACAGTGTCTTACTTAGAGATATGGCAAAACTTACCAATAAAATAGGCCATCATGGATCTAAGTATTTTTTCAACTAAAATAGTTTTTTTTTCCAGTTGATTTTTCCAATAATATTATTAAATACACTTGGTATCATTACATAGTCAAACAAAGTCACTTTCCGCTGTTTGTCCCCTTATATGCTTATATCTTTAAAACTACGCAACGGATTTTGATGTGGTTTTTTTTAATAGATAGACGGTGTCAACGGAGTAGTTTTGTTCTATAATTCATATATGATGTTGTAAAGAAAAAATGATAATTTTCGAGATTTAGCACTTTAATTGCAAACGCTAGCTGAACCTCAAGTGATAGTTCTAAACAATGTTCTACATTATAAAACAACTTCAGAAGGTCTACAAAAAAGTCCGCGAAAGCATATGTCTATCTTTTATGGATAACCCAAAATGACAATTTTTATTTTTTCACTTTTTACGAGAAATAATGGCTTATTTATGATGTAATTTTAAACATTACAGCATTAATTTTCATCCAGTCAAGTATATTGTATATAAATAGATTGTGCTTTTAGTATAGATCAATATGGCCCTTTACAGTATGTAATTTAAACGAATATTTACGAAGATTTTACAGTATTAACATAGCGGGACATATCTAGCAGTTACGTTGTTCGCCAAAACGCCGATAAATAGCACAAATTGAACTTTTTAAGATCCAAATTTTACTCATTTATTACTTTTGATGCGGAACAAAATTTGCAGGGTCAGCTAGTTTCAAAATAAATTAATCAAGTTCCTAAGCCTAATTTTAATTCGAAATTCTTATTCTGAAAGCTCTAATGTGGATCCTGTTTCTAGGAGGAGGCCCTGGGGCCGTAGCCCTAATTGCCTTTGTCTAGTCCGGCCCTGCCTAATTAGGCAAAAATCTAGATAGGTATATGTATGTACTTTGAATTTTATTCATAATCCAGCTATATTAGGATCATCATTAAGGTAGGAAAATATTTAAATGTATTTTTAATTTAGGTATAAAAAGAAATCAATATATTTTTTGTCAAAAAACTTAGACAAATCTAATAACTCCATTTCCCCTTCCTTTCTCCTCCTACTCCCTTAAAGGACGGCAACGCATCACGGTGTTCATAGCCGGTGACAAGTTACTTACCATCAGGTGACCCTCTTGCTAGTTTTCCCTCATATCCCTTAAAAAAAATAATATGTCAAGCCAAAATATAGTTGATTTTTTTATGGCAAATTAAAAATATATCTTTATGCAAACCAATTAGGTTTGTTATTGTTGGTTTATAATTTACAAATATATGTTGCAATTTTTAAATTCAGATTAATATAGGTGTACTCCCCATAGGGTGTAACCCTGAATATAAACCTGGGACCTTTAGACCGTGATGTTGAAAATTACCTACTTTAAAAATATTTAATTCTATGCCCTTATATAGGACTTGGTTCATTTATTATTACTTACTATATATACTTACTATATAGCCTACTGTCCCATAAATAGGGGTTATTAATTCATATCTGTCGGTTATTTACATGACGTCACGATGACATTAGTTATTATTACTATCTTTGAATACCTATTAAAAACTAAATTTAATTTCACAGTCTTAAGTCGTCTCAATGGCCTATATTTTTTTTAAGGAAAAAGGAAAGGGTACCTGTCTCACCGAACGAAACGCGGTATGAACCACTATTTACGTCGATCTTCTGAGTTCTTTGGATTTTGATTGTGATTATTTGATATTTTATTTTTTTAATCAACTCACAATAATACGTAGGCCAGGCACAACCGTAAATTTTCACTCCTCTCCGATAAACTCGTATTTTTTATTTGTTTTTCAAAAGCTTGTAGGTACTATATAAAAAAACGCCTTGACATCGAGTCAAAGATCCCGTGCTCATAGTACCTACCCACGGATAGGTATCGAATCCTCCAATCTCTACACAGTAGGCGGTAGTCTTACCAAAGCACTATCGGCCTCCGGCATCTACTTCATGAAGCCAAACATAAAAACTACACCTTCGACCATAAAAAATAGTAAAAAATCTGATCCTAATTTATAAGGAATACGAAAGCATAAAATAGGTATATTAAAAGTATTATTACATAGTATAAAGTAAAGTCGCTTTCCGCTGTCTGTCCCCTTATATGGTCATATCTTTGAAACTACGCAATAGATTTTGATGCGGTTTTTTTAATAGATAGAGGGTGTCAAGGTGTTGGATTGTATTATTAATTTATGTATAATATAGTAAAGAAGAAGTGATAAATCCAAAATTTACTTTTATTTTAGTAATTGACCAAAAAGGTTGGATTTAAATTCCTCGAATCCATAGCCGTTTCGATAAATGTTTGTTGATTTGTAATATCCGACTATGACAAATCAACAAACATTTTTAACTAACATGAGAAATATGATATACTGAATGTGGATTATTTGGAATATCAATAAATAGATACATAAATACACAATTGTTATTGTATTTAGATAGAGTAATAAAAGTAAGGGAACAGCAAAGTGTAGATTTAATTTTGCCGACGGCTTTTTATCAAAACTAAACTAAAATAATTAAATAAATTTTATGACAAAGTATATATCAAGTCATAACAAAATATTTGACAAAGTTATTGGCTAACAAAATAAACATTATCTTTTTGAGGAAAAACCTACTATTTTGTGTATATACGTTAACCTAATTATGTTAGGTGAGATATGTGCCTCGTGTGGTCAGTGGATACCGGTTCGAATCCGATCACGCCATAAGAGAAAGGTGAGAGAATTATACACATTTATCAACATTGCCCACTATTTTTTGTTTGTTTGTTTGTCAAACTGTCTTTACATAAGTAGGTGGTTGGGTATCTTTATAGAATTTTCCAGCGACTTCTCTAGAGTAATCTACCTACCAGTTTCTTCTTTCTTGCACTATTGTCCTTCCTAAGGTTCCCTGTAAGAAATTGCTTTCAGTGATAAGGCCGCCATTTGTACTTAACATAACATAACTTCACGCCTTTGTTACCCGAAGGTGTAGGCAGCGGCTGTTAAGCCTCGTCTCGACGTTATGTTTACGTCCCAAGTAAAATAGGTGGCGAACCTATTGCCACACCGGGCACAAAGTTTTCAGTCATCGATATTTTTCACACATAACTTCCGAAAACAATTTCGAAAAGTCATTGGTGTGAGCCAGTGTCAGGATTCGAACTCGGACCTCTGGATCAGAAGCCGTGTGCTATCCCACTGGACCACCGAGACTTGAGTTGTGTATATAACTGTCTGAATTTAGTAATACATGCAATGCTAAGATTGCGTTAAACCCATATCACC
The DNA here is from genome assembly GCA_905147225.2 of Euproctis similis. NCBI lineage: Eukaryota > Metazoa > Arthropoda > Insecta > Lepidoptera > Erebidae > Euproctis > Euproctis similis. The sequence goes on from LR990106.1 coordinate 14,957,921, forward strand.
GTCCGATCGGCCGCTCAGTACAAGGTTAATATGTATGAAACTCGAATAAAATTGATTTGAACTTGCAAACTAAATGTCATATTATCAAGTTTTAGATTACAAAATATTAGTTTCGTTTATTTGTTATAAAAATTTAATAGTTCACTTACTGTTAAGTAAGTAAAATACATCGAAATTAGACAAGAATGAAAAAAAATCTTATTTTTGAACGACTTCAAAAAAGAAGGGAGTGAGTTATTTGTTACATTGTATATTGTTCAGGGAATTGTCCGCTCTGTGACAGTTTAGTGGCATTTTTAATACATTCCTCGTTGCAGTGTTCATGAATCCTACTCCCCAAACCTTTACATTTAATGTAACAAATTTACACTCAAAAAATAAAACTATCAGGAACTGTTACGAACCAGAATATTCAAAGAATATATTTGGAGAAAATTCAGAAAAATAATATGCAGTTAAAAATACTTACTTTCCTGCCATCACAATATGTTTCAATTTATTTGAAGCATCTGTTATATTAAATTCCAAAGTGAATATGAAAAAAAAGATTAAAAGATAAGAATGATTACGATAATTATCTAATAATTAAAAAATAACAACTGTTACCTATTAAATCATACAACAAAGGATCTTTACAAACAAAAATTTTTTCTTTAGTGAATACATCTTTTAAATAAATAATTAAATTTTTTGTATCATGGTCTGATGTGGGTTTTATAACATCAACTTTTTGATTTCTATTTCCAAAAAGTGGGTGCTCTCTGTATCAATGAAAATAGCTTTTGAACGACTACCATCTTTTTGTTCATCACTCGTGAAAATGATCTCTGTAAACAGTTCGAAACGTCCGGAAATAAATAAAAATAAGTAATAAATAAACGCGATATAATCCTAAAAGTTGTTTTAATCTATGAGTGAGATTCGCGACAGTCTGGGAAATAAATATGAAATAAATATTAAAAAAAAACTTAAAACATTTCCATTTCACATTCCTCACTCTAATCTCAATCAAATAATAAAATAAACTAAAAATTCCAAACAATCTTCTTTCGCGTGGGGAAGATTTACTCCCGATGCCTGTCAAATGGGGGGACATTATTTTTGGCAGAGCAAGCGTAACCATCCATTAGAGGGTTAGATGGTAATTTATGAGCCCTCCACTACGTACACCAGCTAATGGTGGACATGGGCTGTGTGTCATATACCTATTTGCAGGAAAAACGCAATCAACTTGCCTTAAACCTATTGCAAAACTCTTTGACAGTTTATTTTTCTTTAGTGTTCTTTTAATCAATTGTATCTCTACCATTATCACTTTTCGATACGGACGCATTCAATTTGATCATAAAAACTGGCTCGTGATCTTTCCCGGCTTCTATATTATTCTGCTTATTCTTATTATTTGCTTAGTCAGTCTTGTATCATCTATTCTTACCCGAAGCATGCACAACATCGACTCTCTTATAGTCCAACTTATAACATAACATAACTTCACGCCTTTTGTTACCCGAAGGTGTAGGCAACGGCTGTTAAGCCTCGTCTCGCCGTTATATTTACGTCCCAAATGGAATAGGTGGCGAACCTATTGCCATACCGGGCACAAAGTTTTCAGTCATCGATATTTATCAGACTTAACCTCCGAAAACAATTTCGAAAAGTCATTGGTGTGAGCCACTGTCAGGATTCGAACCCGGAGCTCTGGATCAGAAGCCATGTGCTTGTACCACTGGACCACCGAGTCTAAACCAACTTAAGGTCCAACTTATGGTCCGCTATATACGCTTGTGTATTTTAAATCTTAATAAGTTATTGACTTTTCTATTCGCCCGTCAAGTACTGGCTTGTTACTACATAGATGGCTAGTTTAAATACTTTTTTATGCATTATTTTTTTTAAACTTTTCTGGTAAACGTAAATTTTTGATTATTATTTGGTGAAATTAATTTAAATACGCTTGTTTAAGGAGGCTAAGACTCGTTATTCAACTATTTATGCTGAATTGTTTACAGAAACTGTTTGTTTTTGTAACACTCACCAGCTACCTGTATTTCGTTTGTTATGCTAAATGATTAGATAAATACTTACACCTAACCCTGGCACATCCTTATCTTCTGTTGGTTTCATGGTGCACTAAGAATAACCAGAGTCATTACCCTTCTTCTCAGCCAAATATTGTTAGACCAGGTAGCGCTAGGTGTTCGGGAATACAATTGTGTCGTTGTCTTACTTTATGTTTTTACATTGTGTACCTGCTTAGTCAATGTTGCGCCGTCCATTCTTTCGACACATCCGAAACACTGGAGAACCACCAATATGTTTTCAAATTTTACTAAAAGTTTATAAGTTTTACAATCAAGTGCGTACCCTATGTCAAAAACCAGTTTAAATTTTTGTCTCAACTATGAAATAATTTTACTTTTTTTAGTACCTAGTTAAGTAGTGTAGTTACTTTTTAATTGCACCCAATTAAGGCCAACTGAACTAGACCGGGTGGAGATACATGAGATTGGAATATTCTAGAGATGGAAGTACTTCTACCCATTTTTATATAGGTAGTACACGATGACAGTGGTTTTAATCTGGCTTTTCCAATATTTTTTAATTTTTAATTCAGTATTAAATTTATTTCTAGCATCTTCTTTCTACCCGAAAGAGTGGGCAGCGGCTGTTAAACTTCAACCCGCCGTATGTTTACGTCCCAAATAAAATAGCCGGCGGAACCTATTGCCATAGATCGGGCACGATATTTATCACACTTAACTTCAGGAAAGTCATTGTGTCGGTCAGAAATTGATACTACGATTTCTTGATTCAGAAGCGGGTTGCTCGACCGCCAGACCACCGAGACATACATATTATAAGACATATATATATATATATAGATATCAGTAGCTTATGGTGTTACAAAGGACACCGCTTCTAAATAGTACCTTTTATGGGACATTTAAGGGTTCAAATCGTTTCTTTGGGACCACCATGGGCAACTTTATGGTAGTGCGAAGTCGGTAGCCAACTCACACCTACTCCTTATTTATATTCCAGGTTGTTTTCCAATTGACGCCGACACGTCGACATCTGAATTGCGTTCAAATATTTTGTTAGTAAAGATAAATAAATGACATTAAGATTAATTTACTGGTTTTTGTAAGAACCTCCAAATATCTTTACAACCCGCTTATATATGTAGGTACCTTATTTTTAATTTTATTTTCGCATTATTTTTATTTTACTGGCATAGGATTAGGCTTTGCGGTATTTTTCTAAGAAAATATACATATATTAGGTATAAATATTTATAGATAGTATTTATTAACGTGCACTCAAAGTTATATAGGTAAGCTGTTATTATTATTATTGTCGGCAATATATGATTCAATTATATAAATATTAATATTAATATTTTTGTTATGGCGGCTAATTTCAAAAGTTTTATAAAATTTCATAAAAATTATCTATACCTATTTGCGCATAATAACCAAATCGGTAGGTCGAGGTCGATAGTATTAGTAAAAATTTTACTTTTTTATAAATTCTTCTTTAAACTTGGATTTTCTTCAAAAAAAATTATAGCGACATACAACAAGTCTCAGAGGTTTTTGATCGTATAGTACTCTGGAGGTGGGGATACGAAGTCTTAACTATTACGGTATTGCTTTACATATATGTACTAAAAATGCATTAAGAACAATTTTAGAGCCAAGCAGTTCGCTGCATGAATGGGCCGGCTAGACAGGTGAAATATCACGACTTCTCAGAAGATCGACGTAAAGTGGTTCATGCCGCGTTTCGTTTGGTGAGAGAGGTACCCAGAGGCCCACCTCCCTTCTCCATCCTCTCCCATCCTATTCCCTTAAAGGTCGGTTCCCCATCAGATGATACGCATACTCGTTTGACCTCCTATCCCATAAAAAAAATAAGTTATGTTGTATACTACTGTTTAATTTGGATTTTCCCGTAAGTTTGATTAACTTTCATGACCATCATAACGTTCTTGCATTCACTTTTCACACATGACTTGGTGATAAAAATATACCTTAACTATTATCTTTGGATAAGGTTCGTAACTTCGATGCATACAAAAGATACCAGACACAAGACAAGTAACAGCTACATAAAGTTTTAATCACATACACCAAAAAACTAAATCAACCAACAGAAAAAGAAATATGTCTTCAGAGGATTATTAACAAGAATAAAAATGCAAATATTTTGACACTAAATGACCCCTCTTTCGCCTCGGAAACAATAAATAAAAGTTTTAGTTACTCCTTATTACCTGCCATTAAAAGTCCCCTCAAAATGTTTCCAGTCGATTCTGAGATGAGTCGGAACAAACAGACAGTTTTGGTGTATGTGTCGTATATGTATTCATATGAATGTATTAGATAGCAGTTATTTCAATATTACAAACAGACACATAAATTTTATTTATATGTATAGATAATTTAAATACCGCGATGAATCTCCGTGTCGACAACAGTGGACAACCGCAAGCACGTGTCGGAAACTATCATCACCGTATTACCGATTTACAGTCGGTTCCTCAACACGCGTTGTAAAAGTTTAGACCTTTGCGTTGTCGAGAAACCGGACCTTTGGACGTGCCGACACATTTTTATTACTACCTACCCTATAGTGTGTAGAAAAAGGATTAAATAAAATTTAGACGAATATAGTGACGTTAGTCTCGGTGGTCCAGTGGTCCAGCACCTCGCTTCTGAATCCAGGGGTCGCGGGTTCGAATTCTGGCTTAACCCATGACTTTTCGAAATTAATTTTGAAAGTTATGTGTGATAAATATCGATGACTAAAAACTTTATGCCCGGTGTATGGCAATAGGTTCGCCATTCAAACGTCAAATCCCTTGCGGTGAAGGCAGAGAGAACCTCGTTTCTTTGACTGTCATAACTCTTTTCATTCACGCGCATCGATTTTTAAGGCTCCAAACATCACCTTCTTCCAAAACTCTTCTATTTGGTCTTGGAAAGTGCATTTGCATTGTATATCTGCTTAGTCAATCTTGCATCATCTATTCTTTCTACATGTCCGAATTCCTTTAGTTAAACGACCGACTGACGAGTAGAGATCGGTAGGTTTTATCCCGACCCTGGTACAAATACTTATTTATGTTGAATATCGATGTATGTATGAGGTTTGGCTGTTTTTATATTTATTATAAGTGTGTATTTATAATATAAAAGTATATATGTATTAATATACGTTTCCTAGTTTTCATAACGCAATCATTTAGTAGTTAAACTTAGAAAATAACTAGTTTTCTAAGTTTATATGTCATCATCATCATTAGCCTTTTGAGGTCCACTGCTGGACATAGGCCTCCCCCATAGAGCGCCACAACTGCCAGTCCGCTCAATCATGGGGGGTTTTTGCCATAATCGCCGCGCTTGGCAGGCGAGTTGGCGATCGCAGCAGGCTGTATTTTCTTGAGAGAGAATGCTGCTGCCCATTCTACTAGCTTTTCCCTTAGTCGCCTTTTATGAAACCCACGGGAAGAGATGGGGTGGCGGTATTCTAAGCCGGCGCCACACAGCACAGTTTATATGTGGCAGGGTCTTAAAAGAATAAATACTTCTGTCTAATTCCCGAACAAAAAAACGTCTAACTAATTTGTTCTTGTTTGTTACATGTTTTAATATAATATTAATATGTACCTACAATAATTCTGTGTAAATCTTATCTTAAACAAACGTGTAGTGCCTTCGTACAGTTTTATGTAAATAGTCCTTATCTAAACTAAGAACTATTAAGTTGAACTAACTTAATTACTTAAATAGTAACTACCAGAGAACATTATGTAAACAGTATATTATTTCTTTAACTAATTGTTTACGTATCATAAATTTTGTATCAAAAATAAAATATATGTTATATTAAATAAGTAATTTATTTGTTAGTATTTTGTTATTATTGATAGCACGCAAGATATAGAGTACTAAATTATAAGTAGGTATAGTACAATTTTATGACTATAATATTTAAAGTCATACCGCCACCCCATCTCTACCCGTGGGTGTCGTAAAAGGCGACTAAGGGAATAGCTAGAAGAATGGGCAGCAGCATTCTCTCTCAAGAAAATACAGCCTACTGCGATCGCCAACCCGCCTGCCAAGCGTGGCGATTATGGCAAAGACCCCCTATGATTGAGCGGGCCGGCAGTTGTAGCGCTCTATTGGGGAGACCTATGTCCAGCAGTGGACCTCAAAAAGGCTAATGATGAAATGATGATGATGATTGACGATGATGACGATGATGATTGAAAGTCAAGGAAGCTTTGTTTTCATTTATTTTCATAGGTCTTCATAGACACTTAAAAATAGTTAACAAATACAAAGGATAAACTTATGAAATGAAATACTAAGCCAGAGCGCTTGAGGTAAGTGCCTCCGTGGAACAAGAAAACACGGACGCAACAGCCAGGAGCGGTCCAATTCCGAGTGTAGAGGCTATCATGAGAAGAATCGGGCAAGAAACTCATGTGCCAAATACTGTTTTCAAACTATGTAAAATAAATAACAATTATATCAATATCGCTACTGAAAAACATAACAGTAGGCTCGTGCATGAAATCAAATCGAAACAAATAACTGTTATGATATTGAGAGGTCCTGTTATTTCACCGGTCGAGCCGGCCCATTCATGCAGCATAGATCTCGCAGAGAATGAAAATATGTAACAATCTTTTTTTACAATGCTATTACGTTGGCTTATCCAAGTCGTAAAACGTAATATATGTTTAAAAGCTGGTCCCAGGGCCCTGTCTACTTAAGAAGGAACGAACTAGCCTTTTGGTTATCACAATGCAAATCAGACATTTCCCGAGATACATACTAAAAGATAAGCGAACAGTTAAAACGTCAAAGTGCTATGACGTTTGTAGTAATGTAATGTAGCTAAATTGTTTTACATAAATACTTTATGTATTTAAATACGAATACGGATAAGTTAATGTTCCCAATTTAGATAAAATACACAAAATTTACATCGAACACTGAGAAAAGAGCTTTTTTTATAAATATCCAAATAGCTTTTACCGGCGGCTTCACTCGCGTACATGCCTGTAAAATGTATATTGTATCATCCTAATAATAATTTAAAAAAAAAACAAAATTCTAATATTATATTCTATGCTCATTAGAATAATATACAAAAAAGTTCTGGCTAAAGTTTTGCTAAAAACAAAACATAACATGACTTCGCGCCTTTTTTACCCGAAGGTGTAGGCAGTGGCTGTTAAGCCTCGACTCGCCGTTATGTTTACGTCCCAAATGGAATAGCTGGCGAACCTACTGCCATACCGGCCACAAAGTTTTCAGTATCACACATAACATCCGAAAAATCATTGATGTGAGCCAGAATTCGAAACCGCGACCTAAAGTTTTCGTGTGTAACATATAAATTCGCACGTTGTTTGTTATCGCGTAAAAACTTACTCTGCCTATGACTTTTAGTTAGGCGTCGGTTGTAGTTCTTAGAATCAGTAATCGGGTCATATTTTGGCCACCGTGCCCGGTCTTGGTTTGAATTGGTATTAAGTGTGGTGTGCAAGGATTCGGCTATTCCTCCCGGTCTCGAATCCTCAGGGAAGTATCGACACACATATTTCAGACAATAGACACATCATAACATCACCTACCTATCTATCAGTACACTACATTCCTCAGCTTCCCATGACCAGCATCTGCAAGGGTCTGGTGAGTACCTACTCTAAGTTCTTAGTTATTCTCATAGGGCACTATTATCGAACAATTCTGGTTTGAGATTTGTTGCTAAAAAGATTTAAAGACAATCTCAAACCTTCTCTATCTATAGATATGCCGATTTTCATCTAATTCTATTCAACGTTTGACCTTCTAAGACACCGAGCATCTTCATAAACTTTTCTATTTACAATATTAGTAGGATAATAAAACAATTTGTCTTTAAGTGGAAATATGTATGAACTTTAGACACCCATCTTGAGATTCTCGTAAGAGATTTACGGAAAGTTACCATACTGAGCCTTACTACTTAAGCCACTGACTCTGCAAGAAGCGATCGAAAATAAAGTAAATCGCAAATGGTTACACAGTACAGTAAAATAGCTTGAAATAAATTAATTACGTGAACTCCGGACCTCGGATCTGATCTCATTACGTAGAGAAATACCGAGCCTAGCCCTCCTCTTCATAGCACGCTAACCGAATTTGAGTTTCTTTGTACAGCCAGTCAACGTGTTTAGGTGTAATAATAACAGCATTGGTACGTTCTAAATCCTAACGCAGCCGGTGGCAGAAAAGAGAACTAAAATCTGGGTTTATTATTGTGTACATTATTAATTACTATGGAAAAGCTCAAACCGTTCCGACTCTTTGTATCTATCCTTCGTGGTATCACCGATAAAAGATGTTTCAAATCAAATAGTACAGATTAGTTTTCTTATTTTAACACTCCCGCCATTTACCAATAAAAAGAATTATTACTGATAATTACGTAACTAGACCGAGCGGTATAGCACTTTTAGAGTTGCCGGACCTGTTTAATGGAGACTAGTTTAGATTTATATTTTTTTTTTATTCCGCTCAACGACACAGCGGTTTGGTACACACACTTCTATTTGAAAGGTCACCAGACCGAAAGATTTGATTTGACTGAACTGAACAAAATAGCTCATCCCCTGTTGGGGTGAACAAAAAATCTCTGCTTACACCTCTGGATATTAAGAACGTGAAGGTCTTGATGAAATGTCTTTTTAATCATTAAGTATTCAACCGTCCAAAGGATAAGGTACACATACATATAAGTACACACTCCCCTAACTATAATAATTTAAGACCACTTGTAAGCAATACATTAGATGCCGGGCACCGACTCTTGATCCTTATCTTACATTCTTTAACTTCCGAACTCATTTGACATCGGAGGCGCTAACCTCGGTCTCTTTGATCACCGGAAATCGGAGTGATTCACGCTTTGATTTCACTGCATTTTAAGTGTTAAATTTGGTAATTAATTAACCTCTTTGGTGACTGCTTTGCATTCACTAATTGGTAATTTTTACGTCTAAGAAAGCTAGCTAGACTATAAATGACTATTTTTAAATAAAAGTTAAATATTAACAGGCTTCTTGATATGAAAACGACATTATTAAAAATCTAAAGATAATATTATGATCTTCTCTTCGAGCTGTTTATTGTCTATGAGTATAATTTTATTAACTACATGATTCTTAAAAACTTACATATATACATAACTTCACGCAAATGCCCTTGCGGAGTATGCAGAGAGTAAAGAGCGCCATACGGCACGTATCCTACACACTTTACTAGCCTCTTACACTTTCATAACTCTGAAAACTACTTAGTAACAAAAAAATACGTGTCGTGTAGAGCATAGACTAAAATAATATTTAATAAAAATAACAAAAAATATCATAGAGGCGCCGCTCGAGCCGTCAAGCGCGTTGGGATTTCGGAAGTCACACGCTTGAGATCAGATAAGGCTGGGTCAAAAGTACCGCACCCCAGCATCGAACGGTTGAGTGTTATAAGATTTCATACAATGTACTCACAGCTTTCCTGATCTTAAAGATATTAAAATGAGAGTCGTAGATGAATCTGTATTTTTTTTCTTTAATCCTTTCCTTAAGGCCTAAAACAATATAAGCACTTAATTTTATATAGAGATTTTTAACTGAATTTATTCAAAGTCTCATACTACAATATTAAGGTACACTAGAAGTCGAGGTCCCCGCTTCTGATTCAAAAGTCGTAGGTTCGATCCCTGGCTCATACCAATAGTTTTTCCTTTTCGAAAGTTATTTGTGATAAATATTGATAACTGCCAATTTCGTGCCCGGCACGGCAATAGGTTTGCCGTTTCGGCCGAGTCGAGGTTTAACGCCGAGCTTCGGGTAGAAAAAGGCGTGAAGTTATGTTAAGATCATCGATCAATTGAATTTATTTGTTTCTTAGATTTTCGCCTCACTGTGAAATTTTAACATAGGTAATAGAATAATCATTCAATAGATATTTTAAATTGGCTGTGTGGCGCCGGCTTAGAATACCGCCACCCCATCTCTTCCCGTGGGTGTCGTAAAAGGCGACTAAGGGAAAAGCTAGAAGAATGGGCAGCAGCATTCTCTCTCAAGACAATACAGCCTACTGCGATCGCCAACCCGCCTGCCAAGCGCGGCGATTATGGCAAAAACCCCCCATGATTGAGCGTAACGGCAGTTGTGGCGCTCTATGGGGGACGCCTATGTCCAGCAGTGGACCTCAAAAGGGCTAATGATGATGATAACATAACATAACTTCACGCCTTTTGTTACCCGAAGGTGTAGGCAGCGGCTGTTAAGCCTCGTCTCGCCGTTATGTTTACGTCCCAAATGGAATAGGTGGCGAACCTATTGCCATACCGGGCACAAAGTTTTTCAGTCATCGATATTTATCACACATAACTTCCGAAAACAATTTCGAATAGTCATTGGTGTGAGCCAGTATCTGGAATCGAACCCCGGACCTCTGGATCAGAGGCCGTGCGCTCGCCCACTGCGCCACCGAGACTGTTAAATATTATTAAGCGAAACCTACCCATACCGGATAAAAATGCCGTTTTAATTTGTATAATGGCGAAACAGGCAGTTGCTGCATAAATGGGCCTGCTCGACTGGTGAAATACCACGGCCTCTCAGATTATCGATATACAGCGGGTCTTGCCTTGTCTTGCTTCCAATATCAATTCTGACGAAACATCTCTCTAGTAACGACGTTGTTAATTAAAATCCAAAATCAAATAAACCAACAAATGTTTCCTTTTATAATATTATTGTGTATTTAGTAAAGTTCTAAAATGAACGGATACAGAATAAAAATCAGAATTAATATATGTACCTATGTAGATATAGATGACATCATGATCGGATTAAAACCTTTATTTTTTTGTCAAATCAAATATTCCTTAACCCATCTTCGGTCTCGAGAGATCAGAAACGAGAAAATAATTATAACAAGTAACAACGTCCACAAGAGAGCGACACCTTCCTTATCCAGTGTCCTTTGGAAGGGACATTGGAATAAAGAAAAAAAAAATGAAAAAAATAAAACAAAACAAACAAAACAGGTCTTAGCCCCGTCCTTATCGGCTTGTGGCGCCGGTGGCACAAAATCCAACTTTTTTTTTCTTCTCCAAAGACTCTCCCGGTGATAATTGACAGAATTTACGTCCAAGATAACACAGTCTGGGAGTAACTATACAGTCTGTTTTATAAAGAATGTGGGTAGTTTATATCGCCTTATATATTCTTATATACAGGGTGGTTTTCTTTTCATTTTCATACGCAATTTTTTTAATTGTGTTCGGAATATAAAAACTATAGACGTACCAGATATTTCTCTATATATTTTGATATTGACATAAGATGTCAGTAGAAAATTAGTTTGTTATCAATTGGAATGTTTTTTAAGACGTGTAAGTTAATCAGCAACAAGTGAATCGAGTATTTTTTTTATAATATTAGGTAGTAAGTGTAAGTACTTTCCTAGAATGATTCTTTTGAATAAATTATCTGTAGGTACCGTAGTAAAATAATAATACCGTATTAAATATAAAAAATCTAAGTCAGTAATCATACTCAAATTCATATTTGCAATATATATTAAAATATTTCTCATTGAAAAATATACGACAAACGAATATCAACAGGTACGATAGACATAAATATAAAAAAAAACTTATAATTTAATTTTAATAGATTACACATCAAATCAATAATATCAATATCTAAAATTAATAGCTCCTAATCGTCTTGCTTTTGATTACGAAGACCCGAATGGAGACAAACCAGTTTTAATTGCGACAATTTTTGTGATTCGTAACCATCAAAACTCTTAATAAATAGACAAATGGGAAACCTAGTTAATTCATAAGTAATAACTGATAAAGTCATCGAAATAGTCGGGAATCACATCAAGTGCGGGCATTAAAAGATGTTTTAGACAGTGGTAGAGCCAAGCAGTTCGCTGCATGAATTGGCCGGCTCGACCGGTGAAATACCACAACCTCTCAGAAGACCGACGTAAAGTGGCTCATGCCGCGTTTCGTTCGGTGAGAGAAGTACCCGGGTGCCCACCCTCTTTCCCACTTCCCCATTCTTTCCTATCCCCTATCCCTTAAAGGTTGGCAACGCAACAGTCACACTATATTGTTGCTGGTGTCCATGGGTGGCGTTGGTTGCTTGCCATCAGGTGACACGCCTGCTCGTTTGCCCTCCTATGCCATAAAAAAACTTCACACAGGTACACAATGATATGCGATTTCGCTCAAAAGTGACCACAAACCATCAAAATATTTTTGAAAAAAAAAAGAACACAAATCAATATGTCAACCATAATTTCACAACAGCCCGCCCGTTTGACAGGTGTCATATTAACTTGACAGCTATATTGCCGCCCTATTACAATATTGAGTTGTAGCAACGATTCTCTTTATTGACGATCTCTTTGCTAATTTTGTGCCCATTAGAAGAATTATTTACCCTTATTTGATGTGTACTAGAATTCAAACCAAGGCCCCTCTATACTCCGACTTGGTGCTATAAAATCCGTTTTTTGTAAATGTATCCTAAGTACTTAAGTCGGTAGGTACTAACGAAGGTATTGAAGGCGCAAAAAAAGACTCACGTACCTAACGGCCAGTTCCTTTATGTTCTTCTTTAAATTTATAATCACATACAAACTACAATGTTGCAAGTTTTATAAACTAGTTAAATCCAATCGACGCACTTTTTTCTTATTTCTTATTGCATTTATTAAATAGTAAAACGCCATAGATAAGTTATGTTTTTTTAAGTTCAAAAGTATGGTGTGTGATGACGTGTCCTAAAAATATTCGACTTATTTCACTTGTGCCTTAGAAAAGATTAGAAAGGCGCCTCTTTGTAACTGTTAGGATGAATTGTTTTTTCAATCACTCGTTTTTTTTGCAATTTAGGTACTGTTAGACTTCTGGATATTGGAACTTGCGTTTGTTCATGTGTTTTTTTTTTCCAAGAAAATTTTATAGTGTTTATTTCATAGCCCATATGACATGTTTTTATAATAAAAGTCATAGGCCATCAGGGATTTTTTCGCACAACCAGTAAGACAAAAGAAGATATTCTGCAAAGGCTCTTTCGGCGATATAGAGATATTTATTATCATTTTGCACATCACACAACAATTACTAAATAGACTTTGACATAAATTTATTAAATCATTATAATATCGTACCGAGATAAAAACATTTATGTGTGAAAATTAGCACGGGATGAAGATTTTCATCCATCAAAAAGTCGTTTAAACTATGTCTAAAATGTTAAATACTGATAATGTATTACGAAAAAATTCACACAACAACGACTACAGTTAGGTATATGTAAAACAAATTTGTCGTGAGATTTTGTATTTAGCTGTGAAATACATAATTTACTTGAATCATATAGATAATAATCATTAAAATATCAATCAGATATTCGATCGTTAGAACGACTAATGATAATGTGAAACTATCATTCTTTATTATATTTACAGTTAAGTTAACAGAAATAAAATTTTATTCACTTTGAACCCGTTAGTTCTTGATTTTCCCTACATTACACCAGATGTTACATCTTATCTCTTCTTGTTATAATAAAATTTTGTTACATAGATTAACAGTGGTAGAGCCAAGTAGTTCGGTGCATGAATGGGCCGGCTCGACCGGTGAAATACCACGGCCTCTCAAAAGACCGACGGAAAGTGGCTCATGCCGCGATTCGTTCGGTGAGAGAGGTACCCGGAGGCCCACCCCCCTTCCCCGTCCTTTCCTATCCCCTATCCCTTAATGGTCGGCAACGCAACAGTAACACTATATGTGTTGCTGGTGTCCATGGGCGGCGTTGGTTGCTTACCATTAGGTGACACGCCTGCTCGTTTGCCCTCCAATACCATAAAAAAAATAAACATAGAAGTAGCTGACTAGGTCAACTTCGTTCCGCTATATTATACCTATAGGTAAAAAGATTAGTACTCCTCTCCTATTGATCATAGCTTGATAATGTATAGCCTAAAGTGTTCCTCGATAAATAGACTATCTAATACAAAAATATTTTTAAATTCAAAACAGTAATTCTTCAGATTATCGCGTTCATATAAACAAACTCTTGAAGATTTGAAATTAACCTAATTATTGTCTTATATCTGTGCTTTAAGTATTTATAGTTTTAAAATAAGTACGATTTTTCGATCTCTCTTAGTGGGAATGCAATCGAAACTGCTGTTATGTGGTCATAGAGAACTTGCTAGTCCATTTTTGTCATATTTAATGAGTTGACATTTATATATAACCTTGATTTTAATATATCGCCTGGTCTTATTGCAGTCTGACTGCCAAGATATATGATATTTTATTAATGTAGTTAGTGGGTACACTACTATTTTTTGAATAGGCAATGTTTTCAAAAAGTGACAATGTATCCAATTTTACACCAATAAATTCTAAACCGGAAAAAAATATATCCACTTTAATATTCGCGTAAACACTAATAATAATATGTAATAATACGTGTCTAAGTGTTATGTGTTAAAGTGCCCAATCGTGTTAAATAATGTTTTCTTGTAAAGCTATCACTCAGGTATCTGTGGTGATAAAATCTACACTAGTTTTTTTTTTAATGTAATACAAAATATTTAACAGATATATAACATTAGACGAAACATTTAAACTGTTTAATATAAAGCTATTATAGTTTTTATGTTGAAATATACTTATTTTTAAGGGTTTCGACATATATGTCACTTTCTATTTCACAAGCCAAATTTGGTGTTATTGAATTTTAAAGTACGCGACCACACCCGATTGGACCAGCTACTACCACTTAAAATATAGACATAATTACGTCTTATAAAGCTTAATATTGCTTTTTATATTTTAAGAAATGACTTATCGTATGTTAAAGATATCCATTTAAACAAAGTCTTCCTACAAGTGTTTAATTTATTTTAGGAGAAAGTTGAACTTGCTACTTTCGATTGAGAGGCTTTATTTTTCAATAATAACATGGCATTATTCATCCTAAATTTTTTGGCTGATGACAATAGTATTTTTTGCTCTGAATCTTGTATAAAAAAGTACCAAAAGGCTCAGATCGCAGACCGTGACGACACTTAAACCCTGAGCACAGATTTATGTAGAAATGTAAACAGTTATCTTTAATCTATATGGTTTATTGAATACGGAACCCGAGTAATGAGTAATACAGAAATTATCAACTGTGTAACAGTATGTTCGCATTGAAATCCATTGTCATCAATTTAGTACGTGTTGACAACACAAAAGTTGACAACTTTTGTTAACTGGACCCTGGACTTAGATAAATTCAAAACAAAAGTGATCCTGACCCAAGACAAAGATATTTTTGAGTGACATATGTACTTATGTATGTAGTATAACTTCAAACTCTCTAAAATTTACAATAGGGATGAAACTCAAGTAGCAATCGTAATTCCTATTGTCAATAGTATCTAATTTGACACTACTTGACTATTCTTATAAAATACCAATATCACCTTTAGTACTTTGTAATAGAGTTCACATTATTGTGATATAAGAGAATGAAAAAATAATAATAATAAGGCGCCACGGTTTTGTCGCCAACGTAAAATGTCGCGACGATCATATCCGGTGGACAAAAAAATAAAAAAAAAATTTTTTTTTTTCTTCAGACATTTCGTTTCGGTAGGGCACTGACCAGAGCTGTAAAATACGTGTGGAGTCCATAATGATTTATTGTGGAATACCCTTAGTGGGTGATTTTCTTTGCTTGTTTTTCGAATATTCTATCAGCCTCGTCCTAACAAGGAACCTTATTAGGTACTATGCTTAATTTGCTTTCGATTAAAAATATATTTTATCTCACTACTATATAGCTACCTACTCGATACGATACATGTTAATATAATAACATAAGTATGAAAAATCTCAGCTCATTTTGTAAGCGGCAAGTGAATCAAATCTGATCTGCAAGATTTCGTGACTAACATCTGGTCAGGTGAAAGTAAATAAAATATTGTAAAAAAAAAATCACATCTTAAATACAAGTAGCATGGCGTACTCTTGCCCTGATTTTGTCGGCCAAGGATACTTAAATTGTAGGTAGACACCTTCTTTCGAATACCTACTCGTGCTTGACTGGTTATTTGAATTCCGAATCAGAAGTTTTTTGGATGTTAGACTTAAAATGTCAAGAAACAGTTTGTTTTAAAAAGAGTACCTAGCTACTTAAAATGATTGTGGTAACACAGCTGATGTGCACTTATATTGATATTTAATAGTGTCATATTGACACTTTTTATTTTATTAGGAAATATTGGAAATGCTATTCGGAAACTGTACTTCCGACAGCTGGCGTTACCGTTTCACATCAAAAAGCGATTAATAATGCGAATATAAGATTGGTCACTATGGTTACGTGTCCCCGGAAACATGTAAGACTTTTTTATTAGTTTTTTTTTACCAACGAAATATTCGTTTTATAATTATCGAAATAGTGGTCATTACTCTCAATGCACTATTGCCGTTTTAATGGTTAACGTTTTTAAGAGAAGGGAATTGAAAATTTTCCAACTACCTATATTTTACAGTTTTATACAACCTTGGTATTTTTTTTTACAGTTTGAGGCTTATATGTTAGAGACACTGCTATTATAATGATAAAAAAGATGATAATTCGCAAAATCTCCTTAAAGCCAATTACTACTTTTCAAAAAAAATTGTTAAGTTTGCCTAGCCTATCTATAGGCCTAATCTAGGTCCTCTAAGTTAAAGACTCTAAGTTAAAGTGTGAGGGGAAAGTATTCTATCACCGCACCGGTCACTATTCGCACACCCTAAGAGAACTTCTTGCCAAGAATGACAACTCGAGGTTGTGGAATGAGCTTGGTACCTAGGTGTTCTCAGAGTGCAGTATGGATTCCTTCAAGGCGTAGGTAAATGGATTTCTAAAGGATAGCAACGTACAATCCCTGTGATGATGATGTGATGCACTGCCATTGCACCTAGGCTACGGAGACCGCTTACCATCAGGCGGTTCGTCTGCTTTGGAACTGTATTGGTATGAAGAAAAATAGGTTTTCGACAACATACAACATTTGTAAAAAAAATCGTGAAGTAATACTATATGTGTGTTAATTAATAAATAAATCAATAAGTAAACATTTAGAATGTTCACAATCAGATCATCGTGTGTTTGTATACAGAATACCTTCACGCCATTTCACTTGTACGTGTTCAATAGTATATCAATAGATTAAGTTACTACTAAAATATACATAAGGTATAAGATAAGATGTACTAAGGCATATTTGAATGAGAAAATTCTTTTACAATACTTAGATATTTTGAAAACAGAAAGTACCGCTCTAGAGAAAAGTGCCACTCTATTTCTTCCTGTGGGTTTCGAAGGACACTACCTACAATGTAATTTTACCGCGCTACTGAGAGGTTTAATCTAATGTGGACCATCATTCGCTTCATATGTCGATGAGTAGTGGTTCAGCAGTCCAACTTCTAGTTCATAGGTTCCGGGTCCTAATCCTGACTCACACTAATGATTTACCGGAAAAATGCAAGATGAAAAAAAATGTGGCTTATATCGGTGTTATTAAGGTCTTTTGGATAGCATTAGGCAGAGAGGAGGTTCACTTTCATTAAATGAAGTTTTCACATATTTATATACCTTACCTTACCTTTAAATCCACATAATTTTATTAAGAATGGTACTTATTTATATTTTTTTATTTCATATCTATCTTGTTACCATTGTCAGATAACCCTACAGTAGCTTAGAAATGTCAAAGTTTTTTTTTTCTTTGATGTAAAGGTTGTGACACCATGAGGAACGATTTTTCATATCAGCGATATCAGTATCTCGAGCACTAAGCTTAATGAAAAAAAGTAGTATCTCGATAGCTACTGCATGCGTGCTGTGAGCTCAGCAAGACAATAAGAAGAAGAATAGGGCATAAAGATTGCTAGATTTAATTAATAGGCTAAATTCTTATTTGGACAGAGTCCGGGCTAAATGTCTTTAATAAATAATAATAAATAAACACTTTTCTTTCAGCGCTCTATGTAGAAAAGAAAGAGTAGGGTACATGTATACACAATGTAAATAACTATGCACAGTACTTAGGAACAGTCTGATATACAAATCGTAATAATCGTCGATAAAATGTAACTAGTGTGTCTCATACCTATATCAGATGCTTAGCGCACTATCTGCTCAGCCCTCCTAATCTGACATATGAAGTTATTAAAAAAGTTTTTGTTTTTGATAAAAGTGAATTAAAACTTTTTGGTTGCAGTTGCGACCTCCTTGTGAAAACTAGAAGAGTAATGTTTTAGAAGTACTTTCTACAGCATTGACTGTCGAAATGAACTAACTCGACTTTCTAGATAAAGCTTCTATATAATTCTTTTAAAGCTTTATCTAGGTATACATACTCGTAGATTTTTTTAAACATGGACGTACCTACATTTATTATTTGGGAAACTGCATCTTAATATATATACGTATCTAACATATTCAGATCTGCCAATCAAATAAAAAATTAAGAATTTAAACGTTGTTTGTTTTTTTTAAATTTACTACATACACATACATAGATTCACGATAAGTCCCTTGCAAGTATAGAAAACAGAGCATACAGAGCATCATAAGGCACGAATCTTATACCTAACTAAACCTCCCTCGCTTATTCGACTTTCATAACTCTTGTCATACACGCTTGTCGGTATTATTTTAAGGCATCTGACATCATCTTCCGCAAGGACACGTTCGATTTAGTCATTCCGTCTTCGCCACTTACATCCTATTTTCTTCTTAATTTATAAATAAGAGAAATTATAGATATGTGCACTTTGCAATTTAACCAACATTGTTTGTTTTTTTAACATTTAACCAACAAGCATAACGTAACACAGAGACACATTCGTAATCACGAAGCGGATAAACTTGAACAATCTATTTATAACATCTCGTTTGAAAATAAAAAAAGGCGCGACTGTTTTTTTTTTCTTCTTAAAATCAAAGATGGCCATGATATGTGAATATAGACGTCACAGTTACCACAGATTATAATCTGTGCTCGTAATTTTTTTTGTGGCCACGAAATATTATAGGAAGCACTTTTCTACTTATATTTAATTATCTATACCTGGATTATGTATAGGTATAGATTACTGTTAGGCGATTTCCCATTTAATCCCGTTTAATCAGAAACTGGCTGAAAAATTGCACTAACTTACTACACTAATTTATTTTTTCTAAAAAGTACTTTATACATACTATGAAGCACTAAGTTAAGTGCAAATTTGTAAATCAAATAGTTAACAATGGTAAATTCACGCAGGTCGCTGCAAGAGTGGGTAGTGAAACACCACTACCTCTCAGAAAATTGTTATAAAGTGACAACGTTTCATTCGATGAGATAAGCCTTCAGAGGCTTACCCCCTTTTCATCCCTATCCTTTCCCTACCCTATCTTAAACATAGCAATAGAACTGTGAGCTTCTTGGCATTGCAGACTTCCATGGGCGGCGCTAATTACTTACCATCAGGCATACGCTGGCTCGGTTGCCCTGTTTTTTCATAAAATAATACTTAGTTGCTTACTTAGTAGCTTGGTTTTCAGTAAACTCGATCATAAATATATCATAACGACATGCTACGTTCAATTAATCGCGCTTTTAATAGCGTCACTTTACAGTAGCGTTCCAAATATGATCTTAAAAGTAAAGATAACAAATTATTCTAATGACACATTACGTTCCAGTTCTCACGAAACATATTTATCACATGCCGATTGACAAGCGATTAGTCATCTATACTCACTATTCGATGAATAGTACGGTTGACTACGGAGGGTTGAACAATAAGGTTCTTACTGGTTTTGGGGCTATTGGCTGATACTAGTAGGCATTAGATACTGGTACAGACTGGTTTGAAATCGAATTGTTCTATGATGACGTAATAAAAAGAAGCCTCAAGGCGCAATAAGTCTAAGATTATGTATTTAATTAGGTATACCTATTTTGTTTGCAATACCGTTCCTCAACTACCTAACCCCAAAACAACTACGGTAAACCAATTGACATAATTATTTTTCCTATGGGGACACTTTTACCCCAAAACCATGTGAATACAAGTACTCAATACTGAACCACGTCCTATAGCGATTCCTTTTTTTTTTATTGAACCACACTTAACCGTTTCTTAGTCACCGCCAAAGACCGCCGCGTAATGTTTACACGGCCGGTAAAAAAGGATGGTGATGTTTAAAAAAATATAAGGATATTGGTTTGTTTTGCTCTTCCTTCAGCCCGATGTGAAACATGTTCTGGGTTCTGAGTTCTGTGGAAATAATCGGATATATTCGTGACCATAGACATATTCTAGAGTGTCTGTTGATCTTGTATTTCAACAGAAGTGGTGACATTTTTTTATGAAATCACCTTACATAAATTCTCCATCTTTCTGGCTGGTAGATATGTTAAGCATTAAGTTTATTCGGGTTTAAAGTTTATGCATAAGTATTTTCTTTTTAAATAAATAATCAGAATTCTGTAATTGGTACCTAATTATTTCTGTATGATTTTATTGCCAAACTGTACATACCAAAAGACCATTGTCATGAAAAAAATTACAACCTTTGAAAATAGCCATTACCATTAAGTAGTCAATAAATTCTGGTTAACCGTTTTCTAATAACGTCGGTCATTCTGGCCCACTAAGTACACACCAGTAGCCAGTACAAAAATAAACAATATTAAACTAGTAACAAACTGTAAAATTAACAACACCACGAACTAAAGGATATAAAATATTGAAATTTCAACTCTAATGACTACGCAAATAGTTTGTATCTTACCTCAATAAATCGATACAGACGATAATCCCTTGAAACTATTGTGAATATACAAAGGATTTTACACTTGTTTTACACGTTTTTAGTCGAAGAAAAATGACCCGTGCAGGGTGGTATATTGATTCAGACATTATTTGAAGAGGACGGAGGTTTAAAATTAGCGAGTCCTACTGCGGTAAAATTTAAAGAGCCCGACGTTTAATGTTTAAGTCAAATACATGGTCTAATATGGTGGGGTACGAAAGATCCCTATTGTCATGTGTAGATGTGTTTGAGAGCTGTTAACGGGTTAAATTTATGTTGTGCTGTGGCACTGGACTCTGGTTATTGATAAGTATATACTTCCAAGTGTCAATGTTTACATGAAATTACTATTTTGACCATAGATTTATCATAGACTGTAGTAGATGGCACATGTCAGCAAAAATATACTATTTGGGTGACTATTGCCGATCTATGATTTTGACAAATTTAGGTATGGTTTACTCTATTTTACAGATTGATATAAACCCAACTATTTGGACATTTTAAATTTAATATTACAATTGAAGTATTTAGACAATTTCACCATGTACATGTAGGTATTACACGTTACGAAAAATCATTACCTATTTGAATATATAACATCTCAAAAGAGAACTCGGTGGCCCAAATAAAACACTGTTTCACCAAGACGACATTTAGGTTCTCTATGCATTTATATTAAGATAGATAGATAGATAGATAATTCTTTATTTACACCTTATAAATTACAAAAAACAAAACATACAATAATGACAATAATAATCATAATAATTAAGCCTTTTAGTTCAAGAATATTCTAGATTAAGGCCTAAACCTCAGCAGTTATAGGTAAGTACTAAGTGAGTACGTGAATACATTTCGGACAGCAGGATGCCACTAAGAAAATAACTGATCGAGCTGAAACTAGCAAACGCTTTATTATCGTACTATTAAACAGATCTAGAATTATTAAATTCATACGGACATATATCATAAAAACAAAAATATTTTCGTAAACGAATTACCCATTGAAGAAGTAATTAACGAAGGCTACTACATTTGTAGTCTCGGTGGTCCAGTGGTCGTCAGCTTCAAAACTCGTGGGATCGATACCGGACTCACACCAATAATTCTCGGAATTCGCCACCTATTCCGTTTGAGACGTAACTAAAGATTCGGCGAGTCGAAGCTTTATTATTCTCTGCCTATACATTCAGGTAGAAAAGGCGTGAAGTTACGTAAGTAGAATCCTACGTACTATAAAGAAAGCTAATAATAGGAAAGATAATGGCAATGCCAGTACCAGTGGCGTGGTTTGTCTATGATACGTGTCCAGGTCTTCGCAAGTCGCAGTGTCGCACCCTCGAGTGAGACCAGCTCCCTTAAGTACAGTCGTGTAGATAAGCGGCCTTGTCCGCGGCATCTTTGTGTTCATCTTTGAGCCGACGCCGCACCGCCTCCGATTTTGTTATTGAAAATAGGGTTGGCACTTTACTGAAAAGTTCGTTATTAATTTAATATACCCGAATAAAAAAAATAGCTAATATTTTCTTGTTGCAATTTGGAAATCGTTTCGTATATATTGGAAGACTCGAGACTTTGAAACGTGGATATTTCTCTTTTAAATATATAATAATATGTATAGATTATATGGTTTGATATTAAATAACTCAAATTGTGAGATTAAACAACTTTCATGTACACTTATTAAGATGGATTTACATTTATATAAATATTAAACATAAAAGATAACCACCTGATGACGCTTATTTATTTTTAAACAGAATTACTATTTAGTATTTCTTTAGTTCTCTCTTGTCGTTTGTTTGTTTTTTGACAACCCTACCACACGGTGATACAGCACCATATTATTGACAAAATAAATTCTAACGCACGCTTTTTTAAAACCAGTCTCCACACAGACATTCAGGATATCAGACTCGATTACACACGTATACACACACAGACACCTACACACACACAGGCACACACGCGCAAACACTCAGACATACGAGCACGAGCATGCATACAAACAAAATCATGAAAACTTACAAACAAACATGAACAAGACTCAAAGTGGCTTCCTTAGTTACTATTTTCATGATACAGACTAACAATGTAGACTCTTGCAGTTCGCTACATGAATGGGCCGGCTCGACCGGTGAAATACCACGACCTCTCGGAATATTGGCGTGAAGTGGCTCGTGCCGCGTTTCGTTCGGTTTCCGGAAGCCCGATTCCCTTTCCCCTTCGTTTGCCCTCCCACTTCATTAAAGGACGGCAGCGCACCACGGTGTTCATGTGCGGTGAATAGTTGCTTACCATCACGTGACCCACTTGTTCGTTTGCCCTCCTATCCCATAAAAAAGAAAGAAATAGATTAGGGAGGTAAACTGGCATATTTATTAATTTTTATAGAAATATATACTTATTATATGTCTGTAGATTTTATAGGTGAAAAATAGGTAGGTACTAACCTCCCTTGGGAAGGTATCTATTGTATAAAAAATACTAGCTGACCCAGCAAACATTGTCTTGCCTAAAAATAAAGTTCTTGATAAAAAAAATAGTGATTATTCGTAGAGGGGTGAAAATTTATCGTTCTATGTAATTTTTTATGTAGTTTCATAAAAAAGAAATAGAAATTTAAAAAAAATTTAGTGCTTGGTGGTCCCCATGTTATAAGTAAATGTTTTACTGGATATGTCTACAAAATTTCATCAGAATCGGTCAAGGTTATTGAACTCCTCCGAAACGCCTTGAGAATTCTATATAATAAAAGATATAAAAGAAATCTGTTCAACAAGAGCAATAAACTCGGTAACTAGGTATCTTACTTTAAATGCAATTATTAAAATTGGTTCTGCTGAGTTTATATTATCTAACTGACATGTAGTAATAAGTACCTACCTATGGATAATACATATATAAAATTTTTGAAAAAAAAAATTCTTTTTTAATTTTTCATATACCTACCTGATAAGAAACAATGGTTATACTGTTCGAAACAAAAAACAACAATTTAGGTGTTTTTAAGTAATAAAAGATTCGACGAAATAAAAACCATTTTTCTTTTTTTAATCAGTTAAAAATTATAAGCTCAGTTCCTACTTACTTCTTTTCATTATTTTACATCACGCGTATTGCATAAAACCTTAACCTTATTTCATAAAAATGTGTTCGCTAAGTGCTATATTAAAGTCATCCGGTATAACTATCTGTTCCGCCAATTTAAGAACCTACCGACCCGCGTTCCAAAAAAAAACACACATTAGATTTTCCCTCCAAAAACATTTTCTGATGCATTAATTCTCTTCCTGCTTAAAAGCCAATTAAAGCCATCTTACATGTAATCTAAATTGGAAACTATTATTGTCAAATGCAACAACATTGTTTTTATGTAATAAAAAGAAATTTAATAGTAATTACAGAAATAGCGTAGTAAATTACCTTATAAAAATTCTAACTCTAATTTACTATGCGAAAGTTGAAAAACAAAAAAAAACATATATATTTATATACACCTAAAGGTATTTTTGTTAGATAAGCTATATGCTTACAGCTCGTTAAATAGCTTGGCTCAATGGTTACCGACCAGGCAAAGCACTTTTAATTGCGCCGTTAAAATTAACGACTTCATTAAAAATTTAACGTTAATAATTCATGACGCTATCGAAAAGTAGCTTAAATTTGTTAATAGTAAAAGCATGCTTTATAATAAGCTTCTTAACGATCAACGAAAATTTCTGAAAATTTCTAAATACGTACATGTTAGTTGTTTAAAACCAATTACAACAGTCTCTTAAAAGTTTTTGATAATAAAATAAAAATATCTTTACGCCATATCTGAGGGTATAAACAGCGGAAATTAATATAGTAACCAGACGCATTTACTTTTGCATTAACATTTGTACCTAGGTATAGCCGGTTTCGATCCCCACCCGAGTAACTACAAATATTTATGACAAGAATGCATGTTTGTATGGCGTCTGGGTGTTTGTCTATGTATTATAAGTAGGTATGTTTTTACAAAAGAAAAGTATACATATATACTGTATTTATTTTTATCCATTGTCAGGTTTTCATAACACAAGCATGTAGGTGTTTAGCTTGGAACTAGCGGGCGCTGTGTGTATTGTGTTCAAGCTATTATTATAATTATTATCACGTAGTTCCTGTATGGCTAGATCCATCGCCATCCAGGTTATCATAATCATTAGTTTAGTAAATACTGTGGCCATAATCTAGGATGATGTGGCTTTTGAAAAAATTGCAGACAAATGGCTTCACTCGTATTTTTGTTTATTAATAGTAATCTCAATAACTAATGTTTTATTTCATAGATTCTAAAATAATAAGTAATGTATCGATTTCAATTCATATCGATTTCTCTTATTCACCAGTAAGACTTTGCTGGACTCACCTCTGCAACTGCTACAAATTATCGTCAGTAGATATGTTAATATTATTGAAATAGGTACGAATATGATTATATATGATCCTCGAATGACTCCTCAGTATTCTACCGACATAAGATGAGACGAGTTAACCTTAAAAGTAAGAAAACTAAGCACCTATCTGCTTGGTGAGATAACGTAAACACCGACGTGTACATGTACAATTTTATCGACAAAACGTCTGTACATTTATCGATAAGACGACGATATATCGAATATCGATAAAACATACTCGAATAATAAATACTTTTATCGAATCAACTCATTACCCTTTTAGCTTTTGCTACAAATGTTATATTTGCATTGACGATATCGAGATATTTAATGATGGCCATTTTGATGCTGTACAGGTGCTTTTTATTTTTTTCCAATCTTTATTTTTGTCCTCTCGGTGGTCCAGTAGTTAAGCACTCTTCTGTATCAAGAAGTTATTGGATCGGTTCCGAGCTCACACCACTAACTTCTCATAGTCCTATTCGGAAGTTACCTTTGTGTGATAAATATCGACAATCGACAACATTGTGTCTGGTTTATGACAATAGGTTCGGCTACCAATTCCATATTTGAACAGTGGCTGCCTACACTTTCGGGTAGAACTATGCGTCAAGTTATTATAACAACTTAAATCTTAATTCACATATAGGTAGTACAAGAATTATTTTCTACAAATACTTTTTAGAGACGTAACACAGCTACCCGTTGTGCATTTTTTATCGATAATTTTATCTGTAACGTAAATCATTGCGTTGAGATACGTCACTCATTACCCGATTGTTCTGTTTATAAATATCTATAAAATAAAATAACAAAACAATATTTTAATTCCTCTCCTTATTTTTCGTTGCGCAAAAATGTGTCATCATTTAGTTATCAAGTCTCTTGAAACAACTAATTGTTGAACTTTGTTTGATAGTGACGTTTAGTTTTAAAATTTATTGTTAGTTCTCTTAATCATACGGCATCGAACTTAAGACTTGAACCTATCAATCAAATAAATCTCATCTGGCCAGATAAATTTCATATCTTCAAGTTTAACATGTGCCAAAACTTATTTGCCTTGCATCTGGCTAGCTATGATTCCAACTCTGAAGCTCTGGTTCAGAAGTCGGTTCATGGGTAGTGAACTGCTAGACCAATAAGACATGTGATACTCGAGGTAGTCCGCATCAGGTCAAAATTAATTTGGTTGCGTTTTAACTGTGATGGTCGAGTATTCTGGTTGATACACCTTTTACGCACGAGCCTACTGCTATGTTTTCAGTAGCGATATTACACTTAATTTGAAAAGTCTATTTGGTGCATGAGTTTCCAGTCCAGTTTTTCTCATGATAGCCGTTTGTGTTCTCTTGTTCCACGGAGACACTTTGCTCAACACTCGTGTTTA
Source organism: Euproctis similis (assembly GCA_905147225.2). Taxonomy (NCBI): domain Eukaryota; kingdom Metazoa; phylum Arthropoda; class Insecta; order Lepidoptera; family Erebidae; genus Euproctis; species Euproctis similis. The sequence continues at coordinate 14,984,703 of LR990106.1, forward strand.
AATATTTAAATTAATATTTGTAATTGTCTGTGAAGACCTATGGAAATAAAGTTTCCTGAACTTTGAATCCTTTACGATACCAAAGGGAAGAATCAAATCAAAATATATCTTCCTGCTAATCAAAGTGAACGGTTTGCAAATGGTATTGACCTTGGTACACGTAAATAAACCAATCTATCGGTCAGATCTTCGTCTGATGCACATCACGACTCGTCTGTAGGTACAGGTAGGTAGATATCTCGGGGGCAACATCGCGTGACGGACGGCTATATACATCATAATGCAATTAATATTTATGATATTATGTATATTTTATTGCCATCTTTTTATGCGATCCTTAAAAGTGTATTGTTGTTTGGGTATTAACGGATCTATGTAATGGTGTTAAGTGGTAGCTAACAGTTGTGGTGCCTATCTGAAACTAATGGTGGAACGATTTGTTGTCATAGTCTTCCCCTAACCCCAAAATAAGTACCTAAAGGAAAAGCTTTTCCGAATTTCATATATAGCAATACATAAGTGATTCGTTAGGTATTCCGTTTTTAAGATCTTGGTGGTCCAGTGGTCGAGCACCCCGCTTCTGAATCAAGAAGTCGCAGTTTCGAATCCTGGCTCACACCAATGACTACGAAATTATTTTCGGAAGTTATGTGTGATAAATATCTATGACTGAATATATTTGTTCCCGGTATGGCAATATTTTCGCCACCTATTCCATTTGGGACGTAAACATAATGGCGGGACGAGACTTAACAGCCGCGTAGAAGCCGCTTACCTTCGTGTAGAAAAAGTCGTGAAGTCGTGTTACTCGCGTACAAACAAAATGTCGATGACGACGATGATTGTGTAATCATCGTCGTACATACAAAGCTACATTATCACTAAGTAACATAGGCTATGTGTATAGCCTATGTTACTTAGAGATAATGTAGCCTATGTTACTTAGAGATAATGTAGCTTTCTAAAGAAAAAGAATTATTAAAATCGGTTCGGTACTTTTTGAGTTTATTCGTTACTTACAAAAATACAAAAATTCAAATCTTTCCTCTTTATAATATTAGTGTAGATATACCTAACTCATAATATCGAGATATTATTATCGCCGCCTAAACCGTCGAATATGAAAAACGTGAAGTACATAATCGTTAAGTAAACTTTGCCAGTGGTAGAGCCACGCAGTTCGCTGCATACATTTTCTGGTATTGACCGGTGATATAGATACCACCGTTCAGAATATTGACGTAAAGTGGATCAAAGCGCATTTCATTCTTTGAGAGTCCTATGCATTGGCTCAACTCCTTCCATCTTCTCTGCCCAACTCTCTTCATATCACACGTTAAGTTCGAAAAAGCAACTGTGACCATTTCTGCAGATGTCCATGGACGGCATTAGTCGCCAGGCGTCTGTCCCAATTTGGCGTATAATAAATAAATAGGTTCCATTACGTATAGGAATTTATATAAACGGACGGAAGGAACTAATAAAATCCTTTTGCAACAATAAGTCACATTGCAATCGTATAGCGAATATAAAAACTCCTTAGTTTTTTTTTAGTTAATACAATTTGAATTTTAATGGTAAAAAAAAGCTCAGAATTTTTAATTGTTAATTATAATAAAATAAAGTACTTTATTGTTTGAAAAGTATAAAATATTGTTAGTAAGTATCCAAGTTATTATTATAATGATGCGCAGTGAAAATTTATTTTAAGTGGAATTATTTCGTTAACGCGTTTTACTTACGACTTCCTTCTATGCATTCCTAACGGAACAGCATATACAGGGTTGCCGAATATTAATGTTAGTTATAAACATTATAAAAGTATTTAAAAACTCCTGCCACACTAAAAATCGCTTATGTGTTTCTAGATTGCGTGAGAATCATTCTCATAATTTAAATGAATACAGTAGGTATTATAATTACAGTTTCCAAATGTTTTTCCACCCTAAGGTGCAGCCTCGACTCGCCGAGTCGTTGTGTTACGTGCCATGGAATAGGTAGCGAACCTATTGCCATTACACCGAGCACAAACTTGTCCGTCATCATAGATTAAAACAACTTTTAGGATTATATCGCGTTTATTTATTACTTATTTATATTTATTTCCCGACGTTTCGAACTCTTTACAGAGATCATTTTCACGAGTGATGAACAAAAAGATGGTCGTTCTTCAAAAGCTATTTTCATTGATAGGTACAGAGAACACCCACTTTTTGGAAATAAAACTTCAAAAAGTTGATGTTAAAAATATGATTTTTACTATTGGTAACTCACATATGACCATGAAAACAAAAGTTAAATACTTATTTATAAGATGTATTCACCAGAGAAAAAAAAACTTTTGTTTGTAAAGATCCTTTGTTGTATGATTTAATAAGTAAAAGTTGTTATTATTTAATTATTAGAAAATTATCTTATTTTTCTAAGTTGGTTGAAATCAAAGTATAACTATTATTAAATATTGGTTGATTTTAAATTTAAAGGTAAAGTATTTGTTAAAACTCTACCGCTGGGTCAAAAACGCGGCCAGTCTGAGGAACAAAACAACAATCTCATCAATCAATCTAATCTCAACAATTTTAATCTATGAGTGAGATTCGCGAAAGTCTTAGAAATAAATTTGTCAGTCATCTTATATTTATCACACAACTTTCGAGAAATCATTGATGTCAGCACAGAATTGAGACTACGACTTATGAAACAGAAGTGGGCAGCTCCACCACTGGACGATTTCGTGGATTCGAAATGAAGACTGGAAAGTAAACAAAAAGGCTAAAAAAATAAGAATAGATGCTAAATCACAATAGTTTTATGAATCATCATTTAAGTACTTTGAAAATGTCTCGGTGGTCCAGTGGTCGGCACCCTGCTTCCGAATTAAGAAGTCGTGGGTTCGAATCCGGGCTCACACCAAAGTTTACCGATCTCGATTGGTATTGTTTTCGGTAGTTACGCGTGATAGATGTCGATGACTGACAACATACTGACAGGCTGACTGTATGGCAATAGGTTCGCCACCTATTCCATTTGGGACTTAAACGTAAGGGCTAGTTGAGACTAGTTTAGACTTATGTTATTTTGAAATATCAACACTCTTAAATCATGCTATTGATTTTACCAGTAGTATTTATAATATTTCTATCTATATGTCCTATAACTACCTAATATTAATGCATGTAGAGTTGTTTAAAGACTAAACTCATCGATATGTCAGGACGGTAAAATTAAATCGATCGCCATTAGACGCCATTAATTTTATCGATAGTATAAAATCAATTCGATTTAATTTTAATTAATCATTACCGATTTTGGGTGCTGTTTTTTTCTTTCGTCAACGGCATTAATATCACAGTGTCATATCCTCTGTTCTGTGAATTGTAGAGATTATAATTCTCTATGGTTCTCTTGCATAGTATCCGGTTGTAAAGATTATCTGTGGACAATTATAGATTAGTTTGTTCACATTATTATCTGACATATACCAGTTTAATTAATTATATTGGTAACAAATGTACCTATTTGGAGTCATGTTAAAGCTAATTGAATGGTGATTTCCTGGATCAAGTAGCACTTATTTTTCTACATAAATTGAAATATTGCTTAATTATTAAATAAATTTATTTCTACGATCGAGACATGTTCAGTCGTGTTCATGTAATACAAATTGGTGTACCTATATTGATTGACATGTCAACTGACCCATCAGTAGTTTTACCTTGCCTAAATGCTTAACTCTGTTAGAAAATTTCCAGAAACATGGTTTGGTTTTAAATAATTATCATTATAAATAAAATTCTCCATTTAGCATTCATTTACAACCTTTATGTTCTATCCCTATCTACTATTAAATCCCACTAATTGGATAACATACTATCCTACAATCCTTTAAACCATAATAACAAGAAAGTAAGAGTAGACATTAAGAAAGAAGAGAAAACAGATAGACTTTCAAGATTGCTAGCATTAAAAACCAATTTCACTGAATCATTCAGTTAATCAGTATCCTTAAACCTAAAAATGAACCTTTCCCGGTTTAAAAATTAACCGTTCCCTATCAATCCATTCAACACGTGCAGTAGCTTCACTGGTCTTTTTACAAATGAAATAGATTTCTAGAACAACTCCGCCAACTCCATAGCTAGCTACCTGTTCTAGTAATCACATAAGTGTGCGAGCGAGACGGCACTAGCGAGATGGCAATATCGACTTTCTTAGGGGTGGGGCGATGCACGCCACGCCCAACTATATATCGATCGACGTGTTGTATAATTTATTCATAATTCCCTGTTATTATGTCGTTTCGTACAAAATTTGCGTGACGTCGATGTTGAGCGGTTTAGTGATGTTGCTCACTAAATAGCGTCTTGCTGTTATGCTGAATTAATTGTAACAGGGTATTTTAGGTTCTTGATAGTGGTGAACGAACTGACAGAGATCTGTATGGAAATGAATGATTGAATGATTAAATATACTCTATGGTTTTAATATTGAAAGTAGGTACCTAGTACCTAGGCTAGTTGTAGCTACTAATTGATCCAGGGAATATACGTAGGATGCTTATTATATTATATTATGCTTATTATATGGGAAGCTAATCTAAGACGTTAAGAAAATGTATTTTTTGTACGTGATATATTATAATTACCTATACGTATATACCTGGTATTACCTAGATACTATTGCTGCCTTCATATTTCAAGAAATGATGTCATATAAGAATAATTAATTATGTTTTTTTATGAATACATGATTTGGTTGTCTTAATGTTGTAAATTTTATAAATATTTTTTTGTACATATTTTCGTAAAACTTATAATAACTGTAAACAATGATACCATCGCCGACAGGTCGCTGCTTCAATAAAAAACTATCATAAATCATAAATAAAGGCCGGTATAGGTTCCTACCTACTAGATACCTACCTACCCTTAGCTAGTAAGTAGGCATATACACTTGTTAATAAATATTAAGGTAGATATCTAAAATTAGAAAATGAATTAAACTAGGTTGATTAGTTGCTTTCTTCTGTAATAGGTATACGTACATAAAGATTGATTGCTAAGCCTACCTCATAAATTAATGACCATTATAGTCTCGGTGGTCTGGTGGTCGAGAACACGGTTTCTGAATCCAGAGGTCGTGGTTCGAATCCTGGCACTGGCTCACACCAATGACTTTTCGAAATTGTTTTCGGAAAGTTATGTGTGATAAACGATGACTGAATACTTTGTGCCCGGTATGGCAATAGGTTCGGCACCTATTCCATTTGGGACGTAAACATAACGGCGAGACGAGGCTTAACAGCCGCTGCCTATACCTTCGGGTAACAATGGCGTGAAGTTATGTTATGTGTATATCATTTATCAAGGACTTCATTAAATCCTTCAAAATATATGTAAAATAATTATATAATGTATCTGTTACATCAACAGAAAAGCTCCGGCTATCGTTATGCGTCGGCTGCGGAGGGCAGATACACGACCAGTACATCCTGAGGGTGGCTCCGGACCTGGAGTGGCACGCCGCCTGTCTGAAGTGTCAAGAATGTCGGCAGTTCCTCGACGAGAGCTGCACGTGTTTCGTGAGAGATGGAAAGACTTATTGTAAAAGAGATTATACTAGGTGAGAATTATATTTTATATGCCATACCCACCTATTCAAGCCATAGCCAAATTAGGCACAATGATCCGTTTGCCTTTATTTCCTACACCGCTAGTGACTTTTCCGAAAAGTTTTCGACTAGATATCTCGACAATGTAGGTACTGGGCATACTTATCTACCTGCGTTTCGATAGTAATAGATAAATAGTATTGTGACCAGGATTTTGAGAGGACGAGGTAGGTACCTTTTGCGGGGACAAAGCTATTAGTCTAAAGTCTTTAGATTTATTTTGCACATAGCGGTAATTATGATTAAAGAATCTTATTTATCACGTCATAGAACATAATCTCGCCTTCTTACGCCGCACAATATGTAGGTTCTAATAATCTAATATCAAACTAAATTTTAACAACTGAAAAATTCTATGTATTTTATTCCTTCAAATAATTAGGGTAAGTCAGGGGTAGTTGGCCATAGTTTTTTAAAAGTCTTATAGAAACAAAACTACACGGATGTAAGTTGTAATTATTATTTTAATTAATCTTTGAACAATAAACGAAAGGTTTTTAAACAAAACACGTATCTCTTCAAATATAATCATTCTTGAAATTAACAAAACATAAAAATCACAATTGGCCATCTCACGCAGAGTGCCTGGGAGAGATGGCCTTAGCAGTAAGGGTAAATTGGTCATCAGATATTCCTACTTTACTCCTTTTTCACCAAGCACCTCTTATTTTTGAGATCATGTTTCATCCTTTTTCCACATTTGGAACACATATTGTCGAACTCAGTACAATTTTCGTGCATCCAGAGTTTACAAATTTTGCATTGGAGGCAGTCTTCAACAAGAAGTGTTTCATAGTAATTCTCGCCACAGCCAACACAGATGTTTTCTTCTCCTCCACGTTCTTCATCTGAAACATCGCATAATACTAGTTCTTCATCATCGTCGCTACTATCAGACAATCTTTGTAACAATTTTCTTTTTCTCGGAACACTTTTCTTTATTGTTCCCTTCTCAAACTTTTTTTCTTTTTTATTAGATAGTCTTATTTTCATTCTCTTCGCCAAATAAGGAGCTTAAGACCATAGGTCCTTTCTTGTCGTTATTCTGTTTCAAACGCCATTCTAAAGTTTTTATTGAAATCTGTTACATTTCGCAGCAGCATAAACAGTAACTGATATTTCAGCATTTTTCAAAGCGATGATTGCAGCTTTTAACGATTCTTCACTCAAATTCGCTCTAGTAGCTACCGCTTTTCTCTTGTATTTATTTGGCATATGCAATAAGGTCAAAAACATTGGTCTATGTTTAAAAAATATGCAATCATTTATAGTAATAAAATACGGCTATCACACCTTGATAAAATATGGCCATCTCTCCTAATTTTCTGGGAGAGATGGCCACACCGGACCGCTGACAAAATATGCGGGCTAATGCTAAATTTTGAGGTCATAATCTAGCACGACCCATGAACCATCACGAAAGTATTAAAAATCATATCTTTTTTAGGAAATACTGCACAACTACAACATAGAACGTCAACTCTTTAATTCATTTGCATAGTTACACAAAATAAAACAACAGGAATTTATTTACTTTTAGCGTTTTTTTTCGCCAATGTTTTTGCGTGCAGGTGTTTGCACACACGTCTCAAAGCTAATTAAATCAGCGCTAGAGACATCTAGACATATTTAATGGATTTTTTTGGACTAGGCCATCTCTCCCTTAAGGCCATCTCTCCCTTAAGGCCATCTGCCCCGGAATTACCCTAGGTATGAAAAAGTAGATAAATACCGCAGTTAAGAATCTCCTCCGTGCAATTACTTAAACAGAAAGTTAAGTGATTAACTGAATTAATTGATAAATCATTGTACATTTAACACGTTAATATTTGACTAGAATAAGTGTATAGAGAAATAAAAAAAAATCCTACAGTATTTATTTTACTTAAAAACGACATTAAAACATCAGTCACAACACTAATTCCTAATTCCCAAAGAAAATATCACACGAGAAAAAAAAACATCGGGTAATCGAAAACGCGTTTATCCGGCCGAAGATGTAAACGGGAACAAACAGATATCGTATTCCCGCCGCCCGCCGCGCTGTCAAACTGACGTTTGTTTTGGCGCCAAAATACATAATGCGGAGTTGAGCTGCGTTTGTTTTCACTTCGGCACATCACAGTGAGATATTACCATTACATTTTGCTGTCCACAAAACAAATATTTATGCAGTTTCAATGAAATTTAACCCTTATGTTGATAGTAGTAAAATATTCTAGGTTATGTCAACGTTTTTGGGGATCGGGAATGGGATGTTTGTTAATGTAATTCTATATTTTAGCAGCGCCGATGGAAGGGTGAAAAGATAAACATTAGAACTATTTTAGTGAATTTCATCTTTGGTCTGTGTAGGTACTAGAGTGGCGCCCGACTTATGATTGACGTGATGTAATGCTAGCTTTTTTTTTTATTTGGAATTATTTATGGAATCCGTAAACAAGACCTAGTCTTTGGTTTTAAAACAGTAATTTTTAACTACTCACCTACTATTAGGTACCTACTTACTTAGTTTTAACTTCCATATTCTCTCATGGATATAACAATCTCAAATGATATCTCTCGTTTATGTTTCTCTGAAATAACTAAATAATTCCTTTCAATGACAATTACTATCACCGATTCACAGAAAATAGTGATAAAGATTTGGTAATAGATTCCAATATTGTGATAAAGAATTATTACAATTACTGATAGAGTAGGAGTGTTTATATTATTTGGCCTATTTGATATTATTTTCAAGAAATACTACATGAGAATTTTCTTAAAATAAGGAAATTTGAGCTTGGACGAGCCTCGTGGTGCACAGGTAAAGCTAGCGACTGCAGTATCGAGGGTTCGATCCTCACCCAAGTACAAATATTTGTGACAAGCAAGAATGTTTGTATCGCGTCTGGGTGTTTTTCTAGGTATTATAAGTACCTATGTATTATTTCAACAATTTAGATAACACCTAACTAAACTACAGTTTTTAGATAGTGATTAATCGAATTGCTGAGCTGTTTATATTGGTAAATCAGTAAGGTAAATCGCTAAAATTATGGATAGATCTGTCAAAAGCATTTTTTTTTATTACGTTCATAATTTATTCTTAATTTGATACATATAAACTAACCAACTCGGAGTACTATAAGTATTATAAACCATTTTAAAACTTCAGGGAATCGGAAACAATGTGTTTACGGTAACGGCCGGAACGACCGCATCAATCGGTAGCATACACAAACAAAACCCAAAGAAATATACTGAAATAACCATCAATAATTCTCGATTTGACACACGTGAATCAAATATTTGTTTTCATTAATTAAAAAATAAAACCATAAACAATCGTTTCCAGGAAACAATCGGGAAGTGGTTTGTTTTCAATGTCAGTAGGTAAGTGCATATCGAACGATTCGAAATGAGGCCGTTTTGAAAAAAGAACATACGTTCTCATAAGCAAACTTTGTCCTTTGGCAATTATAACCATGAGCCGTGTCGATTGGGGATTATTTTAACGTCATTCGTAAAACTACGCAATAGGAAGGGTATATAGCTACCTATATTATAGGTCTACATTTCCCTTGATTATACACATCCATCTCCGCGGCGCAGTCTCGTCAATTAGCGAAACTCAATACTTCATCCACGTATCGCGTTACTGTTTACGCGCGCCCATTCACAGATGCGCGCGCTTCTATTACCAATAGGGTAGAAAATATACCTATATATATTGTTTGGGTCATTTTAGATATTATAGAAAAATAATACATACCTATTTAGCTGATCATTTTGTAGACATGTACAGACAAAATTATTTGATAGAATACAAATCATGAAATCATTAGGTAAGTTGGATTGTTTTTATATCCTAATCTCAGGAACAACAGGATTGATTTGTATAAAAACATATATTTTAATGGATGGCCCATTTATCGAGGAAGGCTTTGGGATATATCATAACGCTGATTAATAACTGCGGAGCATATATCATTTTTAGTGGTAAAATGTAAATATAAATTGCAAATTTGGAATAGACATGGCGTGAAGATGCAATTGTGTTGTTCCTGTACAAATCGATAATCGCAACGAATGCGAATTGATACGAAGTGATCACAATCAGTTTAAAAAATGAATATTAGATTGATAGATAGACTTTTTTATCTGTACACCTTATAAACTAAAAAGGCATACTCTATGGTAATTAAATATATTTATATTGATTTTAAAAGAATACATCAGTGAGAATTAAATTAGGCACCTAATTAAAAATATACTGACGACCATAATGCTAAAAGTAATTTCTTCCAGGCAACATTTGGACAGACATTAGTAAATGCAGGTGTTTAAAGAAGATAAAAATTACTAAGAATTATTCTAAACATATACCTAAGAATATTAATAATTTTAAATTTACATAACGAGAATGAAATTTACAAGTAGAAAAGAAAGTATTTTATAAGTTTAATCACTGCGAGTAGTAAACAAATACTTACGTGATTATTTAAAAGGCAATAAAACTGGCCGAATATTATTTTAAAATCAAAGGAAATATATTATCTATCAATATCTGTTTATTTATTAACAGAAGGTTATAGATTTCCGCTGATAATGTTAGCACACCACGGATTGTAATTAATTATAAGTATATAAAGAAATATTGATATTGATTGATTTCAATTTGAAAATCAATGTGCAAACTTGATATTAATCTGAAAAAATCTCTGATGAATTATCTCATCGGTAAATCAACAGACTGTAATTTCGAGGTCGGCGGGTTCGATACCCACCTGAGTACAAAAATTTATGACAAGCATGAATGTTTGTATTGCGTCTGAGTGTATTTCTATATGCATTATACGTGCATGTTTCTACAAGAAAAAGTAGTATATATGTATTAATATCTCTTATCTAGTTTCCATAACACAAGCATTTTAGTTTCTTAGCTTAGAACTAGATGGCGCTGTGTGTATAGTAGCCAAAAATATACAAACTTTGGTAAGAGTAAACAACAAAATTTGTTGTTTACCCTTAGAACTAGATAATGCTCTATAATGCACATAAAATAAACCTATTATACAACTAAATAATATACAATATTGGGCATCTGTTTCCCGATAAGTCTTAACAGTGGTAGAGTCTTGCAGTTCGCTACATTAATGGGCCGGCTCGACCGGTGAAATACCACGACCTTTCGAAATATCGGCGTGAAGTGACTCATGCCGCGTTTCGTTCGGTGAGAGAGGTATCTGGAGGCCCGATCCCCTTTCCTCTCCTACTCCCTTAAAGGACGGCAACGCACCACTGTGTTCATGGGCGGTGAGAACTTACTTACCATCAGGTGACCCACTTGCTCGTTTGCCCTCCTATACCATCAAAAAGAGTCCTTATTATGCCTAGTCTGTTAAGAAAATCAATAGATTATATTATCTACAGATACCTACTAAAGATATATTAATATTTTATATCATACTAATTTGAAAATTACTGAATACCCGAATATACAACAATGATAAGCAAACATAATAATATATTACAATCTATTTACCTGTAGTCTATAGGTAGCTATAACAACATAACCCTACCGTTGCGTATAGCAAAGCTTTTAGCGGAATTGCCTCGGGGGTGGTGGGGACCGTTTCCACCCCGGTCGATGAACCACCCCATCGGGGTGGGTTTTAAAAATACATTCCTCCGGCATCTCGGTCTGTATCAGTTTTATGTTTCTCATCATTGATGTCAATCGAACAACATCATATATTGAATACCAATGTCTTTTAGAAATTGTAAATTCTCTTAATGGTTGTGAATGTTGTGACAAGAGAATCATTTGTATTTTTGTAACTTCACGTACAATTTTTCTATCCGAAAGTGTCGGCAGCGGTTGTAACACATTGATTCGCCGAATTTGTACCTTCCAAATGGAACAGGTGGCGAACCTATTGCCATACACCGGGCACAGAGTTGTCAGTCATCGATATTTATCACACATACCTATCTTCTAAAAATAGTTCCATAAAGTCGTGGGTGTGATAAAATCCCGAGGCTTCTTGATTTAGAAGCCTGATCGGCAGGTGACAATACATTGTAATGCCAATAATTTTTATCTACAATTTACTTTATTTCATAAATAAAGAGAGTGATTTATAGGCCAATAAGCAAGAAAGGGTTATAGATAATGTAGTTGTTCATTTAATTAAGTCTTGGAACAATAGGTAGTTACTTTATTATAATTGAAATTATATATCTTATATCTTTAAACGAGCAATTCTTGTATATATATATGTATATATATATGTATATTAATTGGAACTCGGAATCGGCTCCAACGATTTTCATGAAATTTAGTATATAGGGGGTTTCGGGGGCGATAAATCGATCTAGCTAGGAATCATTTTTAGAAAATTTCATTTTATCTTATATCTTTAAACGAGCAATTCTTGTATATATATATGTATATATATATGTATATTAATTGGAACTCGGAATCGGCTCCAACGATTTTCATGAAATTTAGTATATAGGGGGTTTCGGGGGCGATAAATCGATCTAGCTAGGAATCATTTTTAGAAAATTTCATTTTATCGTGTTTTATCGATAATCAACTTAAACATCAACTTACTTTTTGGAATTCCTGACATCTATTGGCGAATGCTATAATTATTTTAAATTGTGAGCAACTAACTTGCTTTAACGACAACAACACTAAAGCTATTCCAGCAGATGGCGTTGTTTATAAAAAAAAAGAAAATACCGAGCAAAGCTCGGTCATCCAGATATTGAATTTATAATAAGAGCAATTATAATAATTATTGGTAATTATTCTTGAGTTATAGAGGGACTCGAGTTCAAAAGTAGGTACCTATGTAGGTATGATTGATGATTGATAGCAATATTCGTCTAATAAAATATATGCAAGATTGATTAAGCAGATATACAATGCAAAAGCGGATGGATTTAAAAATCGAGGACGGCCAAAACACATATTCCATGACCAAATAGAACGTGTTCTGGAGGAAGGTGGTTTTAGGAGCCTCAAAAATCGACGTACGCGAAAAGAGTTATGAAATTCAACGAAGCGAGTGAGGCGTGTAAGAGTCGTGCCTTATGGCGCTCAGCTCATTCTCTTTGCCTACACCGCAAGAGATTTACGTATGTATGTGAAAATGTGAATGAATATTTGTCTGATTTTATAGGAAATGATGAAATATATATTTTTTTGGTCTAGCCAATTTATGATCTCGACTAAGGGGGTTTTAATAGATACCTACCTAGTAGATAACTTTTCAGAGTAGTAGTATTATTCACATGTAGTTATCTAAATCAATTATGATATTTTTTTTATTTATTTATGTTTGTGTTATATATTCTCGCAGTTAAGACGAACCTGACGTCACCCGCTAAGTTAAATTGCGTCACGTCACTTAGGGTACACAGTGTCAAAAAAAATCACACATGTACAAGCGTAAAAACTATCTTATCTTTTTATTTTTAATGAGAAAAGGGGCAAACACGTAGACAGATCAACTGATAGTACCTAAGCGACTAGAGCCTTACATCAGCACCATCGAGGTAATCACAGCTGCATGGCTTGATTTTAAGGGATTGAACATCTGGAGAGTGTTATCAAACGAAACGCAGCACAAGCCACTTTACGGCGAATTTTTAAAAGTTCGTAAAGATTTGCATTTTGTATGTAATGAATAAACTCAAAAACTACTGGAACTATTTCAAAAACTCTTTCACAATTGGAGAGTTGCATTCACCCAGACCCACCAACCAACATAGGCTATATTTAATCACCATAGTCATCGCCATTTTCTTTGTAGGTACGCAAGTAATACCGCGAGACGGAAAGCAATGTTATGTAAAGGTAAAAATAAAAAAAACAGACGCGCGTGCATGAAAAGAGTTATAAAAGTCAAAGCAGCGAGTATTGCGTGTAAATCGTGCCTTATGATGCTCTATTCTCTCCGCCTATCCCGCAAGGCATTTGGCGTAAAGTTATAAATGTATATGAAGGTAATGGAGATCATTCAAATAATTATAATATTTTGTTGCCAGGTTATTTGGAACAAAATGCGACAAATGCGGTGCATCGTTCAGCAAAAACGACTTCGTGATGCGAGCCAAAACGAAAATTTATCACATCGATTGCTTCAGGTGTTGCGCGTGCGCTAGACAACTTATACCAGGTATACCTACCATCATGTTCTTTCGCCAGCAACTCTATAGACATGACATGATTTAAATAACTTTATCTTAGTTTAATCCATCGATCCATGGTGTCTATGGCCAGCGTGTTGAAATGTCACAACTCATAAATAAAACAAACAGTCCCATTATTACCGAGGATGAAATTTCTTTCGACATGCGGAATCATTACGTTAAGTCCCAAATGGAACAAGGTGGCGAACCTATTGTCATACAACGGGCACCAAGTTGTCAGTCATATAATAGGTTGGGGAAAAAGTATTTTCGTATTTTTGTATGAAAAGTCAAGACATTTTTTTCAAAGTTTATTTACATTTATTTACAATATATATGTACCGTTTTGTTGAATAACTTTCTGCCATTTTGTGGGCAGAGACATTATCCCGTTACTGTAGAAACTTTGGGACTTCTGATAAAAAAAACGGGACAAATAGTTTTGGCAGTCCTCTCTTGAGGTCAACCTTACAGAACCTAAAGAATTCTGAAGAGACCGAAACAGGTGAAAATCTGAAGGCGGCAAGGTCAGGGCTATATGGTGGATGCACTAGGACCTCCCAGTCGAACTCTCTTAATTTTTGCTGAGTGGCTAAAGATGTGTGTGGTCTAGCGTTATCGTGATGAAAGACCACACCCTTCCTGTTGATCAATTCCGGCCGTTTTCTCTCGACTGCTTCCTTTAATCTCATCAGTTGCTGGCAGTAAAGATCAGAATCGATGGTTTTGCCGGACGGTAAAAGCTCATAATGAACAATGCCCTTCCAATCCCACCATACACACAGCATCACCTTATTTCGTGTTAGGCCAGGTTTGGCCACAGTCTGTGAAGCCTGGCCAACTTTCGACCACGACCTTTTTCGCACGTTCTTGTCGTACGTGATCCACTTTTCATCGCCAGTTATCAATCTCTTCAAAAACGGCTCGGTTTCATTACGTCTCAATAATGAATCGCAAATGAGTACACGGTTCATTAAGTTTCTTTGAGTGAGCTCGTGTGGCACCCAAATATGGAGCTTTTTTGTATAACCAGCTTTCTTCAAATGGGTCAAAACTGTTTTGTGGTCAATTCCCAGTTCTTCAGCTACATCGTAACTACTAATATGCCGATCTTGCTCCACTCTTTCAAAAATGGCGTCCATTTTATTCGTAACAGGGCGACCAGAGCGAGGTGCATCTTTAACATCAAAATTTCCGGACCGAAAACGTTTGAACCAAATTTGTGCTACTCTTACTGACACTGCATTAGGTCCATAAACATCACAATTTTTTTTCACTGCTTGAGTTGCATTTTTGCCTTTTTTATAATAAAATTTTAAAATGTATCGAATTTCTTCATTAGATTCACTCATTTTTACGGAGAGAAAAACAAATGAAAAATAGCGGGAAACAACTTTTTTTTATTTTTTTCTTTTCTTTATAATGTAACCTTTTTAATGTTACCAAAACCAGCCAGACACAAATAGTACAGTCAAAGAAATTTTATAATAAGTTTATACCTACGTTATGCGAAAAGACTTTTTCCCCGACCTATTATTTGGTACATGGTCATATATATTTATCACAGATAACTTCCGAAAAGTATTCCGAGAAATCATTAGTGTGGGTCTGGTATCGAACACGCGATTTCTGAATCAGAAGCGGGGAAATCGACCACTGGACCGAGACTTTTTTAAATCATTTAAATCCTTTAATTTATTTTACCAACATTTAGGATAGCTTGTAAAAAAACACCTGATTCTTCTCCCTTTAAAATGTTTAATAAGTAGTTACTTTTTAGTTATTATAATGTTAATATCATTATCATTACATAGTATAAAACAAAGTCACTTTCCGCTGTCTGTCCCCTTATATGCGCATATCTTTAAAACTATACAACGGATTTTGATGCGGTTGTTTTAGTAGTTAGAGGGTGTTAACGGGGTGGTTTTGATCTATAATTCATGTATAGTGTAGTGAAAAAAAGTGATAATTTTCAAGATTTAGAACTTTAATCGCAAACGCTGCCTGAACCCTAAGTGATAAATCAAAACACGGTACTACATTATTATACATCTTTTAAAGGTCTACAAAAAAGTCCGCGAGGGCATATGTCTATCTCTTAGGGATGACCATTTTTATTTTTTTTACTTTTTACGAGAAATAATGAAATAATTACAGCATTAATTTTCATCCAATTGCCCCCGACGACCCTCAATAGGACAAAACAACTGCTGGTCCTCTGCAACTTGCATCCATTGGCCTCCCGCGGATTTTACAAGGTCGTCCGTCCACCTAATGGGGGTACCCGTACCAGTTCGTGGTCACCACTCGAGAACCTTTCTACCCCAGCGGTACTGGGTTCATCGAGTGATATTGCCTGCCCATCTCCAATTCAGCGTGATAACCTTACGGGGTATGTCGGTCACTGCCAGATATCTTGTCTATCTCCGTATTGCGGATTTTATCTCGCAGAGAGATTTCTAGCATAGCTCGTTCCATAGCACGCTGAGCAACCTTCAGCTTCGTCATGAGACAAACATTCAGAGATCACGTCTCTCGATGGCAGTGCCTTTAGCCAAACACGGCACTCCCATTCTCCCACAGCGAGCAAACTAGCACGCTCAGCAGCACCCACAGAACCACTAATAAGTGATTCTTTTAAGATGGCGCAGACCGAGTCGTCCCATTGTCTCTAGGAAAATGGGTTGATCAGTAAATTAGAGTGTGGATAGGCCAGTTTCCAGGTATTTACTGCGTCGGTCTTGCTTATCACTTCATAATTACTCAGTGAGCGTGAGAGTCAGCGATTTAAGCGCCACCGTTAAATTTTTCTAGAAGCTTTGCGCTTTTAAAAAGTAAGCTTCGCTTTTATTTGGCGATTTCTATCTCTTGCAACAGAGCTATTGGCATAATTTGCAGTATGCTTTTCCCAATATTTGTATTGACCTGCGAATTGATTATAACCTTGTAGTGGATATCTGATGCTGATATCACGGATGATACAGGTAAAAATTAATCTAAGTGAGCGGGGGCGACATTTTACAGTTTGTGCCCTGCCTGAAAAAAAATGAAGATCCGGGGCTGTTAAGTGTCTTAGATAGATTGTGCATGTAATATAGATGATCCTGGCCCTTTACAGCATGCAATTCAAACAAATATTTTCGAAGATATTGCAGTATTAACAGCGGGACAGCAGTTATTACTTTTGATGCGGAACAAAGTTCGCCGGGTCAGCTAGTCTGTTATAAAAATAAGCTTAAAAGCTAGAACATTATACTCAAGCTCACATCTAAATATATAATTGATAAATAACATAATCCAATTTCTCGTAATCCCTAAGCTTATGGACATATAAGGATAAAAGGCAGTTTATATAAATATTTACATTTTGTCCCGACAGGTGACGAATTCGCGTTACGAGAAGGTGGCGCTTTATATTGCAGAGAAGACCACGATGTATTAGAAAAAGTAAGTAAATGTCTAATTGGTACTATTACTTACTTACTAATATTATTATTGAACAGTGGTAGTCTTGCAGTACGCTGCATGAATGGGCCGGCTCGACCGGTGAAATATCACGACCTCTCAGAATATCGGCGTGAAGTGGCTCGTGCCGCGGTTCATCCGGTGAGAGAGGTATAAGGAAGCCCGATCCCCTTCCCCCTCCCTTTTCCCTTAAAGGACGGCGATTCACCACGGTGTTCATGGGAGTTTGCACTCCTCTGCAAAAAATCCAAAAATCTTTCTCACTTATTGGCAAAACTATTGTATGAAAATTACATAATTGTTTTTAATATAAATACTTAATCAAATAATCTCATTAAATGTTATCAAAATTTATTAAAATTTGACTCTCTTATATATATATATATATATACACTATTTTTGTATAAGTGAGTGAAATTAAATGATTACTTAATATTTTATTTTAATTATTGTCTGTTTTTCCGAACAGAGTGCGAACACAACAGGCGCCTCAAGCAATCCAGAAAGCAACAATAACACAACCTTAAGTAATAACAACTCCCATCATCCACACGAACTTGGATCTATGTCTGGTGAGTAGAGAGTCACTATTTTTATTAGTCAAATACAGGCCATGTAGGTACTAGGTACCACTAATAATAATAAGTACCTACGACTTGTTCTTTTTTTGAATTATTTTGAATCTTTTTTATTTTCTTATTTGTTTTTTCATCTTTTGAAAATAGAATGTAATTGCGCATTAACTCATTGCACAGCTAGTCTTTTTAAAATAACTATCTTTACATCGACAGTTATAATGATGATCATTCAAAACATCTGAAAAACCATTCGATGACTGTCCAAGTGAAGAGACAACACTGTATTGGATCGAAAAGAAAAAATTATATGAAAAAAAAAAACTTTAAAATCAAATTAGTTGTATCAAAGTATGTTAGGTACCTACCAACTTTGAATTTAGGCGCCACATATTGAATAAAATGATTTTTCTTTAACTAAACCCTATCTACGTCATACAAACACACCGCATGTATTCAAGGAAAAACAGGACAAACATTCTTAAAGGTGATAACGCACGAATCCGTGGCGCTATATTAGTGTTTTTAAAAAAAAACGTCAACCAATATTAGATCTATATTATCATATTGTTACATGCGATTATCGCGGTATCAGTACAAATTCAAGTATTCGATAATCGTTTCGCGATCGTGCCGTGATTCGGTGATAACACGTTTGATGTGCGCCGACAAAGACGCCGACGCGTTTGATAACGCCGAACATAGTTTTACTCGCTTGTTGGTTTTATCGGTTAATTAAATTTTTTTGTTAAATCTTATGTTACGCTACGCTTTTGTGTCAAACAGTTATACAGAGTTTAATGTAGGCTATCTATGGTTAAATCAATACAGAATCGATTTAACCCATTCGAAATTAACAATTTTATGTGACAGCAGTCATGACGTGCAGATAAAACCATCTTTTTTATCACTTTTATCTCCAAGCATGTTAATTTAAGATTTAAATTTACTTTACGGCACATACTTACCATCAATTTATATCTTCTATTTTATCTATTCATGTCTATAGAATATATATTTGTTTGTTTATGCTGAACTTATAAGATAAGAACAGTTGGAAAAATTTACAACTTTTACAAACGAGGAATTAATATTAGGTATTATGGGATTATTTTAAACTAGCAGACCGCGCGAACTTCGTACCGCTATATTGTATGTAGATACCCGCCTCACGGTGTTACTCGCGTACAAACAAAATGTCGATGACGACGATGATTACACATAGCATATGTTACTCAGTGATAATGTAGCTTTCGAAAGTAAAAAGAATTATTAAAATCGGTCCAGTACTTTTTGAGTTTATTCGTTAAATACAAAAATACAAATCTTTCCTCTTTATAATATTAATATTATTATTAGTGTAGAAAAATATGATATAGGTACCAAAAGAAATAACAACTTGCTTTCTATATTTTCCTTAAAATCGTATCATATATAGCATTGGAATGAATTAGAGGGGGCAGTACTTAATATATAGGTCCGTAAGACCCGACGAACTTTGTTCCGTATCAATTTCGGATTTATCACTTTTTCTTTACTATGTCATACATGAATTATAGATGAAAACCACCCCTAGATAAAAAAACCGCATCAAATTCCTTTGAGTAGTTTCAAAGATATGCGCATATAAGGGGACAGACAGCGGTAAGTGACTTTGTTTTAAACTATGTAATGATGATTATTACTTAAAAATCTGGGCTATTACCTACTGGTCTATAAAAATGAGTGGTGTTTTAACGAAGGTACTTGTACAAGTTGATATATGGATCCGCACCAATAAATACTAGCCTATTTCACCGTCACAACCAGGAGATTTTATTTTAACACTATGAAAAATATATTTACAAACTAATCTTCATAAGTATATCCACATGTTTAATAATGTAATGTATTGGCTGGCACAATGTCCGATCTGTCCACCCTTTAAACTAAATTAATTATGCGTGATTATAAATGTACAAAGCACAAAAAGGATTACGAAGGTGTCAAATGGGGATGGAGTGGACACTCCGCTAAGCCGGGATGATAACAGATCCTACTTTACTATTGTATGAAGTTATACATGTAGATATGTACAATGTACATATTTAAAATTTAAATTCATATTATTATATATATACCAATTTAAACTTGAAAGTGTGTGGCAACTGGCCTGAGCGTTGGTAGGTGACCACCGTGCTCTGGTATAGCTTCCAAAATAATGTAACAAGTCTGTAAATATCAGCAAAATTATTATTATAAAATATGGCAGTGTTACACTATTAAGACCCGGTAATTGCCGTCTCAACGACAATACTCTACTACCAATCCTCTTCAATCACTGCGTACCAGCAATGCTAACCGTATTATGATTAGTTAATTAACCAAAAGTATTTCATGAATAATGTAAAGATGGCGCCACTGTGTTCACGCTCAGACATATATTAGTTAGGTTTTAACAATAGTTAGAAACAAATCACCATGACTTTTCAATTTCTCGGAATGATGTATCGGGTTTCGTTTCACTGTTCCACTGTTAAATAAAACAATAAAAAAATAAAATAAAATTTGTTAATTGTGTATATATAAATATGACTGATATGTGATAACATTATGCCCCATACTCAGCGATAGGTACCGCCATCTAGCTCATTTGAGATGTATTAATTTGGCAAGTCGAGGCTTTGAGAATAAATATATTTTAGCGCCCCCATTTGTTCACCTATTTAAAAACCACTATAACTTCAAATTCAATTAATTAATTATTGTGACCTATATATATTAACGGAGAATTCTAAACGAAACTTTTACTATAACCCGCAACTTGAAACCTGAGGGCAGCAGGTAACATACAACGGCGCTTAGGTCTCAAGTTAACTCTTACGGGCTCCACCTGCCAATAAGAATGATTATTGAAACGCAACTTTATAGCATTAAAACAGAGTATCTTTTATTAAAAATAAAACTAAAATACTCTATTCTTATATAAAAACGAATGTGAAGGATGAATATGATGCTGTTTTATAAGTTTGTTCTTTGTTGATATCAGGTTCCAATTTACTCAAGAATAGTTGCAAGTCGCCACGTTCGGTAACAAGCACACGATTTCTCTTTTTAGTAAGCAGTGTTGTCATAGCACTAAATCCACGTTCACCCACGTTCACTTAGGATAAGCTCGCTGAAGTGGCAATGGGCTGGTCATATATGCCGAAGAACCGACGGTAGATGGAGTAAGAAGGTCATAGAGTAGAGACCGCGTCTGGGTAAACGTAGTGTAGGACGCCCACCAGACCGATGGTCAGACGACCTCAGAAAGGCTGCTGGAAAAGACTGGATGCGGAAGGCAGAGAATCGGATGTTGTGGCGCAAATTGGGAGAGGCCTATGTCCAGCAGTGGACTGCAATAGGCTGATGATGATGATGAATAAACCTCACGTAAGACAACAACAATGCTTCATTAGTTGGTAAAGCGGACTCATCGAACTGAATTGAGAATTGACTTGACCTTAGGGGATCGCACAATGATTCTTCAATGCCATTTCATCAATTCGTCTTTGTACAGAATTATTACTCAAAGGAATTTCTCGGATAATATCTGCGGTTATTACTTCATTTATTGCTGGCAATATTAACTCTTCTCTGATGTTATGTGGTTTGCCTTTTTGAGCAATTAACAAAGAGATATTGTACGAAGCT
Organism: Euproctis similis; assembly: GCA_905147225.2. Classification (NCBI taxonomy): domain Eukaryota; kingdom Metazoa; phylum Arthropoda; class Insecta; order Lepidoptera; family Erebidae; genus Euproctis; species Euproctis similis. The sequence continues at coordinate 15,006,282 of LR990106.1, forward strand.
CGAAGTCGTCATCTTGCTTAGCAGCCGCCGAAAATACTTGGCTGAGTATTATGCTTCTTCTTTAGGTCTTGAAAATATGATACATTCTTGTCTTTCTTATCTGGATGCATTTTATTCAAATGATCTTGCAGTCTTGAAGGCTTCATTGCTTCATTCGTAAATGTTTTTAGACATAGAAGACACAAAGACGACGATGGGCTCGAGGGATTTTCAATGAATCAGAATTTAATATATCCGACATTATTTTGCTTTGAGAATTACATTCAACTTCGCGAGTAGTGTAGAGGAGGCGTAAGTACTGCCCATCTATTGCGCGCGAAACCACAAGTGAAAATAAAATAAATAAATAATTACATTGTTTATATAGGAATGCTTAAGCAGCAGCACGCACCGACAGGAATAAAGCAAACATGCATAAACTCGTTCATCTCATTCGACGCTCAATCGTACTCAACAAGTCCGAACAAGTATTCAATGTACCAGCCGACTGATACAGGAATGCAGAATTCGGGTTATATATCAAATACTTGTTAAAACATGATAGATATCTACGAGTATCTACTAATAACTATTAAAATGCGAAAGTGTGTCTATTGCCTTTTTATTTGTTTGTTGTGTCTACTTTCATTACGAAACGGAGGGACCGATTGACATGATTTTAATTTTTTGTATATTCAAGAGCAATCCTTTAATTCATATTAGTTGATGTTCACAAGTTGTTGTTGAGAGTCGAGAGCTCATGCAGTCGTTGTTTAGGAGGCCTCCTAGCTAAATAAAATTACAAATTACCCCCCAGGCCTCTGCACAACGCCCCCATTTTCTTTCTAGGTCTCTTACCGCCACCCTTGAGACCTGCAGCGCCCACAAGGGGGCCTTATCGCCCACTTTGGGAAAGACTGGTCTACACCATGGTATTGCATGAATTATTTAAGCGTTATGTAATTATTATAATTAATAGTGCAATGCATTAGTATCTTTGTTCATCATTATGTGTCTTCTTGTCCACAGATTCAGGTAGTGAATCTGGATCACACAAGAGTGGCAGAGCGCGCACCACTGCAGCAGCAGACGGGAAACCAACCCGAGTGAGAACTGTCCTCAATGAGAAACAGTTACATACACTGAGGTAAAATACTTCTTTAATTGATCAGTTAATCAATCACATAATTAACGATATCGGAGACCAAAAAAATACGAATAGTCAGTGGGTATCAATTGGCTGTTTACGTTTTGTTTATTTCAAAAAACAACATTTCCAGAACATGTTACGCTGCCAACCCTCGGCCCGATGCGTTGATGAAGGAACAGTTAGTGGAGATGACGGGTCTCAGTCCGCGCGTCATCAGAGTATGGTTCCAGAACAAACGGTGCAAAGACAAGAAGAAAACCATTCAGTTGAAAATGCAAATGCAACAAGAAAAGGTGGGTAATTGATTTTCTTTTATAAAAAAACTATATTTTCATAAATTAACTTGCAACTAAATATTTTATGCGTAATTTTTTTGGACTGAGTGTGTTGTGCGTGTTAAGCCTTAAGTTAAGGCTTTAACGTTTGGATGGATTTTAGCTTTAATAATAGTAACATTTCATCAGTATTTTCTTAAGAATGAAAGATAATACGCTATATTATTATCCGTAAATATCCATGGGAACGAAAATTAGTGACATTCTCATATGCTTTTTTAAATACTTATTAATTTATTATTTTATAGATAGATAAGTAATACTTACATGTAGAACCCAACCCAGACCTCTCTCTTGTTAAAGGTGATATCTTATCCTCATTTGCAACAGGAAGGCCGACGGCTCGGGTACATGTCTATGGGAGTACCGCTGGTAGCTGGCTCCCCAGTACGTCATGAGCCTGCGGGCTCACTTGCACTTGAAGTGACGGCATATCAGCCTCCATGGAAAGCGCTCTCAGACTTCGCCCTACACGCTGATTTGGATAGAGCGCCCCAACATACTGCTGCTTTCCAACAACTCGTTAATCAGGTAACATAACACCATATTTATAATCATCCAAAATAAAAAATATGGTTCTCAATAAAAAATAAAATTTCTTATTCTTGAAAATTTTCGTCCTGATTTGAAATAAAAAAATATTTACATTCAAATATTTTTTTCTTTAATTCCAGATGCATGGTTATGACATCCCTAATTTACCACCACCCCGCGCCCCGCATGGCGAAGACAACTACGTCACTTACCTGGAGAGCGATGACAGTTTGCCACCATCACCCTAGTGTCGCCTCACTTAATTTAATCAACACATTAAATGTTGACACGATTTATCTCTGACGATTTAATCGCCAGTTCACTTGCTGCACTAAAACTTTTATGCTGAAAAAAAATTCGTCGATTATTATAGAATCGCGACACCAACACAAATGCTTTTAGTGTTGAAACAATTAAAATCCAGCGAAATGTCGTCTCAATTATTATCAGTATTGACAAACAGAGTGTACAACGAATTAAGTGTCGCGTCACTTATTGCAAGATACCTGCTTGTTGGTTTAAATTTGTAAATAGTGTCATCTGAATTAATAGAAGCTTTAGAAAAAAAATGCAAATCAAATATTTTTTTGTTACTGGCCATTAACAAATCAAGGATGAACATCATGATCATTCTATAAAAAAAAGTTTAAACATGTACAGCGAGCCTTTTGACACATTTGACAGATTTGACAGATCTGATATATCTACCTGTTTTATGAAAATAAATATGAGATGATACTGATACAAATATTAGATTATTTATACGGGCGTGTAATTTAGGAGCTATATCATGACTTGGATTTAAGAATCTAACAGAAATATATTAAAAAAAAGATATTCGTGTTGTTTTCTTTAATGATAATGGAGAATTGGTCCGTGTACCTTAATAATTGTATTTCTTAAATAATTTTAATCATATCATCAACGTCATAAAGATTGATCGTAACTGCGAATGATGGGATGGTTGCAAATACTTTGAGTGTAGATATTTATTTATATGTCTCGTAAGTCTTTGAACAATACATAGAACCTGATGTTTAAACGGTAGGCACTGATGTGTCAGCGACCTTGGACAGCCAATAATATTTCTCAATTATATTAAAATTTTGCCTAAATTTTTAACTTGAACTTGACAGACATCAAATTGACTATCTTAAATAAATTAGTGCTATGTAATAACACCCCAAAGAAATAAATAAATTTAATTCTGGAATTATGAAAATTTCTAATTGTAAAAAATATCACGTAATTAATGGACAATCCCTTAAAAACATTATTCATTTGTTACGTAAAACACCTATATATTTTCAATATTTTCGCTGTAAAATTACGATATCTAATTCTATCTGTAAGCTGTTTAAAATTATCAGTAAATTATTATTCAAAAACTTAAATAAAATTAAATATTTTATTTGATGTTTTACCATTAGTTAATTATTGCAATGACTATCTACGAAAATCGTTAAACATTTATATAACTTTACATTTTGCTAAATTTTAATGTTTTTCTTTTCATTATTATTATTTTCTAATGATCTGTTAGTACTTTGTAATGTAAATAGAAATTGTAAATAATAATGTGTATAAATATATTATATGTAATTATTTACTTGAGTAATAATATTGTTAGGGTTTAAATGTAAGTTTTATGTCGATGTAAAAAAAAAATAGTCGTTTTTATACATACTACTAACTACATTAAACAATATTATTTTCTGTATTTTAAATATTATAAAAAAAATATACTTATCTAAAATGATTGGTTGTAAGCTAGCCTTTAGGATATTTTTATTATTATTAAACAAAACTATTAAATTAGCTGTTAGCAAGAGTCCTGACCTCATAGTGACCTCATCGCCACTATTTTTATTAGGTATCTACTTTTTTGTCTGACAATTTAATCGGAACGACGTAAGCGAATTTGAAGTAAGTTATAAATTATTATTTTGACAGTCTATTATAAGAATATTGACATCCTAGAGGTTAGCTTTTTATTTTAGACAAGTGTGAACAAACAATTTCTATTTAAAAAAAAACCACAAATTTAATTTATTCAGTAGTTAGACGCAATGTATTTAGATTGTGAGTATATATAATAATAAAAAAATATTCAGTACATTGAGTTGTATTATTTTTAGCTCTTTCTTTTATTTTTATATTTATATAAATAGGTAGGTAACAACTATTTGATAGGAGCACAAATATTTGCATATATCTTAATATTTAGTCACGTATTTAGAGAACTAGAGAACGAAATTACAAATCCTAAAAATCTCAACGAGTCTTTAGGTACTTAGCGTCTTATTTTCGTTCGAAATATATAAATTTAAATAAATAATGCTATTTAAATGCTAAAGAGTTATCCAATGTCCAGTCGCCATTAGGTATTTAACAAACTGAGTTGTGTTGACCGGACTTGACCGATGTCGTTGTTGAGAGAAAATTCGTTCCGTTATAAGTACTCATACTCATAACTATAATTTAGCTGTATTTTAACTTGAAACTACTGCAGTATCCAAACACAACATTCCTACCATCCGTATCCACGGCTGCAAATAAGATGATAAGAACGTGCTTTCAGTATTTTATTTTGTAAGCAGTTTGAATAAGAAAAATATCATTTTTATTTGTTGTGCTAAGATGAATACAAACCAACATGGTAAATTTAAAGAGGTTATTATTTTATTTTTGTGTTATACAAGGACCATACGTAGCATAAGTTCTCTGCATAACTACTGTAGGTGAAGATCCATAATTGAATAGCTATACCGGCTTAGCCATTACCGTCTATATATTTGACTAGCAGACCGCGCGAACTTCGTACCGCCATATTTTATACATTTTCACTAAAAAGATTATTGCCGCAATCATATTAATACCCCAAAGCTTTCCTCATAAATGGACTATCTAACACTAATATTTATTTCAATTCAAGTTCTTGATACATACATACATAACTTCAGGCCAGATCCCGTGCGGGGTAGGTGGAGAGAACAAAGGGCCATAAGGCACGATTATTACACACCTCACTCGCTTACCTGTTGATATTAGCGACTAACAACCAAGATATATTATGGTGATAATATTATCAATTTTAATCAACACTTTATAAGTAATATTAATAGAATGTCAGGGACTTAGTCCGAAGCTTTTTGTCAACTTTTAGTTTTTTTATACTACTTAAACCTTTTTTTTTTATTTGGTCATTGTCTTTCTACAAAAAAAAGACCGGGTAACCACATGTTTTAACCAGCATGTGTTTTTTATAATTTAAATGGTGTCGATTTGGCACCTTGGTATTACTCTTATCAAAATAAATTCACTACATTTTAAAAGAGATCACGATATTAAAAATGTTAATAGATGGGCAACTCTATGTGGTATGCTGAAGACCGTAAAGTCTTTATATTTTAGCAAAATACGCCAAGTCGAGGTGCGTGGGTATATCTTGCGCTTCGTCCATTTATATGAAGTTGCAATATTGTAAAGAATTAAAAATAGTATTATCATATCTGCTTAGAGAAGTAACTGTGAACTAACGCTAACTTTGACCCAGGACTTTGGTTACATAGATAAAATATTTTTAAATAGTAAGTTCGTTTTAGTTATTTAGATCACATTAAAGGAATTAGGTACTCTTAAACAGACAGTGGTAGAACCAAGCAGTTCGCTGCATGTATGGGACGGCTCGACCGGTGAAATACCACGACCTCTCAGAAGATCGACGTAAAGTGGCTCATGCCGCGTGTCGTTCGGTAAGAGAGGTACCCGGAGGCCCACTCCCCTTTCCCCATCCTTTCCTTTCCCCTATCCCTTAAAGGTCGGCAACGCAACAGTAACATTATATGTGTTGCTGGTGTCCATGGGCGGCGTTCATTGCTTACCATCAGGTGACACGCCTGCTAGTTTGCCCTCCTATCCCATAAAAAAATTACAACTTTTAGGGTTTCGCGTTGCATATTACATAAATATAATGAACGGGAAATAACGCCACACGTTTAGGTAAACAAATAATCCAAAAATATATAAAAATCTAATTTACGTGTCTTAATAGACTCGGAAATCATCATCATTTAGCAGACCGTGCGAACTATGCACCGCCATATTATGTATATACATTTATAACTAAAATTTATTGTCCCACTCTTATTAATAACTTAAACTTTCCTCAATAAATGGACTCTCTAAAACTAATATTTTTCAATCCAAACCCTACTGGTTCCTGATACATACATACATAAATTCTCGCCAAATTCCTTACGGGGTAGGCAGAGAGAACAAAGTGCCAGAAGGCACGATTATTACACGCCTCACTCGCTTAGCTAGTATGTATTAGCGTACTGACAGCCAAGACATTGATAGTAATTACAACTTCAAAGAAAGCTTTATTAGAAATGCCACTTATGAACAATGAATATAGCAATGAACTTGTCCCAAGCTTTTTGTCAACCTTTACTTTTTTTTAATACTACAAAAACAACTTTCTTTATTTGGTCACTATTGTTAACTTCAACGAAAAAAACGGGACACCATATGTTCAAACCGGGGTAGCTAACTCACAGTGAGTGTTTTTTTTTATAAGTCAAATGATGTCGGTTTTGCGATTAAGCTTATCGAAATAAATTTACTTCATTTTAAAAGATATCACGATCTTAAAAATGTAAAGTTTATTACATATATCTAGAATGTATTATAAATCAGTCACATCAGTCACACCTTGTCAGTGGTAAAGTCACGCAGTTTGCTGCATGAAAGGGCCGGCTCGACCCGTGGAATACCACGACCTCTCAGATTATCGCTGAAAAGTGGCCTTAGCCGGGTTTCACTCGCTGAGAGAGAGATCATTTTCACGAGTGATGAACAAAAAGATGGTAGTTGTTCAAAAGCTATTTTCATTGATACAGAGAGCACCCACTTTTTGGAAATAAAAATCAAAAAGTTGATGCTAAAATATGATTTTTACTATTGGTAACCCATATCAGACCACGAGAACAAAAGTTAGATACTTATTTATAAGATGCATTCATATATCCTGCTTCTAAAGATCCTTTGTTGTATGATTTAATAAGTAAAAGTTGTTATTATTAAATTATTACAAATTGTCTTATTTTCTAAGTTGTTTTGATCAATGAGTGAGATTCGCGAAAATCTTAGAAATAAATATAATTTACATATATTTGAACCTTAAGGAAAAACTTTTAAAATAGTCTACAACAATATCCTACATACTCTTATGAAATTGTTACAGTCCAAAATTTTTTCCAAGTCCAAATTTTTTATAATTTAAAATTTTTCTCACAGAGAAATATATTTTACCTTAAAAAAATGTTGTTAGTTTTTTAAACGTCATTGTATGTAGTAATTTTAATAATTCCAGCTAAGCAATAAAACAGAGTTATTATATTGATTAACTTCTATAGTAATGATCTTTGATACCTATTTAATGGATTTAATGCGAGTGAAGCCGCGGGTAAATGCTAGTAACTTTTATAAATAAAAATACCACAAAATACGATTAAATACTACAAATTTTAAATTCTAATTAAAGTATTGAGCGATATGATGACAAAGAGAGAAACAACAACACAACATAACTTCACGCCTTTTCTACTCGAAGGTATAGGCAGCGGCTGTTAAACCTCGTTTCGCCACTATGTTTCCATCCCAAATGGAATAGGTGGCGAACTTATTGCCATACCAGGCACAAAGTTTATAGTCATCGATATCTAAATACACATAACTTCCGAAAACAATTTCAAAAAGTCATTGTTGTGAGCCAGAATTCGAACCCGCGACTACTTTATTCAGAAGTGGGGTTCTCGACAACTGGACCACCGATACCTTTTAGCAAGAAACAATCGTAAAAAAATCTACCTGCTAGCTGTCGCAGTCCGAGCTGTCCGAGTCGGATACATCATCCGTAGTGTAACTAAATATTTCCCTATGAAATGAATACTTACATTTTGTATTTTGCGATATCTTTTGAATTAAATGTCCGAATTAAATTATTCAAAAAGTTCTAGAAAGATATTGAATCTATCTTTTTATTGAAGTAATTTATTTTAAAGAGAATTAATATCAAGGTACAAAATTAAGCATTTTTATAACGACATCAATTTAATTATTTTAAAAAATTAAAAAAACACTTATTGTGAGATAACTACAATAGTTAGACATATGGCGTCGCGGACTTTTTTATCGACAGTTATATGTTCTGTGAAAGTGTAGTACATTGTTTTGTTCTATAATCAATAGTTTTTGCAGCGTTCGCGATGTAAGATTTTTTTTCGGGTCATTTTCTTACACCTTGGGTTACATTATTGGACTTATAGTAAGGATCCCTAATTAATTTGAAAATATAATATAGCCTAAAGCCTTCCTCGATAAATGGACAATATACCACTGAAAGAATTTTTAAAATCGGACTGGTGGTTTCTGAGATTAGCGCGTTCAAACAAACAAACAAACAAACAAACTCTTCCGCTTTATAATATAAGTATAGATGGTATACAGCAAGGCTGCTCAACGCCAGGCCCGCAGGCCACGAAGTGGCACGTGAAAGAATTTTAAGTGGCCCGCGCATGTTTTGAAAATATGCACCAAATTTAAATATCCCGCTGCGCACGGTACAAAACAAAATTTACAAATTTTCACAAATCCTTTCACAATACATTTGACTGAAATAGTAACTTATCCTGCAAATATTCAAGTAGAATTTGTTGAACTGTAAAACCACGATACGTTGTAAACCATTTTTGCTGATAAGTTGTCTTCGGAAGTACAAAACTCATCAGAAGATTTCGCAGATTTCTGGAAATTAGTACCAAAAGAAAAATTCCCAGCTATAACTGACCTGGCGTTACAATTTTTAAGTAATTTTGGATCAACATATGTATGTGAAAAGGTTTTTTCAGATTTCAATTATGTAAAAAATAAATACCTACCGCACATCATTATCAGAATAACATATATGTGACTTGTTTGGTTGTTACTGTCATCTTCAGATTTGTCTAAGTTCACGAAGTTCTATAAGTCTTAGACTAAGTTCCTGAACCACAAATTTCTATCTACGAACAGAGAGTACTTCAACCAGTGGCGTAGCTACCAAGGGGCTAGGCAGGGCAGTGCCCCGGGGCCCTCAAGCTCAGGGGGCCCTCGATCGAATCCTTACCAGAAATCTCGATCTAACTGAGCTTTCGGAAATTACTCCATTTTCAAAACAAATAAGACTGGTTGTAACCCCACTTTAATCATGACAACTCTGTTAAGAGAAATTCGAAAATTATAGGGAATTCCCACTTATCCATCGACGTAGTGCGTTATGTCAGGGGTCTGTCTCTGTCCACAGTTGACGAAAATATCGGTGAACAGACATAAAAAAATATACATAAAGACGAATTGAGGACCTCCTCCTGTTTTCGAAGTCGGTTAATAAGTTGAAACATTCAAATTCGTGAAAAAAGAAGCGCTTCATAGATTTCGCCCACAACATGACCTTCAGGAGAAATGGGTGGACTATGTCTACCGAAACCGGATGGACACAAGGAAGGAAATCTTGTGCGGGGTTCCGCAGGGGTCCGTTCTAGGGACAACAGAGATTTTTGTTTTTTTTTTTTAGTGAACGACCCTCCGACCTGTAAGTTCGTCCACTTTGGCCACACCCTAACAGAAGTCAAGTGTAGAACTAAAGTGTAGGACTTGCCGCCACTAGCGTCTCTTGATAAGATGATTTCCGTTCTAGGGACTGTGACCGTCCGCAACACTTAGTGCCAGCTGCTACGCCGACAATGTACACGCATGTTTGCCAAATTGGGGGTGACGATCGTTGCTAGGCGGATCCGCGGGGTAGGTCTGGAGATGTGCCTTATCAATGTGATTCGCTGTGGTTCCACCGCCTCCCTCGAGGCCGTAAACCACCAGCCTCGCGGATCATGGTGGGTGACATGACTGACCTAGTCGGCGTCTCCCTGGACTACCGCTAGAGCTTCCATTAGCATTTCGAAAGACTGGCCCCCGAGCATAACGGATGGTGGGCGCACTACACCGCCTGCTGACCAACGAAGGACTGGGAGAGGGAGCTCGCTGCCTCTACGGTGGTGGCGTGCTATCTGTGGCCTTTTGTAGGGTCCCCATTTGGTCTCGCTACCTCTCGAAGGCTTGACGACTGCTGAGGAGGCTGCAGCGGACATCGGCCATCAGGGTCCACTGTCCAGGGTCGGGCAAGGCTACCAAACGATCTCGTTCGAGGTGGCGATGGTGCCCCCCCTCCCCTTAAAAATTATGGCTGAGATGTACGCTGGTCCTCCAGGGCTGCGTTGGGGAGTCTCCCGAAAGTTTCCCGCTCCTGAAGAATGACCCGCTGGGACGACGGCAAGGTGGCACAGCTTTTGCATGGTGGTCCACTGGGCTGAAACGTTGCGGGACTACCCGGACGCCGAAGGAATGCCGCCGTAGGTTTTTAGTGGCTAACCAAGGATTAGAGTGCAGAGAAGTACTTAAAGGAAGCCCTACACTACCTCCTGCCGTCCCCAGGCAGGGGGTGTGCGTAAAGCATTTCCTCGCGTAAAAAAATGTTGGCAGTGTTGTCAATCTGACGGATGGTGAACAGTAGAACTTCTTGAAGTCGGTTTAGCGTTTTTTTAAAGTACCTAATTATATTATTATTACCTGCCCTGCAGTGCACAAAAGAGGGCTCTAAGCTCTTTTTTCAAAAAGCTTGGAATTTTTAAAGTATTAGTACCTAATTTTCATATTTTTATTTTATAAACCTAATCAGTTTACATAGCAGTGGGGCCCCATTTTTTATTTGCCCCAGGGCCTTTGGTTACCTAGCTACGCCACTGACTTCAACCAATATTTTTAACAGTTTGCCGCCAATTTAAGACTGGTTAAATTTTGCCAGAAGTAATGTATATTGATCTATCAAAACGGTAACCACAAAAATTGGGGTAGAAAAGTTTTCCCAGTTATATCTCAATTCACCCTTCAATTCCAATTCACCCCATTAGACGGTACATTTTCCTACTTTCCGCATTATTGTGCTCCAGTGTTGAACGGAACATTTAATGTCAACTCACAACTGTCATTAGTTAGTATCTTTGTTTGTTTTCTTTTCTAATCGCCAGTTTATTTATTATTTCAGTTCAGTCAGGCGTTTTCAGTGATCATTAGTATAGTCATTAGGAACAACTTATATTGCTAAGGTCAAAGTGTAAGGTTTATAAATAGTTGAGTGAACAATATTTGATTAACTTAGTAAGTTCATTTTATGTTATAATATATTATTATGAGATACAAGTTCAACTAGATACTGAATATGAGTACCTAATAAACTTCCACAACAAAAAACTATTTAATTTTTCTGATTAATTTATTTTAGTTAAAATATTTTTACTTTATTTCAGTGTATTCAGTTAATTTTAAGCATATCGAAAAAATATAATAACTAGAGCACTTTTGTATTAAGTTTTGTGGTGCAAAATGGAAAGTTTTAATAAAAACGATAATTTGCGGCAACATAAACGACATAGCCGGGTAAGTTGTTAAATAAAATAAACAGTGTACATTTATTTAAAGGGCAACAGGGGTACATTTTTTTTTTATAAAAGAATATTATTTTATATAAAATTATTTATTCTGCCTTAATATTTTTTTCTGGCTCATACTAATGACTTTTCGCAATTAATTTCGGAAGTTATGTATAATAATATGATAAATATCGACGACTGAAAACTATGTGCCCAGTATGGCAATAGGTTTGCAGCCTATTCCATTTTGAGACGTAAACATAACGGGGAATCTAGGCTTAACAGCCACTGCCTACACCTTCAGGTAGAAAAAGGTGTGAAGTTATGTTATATAATATTTATATAGGCTGTATTATTTCTTGTAATGATATATTTATTCTTATTAGGTCATAATAGGTGATTATATTTACTAACAATTAGCACAGAATTCTGAACACCGAAGACTCATAGATATCTACTAAATGTTTCAGCAAACTTATATATATAACTATTTTTTATATGTCTCAATAGAGGTAGTTCAGTTCAGTATTTTCATATATTTGAAAATGCTATCTCAAACCTGATTTGAACCCCTAATCTATATATTTAAAAAAATAACCATTTAGTTGCAAACAACATGAGTGCTCAACAGGATTCTTCCATTCATATAAGATTTCATCATCATCAATGTAATGCTGTAATAGTACCAACATGATGTTATTAATTTATAATGATTAAGACCATTCAAGCCTCTACTAAAAACCTAGTTGACCAAGAAATCATCTCGGAATAACTGCTGATATTAATATTACTGGGTGTTAGTTGATATCTATTATAAAAAAAATATATGTGACTAAAAAAATAATAATATGATGTAGAAGTGTTTATTGATAAAGGGATTATCTATAATCATAAAGCCTATAAATTAAGTTAAAAAATTTTATCATACGTTTTAAATAATTTATACCTATACTCTTGCTAAGTTGTTTGTTTTATTGTGTTTAAGGAACTTATCATTTTACTGTTCCATGATTGTAAATATCATTTACAATATTTATAAATAAATAATAGTTTAAAAAAACTAAAAAACACGCTTTTTATAGAAAACCGAACTAAAAAATAAAAAAATATATATTTTATTTTAAATAAAGCGTGGGGTGCTTTTTAAGATATTATCGAAATGATAATCACTCTACTCATATCTGTCAATAAAATATTTATAACTATTGACACCATGCACCCCACGCTTTTTTTAAAATTAAATATATATTTTTTTATTTTTCTATTTTTTAGTTCGGTTTTCTATAAAAAGCGTGTTTTTTAGTTTTTTTAAACTATTATTTATTTTATATTTTTTAGTTCGGTTTTCTATAACAAGCGCGTTAATAGCGCCATCTGTGACTTATACAAGGAACTCGTTTCAAGTTGATAGCGTAGACTTTCCGCTGATTGCCACTAGATGGTGGTGCGAGAAGTGAACTATGAACACTAAAAATCATATTTTGCAAATTGAAAAATGGAATAATTTTATCAAATTAGTGTATTGTCATCGGTCCTCAATAAATCTACAAAGTTTGAACGAAATCTGGCCGTTTAAAGTGGGTCAAAATCGCGCCCAAAGAAGTCGGTTACAAACAAACATACAAACAAACATACTGGTGAAGCTAATAAAAAGTTACCTAATGCCCATGACTCAACTTGTATAGTTTAAAATAGTTTTATATTCTTAACATAGTTTTAGTAGTAATAGTTTTATATTTGACATTTACCTAACACGTTTTTTTATGGGATAGGAGGGCAAACGAGCAGGCGTGTCACCTGATGGTGAGCAACCATCGCCGCCCACGGACACCAGCAACACATATTGTGTTACTGTTGCGTTGCCGAACATTAAGGGATAGGGGATAGGAAAGGACGGGGAAGGGGGTTGGGCCTCCTTGTACTCACCTGACTCAAATTCTTATTTAAACAACAAATATATAATTACTTACAACTTTAAAAACATAAACCCTCTATACATTCCTATATAATAATATATGACGTTGTTTTGTGTGAACACACTAATCTCAGGAACTACTAGTATAAATTGAAAAAATATTTTTGTGCTGGGGTGTCCGTTAATTGAGGAAGGATATATGGTCACCCTATGATCAATAGGAGCAGAGTACTTTTCTCTCTTTAGTAGCAAAAGTATATAAATAATAGAAAATATATAGAAGAAGCAAAGTTCACACGGTCAGCTAGCTATAAATATGTTCCTATGTAAAATATTGACAAAATATATGGTCAGTCAATCATTCAATCAAACATACTCCGCAAGAGAACTACCATAAGATATGTTGCTTAGGGCATGTGTAATGTTAACTGAAACATAATGTAACTGGCCTTGTAAGTTGTAGTGCATTGGCAACCTACTCTGCCAATTACAAATATTTTTTATGCATTAGAAGTATATATTTACAAAAAAAAACTATAAATGTAGTTTCTAGGTTCCATTCCTCAAGCATTTAGTTACGAAGCTTTACCAACAAGAGAAAACTCTGTGGATTGTGTCCAAAAAAATCATGTGACCATTTTGTGTGTGTGTGGTCATTGTAATCATAAATGTTGTAACATCATTGTATTGTGTTTCAGTATCGCAATTATGAGTACAGCGACGCGTCCGCTGGTGAGGGCGACTACTGTGATGACCGTGAAGAAAAGCCCTGGAAACGGGTTAATTTTATTCATTCATTATTTGTATTAAAACATTAGCGAGTCTTTGATATTTAAAAAAAACTCTTGATACAAATAACTTGATTTGAAAACCTGGCTTGACTTTCTTCGTCTCGGCGGTTTAAAGATCGAGCACTGTGTTTCAGTATCAGTTCGAATTTTGGCTCACAGAATATGTAATATCAATGACTTGGCCCCTTAGCCTTCTAATCCATTTGGAACCTTTATATTTTGAAATTACCTATAAAAAGTGTTCTTTTTTTATTATTAATCTGGCTTATGTCAGGTAATAGGTAGGAACAATTTACTAGTATGTTAATTTTAACGCTATTAACCAATCATCAGTGTCCATTTATTGAGAAAGATATTAAAATTACAAATATCGTACATAATCAGTTATCATTAAAACATTATATTACAGCTAATCCCGCGATAGATTAATACTAATATCGCATTTCCAGTTCTCAATTAGTATACTACCCGTTCGCTCTAAGTTTGCCGATTCGTGGAATGCGCGTCCACTTCCCCAACCGCCTACCGCACCCCTGAATCGCCCTCTCAGTATCGTAGACATAAACATTTTTGTTCTTGACATTTCTTAGCGTTTCACTTTTTATTAAACTATGGGCAAAGGCAAAACTTTCAGAAAGGATGTGACGTGAGAAGGACGTAATATGCTGATAAAGATTATAACTTATTTTTAAAATAAGAAGATAAAGTTTTGAAAATCGTGAAATATTTGTTATTGAACTTATAGAATTTAGTGATTAATGTGTTTAATATTATTTAAATATACGTTGTTTTAATAATGTACACAAAGTTTATTTTTTTTGCTGACGTTACCATTCGAGTGATGTCATATCGCCAACGGCAAACTTAGTGCGAACGGGTAGTAGGGGTATAAAACTATAGCTATTTAAAACAATGTCTCATTTATCATCTAACTAATTAATAACCCATGAGAATTTTCACTCTTGGTTTCTGTTACTGTGGAACATTATAAGAAGCTGAATAGATCATAAATTATTTTCGTATGATTTATTGTTGTGATATTTTGATTGAATTCATCTACCAACTTTACGACATTAAAGACGAAAAACTGATATATATACTGAATTTTTTACTTGTTATTTATACTCGTATTTGAGAAAGAAAATTATGAGTTGGTAAAGTTGTGCAAATTTTAAGTTACGCAAGTCTTTTGATTCTACCTCGACCTATGTAGATATTACTCCAGCGAGACTTTGTCTGGAGTGCAATCTTCCGCCCGCTACCCCCGTAACTTCCCCTTAAGCTCCCGTGTTGTACTATCGGTGTCGTCATTTTATTAATATCTTGTTTCGTACTGGCTTACGAAAAATATATTTTAATATTTTTGACCTTAAAATTTGACTCAGTTCGCACGCTCGTGATAGCTTAATATTTTTTTGAGAGCCAGATAAAAGAAATAAAACAATTCTGATGAGATAACTATATTTTTAGATTATTTACAAGATGACTGAGAAAGGTGAACATTTGGTAGAACCTGTACAATCTGTAAGTTTTTACATGTATGGGCATGCCGCTATTAATGACGGCTTTCATTGGAATTTTAGGCTTTTTGTCGTTTTGGAAACAAGGGAATAATGTAAAGGCATTTTATGTGTTTTTAAATGGGGGTTATTCTTTTCTAGAATATATTAACGGATACATATTGTATACCTCATCAAACAAGAAAACGCATTGTTCATTGTGATGAACAAATGTTCTGTCCATCTGCTTTAAATAATATTAATAATTCATCGGTGCATAACACACTTGCTTTTTCATAACCTGCTATTATATTTTTAATGGGAAAAATCTTTTAAATATGTTTGCTATAATATCTGACAAGTATTTATTGTCTACATTATAGTTTTCACAAAATAATTTTCTTGTTAATAGGTATTTTGTCTGTGTATGTAAGTTGTTATTATTCGTACCGGCAAATAATACTGTGATTACCTAACAGTAATAGCGACACTATAGCGAGATGTATGGCTAAATAACAAATATTCTATTGTACTTTTTACTACGACACCACTTCCATCAATCAAATTAAAAACTAGATATTTGTCTATTGAACATTATCAGTTTCTATTGATTGCGTTGCTATTGCTGTTAGGTAATCACTATTCAGTTGATGTATCTTTCGTATTGGGTGGTTGTGGTGGATGGAAGAATTAAGTACCTACCTACCTTAAAGGTATCAGTTAATATTGATACCTGCTGGCGTATTATGAACTCTTAATTCCAGCCAGCTTACGCGCTGCCTTGCAAATTCGTTTTCTCAACGACTAATTTCAGCTAGTCAGTGACGAGTAGTCGCTGTCAAATTCACTCTAAATTCGATTTATCAACGACTAATTCCATTTTATTAGTCATGAGTAGTCTAGACTAGTTAAAATTAGTCGCTGGGAATACGAATTCGCTAGGCAGTGCGTAAGCTGGCAGGAATCAAGAGCTCATAGAGCCCCCTATACCCATTTAGACAATAATCTAATTCCCATGTTAGTTTCATAATTAAATATTCTTCGTCTCACAACTTCAAAATTAGTCTATGTTTTAAAAACATTTCAGGTTCCGAGTCCGGTATTACTATTATTGCTTGGATTTTATCTATTGCTCGGTTATTTGACACAACTTGTGGAAGATGGCGTGCCTAGTGTTGTGTCAGAGTCATCACTTAACCCTGACGTAAGTATTAAAATTCTTCTTGAATTGTTTTGAGTAACAGAATTAAGTTAGGTCTTAAGTTGTAATTACTGTTCACACTTGACTTAACTTGTAAATATAAGGGCAACTACATATTACAATATAAAAGAAACATACATACATACATAACTTCACGCCAAATCCCTTGCGGGGTAGGTAGAGAGAACAGAGCGCCATAGGGCACGATTCTTACACACCTCGCTCGCTTCGTTGACTTTCATAACTCTTTTCATGCACGCGCGTCGGTTTTTGAGGCTCTTAACATCACCTTTCTCCAGAACACGTTCTATTTGGTCTTGGAATGTGTGTCTTGGCCGTCCTCGACTCCTACATCCGTCCGCTTTTGCATTGTATATCTGCTTAGTCAGTCTTGCGTCAACCATTCTTTCTACATGTCCGAACCATCGGAGCATGCCCTTTCTTACTTTTACACCGACACTCTCTTTCAAACCAACTTCCTTCCTTACAACCTTGTTTTCTACGCGGTCAGCGAGAGTCACTCCGCAGATTTTGCGTAGAGCCCTCATTTCTACCGCGTTTATTCTACTTTCATGCACACTCTGCCATACCCAGCTCTCGCTTCCATAAGTTAGTGTTGGGATCAGGACTGCATTGTGGATTGCTAACTGGGCCTTTCTGCTAATATTTTTTGCGCCCAGGAATCTGCCCAACACTCCGTTTACGCTATTTCCTATCGCCACTCGTCTTTCTACATCCGCGGTGTACCTTCCATCTCTGCTAAAAGCGCATCCAAGATATACAATTTCATTCACCTGTTCCAGCACTACATCATCAACCATTATCCTTGCATCTGTTCTGGATTCCTCCCTTTCAAACACCATTACTTTCGTTTTCGCCGCATTCAACTGCAAGCCTTTAATCATGCAATCATCTTTCATAGTAGTGACTAGTGTTAGCAGGTCCGTCGGCGATTCGGCTAGAAGCACGGCGTCATCTGCGTAAAGCAGGCAGCTCACAACTAGGTCACCCATTCGCATCCCTACATCCATCGATCTCATTCTCTGGAGACAACTGTCCAGGTACAGGATGTACAGTCGAGCGGACAGCACGCAACCCTGTCTGACGCCGATATTGACGTCAAACCAGGGGGACAAGCCGCCGTCAACACGCACACACGCTGTGCAGCTCTCATAAGTGGACTGCACAGCGCGCAGCAGTGCTCCGCTCACCCCGTAGCCCGGGAGTATATCCCACAGATCCTTTCGTAACACTCTGTCAAACGCTTTTTCCAGATCCACAAAACCGCAGAAAACCTTCCGGTTTAAGAAAAGAAACAACTATTAAATTTTCAGTGGATAGATGATCTGGACGTTGACCACCCAGCTGCTGAAACGAGGAGTTGTGGGAACAAATCCAGGCTCACACCAATGACTTTTCGTATTTTTTTTTCAGAAGTGTAATAAATATCGTTGACTAACAATACTGTACGATATATGGAAATAGCTTCCACCATCAATTCCATTTTAGGACGTAGGTAAATATTTGGCGAATCGAGGCCTAACAACCTTTGGGTACCTAAACAAGGCGTGAAGTTAAATGAAGTGTTTACTCAGCTAGAAATTAAGGTATCACCATTAATGAAATGTTTGTAACCTGTATTTAAAATTAATATCATGTTTCAGAACACAGATACTTTCAGTGAAGAAGTAGCTCTCAAGTACTTAGACCAGATACTTGGTGATGGTCCAAGGGTGGCAGGTACTGTTTACCACTTGGAAAAGACCAACGATATGATGAGCATAGTTGATCGTGTAGCTGCTGAAGCAAGGTTACCTGTTACAACTGATTGGCAGAGGGTCACTGGTAAGTAGTAGAATTAATCAAAGTGTATTTTATTTTTCAGGATGTAGAATATGTCTAGCTGCTCCAGAAATTCCTTTGTTGGTATTGATTGATATTATCCCATATAGCCTATTTCATAATGGTTTAGCATGGGAACTCCTATTTAAAAAGTTACGTGTTCTTTTTTTGGGTTATACCTGTACTAACTTTTCGGTGCCCAACTTTTGTACATTTTGGGCCTCAAATGTCATTTTGACCTTACACTAAATCAACTTTTTCTCGATTAACTGCATAACTAACATTCGATTATTGTTATTTCAGGCGATTATTATTTAAAATCTGCATTTCCCTTCTTCAATTTCTATCGTAATTGCTCCAATATTATTGCGTTGTTGGAGGGTGAAAGCGGTTTCCATAGTAACGGGACAATAGCCAGCTCCATACTAGTCAACTGTCATTATGATTCTGTTCCATTCGCAACAGGTAAGACAATTTCATTTTTTATGTGATAGGGGGGCAAACAACTTGCAATACAGCTAGTGTTACTGTTGCGTTGCCGGCCTTTTACAGAGTGGGATAGTTAAGAACTGTGAAGACGAATGGGCCTCCGATAACTTTCTTACCGAACGAAACACGACATGACCCACTTTACGTAAATATTCGAAGAGGTCTTGATATTCTGTATGTCTCTGCCACTGTTAGACATTCAACTTTCAACCTAATTATACGTAATTTAGATACTTTTAATACTCAAAGGTCTTGGCACTGACAAAAATCATCTAGTTAGTTAGCAACAGTGTATTTGTAAGTTGGGACAATATTAAAGAAAATTTCTTTTGCGCAGTGTAACGTACGTATCTCACGCCATTTTCGACCTGACTGTGTAGGCAGCGGCTTTTAAAGCCTCTACTCTAAATTTATACGCCACATCCGAATTGCCATAGACCGAGTACAAAGTTGTCAGTCATATAGATATTTATCACACATAATCTTCCGAAAATTCCGAATTTAGGAATCGGAAGCGACGAGCTCGACCACTGGACCAACAAGAATTTACTTTTAGCGCAGTGTAAATAGAATTATTATTGTAATAATCTGATGTGTATTTGTTTTTATCATTATCATTATCGTTGTAATGTATAGTCACACTTGAAATATGTATATTGTAATCACTTGGACAAATACTGCAACGTTTGTTCAAATGTTCCAGGTGCATCTGATAACGGCGTGTTCTGCGCTGCAATGGTGGAGACCTTGTCAAGGTTATCCAAAAGAAATACCAAGCTCAAGCACAATATCATATTTTTATTTAACGGGGCTGAAGAGAATCCTTTGCAGGTTACATCTTCCTCTCTTACCTAAAATTATCAGTCACACTCTTTTTTACAGTGTTATAGTCACGCAGTTCGCTGCCTCAATGGGCCGGTTCGACCGGTGAAATATCGTGATCTCTCAGAATATCGACCTAGAGCCATGTTGCGTTTCGCTAGGTGACAGAGGTATCCGGAGGCCCAAACCTTACCCTTCTCCACTTCCGACTGCCATGGTATCTGTGTTGCAGGCGTCCGTGGCTTGAGTTAGTTGCTTACCATCAGGTGACCCGCGGGCTTGCTTGCCTCCCTAACCCTAAAATACACAATAATAAATAAATATAACAACATAACTTCACGCCTTTTCTGCCCAAAAGTGTAGGCAGCGGCTATTGAGCCTCGTCTCGCCGTTATGACTACGTCCCAAATAGGAGGCTAACCTATTGCCATAGCGGACACTAAGTTTCCAGTCATCGATATTTATCACACATAACTTCCGAAAACAATTCCTAAAAATCACTGGCGTTAGCCAGGATTGGAACCCGCGACCTGTTGATTCTGAAGCAGGGTGCTTGACCACTGGACCACCGAGACCTTATAAATAAATATATTATACAAGAAAAAACATTAATATCTGCATCCACGAAACCTTAGAGTCACTGATATATATTTCTGACCCTAGCGTTGATAACTCTTCGCCATTTTTTTTATACTTTCATAAAATTTACTCGATTACTTGATACTAAGAATTAAATATTACCGTGAATAATTCATTTAATGCACGAACATTTTTTATCAAACTAATTATAAAAAATCAGAAACCAATCAATATCGACTTGTGTTATTAAAGAGTATACTGCTGCATGTTATGTTAAATCTCAAAGGTGCAGAGGTCGAAGAGCCTGCTTCTGAATTAAAAGAACTCTGGTACGAATCCTGGCTCACACGACCGAGTTTTCGCAAGTTATGTTTGATAAATATCGATAAATTCCATTTGAGACGTAAACAATTCATAGAAACATCACCAAAAAAAATTAAGAATTATTCGTGATAAGTACAAGTTGAGCATTTCTCCCATTATTGTGGAAAAAAACATAATCAGAAGTGGGATGTTTGTGTTGAAATTTGTATCTTTATATTTACTTTATAATTTACAGGGAAGCCACGCATTTCTTCATCATCCTTGGTCCAAAGGTGTTATTTCAGTAATCAATCTCGATTCAGCTGGGATGAACGGAAAACCTGCCGTTTTTCAGGTATAATATCTTTTTATCATTTAGGTCACGAAGTAAAGAACGTTTTAGGCTGTTTCGTAGTATAATAAACTGAGACGAGTGCTTCTCGAAGGATGGCGCCCTCTACCGGCGAGGGTTCGGCGTACGTTGGTACTCCTGTGAATATCTGCTATGCTTCGTAATATAGGCGCTCACGGAACGGGACGATCTTGATAACTCAAAGAGACAAACGTCTAAACTTTTCATTAAGTTTGAATTTATTTTTGGTCCAATTTTTATTCATGTAAGTAACGAAATAAAATTGCTTTTAGGTTACCGATCCAAGATTAGTAAAAGCGTACAGCAGAACTGCGCGTAGACCTGCCGCTCAGGGCCTCGCCGAGTTTCTCTTCCAGTCTGGCGTCATTCCATCCGATACTGACTTCAGGATATTCAGGGATTTTGGAAATATTCAAGGTAAGAGATGTACCTATATTTGTAATGTATGTTATGATTTTGGAGTAGATATTAGATATACCTATCCATTGAAATACATATGTAAATTTCTTTGGAAAACTCATTTATATTTATTGTTACTTCAGAAAATTCTTGACTTGACTTGAACGAAACGCGGCTAGAGCCACTTACGCCAAAATTCCGAGAGGTCTTGGTATTTCATCGGTCGAGCCGGCCCATTCATGCAACGAACTGCAAGACTCTACCACCGTCAAAGTCTAACTAAGTATTGTAATGATCATCAGGTATTGACATAGCGTTCACGAAATGGGGCCACGTGTACCACACACGCAATGACAAACCTGAACTAATAAAGCTAGGTGTGGTGCAGGGGGCGGGGGAAATGCTTCTAGCATTCGTTACAGAAGTGGCCGATCTACAGGATCTGGACCATAAGGTAGGAGACTGAGATCTTCTTGGATATTTTAATTAATATTACACTGACTATGTAGAATTCACGTGCGTTCTTGGACTACTCCGAAACGGCTTGACCTATTCTCATGAAATTTTGTAGGCAAATAAAAATTAAAACAGAGTTTTGTAATTTATCGAAATGATCAGTCTTCAAAATCTCTATTGACGTGTGACGTATGACGTATAATAACTGCCATAAACCAATAAATCTTCAAATAGTTAGGTCGAAACAATTCATAATATTATGTACTTAAAACAACATTTAATTCTTTCGACGAGGACAGACAATATGAGAGCCCATGGAGGCTTAAGTACACCCCTATATATCGGTCTCCCTGTCAATAATATCTTCCATCTCTTTTCAATTCATTTCATTTGAAACTGCTCAGTATATCTCTCTCACTCTCATTCTCCATCTCAGCCAATAACATCTTCCATCTCTTTTCAACTCATATTAAAACCTCTGGCTGTCTCTTTCACTCTCATACACCTTTCAATACAACTTTCAGATGGAGCCAACAGCGGCGATATACTACGACTATTTGAACGTGTTCATGCTCACATATTCGTTCGCTGTTTCGTATGCAGTGGACTCGCTCATCGCCATATTCGGACTCAGTTCTGTCGCCTATTATATATGGGTTGTTGGTGCCAGTAAGTGTTGTGAATACTCGATGGATTATCTATACTGTACTATTTGACTCGGCGATCTTTGTTCCGCATCAAAATTAATAACTAAATTTTGGTGTTATCACTTTACTACTACTTTTACTACTACACTTTCTTTACTACATTATACATGCATTATGGACAAAAACCACCCCGTTGACACCCTCTATCTATCAAAATTTTTGCAATTTAAAAAATCAAACAAGTGCTCAAAAATACTCCAGACTGTTATGGCGTTTTAAATGACGTCTCGCCGTGGCAAACATACTATGTGTTACATGTCAATGTTTTAGTGACGTTTAGCAAGGAGTGACGTCATTGAAGACGACATTGTTTGATTGCCGTTCACTGCCACGTGACTCGATGCCTATTTATTAAGTTTTTCTTTTCTAAAAATAACTCGTAATAATAAACCGTTTTAGTTTTTAAATCTTTATATCTTAAATCAATAGTTAGAATCTCTAATCCATCCGATTCATTCTTAGTGCAATACAAGGAAACATGGCTATTGTTTTTAGTTTGCAATTTCTCTATATGTTATCGAATGTATTATTGAAATTAATTTCAATAATACAGTTATTTTAAGTTACTGATTTCATCTGATATTTAGTTGGAATTTACGTTTCACCTCTATTTTCAGGATGGTCCTCAGTAACAGAATTATTATGGACATGTTTGGGTCGTTTGTTGGCTATGCTAGGTGGTGTGGTGGTAACTGCCATCTGTGTTCTTATAATGGTAGCTACCACTATACAGATGAGGTAAGTCTATTATGGCATGGATATAAATTCAAAAAAGTATGAAACTTTGTCTAATACTAATCACTCATATCAATTACTCCACCGAATTGGCTCGTCTGATTTTTATGAAATTTTGTGTGCGAAATTTTTAAAGAAATATTTCTTTTTTCTCTCATTTGCAAATACGCAAAATCTTACATCACTAATGTGTAAAGATGGTTTAAAACAATGAATTCTGCAAAAAGAACTTTGCCCCGGGTGAGGATCGAACTCACGACCTTAAGATTATGAGACTTACGCGCTGCCTACTGCGCCACCGAGGCAGGTGTCTGTACTGTTCAATAGTGTGATCATAACATATAACAGTTTTTAATCTTTGATAACTGTATTAATATTGTTTTTCAAAAGTTAACATAACTTTACGCCTTTTTTTAACCGAAGGTGTCGGCATCGGCTGTTACGCCTTGACTATCTGAATCGTTATGTTACGTCGTCCTTATCGGCACATTGTTGTCATTTTTCGATATATAGTATATTTATCACAACCTAACCTAAGCTTCACACAACACAGCACACAACCTAAGTTCTGAAAAGAATTCCGAGAAATCATTGGTGTGAGCCCGGAATCGATTCCATGACTTCTGAATCAGAAGCGGGGAGCTCGACCACTGCACCACCGAGACCTTTTTTAAAACTATTTATTTATTATCGTATCGTATTTAACAGTCTCGGTGGTCCAGCGGTAGAGCACACGGCTTCTGATCCAGAAGTCCGGGTTCGAATACTGACACTGGCGAACACCAATGACTTTTCGAAATTGTTTTCGGAAGTTAAGTGTGATAAATATCGATGACTGAAAACTTTGTGCCCGGTATGGCAATAGGTTCGCCACCTATTCCATTTGGGACGTAAACATAACGGCGAGACGCTTAACAGCCGCTGCCTACACCTTCGGGTAACAAAAAGCGTGAAGTTATGTTTTGCTATTTTTTTAATATTGCTATTTTATTGTAATTGTACAATATAAAATAGGTATGTTTCAGATATTTATCCCAAGCGTGGATAGTTGTGCCACAATTTTGGCTTCCATACGTCCTTGTCTGCGTCGGTACATCTCAAGCTTTCGACTCTTGGCGTTATAAAAAGGTAACTCAAAGAAATTATCATATAATAATTAATTATAATTTTATATTTTCATCATCATCATTAGCCTGCTCACTCCTGGACATAAGCCTCTCCCAATTTGCGCCACAACATCCGATTCTCTGCCTTCCGTATCCAGTTTTTCCAGCAGCCTTTCTGAGGTCGTCTGACCATCGGGCTGGTGGGCGTCCTACGCTACGTTTATCAATTTATATTTTGTATGTTATTAAATTACGTATAATACTAGAAAGTACAGATTTAAATAGTAAAAATTCGACCGAAATCATACTTTTTAAATATGTAGGTACTAAGACACTCAGAAAATCGTCGTATAGTGGCTTATGTATCGCATACATAAGCCAGTATCAGTGATATATACGGAGGCGCCCACTTTTCCTCGAGGACCGCTTCACTGCTCATACCCCTATAAGGAGTGTAGGGGTCCTCACCGTTTGTCAATCCTATCTTTAAGACAAACAACTGAATTATGATCTCACGTCTCAAACATTTTATGCTACTGTTTCATATTTATTGATGAATATTTTTTTATGTGATAGGGAGGTAAATGAGTAGGCGGTCACCTGGAGGTAAGAAACTAACGCCTCCCATGACAACCGGCAACACAGAAAGTGTCCCACATTTAAAATGAGCCGGCCTTTAAAATGAGATAGAGAGACCGTCGAAAGTGAGATGGAAAGAGGAGTAAGGGGTCTGGTCTCTGGAAACCTCTCTCACGGAGGGAAACGCGGCATAAGCCACTTTACGTCGATATTCGGAAAGGTCGTGGTATTTCATCGGTTTAGCCGGCCCATTGAGACAGCGAACGGCATGGCTCTACCACTCACTTTAATTCCACATATGTAATTATTATAAAGATGGTAATTATAATTTATTTCAGTCAGGTCTGTCACGATCCCTTCGCACTCTACAAGCGATGGCATCAACTCGTTTCCTACTGACCTGTATCACTCTGGTGCTGGTGTGCATACCGTCGCTGACGACTTTGAGATATCTGTTCAGCATTCCGCTGTTCATCATGTCGGCCATGTCTCTCGTGTCTATAACAGTCGTCAGATACGTCAGGCTCACTGGTAAGATTGAACGATCATCACATAATACATACATGTAATGTAACAGTCCAGTGGTCGAGCACACGGCTTCTGATCCAGAGGTTCGGGTTCGAATTCAATTCTGACACTGGCTCTCACCAACGGCTTTTCGAAATTGTTTTCGGAAGTTAAGTGTGATAAATATCGATGACTGAAAACTTTGTGCCCGGTACCTATGGCAATAGGTTCACCACCTATTCCATTTGGGACGTAAACATAAGGGCGAGACGTGGCTTAACAGCTGCTGCCTACACCTTCGGGTAACAAATGCGTGAAGTTATGTTATAATATAACAAGCTGTTTGTTACCGTGAACATGATCGCTGTAGGTATTCAAATGTCCGAGATATCGTGATGAGCGAGAAAGCAAATAAAAAAGTGTAGATGCAATAAAAGCTTTTAGAGTCATATTAGCTTTTAGATAAGTCGATTATGGCCACGATACACCTTACATGATCAATTAGAATGAGCTCTGGAGGAAGGTGATATCAGAATTCTTAAAAATCGTCGTGTGTGCATGAAAAGAGTTATTAAAGTCAAAGAAGCGAGTAAGCCGTGTAAGAATGGTGCATTATGGCGTTCTCTGCCTACCCCGCAAAGGATTTTGCGTGAATTTATGCATTTAAAACATATTTTTGTTATATTTAAATTTCAGGTTGGCAACACTTATTATTGGAGGTGACGCTATCTGTGCCAGCAGTCATGTGGTGCTTCAGTCTCGTTCTTCGGCTGGATTCCCTAATGCTGCCCATCATGGGTCGTTCGGCGGGCAATTACCCGGACTATACAGTCGGCGTTATCAACGTTGCACTCGCTGTGTTAGCTACTGTGTGTGTTGTAAGTATGCTGCAATGTATAATTTCTAGTATCCTGATCCTTATTTGACAGCAATTATATTTTAAGGATTGTGTACGGAATTATCATTCTATTTATGTCAAAGACAAAGAAGCTTCATTTTCATAGGTCTTCACAGACATTTAAAAACTAGTAGTACCAATAATAAACTTATTTTATTATTTAAAATGAAATAAAGAAACACGGGTGTATCCATGCATATATACATCTTTTGTACCCTAGTGTATTGAAGGCGTGAAGATATAAGACCTGTATTCAATAAATCAGATAATACATACATATTTATAATTACATAACATTTAGGGGACAGCACTTATTTATATACTGTTATTTTATTAACAACAGTCGGGCATCGAACTGTTATTCTCGCGGAAGCGTTTGTGGACGGTGCTAGGGGCTATTGGAGTCGCGTGTCTGATCATCATGTTTGTACCCTTCAGCCCATATCAGGATGACGGAGTGGCTGTACAGAGACACTATTGGTTTGTAAGTTATTTATAATATTTTTTTATAGAATTTAAGTGCAAATGAGAAATTGGGTTACCTGATGGTAAGCGACTACCGCCACCCATAGACACCTGCGACGCAGATAGTTTTACAGTTGAGTTGCTGGGCTTTGAGAGAGTAGGATAGGAAAGGTGAGGAATACCTCTGTCACCGAACGAAACACGATATAAGCCACTTTACGTCGATATTCTGAGTGACCGTGGTATTTCGCCGGTTAAGCAGACCCGTTCATTCATGCAGCGAATTTTGTAGAATTTTACCCGTGTTATTTTTGATAGATGACGTTTACATTTCAGAATTCAAAAGTTGAATAAGAAATTTAAATTTAATGGCTTTTATACGTACGACCTAAGAATACTAGGTGCTATTTTTTTTTATGAAAATAAGCACAATATCCAAGTAGGTAGAGTTAAGTACTCCTGGATTCAACTCGATAGCTTGATTGGTTTAAACTATGGAATTTCTTTTAGAGCAGTGGTTCTCAAACTTTTTAAATGACGGAACCCTTTTGGGAAGCAAAATACTTGATGGAACCCTACAATAAAACAATTATTTTTATAAGTGTATTCTTTATTAATCAGCATAATAAAAGTACAATGTATCAGTTACTAATTATTGTTTACTTCACCACTTGGTAAGGACAATAATAGAAAACATTAAAAAAGAAAAAATCTAACTAGTGGGAGGTATGAAACTGTTTTTTATTTTTCATCAATTGCTTGATATCAGGTTTGATGGAAGAAAGTTGGAGTCTCATATCAGCTTCGGCGTCCAGTCTATTGCGATATTTTGTTTTCGTGGCTGCGTAGGTAGAGAATCCTGTTTCGCACAAATATGTAGTTGGGAACGGGAGAAGAATATCCAGAGCCATTTGGCCAAGCATTGCATATTCATCTTGGATTCTGCACCAAAAATCATTAAGAGGCGTCGTTTTGAACAATGACTCCATACTTGTGTCTGATGACATTTCTAAAAGAGATTCATATATCTCATTTGACATGTTTTCAGGCTTTTCCAAGTTGGGTAAAAAAGGATTATGAATCCAGGAGTTCACTTTAATTTTTGTATTGTGTTCTTCGGGAAAATACTTTTCAAAAGATGCGCGCATCGAACTGAGATATTGGACCAATTCTTCAAACACATTATCTTCAAACATTTCTGAGTCGTTTTCGCTAACAAACTCACTGAGTAACGTAAAACTTTCTATTTCTTTCTTACCAATGCAAATGATCCAAAAATCTAATTTTCTTTTAAAAGCAGTTATTTTATTATAGGCCTGAAACACTGTTGTCTGTTTACCTTGCAACGATAAATTTAATTCGTTAAGTTTTTGAAAGATATCCGCCATAAAAGACAATCGGAACAACCAAGTTTTATCATACAAACGGTCCTTCAAATTAAAAGAAGTATCTGCTGAAAAAAACATTTGTAACTCGGCTCTAAGTTCAAATAGCCTTGTTAAAGTTTTTCCCCGAGACAGCCATCGCACTTCTGTATGGAGCAGCAGTGTTTTATGTTTGCTGCCATAATCTTCACACAATAATGAGAACAATCGGGATTGTAGTGGTCGTGATTTGATAAAATTAATTATTTTTACCGCTTCATCCATAACTAATTTTAGATTAGACGGCATTTGCTTCATCGCAAGTGCTTGTCTATGCAGAATACAATGACTGGAACTACAATTAGGCGCTTTATTTTTCATTCGTGACACTGCTCCTGCTGTTTTACCTGTCATCGCCTTGGCCCCATCTGTACAAATGTCAATGCAATTGTTCCAACTGAGATTATGTTCTTCAAAAAATATATTTATTTTATTAAAAATTTCTTCCCCGGTAGTGTTTGTAAGCAGCGATGAACACATAAGCATGTCTTCTTCAAAAGAACTTTTATATGGATATCTCACAATAACCAGCAGGATAGCCAAACCAGCGACATCAGTCGACTCGTCCATTTGCAAAGCGAATCGTGTATTTTGTAGACGTGTAACTAGTTCTTGTTTGACGTAGCTTGCCAGATCATGGATTCGTCGTGAAACAGTATCGTTTGATAGCGGAACAGCAGAAAGATGCTTTGCAGATTTTTCATCAAGCATACATTTTGTTATGTCTAATACACATGGTTTTATTAATTTCTCAGCGATAGTGTGCGCTTCACCTGCTTGTGCAATGCGATAGCTAACTAAATATGATGCCTCCGTGGCCTTTTCGTTGGTAGTTTGTGTTACATGCATCATATTTTTTTGACTTTCTAATAACTGATCTTTTTTGCGAACAAAAAATTCTTTATTCTTGTCTTTAGTCTCGGGGTGTACGGTTTCTAAATGTCGACGCAATTTGGCAGGTGCCATGGAACTATTAGGAAGCAGTTTACTACAGAGCATGCAGAGAGGTGAGCCGTTGGAATCAACAAATCCGAAACTGATATAAGATTCATCATACTTCCTTTTTTTCGTCTTTGAAACCGTCGAGCTTGACGTCGTGGCACTCGTGGCATCATCTTCTGGATCGGTGTGTAACGCCATGCCACGCCACGTGTCCAGCCACGCCACGCCAAGCCACGCCAAGCTAAGCCAAGCCAAGCCAAGCCAATGCCACGCCAATGTCAAGACTGTCAGTCAAGCCGGCTAGTGACCGTTAGTGACGTCACATCCCAACGGCCGAAGATTATAAATAGTCGAACCGCTCATTTTGTGACACATTTGGCTGTTGTACACGAGATAGGTCGAAACTCTGCCTGATTGTGTAAAACTATATTATTTTAATAAATAGCTGTGATTATTCGTAAAGTGTA
This sequence comes from Euproctis similis, assembly GCA_905147225.2. Taxonomy (NCBI): domain Eukaryota; kingdom Metazoa; phylum Arthropoda; class Insecta; order Lepidoptera; family Erebidae; genus Euproctis; species Euproctis similis. Next base: position 15,036,306 of record LR990106.1, read on the forward strand.
TAAGTTTATTATTTCATCTCCGTTTCACTCAGAAGTGGGATATGAAGCGTAATCGCCCTACTGCATCTGTTGGCTGTGGAGTACGTCCGCCTGGCTGGAGTGAAGAAGAGCAAGGCCACATCAGTGAAGATGAAGAATTCCCACCGCCACCTGCTAGAAAACTTCTCAAAAGTATGCTAGAAAACGAAGTGGGTAGGGCGATACAAGAACTCAATGACGAAACCTTACCGCTCAACCAATTCAAAGGCCATCGTGCGGCATCCCTTATCCCAGAATTCGACCCTGAAGGAGAAGATTGCACAGTATCGGTATGGTTGAAGAAAATTGATCAGTTGGGAGACATACACGGCTGGAGCGACAAAGTGAAATCTTTTCACCTTCAAGATAAACTACGTGGTCAAGCACGTAAGTGGTACAATAGACTCGATGATTATAATTACTCCTGGGAGGAATGGAAGTGTATGTTAATAAGAGCATTTCCCAAACATCGTGACTTCAGTGCTTTGTTAGAAGAAATGATGAACAGAAAGAAGGTGCCGAACGAAACCATGACAAAATATTACCAGGATAAAATTGCCATGTGCTTTCGTTGTAACCTATCTGATACTGCTAGCGTTTCGTGTATAATCAGAGGGTTACCGCCTGCCTTACAACCAAATGCAAGGGCCTTCCAATGCCAGCGACCGGATGAACTATATGAAGCCTTCCTCTGTGCCCTTGATGATTATCGCCCACCGATATTTGAAGCACGCGACAAGCCGAACAAAGATGCTAGACAGCTGCCGAACCCAGATAAGAAAGTGAACAGTGAGACTGATCCCTGCCCGCGTTGTAAGAAGACTGGCCACATTTTACGAAATTGCTCATTACCTGACCGACGCATTTGTTTCAAGTGTGGTGTACAGGGTCATATTGCTACCCGCTGCCCTGGCTCTTCAATTACACAGCTTAAGTCGGCCGAATCGAACAGCAACATCAAGGAAGTTAAGCTAGTGCAAAATTATAATGATATTTACAAGAAGGTCGTGAAGGTGAACGGAATTTTTTTGAAATCTTACATTGACACTGGAAGCCAGGTAAATGTTATAAATGCAGATATTGTTGGCATTTTGGCACTCAAGGTTATACCTACGAGCACTATCCTAAAAGGCTTTTCTGGTGGTTTACTTACAAGCCGCGGAGAAGTAGAATTTGACCTAGAAATCGATGACATTCATGTTAGATGTACTGCGCATATAACAGAAGCTGACATGCAGGACATTCAATTATTAGTTGGTCAGCCAGTTATCAACGCTGATCATGTGTCGTTAGTGGTGACCAATAGAAATGCTTCGTTAAGATTGGACCCTGACCCTTTTGCTGAACTTCAAGTAGTCGAAGATATTCAGAAATTTAACGTCGTGACATCAAACAAAGAATCCTTGCCACCCGGTACCTCCGTCATCAAAGTCCGGGTGCTGGGCAATACCGCGGAAGATGATGTCTGCACAACGCCACGCCACTATGAACTGCATGGAGTTTCCTATTCGCTACCAGCTACTTTACTTCGAGGCGGAGAGGGTTTCATGAAGGTTATCAACACCGGCACCAAAGACATCGAGTGGGAAGCCGGCCAGGTCCTCGCACGAGCAGGTAGCTGCGACCAATCTGCGATCCAGCCAAGCCAGGTGAGTTCAGCCAAGTCAATATTATCTTGCTTGCCAAGCGTTTTGCCAAATAAGCCAAACGGTTTAGCCACTAGTTTTTACAATTCGTATCGCCTTACAGTCCCGTCTGCTACGATTTTAACAACTAATAAAATCACTAATGATACTATAGGCGGAGTACCGATATCCGAAATCAATGTGGGGAGCTTAAATAAAGACGAGCGTGATAGTTTAATACATTTATTATTACAATATAAAAACACCTTTGCAAATGACACAAAAGATCTCGGTTGCACTAATTTGTTACATATGAAAATAAAGCTTACCACTCAGCAACCAATTTATCGTCAACCTTATAGGTTATCACACACTGAACAACAAATAGTAAATTCTAAAGTTCGTGATTTATTAGACGCCGGCATTATTAAAGAATCCGAGTCAGATTATGCCTCTCCAGTTATCTTAGTGAGGAAAAAGAACGGTGATAGTCGGTTATGTATTGATTATCGTGCTCTGAACTCAATCACTATAAAAGATAGGTATCCGTTACCAAACATCGACGATCAAGTTTCAAAGTTGGCCGGTATGAAGTACTTCACGAGTCTCGATATGGCCCAAGGTTATCACCAATTACGAATTTCACCTGAGGACACTCACAAAACTGCGTTTATAACACCTCAGGGTCATTATGAGTACATGCGCGTTCCGTTTGGTTTGGCCAACGCACCCTCAGTTTTTATGCGAATGATCAGTAAAATAGTTGATTCCATTCGTTCCCAGACGTCGCAAACTGACAGTTCAAATAGTGAAATTCTTGCATTTTTAGATGATTTATTACTACCCTCAGTTGATTTTAGTTCTGGTATAAAAATGTTAAAATCGGTGTTGCAAAAGTTTGAATCAGAAAATTTAAAACTAAATATGAAAAAGTGCTCTTATTTACAACAGAAAGTGACTTATTTAGGACATGAAATTTCCCATGAAGGTGTGCAACCGGCAGAACTAAAATTAATTGCAGTTTCGCGGTTTCCTGTACCAAGAAATGTACATGAAGTACGTCAATTTATAGGCCTTTGTAGTTACTTCCGAAAATTTATATATAAATTCGCGGTTATAGCTCGTCCTTTAACGGAATTAACTAAGAAAAATGTACCGTGGGTATGGAGTGATAGACAGGTCGATAGTTTTAACGAACTGAAAACATGTTTGTGTTCTAAACCAGTGTTAGCTTTGTTTGACCCTACTTTGGATATAGAAATTCATACAGATGCATGTAAATTAGGAATAGCAGGAATTTTATTACAAAAGCAGTCCGACGACACTTTGCGTCCTGTTATGTATTTTAGCCGAGTGACGTCTAGGGAGGAAACTATGTATCATAGCTACGAGCTCGAAACATTAGCGGTCGTAGAATCGTTGCGTAAATTCCGGATGTACGTAGTAGGTAAACACGTAAAGGTAGTCACCGACTGTACTGCCGTCCGAGCTACCCTCACTAAACGCGACATTATACCGCGTATTGCGCGATGGTGGCTGTTAATCCAGGAATACGATATTAGCGTAGAATATAGACCGAGTGAACGAATGAAACATGTCGATGCGTTAAGTAGGAATCCAATTGATGCTGTAAATATTAATCGTTTGGAAGTTACTGATTGGTTTTATACAGTTCAATATCAAGATGACAAATTAAAAAACATTATTGACCAAATAAAAGCCGGATCGGCTGAACGGAATATAATAAACAATTATGTGTTAATAGATGACAGATTATATAGAAAGACGCTCGGTGGAAATCGACTTGTAGTGCCTGGGGCAGCTAGGTGGAAAATACTTCAAATGCATCATGACGAAATCGGACATGTAGGATTAAAACGATGCACAGATTTAATTAAAAATAATTTTTGGTTCGCTAAAATGACAAGATTCATTCGTAAATATGTAACTGCTTGTTTAAGTTGTGCCTATGGAAAGGGAAATCATGGTAGAAAGGAAGGCATGTTGCATCCGATTCCTAAACCAAATGAACCGTTTAGAATGATACATGTCGACCATTTAGGCCCGTTTTGTAGGACAAAGAAAGGTTATGAATATATGTTAGTTATAACTGACGCTTTTTCAAAATTTGTGATTGCAGAGTGTAGTCGATCAGTCAATTCAGTTGAAACAATTAGAATACTTAAAAGAATATTCGCATTATTTGGCTATCCGGATAGAGTAGTAACTGACCATGGCAAGGCATTTACTAGTAGGTATTTTAAGAAATTTGCTAGTGATAAGCAGTTTAAACATACGTTAAATGCAATAGCGTGCCCTCGTGCCAACGGGCAAGTTGAGCGCACCAATCGCACGATATTAAATGCTCTACGTGCGTCTGACCCTAGTGAAGCCGCTAATAGCTGGTCAAATCGTCTACCAGATGTAATTTGGGGGATAAATAATACTTTAAATGATACTACCAGGCTTAAGCCTTATGATTTAATGTTTGCACGTAGTGGTAGGCCAGTGTGTGATGTATCCATTCCAGACCAAGTAACGGGTGATTTTTTAAGAGCTTGAGAACTTTTTTAAACAATAAAACGCATAAAATTTGCAAAATCTCATCGGTTCTTTATTTTAAACGTTAGATTGGTACATGACATTTACTTTTTGAAGATAATTTCATTTAAATGTTGACCGCGGCTGCGTCTTAGGTGGTCCATTCGGAAAGTCCAATTTTGGGCAACTTTTTCGAGCATTTCGGCCGGAATAGCCCGAATTTCTTCGGAAATGTTGTCTTCCAAAGCTGGAATAGTTACTGGCTTATTTCTGTAGACTTTAGACTTGACGTAGCCCCACAAAAAATAGTCTAAAGGCGTCAAATCGCATGATCTTGGTGGCCAACTTACCGGTCCATTTCTTGAGATGAATTGTTCTCCGAAGTTTTCCCTCAAAATGGCCATAGAATCGCGAGCTGTGTGGCATGTAGCGCCATCTTGTTGAAACCACATGTCAACCAAGTTCAGTTCTTCCATTTTTGGCAACAAAAAGTTTGTTAGCATCGAACGATAGCGATCGCCATTCACTGTAACGTTGCGTCCAACAGCATCTTTGAAAAAATACGGTCCAATGATTCCACCAGCGTACAAACCACACCAAACAGTGCATTTTTCGGGATGCATGGGCAGTTCTTGAACGGCTTCTGGTTGCTCTTCACTCCAAATGCGGCAATTTTGCTTATTTACGTAGCCATTCAACCAGAAATGAACCTCATCGCTGAACAAAATTTGTCGATAAAAAAGCGGATTTTCTGCCAACTTTTCTAGGGCCCATTCACTGAAAATTCGACGTTGTGGCAGATCGTTCGGCTTCAGTTCTTGCAGGAGCTGTATTTTATACGGTTTTACACCAAGATCTTTGCGTAAAATCTTCCATGTGGTCGAATAACACAAACCCAATTGCTGCGAACGGCGACGAATAGACATTTCACGGTCTTCAGCAACACTCTCAGAAACAGACGCAATATTCTCTTCTGTACGCACTGTACGCATTCGTGTGGTTGGTTTAATGTCCAATAAAGTAAACTGAGTGCGAAACTTGGTCACAATCGCATTAATTGTTTGCTCACTTGGTCGATTATGTAGACCATAAATCGGGCGTAAAGCGCGAAACACATTTCGAACCGAACACTGATTTTGGTAATAAAATTCAATGATTTGCAAGCGTTGCTCGTTAGTAAGTCTATTCATGATGAAATGTCAAAGCATACTGAGCAAATAATAATGCATGAAAATCATAACCTCAAAAAATCTGAGCAAATACTAATGCATGAAAATCCTAACCTCAAAAAAATCACCCATTATGTGAATCGACTCAAGCGAAACGTAGCAAGGCCAGTGCACGTATCAATAAAGCTAGCGATAGGATGAAACGTAACTTTGATAAACGTCGCAAAAATTGTCATGTATATAAGAAAGGAGAATTAGTATTATGGAGGCAGGCGCCCACTAGTAGTGCTGCTAGGGTCAACACAAAGCTGGACGACTTGTATTCAGGCCCCTATATAATAACTAAAGTGCTTGGCAATGACAGATACAGGATCAGAAGCATTAAGGGATTAAGAGGTTACAAAAACTTTACGGGGCTTGTTTCAGCAGACTCTCTGCGACCATATCATAGCATAGTTCCTGTATCTGACAGTGCCAGCAGTTCTGATGACCAGTTAGAGACTGAAGACTTAATTGACCTATTAGAGAGCTAAAGCTAATGCAAACTATGCGCTCCATTGCGGGAGCAATTGTTACAGGATGGCCGACTGTAACGCCATGCCACGCCACGTGTCCAGCCACGCCACGCCAAGCCACGCCAAGCTAAGCCAAGCCAAGCCAAGCCAATGCCACGCCAATGTCAAGACTGTCAGTCAAGCCGGCTAGTGACCGTTAGTGACGTCACATCCCAACGGCCGAAGATTATAAATAGTCGAACCGCTCATTTTGTGACACATTTGGCTGTTGTACACGAGATAGGTCGAAACTCTGCCTGATTGTGTAAAACTATATTATTTTAATAAATAGCTGTGATTATTCGTAAAGTGTATAAGTTTATTATTTAATCTCCGTTTCAGGTGATTGCTAAATTCTCCGCGCGCATTGCTTTTGAACATTCAGCGTCATTAGAAGATGTTGTTGGAACACGTTTAACACCTTTAAGCCAACGTTCCATTCTTCTTTATTTATAATGTTACAAGTCAGGATAGTGGGGTTTAAATAATGCACAATCGTTACTGCGTATAAGAGACTAAATTTAGAACCTACAGGGAAGAAATGTATAAAACTGAGACAACAGAATACAGCAGGCAGTAAAACAATGGACACCAGTTTCTCGCTAGCGAGCTTGTAAGTAGGTAGTAACTTATCGCTCCGAACGCTAATCATCAACTGACGACGCCAACGCGCGATCGCCGCTTTTATACTTAGTCCTAGACTCGATCTCAAATATTCTCGAAAATACTCGAGTCGGCACCTTTCATAAACAAAAAGCAAAAATAAAAACAGATATTTAAAAATAGCGTTGTAAACAATATCGACTTTATCCTTTGAAGTTAGAGACGAAAGTCGCTTGTTGACAACTATAGCGTCTAATTCAGGGGCGGCTTTTATCAAAGAGACTGAGCGCTTACAAGTATACTACCCGCTCGTTTTAAGTTTGCCGCTGGCGATAGGTATGAGTGTATGACGTTCGAAATTTTTTATTTAATTGTAACAAGAAAAATTGTGTACGTTAGATATTTGGGTAAAACTATGACACATTATAAGTTTTGTTGTCACGTGGGGGAGGGTACGCGCATTCCACAGACCGGCAAACTTAGAGCGAACGCGTTGTACAAGTATAAAATTGTTGAGACCAAACTTATGAGATACTAGCAGACCGCGCGAACTTCGTATCGCCTAAAAAAGGTAAAAAAAATCCACTCATGACCCCGCGCAACATATTTGTCTTAGAAATTGAATACTTAAATTTTGTACACGGTGAATATCTTTTGAATTAAATGTCCAAATGTGATCATTCAAAAAGTTCTAGAAAGGCCTTAAATTTATCTTTTTAATGAAGCAAATTATTTTGTGGAGAGTTAATACCAAGGTACAAAAAAAGAATTTGAAAAACGACATCATTTTAATTAATTTTAAAAAATCAAAAAACCCTTATTGTGCGATAACTATAATAGTTAGATATATGCTCTCGCGACCTTTTTCGTAGACAATTATACGCTCTATAAAAGTGTAGTACATTGTTTTGTTCTGTACTCAATAGTTTTCGCAGCGTTCGCAATGTAAGGGTCACGTACTTACACCTTGGGTTACATTATTGGTTTTATAGTAGGGATCCCTAATTTATTTGAAAATATAATATAGCCTAAAACCTTCCTCGATAAATGGACTATACGCCATTAAAAGAATTTTTGAAATCGGACTGGTGGCTTCTGAGATTACCTCGTTCAAACAAACAAACAAACTTTTCCGCTTTATAATATAAGTATAGATTGTACCAGCTAATGTAACACAAGCTTATACAAATACAAATAAATAATTAAATAACATTCATAGCGTTTTGTCTCCGCGCGGCCGCGGAGTCCGCACAGCCGCGGAGCGACCAGAGAGAGGTGTTTTGATTTTTTTATTTCTAAATTCTTGCGGAACCCCGACAGAGGTATCACGGAACCCTAGGGTTCCGCGGAACACACTTAGAGTATAGCTGTTTTAGAGGTTAAGTAACAAGTTCAAATACACCATACTACGATGTCTTTGCGAAAAATTTGTATCAATAATTGTTTATATATTGCCTCCGAAAATTCTGGAAAACGTTGCTGCTACACTTTTCTATATTAGAAAGCTTGAAGGAATAAGTATAATAAGAATTTCCTATAAAAATTACAGCACTCACAAATAACAAGTCACAAGGTTGATGGAACCGCAGCATCCAGCACATCTGGTGTGCTGGTGACCAAACACGACCCTTACAGCATACAGCGCGCGCTGCAACAGCTGGAGGCTGCCGGGTACAACACTAGCCAGCGACCTGACTTCAGAGATCAGTGCCAGGACTCGTTGTACTGCGGGTTACCTATCTACAGGACGTCTTTTGGAAAGTATTAGTAAGTCTTTTGTGTGAACTATTTTTGACGTGACGTCTTTTAATTCAATGGAGCCGGCTGCACCCACAAAAAAACATGACTCATGCGGCGTTCCGTATGCGATCTTCACCCAACTACAAATATCTATGATGATTAAAAGTATTGTTGTATAGAGTTTTGGAGTTGTGTCATAACATAACATACATAACTTCACGCCTTTTGTTACCCGAAGGTGTAGGCAGCGGCTGTTAAGCCTCGTTTCGCCGTTATGTTTACACGTCGCAAATGGAATAGGTGGCGAACCTATTGCCTTACCGGGCACAAAGTTTGTCAGTCATCGATATTTATCACACATAACTTCCGAAAACAATTTCGAAAAGTCATTGGTGTGAGCCAGTGTCTGGAATCGAACCCCGGACCTCTGGATCAGAGACCGTGCGCTCGCCCACTGCGCCACCGAGACTGTTTTTTGAGTTGTGTCATATGTATGTATTAACAAATTACTTGAATACAAATTATAACATTCAAGTAAAATAAAAAAACGTTAGTACATTTTTTATTTAATTTGCTGACTGTAGTGCTATTATAAACTAAAATACCTGCAAGTAAAATATCACCTATAAGTGGACTGACTGTTGGACACTAGTTTTAACAATGGTAGAGCCAAGCAGTTAGCTGCATTAATGGGCCGGCTCGACCGGTGAAACACCACGACCTCTCAGAAGAAGGACGTACAGTGGCCCATGCCGTGTTTCGTTCGGTAAGAGAGGTACCCGGAAGCCCACCCAACTCTCCTACCCACTCCCTTTAAGGTCGGCAACGAACTGTAACATTATATGTGTTGCAGGTGTCCATGGGCGAGGCTGGTCATTTACCATCAGATGACACGACTGCTCGCTTGCCCACCTATCCCATAAAAAAGTGCTCCCGTTTTTAATATATTGTATATTTTAGTTATCAATATATCTTTGTTTCATTCCAGTGAGGATGCTGTGTTAATTCCTACTGGTCCGCCTGCACCTTTCTCACCGTCGACCACATTCAGCCTACAGAGCAGATCGTGCTTAGACGATATTTGCACCTACAACTTTTATATGGCTGGTAAGAATGATGAAAATGATAATATGTAAAGAAACATTTATGAAATTTAACATTCATAGTGATAGAGATTAGAGACAGACAGTTCACTGCATGAATGGGCCGGCCCGACCGGTGATATGTCACTATCTCTCAGAATAACGACGAAAAGTGTCTCTGACGCGTTTCGCTCGATGAGAGAGGTATCTGGAGGCCCAATCCTTTCCCCTCTCCCGTTCCCATTGTAAAGGCCGGCAACTCAACTGTAACACTATCTGTGTTCAGGTGTCAATGGACGGCGTTTGTTGCTTGCCATCTGGTGACACGCCTACTCATTTGCCCCCTATCTCATAAAAAATAATTAAGTAGCTTCACATATAAAGGTTATAATAATTATTATACAAAATAATTAATTAGGTGGTCCCCACAACATGATAACCTTCTGGCCGTACGCTAACATCACACTGCAGAGCTGGTCGCTGCAGTCCCCTGCGACTGCCTCTTACTCGCAGGGGGGGCGACCCGTGTACGTAGTATTCCATTCGACGTGCACCTTCCTGGAGCAGTGGAGCGAGACCTTCAGCCTTGTCTTCCGGGTACCTAACATGGATTTCCATGCGGATGGAGGTTGGAGTCGAGGATAGCCACGACACATATTCCATGACCAAATTAAACGAGTTCTGGAGGAAGGTGATGATAGGAGCCTTAAAAATCGCCCCGCGTGCATGAAGTTATGAAAGTCAAAGAAGCGAGTGAGGCGTGTAAAAATCGCGCTTTATGGCGCTCTGTTCTCTCTGCCTGACCCGCTAAGGATTTGGCGTGAAGTTATGTATGTATGTACATCCAACACATTTTTGGCCGTATTTTTTTAGAAATTATTTATTAGACAACAACGCGAACACCTCCGCCCTAGAACTTATCACGTAATTAATGGACGTCCCGTATGCTGTTACAACATAATAATCCATGATCTGTGTGTCACACAGGTGCCGGTTCAGCTGCAGTCCGGGCCCATAGTGGAGGTGTCTCACCACTCCCACAAACTGTACCACCCCAGTGACTACACACAGGAATACAGGCAGATGTTGGACGCGATGCCCAAATACTTTAACATAGCGAGTGCGATGAGCTTTAGGGACGATTACGTGTTTTAGAAATAAAAAAAAGATACTAAAAGTTCATCATTGTTTATGAATTCATAATAAATTATAAATAATATAAAATGTGTGTCAAAGAAGTAGGTATATAAATTAGCATAACTGTAACAGGGTGATGTCTGCACATGGAAGATATTGGAATAAAAGTTGGAGGGAATATTATTTATTATTGTAAGTTTTGTATTTATTTATTATGCCTTGGAATTATTTAAGTGGTATATAAAGTGTACATTATCTGTTTATATGATTAGTATTAAGTGGTTGTGAAAAAAATATTTATATGTTCTTATTTTTAGTATTAATTTTAAGATATATGCAATACATTTACATACACTATTTACATAAAATGCTTTTCATTACGGTCTCTCCCAGTACTGGCGGTGTTGAAACAGTGCTTATTATACCTAGAGTAAAACCAATGGGCACAAAATTATAGCATAAAATTCTTGATTCATTCTCATTTCAAATTTACCTACATAAAAACTTTCAGTAATTAAAACCAGATATTTTTATATGAACCACATTTCCTTTTCTGTTATATTTTGAAGCTGGTAATTAAGGAATTGGCTTTTACAATATTTACCAAATTTAAACACCAAAATACTTTATCCATCCAAGACCAGGAAACGAAGGGAGACGAATGTAAAAATGAAATTCAAGTAAACTTTTATAATACGTTTATTAAAATCAGTCTTTCAAGCTTAAAACATATTTCGAAAAATATATTTTAAGGCTATAATAACCACAACAAAATAAAAAACGTCCAAATGTCAAATCTATTTTGTAACCATATAAAGAAATACATTATTTACTTACAGAATAGATTGACAAATGTACATAGGAATTGTGTAACTCAATAATGCTGAATTTACAATTTCCGCAGTTTGTAACAATCAGCTCAATTCAAAGTTACAATTCGAGTAATTTCATAAGTGAATATCTTCACATTAAAAATTAACAGAATATATATAATATATTTATTCTTAAAACTAATACATTACAAAATTTACAGGGGATAGGACAATGTACATAGGCTAAATTAAAACAACAGTTCAACAATCCTTCCCGTAGGTGTTTATTTCCTGAGATCTTATGCACATATTAAAATATCACATAACTAAAAAAAAGGTATTTTACAAAATAATAGACACAATTTCATACTGTTTTTTATTTCACATACTCTAGAAGTTCAATACATTTTTTCGATGTTCAGAACTATTTTAGAGGCTGCCATATTATTGAGACAAAACTAACAAAAATATCTTTAATTATAATTTGAGGAAAAATCAGATATTATCCGTAATAACATCGACATGTATGCAGTCTTTTACTTAACTTCTATCCTTTTAGGAGTTCTTTTTTCATTGTTGTAATAATCTTGTTTTAATAATTATTTTTAACAAGAACAACATTCGGCTTGGTATATATAACATATATATTTTTATATCAGTGCTGGTAAACATTCAGAATGTATTTTCTTTAAATGCAATTAAAATCAAATGAAAAAAAAAGACAATTTACAAGTAATTATTTAGTTTTACCCTGCCTCGAATAGAAGATTTTTTTGTGGTTGAGTATTTTCTATGCTTACATTGTCTTGAAAGATTTTGATTTCGATTGAGGGAGGTGAAATTACTAGGTTTTTTGCCTGGTGGGGTAGAATTAGAAGTTTAGTTAGATAAATTAAGGTACAAAATTTTTAATATGCCTTTGTGTTAAGAACGTAGATTCCTTTTAGATATGGTCTAATTATTCTATTTTGTTGAAGACAAGGCAGCCCCTATTGTTATACTAATATTAATACAAAGGTTAAATCTAAATAGGAAACTGAATATACTCTACCAAAGTTACAAAACAAATTGAAACAATAATGCCTTAGCATATAATATAGTAAATTAAAACAAAATCACACACATTTATTATTTAGTGTCAAATATAGAGAAAGTATTTGCTATTTTGCACACTCTTAAAGGCACCAGAAAAATCGGTTAAGCAATTCACCTTACCAGCTATTTTATTTTTAAAATTTTCGCAACCCAAATAAGAAAAAATACGTCTGTTATAATAATAACTCAATAAACTTTACTACAAATCCCCATGAACATTATGGTATTTTTATTAGCAGTAAATGCACTTATTTCTCTTATATTTTTATGTTCCATATTAACTTAAGACCAAACAGAAACAGATTATTGCTTTAGACTCATAATTTTACATTTATTTTTTTATCATTGAGTTTTATTCATAGTGCCAAGAATCTGTCTATAATATCAACCCTATTATATAAACCCCTTTGAAAATTAAGCCTACATAACAATGCCTATACCAAAATATGTCAATATAAACCTCTGAGTTGTACTTAGCATGGCAACACTTACAGTTTTGTTGTCACAATATGTGAAATAGAATGTATTTTACATATACTTAAATGAATTCAAGTTGGAATTTAGATAGAGGAAACAAAAGTTATAAGCAATATGCATATTTTATATTTGACATTAGATAAACCAAAAATTTTGCACTGTAGTGAATTTTCCAATTCAAACATAATAAAACTTTGAAAAAAAAATCTAATTAAAGAATCAAGGCATAATGGGTTTTATTCAATGATGTTGAAAAGCCAAAATAGCCCTTAAATATTCAATATATTTTCAATATCACTTTGTATTTACTTGCAAATGCACACATTTTAATATGAAGAAATACTTTTAATAATCTTAAAAGTTAAGTTTTTAACATTCCATTAAATCATAATAAAACGCAATTAATAATTCTAATTATCTTTGTGACAGCAAGATATAAGTTATATTTTCTATTAAAATCAGCCCAAAATCAGTGCAAAAATTTAGATAACAAAGAAAATTTTAATGTAAACAGTGACTTGTGCAGAATAATGGCCATTAGCCTTATAATTAATTAATTTAGTTAAACGTAGAACTTTAATTAAATCATTTATAAATGTGGTTAAAGGTGGAAAAATACTTGACAGGATCTTTTGTTTAAACACTTTATTTTTGTGTTCATAATTTTTATTTATATGTATTCATTAGATTATCTACAACTACCCACAAGTCACTTTTTACAGCATTGTTTTTACTTTGTTAATATGTTTTGGTAAAAGCATAGCACATAACAATATGCAATCTCCACAATCTATATAAATAAAGATTCTAATTACATATTGTTTAGTTAGTTGTAAAAACACAAAATAAAATTGCCCATAAATTGGCATGACACAAAATTCGAAAATCCCACTCCATCACTTGAGAGCTTACAGATTATTTTTTAAAGTTTGAAATTGAAAAAATAACAAATTAATAAAATGAGTTGTGCAGTTATAAAGCTGTTACAGATACAAACGTACTTTTGCTACTCCGCAGCCTTTCTACAATTACTTGGCGTGAGAAACAGATGGCATAATAAAAGAGCATTTAATTTTTTTTATAGATATTTAAGATTCCAAAATACATCAATGTTATTTATTTTGTGACTAACAATATAAAACAAGATAAACCTCACAAAATTAAAAAAAATATATTTCAATGTTACAAACGATTTTTATTCAAAAAGATCACCACATTTTTAAATTACTTATAAGTAGATTTTCAACTTTTATACTCATACCACATATTAATGCCTAATCACAGTCAAGATTATAATTTTTTTTTAATGAAAGAAATTGCTAATTTGTTTTCTCTTACACATTGCACGTTTATTTCGAATTATTTATGTAAGCTTGCTAAATGCATGTTTCTTGTCCTATTACTTTTCAAATTATTTCCCTTCTTCTCCAGGCCTTTCTCTAGCTATTAATAGCACAAACTGAGTGAATAATAAATATCCATTCGTTATTTTTTTTTTCCAAATGGAATTACAGAAACCTCCTGGTTATGTTAAATATTAAATTTATACTGTGTATAATGACATCTTGTAGAGATAAGTGCAAACAAAAGTTACAATCAACTACAAACTGGTATAAACTTAATCTACATTATTTACCTTTCCTATTACAAAGGCGTTTATAAGGGCACCTTACCTATCATAAAGGTGTGTCCAGCTACAAGCTGGTTGGGTATAATGTTATAAAACAATAAAATAAAATTATTTTAACATAAATATAAAATATATTCAACGCAAAACGACGGTTAATCTGCTAGCGGCGACCATCTTGTTGTTAAATTTCTTTTTGAACGTCTCAGCAGCGACGGTTGTTTTGAATGTTATCTTGGCGGTACGATCTTCCTTATCCAATATTAAACTCTGGAACATGAATCCGTGGACGATTCCGTTTCAATAACATAATCACTCAACTTATCATCTACTTAAAAACTTACATAGTTTTTAATTTTACATATAATTATGGTGTTTACGTTTATAGGAAAATTGTTAAGTTAAAAATTTGATTACAACGCCATCTTTGATCAATACCATTGTATAACATAAATTCATATACCTATTACTTATTTTGTTTACAACTGTTTTAACTTAACACTTTACCTATTTGAATGCTTATAATACAATTTCAATATATACAATGTTTTAACATTTAATACTCGGGCAAATGATGAATGATGAAATGATTTAACAATTTTTCATTATTTTAATTTTATTTATTTATATTACATTAGAAAATGCCTGTGCGTCGTATTTTGGCATATCGAAATTGCATTACATCTAATAATAACATGCAGTGTCCGATCATTGAAATACTCATAGATTTCATATTTGTCATGATATTTTGAGATTATTTACAGATCATAAATAAAATAATTGTATATTTGATCAGTCATAAATTAAGATACACAATTACACACACTCAGTAAAAATAAGTAGGTAGGTATATATGTATATAAATATTGTATAACATAATACTGAAAACTACAAGTCTTATTTTTAAATATTTGTACACAATTTACTGTGGCGAGTTATAGTCATTCAATATTTATTATAATTCAGGTTTTCAGGTACTTTTCAATGACTTTTTTATTCTTTAAACATTTATATATTATTTGAAAACATTAAGTGACATAGACACATCTTTTTCTGACTGAATATTAAATTAAAAAGAGTCCGTACATTAAACAAGTATGTGTATACCTAGGTACATGTAGATATCTTACATTAATTAATATTGCACCAAAAAACAACTAAAAGCTAAATATTTTATCATCAACAATTTTTCTGAATAAATAATATAATAATGTACCAATACTTCTTACTTTGACAATTTATCTCAAGTGGTCATAAATTATAGTTGAATTAAGAATATCAGAGTACTTCTCAGTAGTACTCAGAGAGTACTTAAAGTTGTATAAAAAATATTTCAGAGTTGATAAATTCAGTACTAGCTCTAGTGTAGTTTTTGATACAGGTTTATTGATTGCCCTATATTAAAAAAAAATATGAATATGATATGTATTATAAGAAATATTATTGTATCCAATTTGTGAAAATACAAAGAATAATTCTAAAGAAAGTCTAAGGAATAATTTAAAAATGAGAATAACAACTGATTCGTTTTCTATTCAGCTTAAGCTTTTCAAAACAATTAACTCCTTAGCTAAAATCGAAGTCGAATCGATAACGTGAAATAATCACAACACAAAAATTTAATTATATTTGGTATTTACCTTTTCTGCCCCAGCCAAAGTGTTAGCAATGCATATTGGCTATGTTGATAAGGTCCGACGATTTAAATAGTCTGGTTATGACAATTTTTAGTACTTTTTTTATAACAGACCAGTATCCAAAGAAAGTTTCTTCAAAGAAACATTTATAGTCGAACTATTTATATACAAATAAATGGCTGTTGATCTTTGTTCATAAAATTAAAAAGATCATTTTAATTTGTGAATATTATCTTGGTATAAGTCAATAAACCTATATAAATATTTTCTTATAACTATATGTATATTATTTGCATACTGACAAAATATATGTACATATAAATAAATATATATATAGATATCACAGGTTCATATCACAGTTAGTTGTAATAATAAATATCGCTAGATGTTTTTTGGTACTTCAAATAAATAATATTTTCAAATTACTAGATAATGGACCGAAAATTCGTCATTTATAGCTCTTTGGCATGAACATCAATTATCTATTTTTTAACTTACAAACTTTTTTTGACACCAATGTGGTCCATTAAAGACATCACAAGCACCATAATTTACTAGAGTTAAAACTGGGTAGACTATATTTTTGGAGATTTCTACCTAACAAAATATGACAGATGTGAATGGTGTTGTAATACTAATTTAATTAAACTTTATCAGAAGATACTTCAAAATGGAGACCAGCTGTGAAGACTCTACCGGATTTGGATGCGGATTATTGTCAATATGGTATTATCAATGGGGTGGTTTTTATGTATAATTAATTTATAATGTAGTAAAGGAAAAATGATAATTTACGAGATTTAGCACAATAATAATTGTAAACGCTGTAAAATTACTTTTAATGCGGAACCAAGTTTGCCGGGTCAGCTAGTCTTTTATGATAGACTAGCTGACCCGGCAAACTTGGTTCAGAAAACAAATCCAGGTAATTCTTTTCGCCGCCAGCCGCGCGCCTCTTTACAGCGTGCGGTCGAAGCCGCCCCGCCCTGGAGAGCCTCACGCGGAGGCTCCCCGAAGACGAAGACGTGGGAGGGGGGGCGACGGCGGGGACCAGAGGGGCTAACCGAATCCTAGACCACCCCAACGTCTGAGGCAGGCCGCCGCGAGGTTTTAGTGCGAGATTGCAGTTTACTGTTTCGGAATTCACACACTACCCCCTGCCGCACCCAGGCGGAGGGTGTGCAGGGTGTGCCTAAAGCATTTCCTCGCGTAAAAAAAAAGTAATTCTCTGGATATTCTTCTTTCAGAAGTTTTAATCTTTTCTTTGTTTATTTTTGATCTACGATATTTGACTCGTTATTAATCTACTGATATTAGCTTCATTATATATTAATCTTTCTTACCCATTAACGAATTCATTCTGCTAACACTTTCAATGTAAAATTATCATCAAGCACATGGCTACAAATAATCTTACTGACTAATCAAGACTAGTTCTATTCTACATTCCTTCCTACTTTCTTTCTTATTCTATGTCTAATCCTGACATTTGTATATCATTTGGTAAGAACCTACGGCTACACTTTTCAGAGATGGTTATCGGGACTTAAGTCATATTATAAGTATATGCTAACTAATCTTATCTCATCTAATTCTTCAAATTGATTAGTCTGCTTGTGACCACGGCCAGTGCAACCTGGCCGAAACGTCAAGCTAATCAAGGTAAATATTTGTTTACCTAAAAAAGTGTCGCGTTAATTCCCGTTCATCATTATCACTGAGTAATATGCAACGCGAAAGCCTAAAAGTTTTTATTGATGAGTCAAGTCTTCTAGCTTGGAAATAACTACTATACACATTTAAATTAAATTGTATCTCATAGGAAGACATCTGGCCTCTGTAACACAGTTTCTTAACTAGCACAGAGGTCAGTATACCAATGTAAAAATTTGTACACAGATTTGAAAAATAAAGAGTTATTATTATTTAATTTTCAATTACGAGTGTTGTCCGACTATATGTAAGTAAACAAATTCAAAGAGTCATAAATGTTGATAGCTAACTTACTAAATGAATTGAAAAACCATCATATGGTTCTAACATTTGAAGCACCAAAATAGGACAACTTATAAACCCTATTTAAAATTACCTGCACGTCATTGCCAGCTAGGGTCTTCAGTCTAGTATCGGTCATGCCATGGGGTAAATTCTGTACAGTAGCAACGCTACCTGTATCTTGTAACAAGTGATCTTCATCCATATCCGAATCACTTTCATATTGTATTTGGGGTTCATCCTTTTTAATTACAATTCGGCTGCTGTCCCCACCAATGGCCGTCCTCACTGCCCGGCTAAATATCCCAGGATTGGGCTTAGTGGGATCAGTCTTGACATCAACACGATTCAATGCAGATTTTTCTTTGGTTGCTTGACGTTGGAGTATCACACGGCGGTTGGAGAACGACGACTTTTTATCGTCAATCTCCTTTTCATCCTGTAAAATTAAATATTGAGAAAATTCTGTTGAATTCACGTAACTTTATTAAAATCTATTTTTTGTATTACACATACCTCTTTGTTGTTATAAATTATCCTTTGTCTCGATTTGATGGAAATATTATCCACCTTTGGTTTAGTCTGAAATTAAAATAATAAATTAAATACAAAATGTTGAGAATCAAAATAAATTAAATAAGTTTATTATTGTCACAAAGTGTCACCTTGGATTTTTTGTTCTCGTTAGCAACATCTGTGTCCTCTAATTTGGTTGAACTGGACACTATCGCTCGACGAGGAGGTGATTTATCTGAAATAATAATTATTAGTTTTTTTTTAATTATAATTTAGATCCAGTTGCTATTTCCTTGTTTGTATTAAACCACAAAACACTCTCTGGTTAATTATTTACTTCCAATTACAAGGTAGTAAGACTGGACAGTGCAATTCCCTTTAGTTTATTACAATTTGAAAAGCAACCATTTGGAAAGCAAAGTAATAACTGCTATATTTAAAAAAACTGTACTTAATTGAAATAAGCATTTGCTTAGATGCAGTTAAACATCTGTTTAAACAAATAAGATACATTTAAATAACACAAACCTCTTTTCTTTTTGGTTTCTGTTTCCTCTAGGAAGATGATTTTCTGTCTCTGTGGTTTCTTGTCTGTGGTTGAATTCGCTTTCGGGGGGAGCCTAGAACGGAGATCCACTTGCCCTTTAGGTTTTGGTGGTTGTTGTTCTGTTCTAAAACACGATTGTAGGGTTGAAATTAATATTAATAACTAGTTAAAACTAAATTATTTGACCCGATGCAGACAATCTCTTGTATCAATGGCCTATTGTACCAACTCTCAAACTTTCAGTTCAGAGATTCAGAATTTTGGCTCAGCTCAATGACTTTAGACAAGCAAGCAAGCATGAAAGCAAATTGGTGAATATAAAACAAAATGCTCTCTCTCTCTCTCTCTCTTAGCTCTCATAAACATGAACCATCATATTAATATCAGTAAAATCGCAGTGTATTAATTATGCCATGATCAAGTAAATTTTGACTAAATGGCTTTCACATATTTTACTGAACACTTACTTCTTGGCTTTATCCTTGAATCGTCCACTGTCATCTTCGTCAGACAATATACCATCAATATCTCCAAGGATAAGATCCAAGTCATCATCACTGTCCAGTTTTTTGTCCTCTTTCTTTTCTGGCAATGGAGGAGTGAGTGCCCTCTCTGGTGATTCTTGCTTTACTGGCAGTCTGTGTGGTGGTGTTAGATTTTCTGAGAAATAAAGTTTTCAAGTTAATTTATTTACAGGAGGTAGGTCAGATCCATTGACATTGTATATCATTAAGTTTATTAGCTTTTCAGCTAACCAACAAATTTTGTAACTGGGACCGTTTAAGTATTACGTAAGGACTATAGGGAGCGGGGGTCTTCACTATGCTTATTTTCGATGACATGGGGGGCGGCGGGGTTTATGTCATCGGTAGGTATTTACTTTTTACACACATGGCAATAACAATGTTTGAAAAAGAAAAACAATATGGATAATAGTTGAAAAATCGCAAGTCCCGGGATTGAAGTTTCCCTCTCTGCCACACGATGGACCCGACACCCGCACGGTGAATCCATGGATTGCTAGATATTAGTCTCTCCTGCTTACTTTTGCTGAGAAAGGGGGTGTACTGTAACTGTAATAAATCTGCTTACGTAATACTTGAATGGCCCCACTAGCTTGACAGTAGGATTAGCAATCAAAAACTTGCTCTCTTTTTTCGATGTCAGATTTGATGGAAAGGCTGACAACCATTTCACATAGTTTCTATTTTAAAACAGTTTTGAAATTACTTACCCACGGTAGAATTTACTTGTGGAGCTTCCTTAACAGGTGATCTATCTCTCACTATTGGTGGCGCAACTTCTTTCAATTTCTCCTTCTCTGGCGATTTCCTTGTTGTATCTGGTTTATTTTCTTGATCTGTGCTTGTCGGTTTGTCAATAGTCTCAGGAGGAGTTAACGCTTTAGGTGCTGGCTTCTCCTGTACTTCTCTCTCCCTGTGTAGAAAGTCAAATATTATTATTGATCTTGAGCATTACTAATAGGGCACATTATAGAAAAATAAGTCCAAATTGACAAATTCAAATCAACTTACTTTTCTTGTAACTGTTTGTGTAATGCAACAGCATTTTTCCTTCGTCTGACCTCCTTCGCTCTCAGTACTCTTTCTCGGAGACTCTCCTGTTCTCTCAATCTCCTCTTGTATTCTGAATCCTTCAAATAACAATTAAGCAGTTTAGAAGTGAAGTAGGTAGTGAAGAGACAAAAAAGAATATTGCTAATTACAGTGCTAATGCTCTAAAATAATGTTGATATTTCAATTACCTCATCATGCCTCTCGTCATCCTGTCGCGGGCGCCGCTCGGGACTGCGGCGGGGGGAAAGAGAGCGACGCGGGGGCGGGGACGGTGTACGCATCCTGTCAACAATAGTTATACATCACATACAACCATCTGTTCAATATTTTCATATTTCTGTTTCATATATTATTATGATAACTGTTATTAAAATCGAGTATGACTGACGAGACACTGAATTTACTATATCATGTAGCTCACAGATTGTGTCATCTTATTACCCTTTTTATATAAAAATTTTGATTTGAATCTCGGTGATCCAGTAGTTGAAACCCCGCTTTTGATTCCAGAAGTCGTGGATTGGAATTTGGGCTCGTATCAACGACTTTCAAAATTCATTTCGGAAGGCTTGTATGATAAATATCGACGACTGACAACTTTGTGCCCGGTGTACTGCAATAGTTTCGCCACATATTCCATTTCAGATGTAAACAAAACAGTGAGACAAGGCTTAACAGCCGCTGCCTACACCTTTAAGTAGAAAACGGTTCGTTAAAATTGTAAGGAACATTACCTGCGCCTGAGGCCAGCTCTGTTAGCATTAATAAATTCCTCTTGTCTCCTCAGCAAATCATCGTCATCATTTCTAATGTATGGTTTGTTATGCGCTAGATCATTCTGTATCTCTATTGTGGTGTTCTCTATATACCTGAAATATAATTTTCACAGTTATCAAACGTATTGTCACATTGTCTCCTGGGGCCCATTCAAGTGTTACATAAGCAGATTTATTACAATTATTTATCCCCCCAACCTCCCTTGTCAGCAAAAAGTAAGCAAAGCTCCTACCCCCTCCCCCAATAATTACATAAACATTTAAAAAAAAATCTCAAAAGACCATCAGCATGATTGGTTTAAGGGCCTTTATTGAAAAATTAAATAATTACTGATGACATAATCATCATCTGGACCCCACTACACCCCATATCATCCAAAATAAGCAGAGCAAAGACCCCCTCTCCCCGCCCCCTATACTGCTTATGTAATACTTAAACGGCCCCTAGGTACTTGAACATTAGAAATATGGTCTGAGAGGATAAAAATTATTGATGTGGAGACAAACAGGCCATGCCACTCATCCAACCAGCAACCTTTCAGAAAGACTCATGTGCAGGTAGTTCTAATTGTTTTCATATAGTTCTAAGTGTTTCATATAGTTCTAATTGTGACGTGTGAATGACGAAATACACAAGAATACACATGCATATTATGTATTGTACTATTGTTTTTTAAATGATAAAAAACCATACCTTTGTGGTGAACGCCTAGCTTGTTTCCTAACAGCGGCTCTGGCTAGGGCGTTCCTCTGTTCAGCTATGAACCTTTCAGCGGCGTCGTCTATATTCTTTACAGGTCCTGCACAAACAACAAGTAAAAATTATTAATAAACTAACATTATTAAATGACTAACTTATCTAATACATTCAACTAATTAGAAATATAATTCAAACTTTACCTTCAAATTGTTTAGTTAAATACAGAATTACTTAGAGAAACATAATGGTAATAATAAATAAGGCTTGTCCCATATTATAAATATTCTATAAATTGAACATTCCAAATTAAACACACTCGGAAAATTGGAAGGCTTTAAATAATAAAATTGTCTCACTAATTAATTATTTTGCCAACTTAGAAGTATGAATAACACGTGCAGTAAAAACTTAATAGTGATTGTGATAAATAAAACATGCACACAACAGACATTGCATCCGTTTAAATATTATTGTTAGAACATTAACCAGACGATTTTAAAAAAGAAAATACTTTAATAAATCGACTCTAGTGAATATTGTTTGTTGCTAGGAATTATTATTCTAAATAATAAGTACTTACGCAGATGGTATTTAATGCAATCTTTATAAATTTAAATGTGTAAATATATTTCAAAATTGAGCTCTTGGAAGTAATTTTTTTTTGTTAATCTAAAAACTTTGACAAATTTGGAATATGAGCAATTTTTAATATAATATATAATCACCCTGATGAGGAATTGATATATTAATGAAAAATATGATGTTATGTTAGAGGAATGATGTGGAACTTTGAAAGCAACTACTTTATTCGAAATAAATGCACCTGACATGTGTAGGTCTGTTAGGAAATTATTTTTTACTCAGGAGAGTCTGCCCGTTGAAGTAAGTAAGAAAAGGAACTAATAGGAGGAACTACATATTTCGCAGATAAGCGACGTTAAAAATAAAGTAAAATAAAAAATATTTGAAATAACATATGAAAGTGAAATAAGATTTAAACGGATCACATTTTTATCTTCTTAATTTATATGATTATTACCGAATTTGTTCTCAATGTTGGTGGGGCGAGGCGGTGATTTTTGAATCCGCGTCGGTATGTAGGCAGGCAACCCTGTGGCGTACGAAACCACAGATTGTATTCAATGTCGGCACATTATACATTATAAATTCTATGAAACAATATCAAGAGAGTTGATATTGTACTAAAAAGTGGATTTCCCATCAATCAAGTTACTAAATTTGTTTGTTATCAAAATAAGTAAATTTAGTATAATCATTTGATATGAGCTTAATATATAAATTTGTGGATTAATGAAATTATGACAAAGTATTGATGGCTAACAGTAAAGTTAATCTTACCTTCAACTGGTGGTTGAAAAGTTCCTTTGAAATGTGGATTGATCAGCACTTTCTTGCCAGCCAAGCCACTTGGTGGCAAATTCGTAGGCAAAGCCACTGGTAACATTCTAACTTCGGGTTCTTGTGGTATATCCCCTTTAGGACCCATTTTATCTAGGCTGGGTCCAGGTACTACAGGTAAAGGTTGCCTTATTGTCACTTGCATTTGACATGGGTTTGGCGGCATTTCTCTAATAGGAGGTGGAAAATGTCTTGGAGGGAAATTAGGCCTGAAGAATCTTTGATCATAATTGGGTCTGGGTCCGAACTGTGGACGTTCCTCAATGTTAGGTCTGAATTGAAATCGGGGAAAGAACTGTGGTCGCTCTATAGGGGGACGGAACATTGGCATTTCTTGGGGCAAAATAGGGCGTTCTGGGGATATTTCTGGGCCCATTTGTGGAGGTCTGCGTCTTTCTGCCGGAATGTCAGGATGTAAATCGGGACGCATTTCATGTCTTCTTTCAGACCGTAGTTCGGGCAGTAAATCAGGTCGTAGTTCAGGCAGCAAATCAGGCCGTACGTCGAGCCGCGGTTCAGGTCTTATTTCAGGACGCGGTTGGAAATCTGGACGTGGTTCAGGTCGCAAGTCCGGATGCATTTCGGGGCGAAACTCAGGACGCAAGTCTGGCCGAACTGCCATACGAATGTCTGGACGAATATCAGGTCTCATCTGTGTTGGATTAGGCCGAATTTGTGGTGGGGGGAAAGGAGCGCGTTGATTGAAGTTGCCCTGTAAAATTTTATATATTATTTCAATTGAAAAGACTGCCATAGCTTGTTTCTGTTATATGTATTCTTATTCTGTTAAAAAAATATTCCGATACTTAAATATCTGTATGTAGGCTTCAAATATTATCAAAACATTGTGACACTGTGCACTGTTCTACTCTACATATTAATTACAAAATCGTACGTACCCTGTGCATGTTGTTACGCCTATAGGGATGCGAGTAGTTAGCGTGAGGTGCATGTGTCGGGTGTCTCGCGACATAGTTGACACTGCGCCAAGTGCGACCAGCACCACGAGGCCACGACATCCCACCACCGCGTGGTATAACCACTTTATCTATAAAGAACATTTTTGTTATGATTTATTAATTTAAAAGTAATAATTATTATTAGAATTTTATGTGATATTGACAGACCAAATCTTTAAATTATATTCTAATAATACTTTTAAAACTTAATGAAAATCAATTCAATACCATGGCGGAACTTCTGACTTTTCTATCTATCGGAATCTATCTTTATTGGGAACCTCCCAATAAAGATAGATTCCGAAGATACATAATTTAATATAACTATTATAGTCTAAAATTGAGACAACTTCCAATAATAATGACAATAGACTGTTTACCTAAACTGTCTGGTATATCCCGAACTTGTGGCATCCTCTGTGCTCCAGGGGGTCGCTCTGAGACAAAACGTTCACGAGGTCCAAGGTCCATTTCACTTACAGCCCCATCTGTTTATATATTATATAATAAATTGATGTATACACTTTTCTTACTAGTTCAAGGTATAAGTGACAATGATGAGAAATAAATAATAGTTTAAAAAAACTAAAAAACACGCTTTTTACAGAAAACCGAACTAAAAAATAGAAAATAAATTTTAATGAATTTAAATTAAGAAAATAGTGTTAAAAATTTCAATGAATATAAATTAATAATAGTGTGAATAAAAAAAAATATACACTACTGGAAAAAATTAAGGGATCAAAAAAAATTCCAAATTTTTCGGTAGTTTTCAACAGGCCGTAACTTTGAGAGAAATGGTCGTACAGGAAATAAAAAAAAAGGAAATTGTAGCTCCAAGTGTCTAGTTTTTGGATTAGAACTTCAAAATTTTGTAGCCTCCGCGGTTTCTGAGTAATCGTAGAAAAACCAGCAGCATAAAAATTCTCAAATTTTTTTTAGTTTTTTTTTGGTCTACGGGCGTGGAAAAAATTTTTTTAGCTTATCCACCATAAGGATCGGATACTTTGTTCAGTTAGCTTTAATTTCTTTTTTTAAACACCCTGATACGTCCACTCCTCGCTGAGATATCGGTCTTCAAATGGAAAAGGATCATTTTGTCTTTGATTATCGATATCTCAGCAACCAATGATCGCACAGAAAGTTAGAGGTGGGTTTCAAGAACTTAAATGAATTTCCCTTAACAGCTGTCCATTGTTTTTTCGAAAAAGCACCATCTGAAACGATAATGTGGAAAAAGCTCGAAAAAAACAATTGTTTTTCTCATTTTTAAAAATCATGAGCTTTTCAGAGCAAAAAACGTGATCCTTTAATTTTTTCAAAAATTCGATCAAGTGAAACAAAAAAACGGCTGGCTGGATTAATTTGATTCTTTGTAGGGTTTTTGTGGACATATTGAACTGTAAAAGGCACACTTAACATTAGCGGTTTCCTCAATATTTTCGATCCAGCGCTTGATTTTCCAAAAAACCACCAAAAGCCCTTTTTTTGTTGCATTTTCAAATTCATGTGACAGAACGAAAAAATGTTTTTTTCGAAAAAACAATGGACAGCTGTTAAGGGAAATTCATTTAAGTTCTTAAAACCCACCTCTAACTTTCTGTGCGATCATTGGTTGCTGAGATATCGATAATCAAAGACAAAAAGATCCTTTTCCATTTGAAGACCGATATCTCAGCGAGGAGTGGACGTATCAGGGTGTTTAAAAAAAGAAATTAAAGCTAACTGAACAAAGTATCCGATCCTTATGGTGGTTAAGCTAAAAATTTTTTTCCACGCCCGTAGACCAAAAAAAAAACTAAAAAAATTTTGAGAATTTTTTTGCTGCTGGTTTTTCTACGATTACTCAGAAACCGCGGAGGCTACAAAATTTTAAAGTTTTAATCCAAAAACTAGACACTTGGAGCTACAATTTCCTTTTTTTTTATTTCCTGTACGACCATTTCTCTCAAAGTTACGGCCTGTTGAAAACTACCGAAAAATATGGAATTTTTTTTTGATCCCTTAATTTTTTCCAGTAGTATATTTTATTTAAAAAAAGGCGTGGGGTGCTTTTTAAGATATTATCGAAATGATAATCACTCTACTCATATCTGTCAATAAAATATTTATAACTATTGACACCATGCACCCCACGCTTTTTTTAAAATAAAATTTTTTTTTTTATTCACACTATTATTCATTTATATTCATTGAAATTTTTAACACTATTTTCTTAATTTAAATTCATTAAAATTTATTTTCTATTTTTTAGTTCGGTTTTCTGTAAAAAGAGTGTTTTTTAGTTTTTTTAAACTATTATTTATTTTATATTTTTTAGTTCGATTTTCTATAACAAGCGCGTTTCTTAGTTTTTTAAACTATTGCTTAACTATTTTAAAGCGTGCTAACAACGGATATCAAAACTGAATTTGAGGAATAGCGCCATCTGTGACTTATACAAGGAGCTTTTTTCAAGTTGATAACGTAGACTTTCCGCTGATTGCCACTAGATGGTGCGAGAAGTGAACTATGAACACTAAAAAGAAGTCGGTTACAAACAAACATACAAACATACAGGTGAAGCTAATAGAAAGCTAATAAAAAGAGGCTTAAAAGTTTGCTACGATTGTTTCCATTAACAGCTGATTTCCATAGTTAAGGAATCAATGTAAAAATATTAGAATAGAATAATACATTAACCATAGCTAAATAGAAGTTTTTAGAGTTATTTATGGTGATAATGTTATTTAATGCTACAAAGGTTCTTTTTTAAACTCTTGATATTTATTAGTTAGCAATTGCAGCTTAATAGAACAATTGAATATTGCAAAACTGTAAGTTTAACATGTAATGTCCCAATTCAAGTGTAATAAGTAAGTTTAAGTAAAATTAATGCCATAAAATAGGCACAATATTGCTGAATAAATAGAATCTTACTTGAAACAGGTCCAACAACATCTGAAGGAACTATCTGAGGTGATTCTACTGGTGCAGCAGGCTGAAACAAGAATCAACTTTTATAATAATCTAAGTCTTTAAAAATTATAAATTTAATAAAAGTGACATATAGCTTGCGTAAAAAACATCAAAAACAAACAAATTATCATCTATATTGCTAAATACATAACTTAAATCAATTTCTTTCATAGTGCTTATACTCGTTCCAACCATTTATTTTACTTTTGACACATGCTTTAGGACGTAACTGTTTCATTTACGCAATTATTAACTTTGAAACGAGTGAACAGAGAAATATATAAACTGCCCAATAATATTTATAAATCTTAATTATTACCCACTAAATACATTAATATGCCGTAAATAGCTCTATTTATAAAATTTATGTGAATATTCATTTCCGTTATAAAAAAAGTTACGTTCTATCGCATCTAGTGACAGGATCAAAAGTATTCGGTGCAAACTAATGAATCGCAAATAATCGATTACACTTATTTGCAGTTAAGTCAGCTGACAACTGAGTTTTGAATTGTTGTAATAGACAACACGTTAAAATTGTATCAGGAAGACATGGAAATCTTCATATCATACCTATAACATGAAATAAAACAACCAAAATAGGTATTTTAATATTATTTTATTATAACGAATCGTCGGATTCTTCATACGAACTCGAACCGTCGCTTGAATCATCTGCAGTGTTTATTATTAACTCTTGTATAGGTATGTTGTCAAATTCAATTTCCCGATCCCAATACAAATAACAAATATATTTACAGAAGTGAAGTTTTTAAGTAATATGAAATATGTATTTAAGCAAAAACTAAAATATCCGTGTTAAATCGATTAGAAATTCTTCCTGACTAAAATCGATTATTACAAAACATTGTATCCGTAATACATTAGTACAACACTAATTGATCAGAATTCGACCTGTCAAAAGTAAAATAAATGGTTGGAACGAGTATAAATATTTGGTCTGATATTAAAGTAAATAGGGAGATGCATAAAAAAAAATACTGATATAATGTAAAATAAATGGTTGGAACGAGTATAAATATTTGGTCTGATATTAAAGTAAATAGGGAGATGCATAAAAAAAAATACTGATATAATGTCTGTAATGGTTTAGCATAGAAAAATAATTTTATAAACACTTGATATTAAACTTTAAAGGATAGTAAATATGAAAGTAGTATTTCAGCGGATTTAAATCATCATTACATAGTATAAAACTAAGTCACTTTCCGCTGTCTGTCCCCTTATCTATACTTTTATTATAAAGCACTAATCGGATTTCAAAAATTCTTTGAGTGATGTATAGTCCATTTATTGAGGAAGGCTTTAGGCTATATTATATCTTCAAATAAATTAGGGATCCTTACTATAAGTCCAATAATGTAACCCAATGTGTAAGAAAAAGACCTGAAAAAAATGCATACATCGCGAACGCTGCAAAAACTATTGATTATAGAACAAAACAATGTAACACACTTTCACAGACCATATAACTGTCTACAGAAAAATCCGCGACGCCATTTGTCTAACTATTGTAGTTTTCGCACAATAAGTGTTTTTTTTAATTTTAAAAAATAATTATAAAGATGTCGTTTTATAAGTACTTTATTTTGTACCTTGGTATTAACTCTACTCAAAATAAATTACATCAATATAAAGATAGATTCAATACCTTTCTAGAACTTTTGAAATGATTCAATTCGGACATTTAATTCAAAAGATATCACAAAATACAAAATGTAAGTATTTGTTTCTTAAGCAAATATTTAGTGCGGGTAAGTACGATGTGCGATGTGTATCCCGAGTAGTCCCGACGCGGGACGGGAAAGGCGACAGCCAGCACACCAATGTCTCTTCCAAATTGTTTACGGAAGTTATGTATGGTAAATATCGATGACTAAAAACGTTGTGCCTATACCAGGCACAACGATAGCAATAGGTTCGCCATCTATTCCATTTGGGACGTAAACATAACGGCGAAATGACGCTTAACAACCGCTGCCTACACTTTCGGGTAGAAAAGGCGTGAAGCTAAGTTGTGTTGTTGTTTCTTTCTTAGTCATCATATCGCTCAATACTTCCATTAGAATTTAGAATTTGTAGTATTTGATCGTCTTTTGGTGTATTTTTGTGAGGGTGATAAATTAGAAATTAACATATTTAAATAAACACTCACAATAGCAGGTGGTACAGCATGTTCATCATACGCAGGTGGTTCATATGGAGCATAAGTAGCACATTGTACTACAGGATTAGGAACTTCCACAGTTATATTGGGCACTACACATTCGGTATCCAATGTTGGTGGGTGCTGGTAAGATAGTGTCTGGAAAAATCACACATGCAATAAATGGGCTTTGTTTCCTTTTTATTTAAGTAGCTATTTACATATTATTGTGGAGATTACATTTACTTATGGGGCCATTCATTACGCTTGAAAGGGGGGGGGGGGGGGGGGGGGGCAGGGTCTGACAACAATCACAATATATCACAAAGGAGGTGGTATATTGTGATATCACAAAGGTAAGGTAGGAGAAATAAAATATGATTATACTTACAGGATGACACCTATATTTAAAGATTACACTCTAAACATTTTAAGGTACAATCAGTCTTCAGATTCACTAAAATGCCAGCAACACAACTATAATTGTGTTGCAGGTATCCATGGGCAGTGTTTAATATACACTGTTTATTTAGTTTGAATATTACCATGTATAACTAAGGGTAAGTGAGGGTCAAAAAATGCTATAAAAAGTAAGGTGAGACATAAAGTACCAACAATGTAAGATAAGCCATATGAATATAAAAAGTGAGAGTGTAATTCTCTTGCAGCATTCAGTTCTATAAGCTGGGTAAGCTTATAGAACTGAAGGGATTTATAAGAGTTTTTGATAAATGACTGTTTATCAATCTGGTCAATTGTGAAAATTAACTGCAAAATTTTAAGACATTTACAAGGTATAATTATGTTAATCAAGTAGTCTTTTATATATAGGTTTAAAAAACTGAAATATAATGGTTTTACATATTTACAAGATATTCCCATGGTGAATACATGCCTATTTCTTTCCATCAAATATAATACCCATATTGTTAAGGACTTTATTTTAATATTATAACATAACAACAATTTTAATATAACAATAATTTACCTGGGTGCCATAGTCATCAACTGAGGACTGCTGTGGTTGTGGCACAATGTTGTCAACTGGTTCTCTGTAAGCTGTTCCAAGAGAAGATGGCACATTTTGAGGGCCAGTATGCTCATAGTCATCTGCCAAGAGTTGCTCTTCCTCCTCATTACCAAGATTATAATCTGCAAGGCTCTGATCTCCTAGATAATCACCAAGCAAATCTTCACTGCAAACAAAATGATAATAATATTTTATCGATCATTAGCACAAAAATAACACATGGATTGAAAACGCAATTTAATGAAAATACACAATAACGAAAGACAAATTATTTCCCCAATCAGTTAATACAACACAATTTATAAATCTTTCATTAATTTACAAAGTTTGAACAGAAATAATTGAAAATAACAGAATGAAATAACAAAAAACAACTAACTTGTCCGACATTTTGTCAATAAATAGGTATAAGTGAGAGTCCGTGAGAGATTGAAATCCGCAGTTAGACCAGTTAGTGATGGTCAACTCGATTATAAGCTAGAGTTGGCTTAACTCGTATGAAATCGAGTTGATTACGCCCAACTCAATTTCAAATAGTTAAATATTACACAGACATAGAAACGAAGTAAGTAACAACTTTATTTGATGGGTGATGATATAAGACTACATTCGTTCTTATCAAGCAAAGGGTCACTTCAAGTCACATCTTTCATCTGTAATTTATTTTCTATATCAATATAAAGTTGAAAATTTTACCTCTTCATATAAATATTTTAATTTATAATATTTTATAATGTATAATTTGTTTATTTTGTTGTTTTTTTATTGACTGATCAGCCTAATTGCTCTGTAGTATGTAGCCCTTATTTTTTGGTAATCCAGTGATAAATTAATTACCCCAACTCGAGTTGCAATGCAACTTGAGTGATGATAATTCCGAGATTGTACATCACTATCCGCCGTGTTATAAAAAACATCCCCCTAACAAAAAACCCCAAACAAAAATAATATTTATAATTTTTTAAAAATAATACGAGCACCCCGTTTCTAAATCCAGAGGTCGCGATTTTAAATCGTGACAATGGCTCACACCAATGACTTTTCGAATTTCTCTACGGAAGTTAAATGTGTTAAATATATCGATGACTGAAAACTTTGTGCCCAGTATGGCTTATAGGTTCGCCATCTATTCCATTTGGGACGTAAACATATCGGCGACACGAGGCTGGGCAGCCGCTGCCTACACCTTCGGGTAACAAAGACGTGAAGTTATGTTATGTTAGAAAAAATTATCAGGTATTGAAACGGTTATACTTACGAAGTAATATATTTTATTAAAAATCAATACAGAGATACAGTTAAAGTGGTCTGATTTTAATTGGCACTTTTTTTATTTTCATGGGATAGGTGGGCCAACGAGTAGGCGTGTCACCTGATGGTAAGTAACCAGTGCCGCCCATGGACACCTGCAACACAAATAGTGTTACAGTTGTGTTGGCGACCTTTAAGGGAGTAGGATGGGGAAGGGGGTAGGCCTCCGGGTACCTCTCTCATCGAACGATACGCGGCATGAGCCAGTGGTTATGGTATTTTACTGCTCGAGCCGGCCCATTCATGCTAAATTTCGAAATGTGAAAAAGTTTTATAGTAACCTGACTACAATAGTTGTACTTATGGTCTCGAAAATTTTTTGGTAGATATTAATAAGGTCTAGAACATTGTAAAAAAAAATATTGCACCATCTGCATTTTTCCGAAGCGTACGCGATGAGAGACAGATTAGAGCTTTAATATAATTTTATTGACACTTAGCGCCGTATTTTGAACAATGCACACAATATCTTTAAGAATTTAATTGTAGCCTAGAGCTGTGTGTTATTCTGATGTAAAATCTATACTATTGTCAATTTTCATCGAAATCCATTCAGAAGTTTTAACGTGAAAGAGTAACAAACAGACATTCTCATACGCTCACAAACTTTCGCGTTTATAATATTATTAGGATTTTTTTTTTCGTAAGCCAACACGAGACTAAGATTTTAGAAAAGGCGATGCCCACAGTACAATACGGGAGGAGCCAGGAAATTACAGATGTAGCGAGCGGAGGGTTGCATTCCAGCCGTGTCTCCAGTCTTCGCGCTCGAGTAATAGTTGACGAAATATGTACTGAAATTAATTAGTGTCGCCGCATACTCCTAACGCCATCTAGCTTGCGTCAGGAGAAGTGCGCGGCGTGAAGAAAGAAGCCCATAAAAACGTTCAACTTCATTTGTATTTACCATTCAATCTTTGCATTCAATCATCATTCGTATTCATATTCACAATTTCACACATTGTTAAACGCTACTCGTCTCTCTTACAAATTAAACGTCTTATAAAACTTAACATAAACGTATTATTTCTCATACATCAAACATAATTCAAAACCATTGGGGAAATAGAAGATTAGAAACCCCTTATAATAGGTTGGGGAAAAAGTATTTTCGTATTTTTGTATGAAAAGTCAAGACATTTTTTTCAAAGTTTATTTACATTTATTTACAATATATATGTACCGTTTTGTTAAATAACTTTCTGCCATTTTGTGGGCAGAGACATTATCCCGTTACTGTAGAAACTTTGGGACTTCTGATCAAAAAAACGGGACAAATAGTTTTGGCAGTCCTCTCTTGAGGTCAACCTTACAGAACCTAAAGAATTCTGAAGTGACCGAAACAGGTGAAAATCGGAAGGCGCAAGGTCAGGGCTATATGGTGGATGCACTAGGACCTCCCAGTCGAACTCTCTTAATTTTTGCTGAGTGGCTAAAGATGTGTGTGGTCTAGCGTTATCGTGATGAAAGACCACACCCTTCCTGTTGATCAATTCCGGCCGTTTTCTCTCGACTGCTTCCTTTAATCTCATCAGTTGCTGGCAGTAAAGATCAGAATCGATGGTTTTGCCGGACGGTAAAAGCTCATAATGAACAATGCCCTTCCAATCCCACCATACACACAGCATCACCTTATTTCGTGTTAGGCCAGGTTTGGCCACAGTCTGTGAAGCCTGGCCAACTTTCGACCACGACCTTTTTCGCACGTTCTTGTCGTACGTGATCCACTTTTCATCGCCAGTTATCAATCTCTTCAAAAACGGCTCGGTTTCATTACGTCTCAATAATGAATCGCAAATGAGTACACGGTTCATTAAGTTTCTTTGAGTGAGCTCGTGTGGCACCCAAATATCGAGCTTTTTTGTATAACCAGCTTTCTTCAAATGGGTCAAAACTGTTTTGTGGTCAATTCCCAGTTCTTCAGCTACATCGTAACTACTAATATGCCGATCTTGCTCCACTCTTTCAAAAATGGCGTCCATTTTATTCGTAACAGGGCGACCAGAGCGAGGTGCATCTTTAACATCAAAATTTCCGGACTGAAAACGTTTGAACCAAATTTGTGCTACTCTTACTGACACTGCATCAGGTCCATAAACATCACAAATTTTTTTCACTGCTTGAGTTGCATTTTTGCCTTTTTCTTCATTAGAATTTCTTCATTAGATTCACTCATTTTTACGGAGAGAAAAACAAATGAAAAATAGCGGGAAACAACTTTTTTTTATTTTTTTCTTTTCTTTATAATGTAACCTTTTTAATGTTACCAAAACCAGCCAGACACAAATAGTACAGTCAAAGAAATTTTATAATAAGTTTATACCTACGTTATGCGAAAAGACTTTTTCCCCGACCTAATACTAACTAATTAGTAGGTAACCTAACCTACCTATTCCAAAAACGAAAAGTTGGAGGTTGGAGGATGGAGGTTGGAGGTGCGAGTAGAACGTAATTCGTAGAACACCCTAGGCACTAACTAGGCACCTCTAGTTTGTCAGGAAACAAAAATACAACAAAAATAAATTCTAGAAATAAAAATAATAATTCCTTAAGATTAAATACCTAGTTATCGTACAGATTTATTCAGATATATTTAATTTCATATCTAACCAGCAATCGGCACCATTCTATTTTATATGCAACTAGCCGAGCCGGTGAACATCGTTTCACACCAAAGTCAATGTATGAGCAGAATGCGTTATGTCCACCACATACCACTTCTCTTTTAAATTAAGAGTATCTATGTTACTTCTGATACCTCCTAGAGTACAAAGTTTCACGATGATCGGTTTAGTAGTTTTGTGTGAAAAAGTGACAAACAAACGGCCATTCGCTTATAAAATTTTAGGTATTAAGTATTTCAATTATCATCTAACAAAAAAAAAATGATAATAGGGAAAATACAAATCAAATAAATTTGTATTGCATTTAATATTTTTTATGGGATAGGGAGGCTAACGAGCAGGCGTGTCACCCACTAACGGCGCCCATGCATACCCGCAACACAGACAGTGCTACAGTTACGTTGCGGCCTTTAAAATAGGATAGGGAATGGTTTGGAAGCAGGATGGGAAGGGGAGAAAGGAAGGGGTTGGGCCCCCGGACACCACTATCACCAAGCAAAGCGTAGCATAAGCCACATCAAGTCGATATTCTGAGAAGGTGTGGTATTTCACCGGTCGAGCCAACCCATTCAGTGAACTGCGTGGTTCTACTACTGTATATTTTAATATGGTAACAAATGCTAGACAGAAAGAGAAAGAGATTGTTTGGTGTTAATAGCATGGTATACAAATTAACAGATCACAGATAAGTTGTCTGTAGGACATTGTCGTTATTTAGTAGTTTTATGAATAGGCTCTAACTAGACATAAATAATATCTTTGTGAAGAATATAATTTTTTTTTTTTCAATTTAAGTATACACTAATACTTATTGAGAATACTGATAATAATGAATAATGTTCTAATATGCATATCGTGATTTTTTCTTGCAACCAAGGTAATTCGCAGATCCCATCGCCAGTATCTGAAACAAATATTTTAGGTAATCAATTCATCATTTTCCTGTCCTTATCCCACTCTTGTGGAGTCGGCACAACATGTCAACCTTTCGAACTATCCATGTTGTCAAAAGATTTGACCGTGGCTTTATGACCAGCCTGATGTCAAACCTCCTTTTATAACTATATTTTTTAATCAAATATCTTTTACAATTTAGACGAGCATTCCATGATAATATTCTAACAATATGTAGATAACTGAACATGATTGCAATGATAAGTTGGAAATTCTTATCATGAATTTCTTGCCCGATTCTTCTCATGATAGCCTCTACCCTTGGAATCGGGCCGCTCGTGGCGATTGCGTCTGTATTTTCTTGTTCCACGGAGGCACTTTCCTCATGCGCTCTTTAATCTTAGTATTTGTTGACTATTATTAAGTGGTTCACAGTCACTTATGAAAATAAAGCTACTTTGACTTGGAAGTTGGAACACACAAGTTCGCAACATCGCGATTTATAAAAAAAAAGTTTATAAAACAAAACTGATGTTTCCGCGGCTGTGTTCCGAACATGCACTAAAATGAAGTTAGTTGGTACATATTTTGCTATTTACTTTTTAAGTCGACACCAATGCCATCTAGCGAAGAAATTGGAACTAAAATATATTTCATCATACTATTCAAATTACCTAAAAGTGGAACTAACTATTTACCCCGGGGAAATGCATCACCGTAATTATCGTATGCTTTATACTTAAGGAGTCCTTAAATGATAATATTTAGACTAAAATTTGGTTGAAATAACATTTTAGTTCAAACTTTTATCACAAATCGAAATAACAAGTAGGATTTTAGATATTAGGTACATACCTCATAAACAGTTATACTAATTAGAACTATTATCGTGATACGGATCGCTTCTTCCAGATGGTCTACTATTAGATTAGTACAGCCTCTTTGAAAAGCATCATCCCTCATGCACGTGGTCATATCAGTTAGATTTTCCGTAAAACTTCCTGTGAAATTATCACAGCAGGTTGGTGGCACGTATCCTTGTTGTATAAGGTCGACGAGATCTATATTAGTGTCGTTAAAAATATCAAGCCCAGCAAAGGTGGCGTTGTATGAATTTGGTCCCGTTGATCCGCAACATCGGAACTGAAAAAAAAATCAAAATTATTTTATGACTTCCAATTTGTAGCGGGGAATTATTTTATATCAAACACTTATAGAGAAATTAAAATATACTTACCAGCACTTCTAAGCCGTGGAATGCGGGATTGTTCTCGACATCTTCAAAGGCTTCGTTGAGGGTAGTTTCAACTGTATCTCGGATTTTGTTGCCGTGAATAAACAGCATAACAATAGCAACTATTTGGAAGGCGGCAAACACCGCCATGAAAACAGCAAACTAAAATTGAAAACCATATTCTAAATCGTGAGAAGTTGTGGGTTCGAATCCGGGCTCACACCAATGACTTTTCGAAATTATTTTTGAAAATTACGTGTCATATATATTGATGCCTGACAACCTTGTGCCCCGTGTATGGCAATACGTTTGCCAGCTATTTCATTTGGGATTTAAACATGACGGCGAGTCGAGGATTAACAGCCGTTGCCTACACCTTCGGGTGGAAGAAGGCGTGAAGTTATGTTATGTTTAGATACTTCATGTGTATCCTGTGCGGTATTTAGGAACTAGCGGATCACCTTGTCGTAAGTGACTAGGGTTGCTGAAGGACACCTGCTGCACAGATAGTGTTACAGTTACCTAGCTGAACATTACGATGGGATAGAGAAGGGGTTTGGGAGGGGATGGAGAAAGATGTTTGGCATCCGAAAATCCCTCTCATACGCGGCTTAAGCCACATTCATTGATATTTTCAGAAATCGTGCTATTATCCGGGCCACGCATTCAGTGAACTGCGTCGCTCTACCACTCTTGTTATTGCAGGCATATTCGCTTCTATGAAAGTTAATTACTAACTATTCATTGAATACTTACTACTACTTGAATACGTACTTCTATTTAATGATTTGGCGTTCCTCGTAGGAAATGATTCAGCGCAAGTTAATTCACAAAAGATAGTGCTAAATGCAATTGTTTATAGAGTACCACACAATTACGTTTTATCGGTAAGTATGTATGATTAGATTAACTATTGATCAAATCCGATATATCCCGTTGTTCGTCATCGGTCCCGTGTTTTTTCCGTTACCGATAGCTATTGATTATTTCAGTTCCGACAAGTTGTGATCGACAATTAATTACAAATGCTTTCAATACTTTCGCCTTTATTTTTAGAGTTCCGTAAATATAGAGTTTTGAGAGATATTTTATTCATAAACTAGACTATGTCATCATTTGGATATAGGTTTTTTACATCACTGTTAATTTTTTTTGCTTAAATATTATTATGTATTCAAATCTGATACTCCGACTTTTTGGAGTAATATCTATCAGATCAGCTATCCGCTATCGGATATCTCCAATCGACTATCATATATCATGATATTGAACATGACCCGACATGCCCTTGATCATCAAGTTTCGTCATTTCCGACATCTTCCTCCCCCATCTTTCGTGGAAAATTTTAACACGCGACCATTTATTAAAGAAATTATAATATGATTTTCAGGGAATTCCTTTATATCTTGAAGTTAAGCTCTAGAATTTAATATAATCAGTAGATTAAATGCCAGCCAGATAAATGAGTTCCACTTACTCACCATAAAGTACCGTTTATCTACGATATATTAAATGAGACTACAATTAACTGAACATCTTGGTTTCCGTACATGTTTATTAATTTTTGCGGATTTAGGCCAAAATTGACAAATTATTATCAGTATAATCATTACAAAGAAAAAGTGATAACTTTCAAGATTTTGCACTTTAATTGCAAACGCTGGCGGAACTCTGAGTGATAAATCAAAATAATGTTCTACATTATTAAACACCTTCAGAAGGTCTACAAAAAAAGTCCGCGAGGGCATATCTCTTAGGGATAACCTACAATGACCATTTTTATGTTTTTACTTTTTACGAGAAACCATGGCGTAGCGATTTTAAACATTACAGCATTAATTTTCATCCAATTAAGTGTCTTAAATAGATTGTGCATGTAATGTAGACAATCTTGGCCCTTTACAGCATGTAATTTAAACGAATATTTTCGAAGATATTGCAGTATTAACATAGCGGGACAGCAGTTGAAGCTGATAAATAGCACAAATTGAACCTCACGATATCCAAAATTTACTCATTTATTACTTTTGATGTGGAACAAAGTGCGCCGGGTCAGCTAGTTTAATATAAATAAAAGTAGAATTAGGTACCTATTTTCAAAAATAAATAGAATAGCTAACTTTTGTAGCTGGAGAGATTGGGTGCCTAGAGTTCACCAGTATCCTGATAGACAAAATATGTATTTGTTTATTACATCTACCTAAGGTGGCGTTGTTCTAAGAACAACAATCACTAGATTAAAAAATAGCAGAGACGAAGACGCAGGTGGAAACTTGTTGTGATGTTTTTACACAAGTAATCATTATTATTAAACATAACATAACTTCACGCC
Organism: Euproctis similis; assembly: GCA_905147225.2. Classification (NCBI taxonomy): domain Eukaryota; kingdom Metazoa; phylum Arthropoda; class Insecta; order Lepidoptera; family Erebidae; genus Euproctis; species Euproctis similis. The sequence goes on from LR990106.1 coordinate 15,075,463, forward strand.
TTTTGTTACCCGAAGGTGTAAGCAGCGGCTGTTAAGCCTCGTCTCGCCGTTATGTTTACGTCCCAAATGGAATAGGTGGCGAACCTATTGCCATACCTCACACATAACTTCCGAAATAAATTTCGAAATGTCATTGGTTTGAGCCAGTATCAGGAATCGAACCCGGACCTCTGGATCAGAAGCCGTGTGCTCGACCACTGCGCCACCGAGACCGTAGACATAGTATAAAACAAGGTCGTTTTCCGTTGTCAGTATACCTTTAAATGCTTAGATCTTGGAAACTACGCAACGGATTTTGATGCGTTTTTTTTTGAAATAGATATGGGGTGTCAACGGGGTGGTTTGTGTGTATAATTTATGCATAATGTAGTAAAGAAAAATGATAATTTTCAAGATATAGCACTTTAACTGTAAACGTTGTAAAAATACTTTTGATTCGGAACAACGTTCGCTGGGTCAGCTAGTACAGTATAAACTTTGAATCAGTCCTCAGAGGTCATAATTTTGCTGCTCTTATCACACTTTAAGTGGGATCGTTACAACACACGGTACATACACCCTTTCGAACTACCCATGTTTTCAAAAGATGTGTCTGTCTAGATGCTTCATGATCTCAATCTATTATGTAACATTACATAACTTCACACCTTTTTCCACCCGAAAGTGTAGACAGCGGCTGTTAAGCTGTTTACGTGCTAAATGGAATAGGTGGCGAACCTATTGCCATACCGGACACAAAGTTGTCAGCCACCGATATTTGTCACACATAACTTACGAAAATAATTTCAAAAACTCAATGGTGTGAGCCGGGATTCGAATCCGAGACTTCTTGATACAGAAGTGGGGTGCTTGACCACTGGACCACCGAGACAATCTAATAAATAGCTAATATATTTTTGTACATACCGTAATAAGTAAACATTTGATTTCTAATATGGAACCACAGCAACCAAAAAATGCAATCAGGAACACGACAGCTCCCACTGCGATGATCACATATGGTATGATTGTAAATATACCGAGCGCATCTGTTTCTTGTAGATCATCGAAGATAAAATGAATTATCACTCCAACTGCTATTATACCTAAGCCAACTACCTGAAAAAAAAAGTATATTGATTGATTGTCTTTGCACAAACATTAGACGGTAACGGCAGTTTTAGGGTTTATTAACTTCGTGGTCTGGTGGTCTTGCGTTTCTTCTAATAACGTCTATTATCCTTTACAAAATACAAGAATAATGTTTTTTTTTTTACATTATTTACTTAAACTTTATTAACATACTAGCTGGCCCAGCAAACGTTGTCATGCCGAAAAATAAAATTTAAGAAATAGGGGTTGATCGTAGGGGGTTGAAAATTTAGGGTTGCATGTATTTTTGTATCCCGTTTTATAAAAAAAATAAGAAACAGGAATATGTCGAAAAATTAAAAAAAAAATTGAGGGCTACCCTTGTGATTTAGGGGGATGAAAAATAGATGTTGTCCTATTCTCAGACCTACCCGACACGCACATAAAATTTCATGAGAATCGGTCAAGCCGTTTCGGAGGAGTTCAATTACGCACATCTAGACTCGAGAATTTTATATATTAGATTTATATTTAGATTTATATTTAGAGTATTTTAGAGCATCTGCAACCATAACACTAGACTTTATCTATCTACAAATGATAAGCTTTAAAATATTTTGGACAATGCATATTTTCTCGGAGATAACACTTAGAATATTAAATTAGTGGATTTATTAATATTATTATTATAACTTTACATTTTTTATTAATAAACTCAAATTATCAAATTATTTATTAGATAATAAAAACAAATTATTAATAAAAGTCTCGGTGGCGCAGTGGGCGAGCGCACGGCCTCTGATCCAGAGGTCCGGGGTTCGATTCCAGACACTGGCTCACACCAATGACTTTTCGAAATTGTTTTCGGAAGTTATGTGTGATAAATATCGATGACTGACAAACTTTGTGCCCGGTATGGCAATAGGCTCGCCACCTATTCCATTTGGGACGTAAACATAACGGCGAGACGAGGCTTAACAGCCGCTGCCTACACCTTCGGGTAACAAAAGGCGTGAAGTTATGATGATGATGAAATTATTAATAATTATTAGTAATTTGTTTATTATTTCTCGTACTCAGTGGTAACAATAACATAACATAACACATAACATAACTTCACGCCTTTTGGTAACAATAAATACATAATTAAAAAAATATAACAATTAATTAATTTCTTTGAATAATTTTAACTTTGAAACAGTAAGCAGCCAACATAACAAAATATTAGGAAGATTCGATGGTAGGAAAATCACGATTTTTAGCAAGTCGATAATCAAAGTAAACTTGGTCGTTTAATTTGAACAACTTTGAAATAACTTAATTACACGAACACACAATCGTAAAAAAGTCACATGTTCATTAAAAAAAACAAAACTAAATAAGACCGTCCAAAATAAATAAGTATTTTATATGATTGCAAACCAAGAATCTTTAAAACGTCACCATGAACAGATACGTACTGTAAAAATTAAATTAATTAAGAATAATGTATATTTTAATAATGCACGACAACACATATTTGCTATTATTATTAATATTATTCAGCTATCGAACCACCACTGCTGAAGATTATCTATACACTGTTTTGATAGAAAACAAAATATCAATAAATAAAACATAACATTAAGTTTCTCTATCTATAGGCGTATAGATAAGCTTTTTATGTTAGGTTATTACTGTTATTATTAGTAATTATTTATGACATGGTTCGCATCGCTTTTAATTTTTTTTTATGGGATATCCGGGAAAACCAGCAGACGTGTCACCTGATATTAAGTGACCAGCGCCGCCCATGGACACCTGCAACACATTAGTGTTACAATTGCGTTTAAAGGAGTAGGATAGGAAGGGATGGGGAAGGGGGTGGGCCTCTAGGTACCTCTCTCACCACGCGAATCGCGGCATGAGCCACTTTACGTCGATCTTCTGAGAGGTCGTGGTATTTCACCGGTCGAGCCGGCCCATTCATGCAGCTAACTGCTTGGCTCTACCACTGTTGATATATGCCATGAGTGAAAGTATAATATGCTGTTATTATTTAAAAGTGAAATTGATGTAAGTTTGATTGGTTTTAATTAACCCAGCAGGCAGTCTTAAGGAGCATGGTGTTACAGAACCGAGAGTTATGTCCTAGGTACCACGTTACAGGATAAACGCATATTCAGGTGCGGGTAAATAAATATGGGCTAATTATATAAATCTGATCAAATATCTATTTCATATCTGATCAAAATTTATATCATGTCATCTGACTAAATCCCTTCATCCTACAAACAGAAAAATTGTTGCAGAAATAAATGCAATATTATTTCTTATTTACAATGAGTAGGTAAGTATTGCGAAGCATTAATATAGTAAATATATATTTTTTAAATCCCCTATATAAACATGTTTATTTAGAACCTACGCGTATTCGAGATTGCATACAAGATTATAGCGATTATAGCGTTATAAAATTTATCAAAAATTTAACTAAAATAAATGTGAGGGTTTTTTTTTTGGTTGTATTATGACCTGGTAACAAAGAAATGTGTAGGTATGGCAGCGACAATCAGTGAGCATCGATAGATCGTGAGCATCATCGTGTTCCGATCGTATTCCTGCTGGTCTGGTAGCTATTCACCCTACGGCATGTCGTAGTACTGCGTTTAAATGTCACAAAGAAAAATTTACTTGAATAATTACTGCACGGTATCCTAGGAGCATCAACAAAGTAATTTAGCATTTACAGTCTTTATTATAAAACTTTATATTTAAAATCGATTTCAATTCAAATCGATAATATAACATCACTAAACCTAACCTTTTTTTGAATTTGTTATTTGTTTGTGAATTAAGATATAAACGACAGCAAATTATGTTCATTTGTTCAATATTAATCTATAAATGAGTCATTTTTTACTTTCAGTCATCTAATAAGCATATTTATACACTCTTTGGCTACCAAGTGGATTACGTGCAATTGCATTGCATTACGCCGGACTGCAGTGCTACACACAGTGTTAACAAAATTTTAACCTAATTGCTCCTTTACATATATTATAAATTTTGTTACGATATGATAGAATCTGATAATGACATCGAGTTTTTAGATGAAGATGCAGATATACTCCAACAATGTTTTCAAGTTCAGAACCCGGTTATCAAACATGAACCGTTTGAGTATGTTGATAATCCCGAATTAGTGCCTGTAAAAGAAGAGATAGTCAGTCCATTACTGGTAGAGCGCCGTCGAACAAAACGAAAGAGGAAAAAAAAGGAAATCAAAGATGACGACTCCGATTACGATCCCGCGGATTACCCCCCAAGTCCACCTAGCCCCACTCAAAGAGTAAGAAAAAAGAAACAACAGTTTGCTGGTAAAAAAGTCAACATCCACGATCCAAATTTGACGCTTCCTCAATTCCAAAAAAACAGTGGAGACTTGCTAGAACGTAAAAAAATGAATATTATCATTCCCGACTATGATGATCCGTTATGTTTGCCTGTAAAAGCTTTGAAAGAAGAGATCAGTGATGTAAAGAGATTAAATAATTGGAACAATGTGTGTTTAGAACATTTTAAGCACTGTGACAATCTATTGAAACCTGAGAAAGGTGAAACTAATAGTTCCACCAGGACTCTAGTATTTAGAAATGTTCTTAATAAACTGCATGGTATGTATATTTCTTAATCATATCCTAGCTTATATGGAGTTATTATTACTTATAGTCATTTTACACCATTTAAGCATATTTAAATGCACCATGCAATAGCTAGGCATTTATGTTTCCTTGAATTGACTTGTTAATTGACAGGCACAGTGGTAAGGCCACACAGTTTGCTGCATGATGATGAGCCAGCTTAACTGGTGAAATGAATACTTGAACCACTTCAAATATTGCTGCTGTATTTTGTTTAGTGAGGCAGATATCCTATCCAACTCCCTTAAAGACCGACAACACAACTGCAACATTATCTGTGTTGCAGGTGTCCATGGGCAGAGTTGCATAATATCAGGTGACACTCACCCTTGTTTATCCCATAAAAAATTTTTCATAGGCTCTTGATTGGGCAGTTATTGGTCACAAATTGCTAATTAGTAAATATTTAATTGCAGGTAGATCAGAAACAACCATATGGAGCAAAACATGTGTTGAAAATAGTGATGGTGATAAGAAATCAGAGATATTTCAATGTGTACTTCCTAGATATGAAGAGAAAAAGCCTTTAGAAGGGTTTACACTCGGTGTTCGTAAGTCCAAACCTTATCATTGGAAAGAGGAAGTGGTATTGGCCAAAGAAGAGCATAAAGATGGGGAGGTTTTAGTTACATACAAGCCAAAAGAAAAACTGTCTTCTGTGTATGAACTTATAAAACCAAACGGGTAAGTTACAAAGGCTTAGCTAATGTTAAAAAAGCAGCAAAGTATTACAACAACACCAGTTTTTGCAATAACTTTGCTCTAATCAAAATTCACCATAAATTTAATGTGAGGTAAATTTCATTTCATAAAAATTCAGTAAAAAGTATCCCATGAAAGATGATCTATTTGAACATTTATCATTATTACACTACTGCTATTAATTTTACATGCTGATTTAGAAAAATTCCTATCCCAAATATTTAAATATTTATTTCACATGCATGACTTAGGTCTCAAATTTGTATATATGTATTATTTATTTTATTACATGTATAAACTCCATACCTTACATGTTATTATTACTACTTTAGTAAAGCACTTGAGGTTTTTAAATTTCAGCAAGGAATTAGTGGATGAATTAGCAGATGACAAGGAAGAGGATGATGTGAAAATGAGCATGAAAGAAATACTGTGCTGTAAAATGTGTGTGCCTTGCTATCAGATGTCATGGCGAGGTGTCAAAAATAAGGACAAAAGTATGTATGGTTTTATTAATACTATAAACATATTTATGAAATATTAAATCTGAAAGCAATGTACAGATTCCTTCACCACTAAAAGCTGCATTATAACGAAGAAATTTTCAAATTATTGGGGTTCTGCACCAAAAATTAAAAGCCCTTGAAATTGTGAAATTGTCTGGACTAACATAACATAACTTTACGACTTCGGGTAACACGCGAAGGTGTAGGCAGCGGCTGTTAAGCCTCGTGTCGCCGTTATGTTTCCATCCCAAATGGAATAGGTGGCGAACCCATTGCCATACCGGGCACAAAGTTTTCAGTCATCAATATTTATCACACATATTTACACATTCACATACATTTCACTTCCGAAAACAATTTCGAAAAGTCATCGTGTGAGCCAGTGTCAGGATACGAACCACGACCCCTGGATCAGAAGCCGTCTGCTCGACCACTGGACCACCGAGACTATTATATAGTAATAGATAGTCTGGACTTCTATTACTATTTGTGTTTGAAATCTGAAGGAAATCAAAGCTAGGTGGTCAAAAAAACCTAAAACATGTATTGTGTGTGTATCGGTGGATGTTACAGGTGACTATTCTGGTGGTTGGTGTTATATATTTTTTTTTATTTTTTTATGGGATAGGACGGCAAACGAGCAGGCGTGTCACCTGATGGTAAGCAACCAACGCCGCCCATGGACACCAGCAACACATATAGTGTTACTGTTGCGTTGCCAACCTTTAAGGGATAGGGGATAGGAAAGGATGGGGAAGGGGGTGGGCCTCCGGGTACCTCTCTCACCGAACGAAACGCGGCATGAGCCACTTTACGTCGGTCTTCTGAGAGGTCGTGGTATTTCACCGGTCGAGCCGGCCCATTCATGCAGCGAACTGCTTGGCTCTACCGCTGTTAAAAGCTTAAGGTTATTCTTCAATGATGGTAAATGAGTGGTCGATTAATGAAAGACGTAATTTCGATCTCATCATCTTTATTTGTGTCAGCGACAACTGCCCGTCGCTGCACACCGACCACTGCCGCTTACTGTGCGTACAGCGGTTATTATTTATTATACTATTGATGGCACGATTAAAAACGTGTTAGTGAAGACACAACAAGAAAAACTTGTTGAGCTGGCCACAATTAATGGGAACAGGGTAGAAAAATTATGATATCGTTTTTAAATATTAAGATATGTAATTTTTTATGTCCAGAACCAATATCCTGCCCAATTTGTAGAAGAACAACATTTGTAACTGCATACAATTTGCTGTCACACTTCAAGACTCACAGCTCTCAGGAAGTTCGCAAATATAAATCTACTATATCTAAAATGTTGAGTGAAGTGAGTATGTTTCTAAATTTCTAAGTTTTAATAAAACAAGTTTTTCCGATTTGGGCCGATTTCAAGTATTACGTAAGCAGACAATTATTTGCCCCCCACCCCCTTGTCAGCAAAAATAAGCAAAGCTCTTACCCTTTCCCCCATCATCACGTAAACCTTTTTCGAAAAAGAAATTTCTCAACAGACTGTCTACAAGATTGGTCCAAGGGCATATTTGGAAAACTAAATGATTACTGATGACGTAATCATCATCTTTACCCGCCTACCCCCGATGTCATCCAAAATAAGTAAAGCAAAGACCCCTCCTCCTCTAGATTGCTTACGTAATACTTGAACGGCCCCTTTCATCGTATACATGTACATACATAAATTTTAATAAATAACGTAAGATGTTATGATTAAGATCCCTTTAAGGCTACAATTACGTTGAAAAAACATTAAAATTGGAATTTTCAAACCAATTTTTAAAACTTGAAGACCCACACAGTTTGTGGCATGAATGGTTGTCGCTTTTCCCCAATACTACAAAAAAACTTACAGTATTATGAGAGGGGAACATCGGCAAACGAGCAGGTTTTTCACCTGATGGTAAGCACCTAACGCCGTCCATGGATGTCCAATGCAGCACTGATAGTGTTACAGTCGCGTTGTTGGCACTTAATGTGGGATATGGAAGGGGTCAAAGTGTGTTAGGGAGGAGAGAGGGGGAAGGGGTTGAGTGTCCAGGTACCTCTCACCAAACGAAACGCGACATGAGCCACTTCACGCCGATATTCTGAGAGGTCGTGGCATGTCACCGGGCGAGCCGGCTCATTCATAAAGCGAACTGCGTGGCTCTACCACTGTCAATTACTAGAATGTTAAAATTTTGTGTTATTATTTAAACATAACATATATATCATAACTGCACGCCTTTTTCTACCCGAAGCTGTAGGCAGCGGCTGTTAAGCCTCGTCTCGCCGTTATGTTTACAAACCTATTGCCATACCGGGCACAAATTGTCCGCCATCGATATTTATCACACGTAACTTCCGAAAATTTCGAAAAGTCATTGGTGTGTGCCAGGATTTGAACCTACTACTTCTTGAATTAGAAGCGGGGTGCTAGCCACTGCGCCACCGAGACTTGTATTATTATTTTAACATGTAATTTGTTTTATTTTACAGTTAGTGGACTATCACTATAAATGCCGAGCGTGTGGTCAACGCTTTGACAGCATAAAGAAATTAAGAAATCATCTAAATTCACATCAAGGTAATGCTACGTTATATTATCATATCATATATATATATATATATATAAGAGATTTCCACCTATATATTGACTCATCACGATATCTCTGGAACCATAAGGCTTAGCGACTTGAAATTTGGTAGGATTATTCCTTTCGCCGAGTAGAGGTCAGCTAAGAACGGATTTTACGAAATTCCACCCACAAGGGGGGTTGCGGGGGTGTTAACAATGGAAAATTCCCATTTTTAACCTATAGCTGCTATCGACTTCAAATTTGTCGAAGATATTGCAGTATTAACATAGCGGGGCAGCAGTTATTACTTTTGATGCGAAACAGAGTTCGCCGGGTCAGCTAGTTATCATATAAAACTTGTTGCTATCCACAGCTAACACATGTGTAGCCTTTTATAAAATGAAGCTAACTATGCACACTCCAGATTTTAGTGAACTTTATTTAGGAAAAGTCAAAAACTTAATCAAACAATGACAATCGTATTTAAATGTGTTAGTTGTGTAGATTCTAGAATTTTCCATATTTTTTTATTTTTTATTCAAAGCTATAGGATCAGCAAAAAGCATAATATGATGTAGTTTTTATGTGATAAATGAAAAAAGCTGTAAAAGACTTACTAAGCAGAGGTACAATGTAATAGAGGAATGATATAGGAGCTGAGGAAGGCTACGATACATTTTTAAGGCCAAATTGAATGTGACCTAGTGGAATGTGATTGGGGTATTTGTAAACCTATGAGCGTTAAAGAAGCCAGTGAGGCGTGTAAGAATCGTTATTTCAGCCTACCCCGAAAGGGACTTAGCGTGACATTAAGTAAGTAAATAACTTGGTTCTCAGTACGTGATTAGTAATAATTTAAACGTAACTCCACGCCTTTTTCCAGCCGAAAGTGTAGGCAGCGGCTGTTAAACCCTCGACTCGCCGAATTGTTGCCCCGGGCACAAAGTTGTCGGTGTAGGTGTGAGTCCGGTATTGAACCCACCCTTCTTATTCAGAATAAGAACTGTCCAAACAATCTTGGAATTTAAAATATTTAGCAAATATAATGCCCCACTTCCTATTTCATGAAACTTGAGTTTCTATTTTTTTTTTTTATGGGATAGGAGGGCAAACGAGCAGGCGTGTCACCTGATGTTAAGTGACCAACGCCGCCCATGGACACCTGCAACACATATAGTGTTACAGTTGCGTTGCCAACCTTTAAAGGAGTAGGATAGGAAGGGATGGGGAAGGGAGATGGGCCTCCGGGTACCTCTCTCACCGAACGAAACGTGGCATGAGCCACTTTACGTCGATCTTCTGAGAGGTGGTGGTATTTCACCGGTCGAGCCGGCCCATTCATGCAGCGAACTGCTTGGCTCTACCACTCTAGAATTCTTCTTCTTTTTATCTTTTTATCTCTTTCATAGATACTGAATGCACAATGATTTTTTTAGATAGTTCTGTATTTATTATATTATTTGTTTCAGGGACCGAGATGTTCAAATGTGAAGTTTGTCATCATATGACAAAATGATTTATTTGTACCCACTACTTCCAGCTGTGTACCATTCAGATGGTAGTTTCTTGCATGGAATGTCATGATGGGTTTCATGCATGTGCATCTTCCTCGAGTTTTCCACATCTACTCAAGTCTTAACGGCGATTCTACATTATGGGGTATTTAAAAGCCAATCTGTCAAGTAAGACTGGACTGACTTTTACTGTTTCACAGATGTGCAAAGTTTATGTACTGTATTGTTATGTTATATGAATAAATGTGAAATAAATTAAGATTAAAAAAAAATGTGTCTATAATTTACTTCAATGCTCCAATCGTTCCGACATGTAGAAAGAATGGATGGACTAAGCAGATATACAGTGCAAAAGCGGAAGCATGTAGATACCACGACATACTTTCCATAACCAAATAGAGTGAATCGAAATTTTGAGGAAGGCGGTGTCAGGAGCCTTATAAATCGACGAGCGTGTATGACAAGTGTTATGAAAATTGAAGAAGCGAGTTAGGTGTATAAGAATAGTGCTTTATGATGTTTTGTACTCTCTGCCTAACCGGCAAGGGTCTTGGTGTGAATTTCAATTTTATATAACCCTCGTAAAAATGAAATTACACCCACAGTTTCACAAGAATGTAACGTATTTAGGTAATGTATATTGTAAAGCAATGGGCAGAAACAGATTCGGGAGTGTAACTTTACGCTTTTAATCCTGAATGAATCTGTATTCAGATCTCGTGGTCATTGGTAAAATAACCTACTACGGAGTAAAAGTCGTGGTTTCGATTCCCACCCGAGTATAAATATTTATTATAAACAAGAATGTATGTAGGGCATATGAGTACTTTATACATATTATGTACCTAAATAAGTACATACTAAAACAAATTTCACATATATACTGATATCCGATTTGAATAACACAAGAATGTAGTTGCTTAACTTGGAACTAGAGGGCACCGTGTGTATTGTGTCCAAAAAAACGTGTTCCTTTTTTTGTAAATACTCGCAATAGGTAAAAGCGCCAAAAATGTGCTGGGTTAATAATATGTGCTATATAGAGTTTAAATTATTTAGCTTCTAATGCCCCATTTTCCGTGGAAGAAGAAGGTGCGAGCGTTTGCTGCTAGGTGGGCCCAGGAACTCTATTAGCATAACATCAGTTGACTTGTAGAGGCTGTCATTCATTACAAGTTCTCCTTCTCCTTCAAAAAAATAGGACTTATTATCAAACGCCATGTGTGAAGCTCCCTTCTGTGAGTTGTGAACTAATTATGTTCCCCTGTTTTTATTGAGATGAGGGTAAGTTCTCTATCTGCAGTTCAGTCAATATAATGTTTGCCAAAAATCTGAGGGTCTCTGTAGAAAGTTAAATGTAGGTACTTTTATGAAAAGAAAGGACCGAAGCTATATTTGACTCGGTGTCACTTGTTATAGATAAAATTAATCCTTTATTGCGTTTGAATTTCTACTTGTCTATTCTATTCAGTGCACTTACCGATGGTGTAGGCAGTGGCTGTTAAGCCTCGACTCGCCGTTAAGTTTTACGTCCCAATCGGAATAGGTGGCGAACCTATTGTCATACTGGGCACAAAGTTTTCAGTCATCGATATTTATCACACATAACTTTCGAAAAGTCATTAGTGTGAGCCAGGATTCGAACGCTGGCCCACCGAGATCTTTAAATAAACTTTTTAATAATATCAAGTTATTGAGAACTTATTTGATGAAGACTTAAAGGAACTACGATACGTATCGTAGATAGACTTCTATATTCTAATCTCTTTTTGGTACTAAATACGGACTGGAAAAGCAACTGTGTGAAACGTTATTTGTAAGTGACAAAGAAAAATGGGTTCTTCAAATCAAACTTTATGTCATCCAATTGGCCTCACAGGGTCCATAAAACGAATCTAACAAATTTCTAACCCTCGTATCGAGGTCATTGACTCATGTTTGTGCCAGGAGGGTAGGAAGTTCAACGAACTCACCCTTCGGTGACGTCACACTTCACAGTTATCTCATATTTTTTGGGGTACCAAGTTTGGGGGCCGAAGATCGAAGGAGAATGTGTACGTTGCCATTAAGCCATTACTCAGAGAATGGAATAAAAGCTTAATATTTTATTTAGCACTAGCTGTCCCGGCGAATTTTGTCGTGAATCAAAAGTAAATTTTATAGGGTTTACAGTTAAAGTGCTAAATATCCAAAATTATTAATTTGAATGATACATGCAAACCACCCCGTTGACACCCTCTATCAATTAAAAAAAAATGGGTGCGTGTACTTATGTACGCGCGTGAGAAGTTATACTTCTTTGGCATCATTAATATATATATATATAATATATATATATTTATTAAAAACAAAATTTAGAGAATAATACATAAATATTTAAGACATTATTTTGTAAATATTTAATAACCAATAATAAGTATTTAACATTAATAATTTAATAATATTTAGTGTTAATTATATTAAATAAAAGTATTTTAATTTATATCAATAAATAATACATACGGATAGTTAACCTCAAGTATATTGGAGCACTTGAAAAAGTATATAAGCACAATTTTTTTCACTAATATTCACAAATAGTAAGTAATATCAATCAAAATATTCAATTTAAATCACTACTGAATATAATTTATTAGCACATATATAATTCGCACTTGTATGAAACTAAAACTTCATACTGTTAATTTTGTGTCACAGATGCGCGCGCATCTTAAAATTTCACTCTCATCATTTTTTCATAACGCGCCTAAAGAAATATAACTTCAAAAAACATCAAAATCCGTAGAGTAGGTACTTTCAAAGTTCTAAGTATATAAAGGGATAGACAGCGGACGACGGACGACTTTGCTCCTGCTTTTTCTGCTTTTGACTTTTTTGCTAAAGGTCATCAGTAAAAATAAAAAATCTAAAGGCAGTAAAAATAGTCTTACTCACTTGATGATGTCTAAGTGTGAGACATTGTTGAATCGCTTATTAAATTACTTTCCTAATATTGCTACAACTAGCTGTACAGTATTTATTCTGAAAGAAGAAAGTTTTAAATTTATAACAAAGTTTTAAATTTATAAAAAATAATATATTTTCGTAAGGGTAGGTAGCGGCTGTTAAGCCTCGAGACTCGACTCATCGTTATGCTTACGTCCCAAATGGAATAGGTGGCGAACTCTTTGCCATACACTTAGCGCAATGTTGTCAGTCATCGATATTTATCACACATAACCTTAGAAAAGAATTTCCAAAATCTTGAATCAGAAGCGGGGTGCTCGTCCACTGGACCACCGAGACATTAACATAACAATAGTAGCCCTATTACATCAGCTATATGCCAGTGCAAGTTCCGTCTAAATGGTCAAACCTTTTCGAGAGATAACTCGTACCAAATTGGCGATACACATTTGTAATTTTAAAGTGAAACTTTTATTACATCGTCTCAAACTTTTTCGTCTGCGTGTTGCATGTCGCGTGACGGTCGGCCGCGGAGTAGGGATAAAGTGAAAGGCGCTCGTTGGAGCGCCTTTCACGTTTATTATCGTTTATTTACACGTACAAACAACACAATAAATATATTTGTTTGTTTGCACTCGGGTGGGATCGAACCCGCCCCGACCTCGTGTTATCGGTAGTGCGGTTTACCGATGCACCACGAGGCCCGTATGAATGATTGTCTAATTACCGTCCTCTTTACCAATTTCGACACATTTTCTAGGATCGGGTTTGTTTGTTTGTTTGTTTTTTACATACATACATATACGTACGTACGTATTGCAGGCGGAGAAAAAAAAAATTATATTATTAATATAACAAATGACACGATAAAAGGGAATATAATAAATTCGTAAGTATTGTAAACGACGGAGGCTTTTAAGTTTCCAATTCAAAAAAAGTGAACTACATATATGTGACACAGTTATGTTCGTCAATTTATTAGCGATAAGATAGTGCTCTTTATCTAAGTATTTGTCACATTTTCATAATAAATCAAAATATCATATTTACTGGAGGAAAAAATATCGTTTTGTTTTGTAAAGATCCTTTGTTGTAATGTTGTTAACGTTTAATAGGTGTCGCGTTAACCCTAGTGCCGTAGCTGGAATACTTGTCGATTCGGGCGACATCTATCGATATAATACGATATTACGGCAGAATCATCAATAGTAGCAACCTAGTAGCGCCATCTAGGAATTATTGTCGTGACCACGTAAAATAAAAAACATTTATTAAACCCTATTAACAAATACAAGATGGCAACTAAATTAAAATCGCCCTTATCGCACAATCCCCTGAAAGCCGGTGACGTCCGGTTCGATTTCAAATTAAACTAGTTTTCTCTCTCTTTGCAAAACTGCCACTGACTTGTAACTAACGAATTAGTGGAGGAAGCAGACTGCGCCTTTCTTACTTTACTTAAGTTTCCAATTCCAAAAAGTGTGCCAGGATTCGAACACGCGACCTATGCGATTCGGAAGCCGTGTGCTCGACCACTGGACCACCGGAACTACATACATATATGTGACACAGTTATGTTCGTCAATTTATTAGCGATAAGATAGTGCTCTTTATATATGTATTTGTCACATTTTCATAATAAATCAAAATATCATATTTACTGGAGGAAAAAATATCGTTTTGTTTTGTAAAGATCCTTTGTTGTAATGTTGTTAACGTTTAATAGGTGTCGCGTTATCCCTAGTGCCGTAGCTGGAATACTTGTCGATTCGGGCGACATCTATCGATATAATACGATATTACGGCAGAATCATCAATAGTAGCAACCTAGTAGCGCCATCTAGGAATTATTGTCGTGACCACGTAAAATAAAAAACATTTATTAAACCCTATTAACAAATACAAGATGGCAAGTAAATTAAAATCGTAACCAATATTTTATGGTAACTAAAATACGTGAACAGTGACTTACATTCGATTTTCGAAAAAAATAATATTTCGAAAATTTTTAGTTAAATGTCTATAATGTGAAAAAAAGTTTCACTTTTACGGTGGTTTCATAAAACCACACAAGTTTTTTTTTATTTAAATCATTACATAGTATAAAACAAAGTTTCGCTTTCCGCTGTCTGTTCCATTATGTATATGCTAAGATCTTGGAAACCACGCATAGGATTTTGATGCGGTTTTGTATAATAGATAGAGAGGGTCAACGGGGTGGTTTGCATGTATAATTAATGTACAATGTAGTAAAGAATTTTTTTTTTTGAGATTTTAGCACTTTTATTGTAAACGCTGTAAAAACACTTGATGCAGAACAAAATTAGCCGGGTCAGCTAGTCATTACATAGTTTAAAATAAAGTCGCTTTCCGTTGCCTGTCCCCTTAACTTCTAATATATAAAATTCTCGAGTCTAGATGTGCGTAATTGAACTCCTCCGAAACGGCTTGACCAATTCTCATGAAATTTTATGTGCGTGTCGGGTAGGTCTGAGAATAGGAAAACATCTATTTTTCATCCCCCTAAATCACAAGGGTAGCCCACCCCTCAATTTTTTTTTTAATTTTTCGACATATTTCTGTTTCTTATTTTTTTTATAAAACGGGATACAAAAATACATGCAACCCTAAATTTTCAACCCCCTACGATCAACCCCTATTTTTTAAATTTTATTTTTCGTCAAGACAACGTTTGCCAGGTCAGCTAGTATGTTTATATCTTTGAAGCTACTTGACGGATTTTGTTGCGTTTTTTTAAATAGTTATAGGTCAACGGGGTTTTGATCTATAATTCATGTATGATACAGTAAAGAAAAAGAGATAAATCCGAAATTTACTCATTTATTACTTTTGAGGCGGAACCAAGTTCGCTGGTTCAGCAAGTTTAATATAAATCCATATGAATTCACTATTTTTTTTCATCACATGTGCAAAGTAACTGTTTGATTTTACTAAATATGTTTCGTATGTAGTACATAATGTCATGGGACGTTGTGTTTTATTTTTTTTCTATTAGCCCTGTCAAAAGGCTTTCATAATATGTCGTATGAAAGTTTTTAAAATGTTAAGTCGGTCCCTATAAATAATGTCCTAATATTGTGAACTCCCGATAAGAGTTCTGTATTCCCCCGTATTGAGATTCAGTGATTTGTCGCAGATTGTATTTTATAAATAACATAGCAGACATGGAAGATAACTTATAATTGAGAAAGGTTTCCATTGTGCTGCAACCCTAGGGTGGAATGATATGTCAGGGGTCATATAATCTAATATTAAATGTGACTCAGAAGAAATATTATTATATTATTTATAAATTCCCTTCAAGTATTTAAATTTATCATTAAATGAACTGACGAAAAATTATTACGAATCATTTGACAGATCCAGAGAACAGTCATTTTTTAAAAACGGTTGTCAAAAACTTTTTTATTCGGATACAGCTTTTTTTTCTTAAATTATAGCCCAAAAAGGTCACTAACGAAGAATTCACCGTCCAAAAATTGTACACTGACGCCCAAGTAACAGACAATGTGTTATTGTAACAACGCCTCCCCTATGATCTGATCTGTTATTTTAATTAAGGTCGCGTCGAGCTGTTGGATTTTTTGGGGAATGCTAGCTATGTTCCGTGAATTATACACCAATATTATGGAATGTACGACTTTTTGAAGATGGATGGATGGATGAAGTTAAAGTTGCCTACGTTCACGATTATATTTCTGAAATTTTACAGGGTTAAACGATTTCTTCAAATCGGATTAATTGAAATTGAAATATTATTGCTGTTGCTGCATCTGTTTGTTTATTTATAATATTATTACGGAGAAGTACCTATGTGATGTTAAGACATGGAAGATGAAGTTATAAACCTTTATCACTGATTACCAAACCATAGTCAAGTCTACACAAACTAGCTATATACGCATTTCTAAAATCTTTGAAGTTTAATAAACAATATTCGATATTATTTGGCTTTTTAGTATAGTGGATGCTTTGATCCACAAATGGCCATGGCAACTCCCCTTCTAA
Source organism: Euproctis similis (assembly GCA_905147225.2). Taxonomy (NCBI): domain Eukaryota; kingdom Metazoa; phylum Arthropoda; class Insecta; order Lepidoptera; family Erebidae; genus Euproctis; species Euproctis similis. The sequence goes on from LR990106.1 coordinate 15,092,487, forward strand.
AATTAACTGTGATGCTAGGTTTTTGTGGACAACAGGTTCTGAAAAAAATATATATTAATATTTTTTGATATTTTGAAAGGTAAAAAGTAACCTATTTTATGTAGAGAAAATATGATTGTACCTATTTACCCATTTGAGACGCAAATTGATTTAATCCATTCATGCAAGAAGCCAAAACAAATATTTTTCAGATTAGCTGTTGTTATTAACGTAGAGGAATTCTTTATTTGGAAATTTCTAGTTACGTCACAACAATATCTTCATCAACCCAAGGATTTAATCTTAAGGAGTTTAGTAAACTTTTAAATCAGGCCCAAAATATTAAAAAGAAAGAAAAAATAAACATCTTTGTGAAAAACAACGAAATGCTGGGTGGGTTGGCTTCTTAGTGGGTTGATTTGATTTGATGGTGAAGCATGACTAGAGACTTTCAAATGAAGAATCACGCCGAATCCCTTCTCGTAACATCAAAATCAATGCATATTTGTACACAACGTCTGTTAATTTAATTGCTTTGCTTGTTTGCTTTCAGACTAGTTATTGTCTGTGGAGAGTGTCTTGTTGTTTTGTCTTTCAATATTTAGCAATGTGTTATATTTCATCAACTAAGATTACTTTGTCTTTGTAGTCCAGTGGTCGAGCGCCCAGCTCCTAAATGAAGAGGTCGCGGATTCGAATCCTGGCTCACACCAATAAATTTTCGAAATGCTTTTCGAAAGTTATTAAATCGAATATCGATGACCCGGCATGGCATAGGTTCGCCACCTGTTCCATTTGAGACGTAAACATGACGTCGAGTTTATTTCTAAGACTTTCGCGATCTCACTACTAGATTAAAACACCTTTTAGGATTATATCGCGTTTATTTATTACTTATTTATATTTATTTCCCGACGTTTCGAACTCTTTACTCGTGAAAATGATCTCTGTAAAGAGTTCGAAACGTCAGGAAATAAATATAAATATGTAATAAATAAACGCGATATAATCCTAAAAGGTGTTTTAATCTATAACGTCGAGTCTTTGGTTAAAAAAAGGTGTCAAGTTATGTTATGTTATTAACTAAGAATAAGTGGTTACCATCCATAAATATCCGTGGAGATCCGAGGAAGAGAAATCTCAAGAACTGTAAAGCCAATTGGCATTTGGTAAGAGTATTCATTCCTTACGTAAGGAATAAATACTCCGTACTTCGTAAATGACCTTTGTCATTTAAGAATGATTTGATGAACCTCTACCCGTAAATGGGATCGCGGGCATGAAAATGGTGTTCACGAAGTTATTAAATTATATTATTATTATATTTTTATGTGACGTTTCGAAGTGGACATAGAAAATACTCCTAAACAATTCATTACATAAACAGATATAAGTGAAGCCAATAAAAGAATTTTAAAATGTATGAAATTGGCACAAGTTCCGCTCTTGGCTCTACTTACTTGTTATGAGCATCCAGACAGAATAGCTAAGAATGTCTTGATGGTACGTCAATGTTGTCAATTTATTCATGCTTGTAAATATCTGTCTAATAAAATATCGATTGTCTAATAAATATTTGAAGGTTTTATTTTTTGGTAAACAACAAATTCGTCGTTCGGTGGTCTGGAGGTCGTGAAACCTGCTTCTGAATCTGAACTAATGACTTTTCAGATAATGTTTCTCAAAGTTATTATGTCCTATGAATATCGTTGTCTGTCAAAACTGTGCCTGATAGCAATAGGTTTCGCCACATACCAATTTGGTTCGTAAAAAGAAGCAAGTCAAGGCGTAACAGCTACTGCCTACACCTACAGGTAGAAATAGGAACAAAAAATACTTATTTGAATAAAAAATAAAATATTTCGTGGTAGTTTTGCCTTGTCGCAAAAAATCTCTCGCAGATATCAGAATCAAATATTGGTTCTTTGGAATAGGCACTGTGGCCATTGACATATTTCGTGAATAACTTGGTCTGACATTGACAATTTATTAAAAAGAATAATAATAATAGAATATTGATCAATTTTATTTTTTATAATTCCCGAGTGTTTAGCTTAAATACCTACATGCCTCTAATGTGCTAACATTAGAGGCATGTAGGTATATATTTTCAGTTATCATTTTGCTAATTGTGTATTCAGATCACCGTATTTGTAATAAGGTTATGAAAATAACGAACACACGTTGGATTTTTTTTTATATATTTAGAACAAGAAATGTATAGTTACAACCATTGAGGATATTAAATATCATATTGTAAAAACTATTGTATAAAGTGAAGAGAATGTGACATTTTCCATATTTTATTTATTACAATTAATTTCCAATAAATTAATTATAGACACATAAATTACATGAAAATATTAATTAATAATTACATAAAAACAGCCAAGTAACTACAGATGTAAATATATGGTTATTAATGCTTACTTTAGGAATGAGTATTCTTTTTTTTATTGAAAACTTTCTAATCAAATATCGAAAGAAAAATGGCGTAAGGAGTTATATAAGAAATCGATAATACTCGCTTGTTGTTGCGATTTTTTTTCGAATATTTTATAAAACTCCATACAAAAAGATATCCTATACGATCTTACAAAATATCTGGAACAACATTTATGATTAAAGACGACACTAAAACTGTATCTGGAAGTTAAAAGAAAAGAATTCTACTGTTTTTAAAATGCTGACTGTACCGTAGTGTTGCCAGAACATTCTGCAAATTTTCTCATATTTCTTTGGATTTAACGACCTGGTTACTAGGACTTTTAAATCGAGTCATAAATTATTCAACCAAGTCTTGATAGTAGTGATGTGGTAGTTATTATTTGTAAATACAATTTTAGTGTCGTAACTTCATTCTACTACTTTTTGTTGTGCAACTTAAACATTCCTCACAAAAGCTATAATGTAGAGGTAATTTTAAACCGACACAATAATTATTATAGAAATACCTAACATTTAGGTACAATATTAACTAAATCGGTTAATACCACCAACACATACAGACACCTACCTCTTAATTTTAGAATAATAATAATAATATCATAAAAAGAGCAAAAATGAATTTTTCAACATTATTTTTTATATGACCATAATACCGGAAGATCTTATGTGTTTTTTAAGAAAAAATGTTTTTTTTTTATTACTTTTATAAAATAAGTATTCTCGTATCAAAGGGTCGTCAGCGAGCACGAATAAGGAAATAGCCGACCGAATTACTCATAATCTCATTTTTTTATATAATTATAAATATCATTGCTTTCATTGTCTAGTAGGTACACCTTAATTTTGACATTTGGTAAAATACTTATTCAATACTTTTATATTTGAGATTCTTATCTTACGATGCATTTTTTTACTAAATTATTTCCTATCTTTATTTAAATGTGGAATAAGTTGTTATGATTTTTTTATATATTAGGAAATTCACATTTAAAGATCAAGGTGTCCTTGATCTATGGTTTATGGGTGTATATTGACTATCAGTATTTACTAGGAGTATCACATGCTACTCTGTATGGTATCTAGTTTATTCCCATCACGCAAAAATGCTAATAAACAAATTTTAACAGCTATTTAGCGACCGAACGATCTGTCTTAATATTTACAATGAATGAAATAAATGTCAATATTTATTATTTGAACATTATCGATTTAACTAAGTCGACGAAATGGGAATAAACTTTTATTTATCATACAGTATAAGAGGAATCGACACCGAAAACGAATACTAATAAATAGACAGTGAAATTGATATTACATGATATTACGTTTTTATATTAAATTCGAAACTATTGGTTAATATTTTTTTTTATAAATATTTATTAATAATTTTGCTTACACGAAGCAGGACCGATACCGCTGATGTTTATTTACATATTTATTGCAATCTTTTGTTTATTTACCCAACGGCGTATTGCCAAGCAAATTTCATATTAAAACGTTTGTAAACAAAGTTATTTTTATAACGTCCGCTCGCTCCGGTTTTTCACTGTCTATAACGATTACATAGGGATAAAAACATATAGTGTTATTTCATTAAGAGAAATGTAAAAAAGGTTTAAAGCAATTACAGCACAAGGATACGGAATAATAGTGACGACGATCCTTACTATTGTATGGAAGCTGTACGGTGCTATATATCAGCTGTATTCATAAAATTATTTACGATTTACATCAATATTACTACTATAGAAACGGATCCAAAATACAAGGAAGTTCGGTGGGTGAGCAAATGTTTACTATTAAAATTATATATATAATTTTATGATACAGCTGTAGCAGTGTTGTGCATTGAGTACTGTTATTTTTCACTAGAAAAACATTCACGTATGTAAGTAATAGTAACACATTTAGTCGATGTCTCGAGCGTTCCACTTCGTGAAAAATATTTCTATTTTTTTTCGTAGGTTTTTAGGGATTTTAGTGTCGCAACACTGTACGCGTTGTCCATTTTTATTAAATTGAGCACTTCGGCGCGCGTCCAATGTCGGGATACAGATTTTTTTTGTTCACTGAAACATTTTCACGTGTAGAAATTTCATAAACTTACGTATTTATATTTACTATGGAAGATATCATTTCTTCATTTTGTGACCTAACTATCGGAATCGCGTACATCTCGGCCACTGTGGTATTTTATTTGTGCATGCGCCCGAGTTTAAGGCAATTCCACTATACCACGATTAGATGCATAGAATAAATACTCTACATGCTTTTATTCCCATCGTAAACTTCTATTTCTAACCGTTTTCATATATAGGACAGTTCACGCAAGTTATGCTGTAATAAATTTTTTTTTTCAATTGATTTACTTATTAAATATGGGCGATTAAACCGTGTTTATGTACGCGCGATTGAATGATGGGCATCACAGAACAGAGATACTGCTATGTGTCTTCAGACTAGCAACCTAGACTTAAGTACTACACGGGATTTATTGCTATATGCCACTTGGAGCGATGTGAGCTATTTCGTGGCTTCACCGCTTCAAGTGCAGCCTCCATGAGGCAGATCATTATGATGCATACAAAATCTTATCATAAAATAGGCGTTCACAATGATTAGAAGAATTAGGTGACTGGTGATGTATGGCACACTCATGCAAAGGTAAAGCGCATACTCTCGATTTAAAAAACACATCGAATTAAACAATTCTTCTCATCGACATCTCTGTTCTGTGATTTAACTTACGTTAATATTTTATTCATTAAATAAGATCATTCGTCACGTGTATCGTGTTTTTTTTTTTACTTTATTTTTGCTAATTTCACAGCCACATTGTCAATTAGCCTATGCGTATTAGTATTGTTTCTGTGTTGCCAATTAAATTACGTTTTTTAATTTTTTTTAATAATAATATCATTATTTTTTTATATTTTAATTTCATAAAAATGCATCAAAACACCTTTCAAAAAGTAGCCGTTATGATATTGATAATAGGTCAGATTATCCCTTGTCACTTACTGGGGTTAGTTTTTCTTAGCAGCGACGTACGTATCCACAACCTATATATAGCCATAGTTTTGTAGATAGCTTGTTGATTAAAGTTTCAAAAGCTCATGAAATCAGATCACATCTCTTTTATTATCAAGGTATTTATGTGTGTGTGTGTGTATATAAATATTTTTTTTTATATAATTATTTTGTTAATATTTATAGTGTCATTTTTTGGAGAATCACAGGATTTCACTAGCTTTATCTATCCAGGTAAGTGTTAGATATGTGATCTAATATCAAAAGTCTCTCAAAGCATTTAAAACCTTAACCATGCTAAATTAGTAGAATGTTTTGCGTGGTGGCCACTTACGACTATGAAGATATGAATTACAGTATATATTTTAAAATACATATAAAAATATTAAGTTAATTATGGTGTAATGGCCCGTGGGCCATGTTATAAAATTCACAATTGTTTTAATATTGCTTTTCGCGTTACACACTACAGGCCTTTGGAGCCCTATAAATTTTGAGCACTATTATTTAAATTTATTATTATTAATTTTTATTTTATCGAAAGAAATCGGGCTCACAAAACATTCTACTAAATATTTACGTAACTTCTAACCGAACTTCTAAATTTCACTCCCAAAATATCGATAATTTTGCAATTTATTTATCATGTGCATTCTCATTTATTTATTTGTATTTATTATCTAAGAGTCGATGAGTATTCAGTAAAATACTTTGGTGTTTTTGTTTCGATTCAACACGACGTATCATTTATTTTTAAATGATTAAAAAAAAAAAACAAAGAAACTTTACGTAAAACGTTACGATACCAAATAATGCTTGTTTAAAAACGTTTTAAAATTAAATAGTAAATCCCAACTCCCAATATGGATTAATTGCCCGATATATTTCCCTAATAAATAAATCAATTTAGGTTTAAATCTAAAGAGTTTTCGACATGGGACATCCTCTTTTATCGATGAGAGTAAATTGACAGCCGGAGATTTTAACATCTACTGTCAATACCTACATGACTAGAATTGAGATCAATCTGCTACAGCTGCGATAAAAGAGAATGCCCTAGGAATATAACTATTATAAATTAAAATATACTAAATAAATACACACCTAAGATACAATATAAAATACCATTAATTGCACATACACTAACTTATTGACAGTAAATCTAATATGAAAGAATTGATGAAATTATCAATTAAGATTATTATATATCAACATTGAATATTAACTTCAACTATTCAAAATATCAAATATTTTCAATAAATATTACTAAGTTATTAATGTTTTTTCCTCGAGGAATGTAATTATCATGACTAGAATAGTTGAAATTTTATGCTGGGTCAAAAACAACACAAAACACAACAGCTATAATTATTAACCTAAGATATTACATACATAAATGAGAGTTACATCACCATTAAAGTAGGTTATAGTAAGACTTGTGCATTAATTACACTTTGACGACGCATAGCTTACTTTTTTTGTCAACCGTACATTTATGAAGTAAATCAAACATAAATTTGCATTGGCCGATGACACTTCATTTGACAGCTGCCAAATGCAGTTACAGTAGAAGTGTCGTCCGAAAATGCATAAATTTAACTCACGATTTTTTACTAAAATAATATAAAGTACACCTAATAAAAACGTTTAATTAAGACTAGAAATGGAATGTCAAGCATTTCTTAAGCTGTATAGAAAATAAGCAATTTTTTTTGTAGTTTTTATATTATAAAATTAATAGAAAATACGAATGTTCTTCTCTTATAATCGCGCGCAGTCAGTGCGGAAACAATAGTTTACAATAAATAGTAAACAAACATGGCGTAAACTCCACCATCTAGACACTATGCCAATCAACGCCTCTTCGAGTCATTTTTAATATATTTTAATTAAATTACTGGCTATTAGTTATTGCACGTTTTACATTTATAATAAATATATAAATAGTTGTAAATTTTAGTTTTTATCTTTTGGTATGTAATGAGTAGATACCTATTTTTAATATTCTGAAATGTTACAAAACTGTATTTTTTTTTGTATAATATTAAGTATATATTTTTTTTTTACAAAAATCGTAGGGTCGTTAGGACGGCACGATATTCAGAATATCTATTCAAGTTCGATGTTTTTTATATAGGTCTTTATCGGATCATACACAGAGACTATTGTGTCATGTATATTATACGCGGCCAGGTTTTTTTTTGCTATTTTAGATAATCATTTATTTAAATTAAACTTTTTTTTCTATATACAAATTTTCATTTAGACTAAGACAATTAAAGCCTAGTTCGAATAGACGCAGGGCCGCATCCATACATTAATATAACAGGTACAGATCATCATATGTTTAGACATCGAATAATTATATTTTGGAGAGGATATCGTTAGACTAGTATGCACCATAGTTCCGCGATTGGACTCGTCCTCATCCGGCACTAGGGGTAGCAAGTGGTAAGTGAGGGTGGTGTTCTGGGAGTCACGCCGACACCCACCCTCCGCGAGTCCCGCGCACCCCTGTCTCGCCCCGCGGTCCCCAGCGCTAGCTCTATCGATTTTCCGAAGCTCCACGTACTAGCCGTACTTCGAACATCCGTTAACTCCATGGCGTTTTTGCAACGCCATAATCACAATCGAAAATTTATCTCAAAAATTTTATTTTAATAAATATCTAAGTACCGCCGGCGCGGGCCGCAGGAGCCCCGAATGGTCGACGCCAACCATCATCACCGCATGATCTTTAAAATTTTATCAAAACCTATCACAGTTTTTGATTATTTTTTTATTCACCCTTAATTTTAATATATGATTAAAATATACGTATAGATAATATATATTCATCTTTCCAATCTTTAACAATATAACACTATTTTACTTCGATTAGCCGGCCGGTCGAGCGGCCGCCATCGCGCTTCCCGGGTCCTATTGCCCTCTGGGCTATATTGCGTGACAATGGCCTTGTCTCGTATATACGTAAATGTAATTATAACGATATGATCGCATAAAAATTGGAGCATAGCATTTAGGCTATTATTGCTAATATTATTATTTTATAATCGAAAACTATTTTCTCGATAACCACAACCGTTCATAAGCGAAGTTTAATATCATTATTTTGTTACTGACTATTATCAATATGTATGTTTTGTGTTCTGGCCAATATTACCACATTTAATGTGGAGTGAGCTTACTATATTATTGCAAGGTGCATGCGGGTCACCCTTCATTCACTGCCATCTTATCCGGACCTGCGCATTGCACGACCTCCCACCATTTTGTTTTCCTGAACACTTAACCCAATTTTTGCAATCATCGTTCGCGACGTTGAACAAAGGGTGTCCGCACTTTACATTCAAAATATTTTTCTCCACTTTTACAAATACAAAAAGCGCCCGCCAGGCACCCCTGTGAGCGGGGCGGGCCTCTCGGGAAGACACACTCTATAATAGTCAGGTCCAATGCGTCAGAACCTATGCCTATAATATACATCGAAGACGTACCTAATAAGTATATTTTGGCAAATAACATGGACACCGTTCAATGTTCGACGATAGTCACAATGGCATATATACACAGTGAAAACCTAATATTTTTTCTCTCGTAACACGACAAAATACTATATTTTCACTTTAGAAAACCGGCCAGAGTTTGTTCCGCGAATAGTTCGCACACTGAAACTGCGAAGATGGCTGTGCACTGCACTGTATAGATGTATTGCACAGAAGAGAGGCACAGTCGTGATGTTGCATGCCGTGTCTGGTTGTGTTGTATGTATGTATGGGTGCGCGCCTGCTGTGCCGTCCTAGCGTCCGGCTAGGCCGAGTTCGGGGCAAACCCCTTAAATGGTCTTGATTTTGTTAGTCTTGAAGCTGACCTGCAGCACTCTGTTGCCGAGTGTGTATCCGTTGAGCGACTGGATCGCGACAACTGCCTCGTCATAATTGGTCATGGTGATGAAACCGTAGCCTTTGCATTTGTTAGTTTGCAGATCGCGGATCACTTTGACGCTCTGCACGGCACCAAACGGCCCGAAAAGTTGCCAAAGGACGTTCTCCTCTGTTTCAGGCGCGAGATTGTATACAAAGATACACCACTCGGAGCCGACGGCACCCGGGAGTACACCACCCAGCAGCTCACCCGCGAGCGGGCTATAACGCTGAAGGCCTTTGTTAATAGCGAGCAAAGACTTGCCTGAACTAAATCGTCCCAGAGGCGCTGGGAAGCGTAGCGCAGCTGGCAAGTACGCTGCCAGTGGCGCCAACGCTTTGCCGTTGTTGCTGGGGTTGTTGGCGAACTTCACAGTAATTGGTTCCGTAGCACCTTTAGGCACCGTCCCATTCAACTCCTGAATTGCACGTTCCGCTTCTACGCGTTGGTCAAATCGGATGAAGCCAACTCCTTTAGAGAGGCCTTGTTCGCCACCAGTGAATGGTCTGCCACCGCTGTTTTCACACAGAATACGGGAAGTGATAATACGTCCGTACGGGCTAAACATACGCTCCAACTCTGTCTGTGTCATTGTCTTGGGAAGGCCGGATACATAGAGATTGGCACCTTTGATAGCTTCGCTGCTGGGGCGTGCATACGACACTTTAATAGTTTTGTTCTGGAGCCGTAGACCATTGAGAGTAGCGATAGCTTTTTCCGCGTCTTCCGGGCGATGGTAGTTGACAAAGGCGTAACCTAGGCTCTGGCCGCCACCATGTAGGGCATGATTCAGCGCATCCGGGAACGCAGCACCCTTGTTCCGTATCAGTTTGCACGATTCCACCTCGCCGATGCTAGAGAACAGACTCCGGATCTCCTCCTGCGTCATACTCTGGGGCAGGTAATTGATGATAAGGTTAGTCTTGGACTCCTCACCCGATCCATTTTGCTGCTCACTATCGCCCTTAGACATGGTGTCGGCTTAAATCATAAACGTAAAGAACGAAAGAGGAACGAAAAAACGCGATAAAACAAAAGTGCACGTCCGTAAGGGTGGCGCGCGCGAACGGTATTGAGGGTTAGCGAGCGGGGTGGAGTGGCGCGCAGCCGCGCCTTATCGAGCGGTGCCTTACATAACTCGGTTCGTTCACCCTCCCGTTGGTATAGTGTCCGAAAAAACCAGATCTACCCCGGGCGGCATCGATCCGCCACCAACCACCCGAACCGCACGCGAGCCACCCCGCCCGCCTCACGAGTACGTAACACCGTTCCGTTTCCACGAGGATTTCGGGGACAACGAACGAGATACGTTTTGTATTTATGCGTAATCAGGCCCCGTGTTATCGCAAGCTTTATTGTGTTGCCATTCAAACTCACTATTATCACTTATTATTTTGCCTATTACGATATAAATATTAAAAAAAATGAGTAATATGAGTAAATAAATGACAACATTTACTTGGATACTAGGTCATCGTAAATGAGGAAGTGCCTGCATATCCGAAGATGTCGTGAAAGAAAGGCCACGAGTATGTTGTAATGATATTCTTGAAAAACTCTAAAAATTGAGACTACATACTGTCAAAAGTATACGTAACACCCATCCCTGAAAATCTTTATTCACACTAAAGTACAGTCGGTTAATAAATTCTACTCTCGTGCCACAGTATCACACGATAGGTGCATCGACCTCAAATAGTTAACAATCTAATCTTACCTAAAACTCCTATTAGATAACTAGTTCGAAACTTAGAAGTAGTTTTAGTGGTAGATTATGTAATTGTATAGAATGTTTTGTTTGCAGTTGTAAACGATAGACAGAACGAAAAGTATCCAACTTTGGCAAAGTTTATTTCAAATTTATATTTTTGTAACTCGGTTAGTATATTAATTATTAACTTTAAAATAGACGTAAGTACGTACATAATATTGACGTCCTTATTTGATTACTGAAAATATCTCAAATGTAACGCCAGCTACTAGTTTTAATCAACTCATCAACAAATTGAAAACTCATTACACCTACGAAAATATTTTCCACTCGATGAGACCCTGTTACAATTTTATTTTATGTTTACATACGCGTATATTTAATTTTAGTTGTGTTTATGTTAAGTTGTATTTTAAGTTTTTAAGATCCTTATTCCTAGAAGACCATGCATCATGTACCGTAATAATTTGTTACGTTTTAACATCAGGGATGTCATAAATAAGCTTTCATAATGTAAGAGCCTTCATGAAAATACTGAATTTCTGTACTGACAATTTTCAGTAGACAGCCCTATTACTACAGCCCTTCTACACCTGGTATCAGGCAATTTAAATGCAAATATTTCGATTCTCTAGTGCTTTGTTCAACACAATGGCTTACGTCAAACCCCCTGCTGCTTGTAAACGGCACAATTATAGTTATCAGGCACCTGTAATGATTTACCTGTTCTAACATAAATTCAGGTGCTGATAATAACGGATATTTGTTTTTTTTTGGGATTTAACGACCTGGTTACTAGGACCTTTAAGTCGGATCTTTTTTAGTTATTTAAATCTTCATTCGTTACCTAAGCTAACCTAAACTAATCGAATCATCCATAAAAATTTTGTCGAGAATATAGAAGAGTATCTTACAGTTAGGTACACATTTTTCACATTTGCACACATACGAAACACTTATTAAATAAAATGCCACGAATTTTATTCAATAATAACCATTGAAACACAAATTGTAGAAAAAAATGCAAAGAACAGACATCTCTTTAACGACTCTTTTATATTCCCGCCAAAATCCACAGGCTTTTTTATATCTACCTGCCCCTAATTCCCACAGATATAGATAAAATATGTGATATATTATTATAGATATTTTATGACTTTCGCTATAATAAATGGCAATAGTAACTGTAATCAAACAAAAAGATTTTAACAAAACTCTCTCTTTAATCTCGAGTAGACAGCGCCATCTGTATGAAAAAGACGGCAATTTATAGCGGGAAAGTTTTTTCTGCTGCGTATTTGACTGTATTTCAAATCTATCTCGGTTTTACACGTAATTTAGACTATAGTATATTTATGTATGTTGATATGAGACCGAGTCAACACCATAGTCAATGTATGTATATTGTATGTACAGAAAACAAATAGCAGGAAATTTTACTACTTTTGTTTAAGCAGCCTTTACATTATACCACCACTTACTATACGGATGTCTTGGGATGACCTTAGAAATAGTGGTTATATAACTGTAATTAACTTGATTTTAGATTTTATTTATCTCATGGTTAAAACAGGTTTATTTTTTAGAATTCAAAAAATTTATGGTGTGGTGAGCTTTGTTTATCTATAAAAGATGGGGATATATTGATCAGACAGTTTTGGCCATCTGTTATGTTAAGCTATTGAGAAAATTCATCTTGTTAATTTACTAGTTGACCCGGCGAACTTTGCTCCGCATCAAAAGTTATAAAGAAGTAAATTTTGGATGTACCACTTTTTCTTTACTACACATCATACATGAATTATAGATAAAAACGACCCCGTTGAAACCCTCTATCTATTAAAAAAAACGGATCAAAATGCAATGCAAACGGATAAGCATAACTGTCAGCTGAAAATCAGCCACGGCTAGCTCAGCTGACAGGGAACTTACCATTTCGTATGTACCTTTGGAAACTAATAAAATAAATTTCATTTCATTTCAATTTCATATAAGGGGACCGCAGAAAGCGACTTTGTTTTATGTACTATGTAATGATGATTAAAAATAAGAAAGGCCATGCTCCGATTGTTCGTACATGAGGAAGAATGGATGATGCAAGATTGGCCAAGCTGATATTTCGCTCTGTTCTCTATCCTTATCAAGGAAGCTGGCGTGAAGTTATGTATTTATTAAAGTATATAATTCTCAGTATTCTTCTTTTTTTCTTATTAGACTGCACAAAATTACCGACTGCAGAATCGAGGTTGGCGGGTTCGAATCCCACTGGAGTATAAATATTTATGACAAGCATGAATGTTTGTATGGCGTCTGAGTGTTTTTCTATACATTATAGGTATATTTTTACAAACAAAAAACTATATACATATTTATTAATCCGTTATCTAGTACCCATAGCATAAGCATTTAGTTGCTTAGTTTTGAACTAGAGAGCGCTGTGTGTATTGTGTCCAGGATATTATTATTATTATACGTATGACGTCTTGAGTAACAATTAAGATTGAAAGACTTATCATCCCTTTACAATTAAACTTCTTAGAAGTTTTGAAATTCATTAAAAAGATGAGAATATAGGGTTTATGGTAATACAACTGAAGCACCCAAAATGCAAAAATAATTATCAACCATATTCACTTCGGTTGTTAAAATATTTAAAAAAAAAGGAAGTGTAAAGGTAGCTTAAGTTGATTTTATTCTGCGGTGTCTATAGCTCTATTCAATAAAACGATGGTTTTCTTACAAAATGCAACTCTATAACTAACGTTTTAAGGTTTATTTTAAGTTGAGAATGAAACAGGGGGATGCTACTGATTGTACATTTTCAATGATGTTTTTAGGGAGGTGTTGTGTTTCCATTGTAAATTCTATAAATAGATTGAATACAGTTTTTATTGTAATTTTTCATTTATACAATTGTATATTGTATATATTTATATAATCATATAAAGCTTATTCACAATATATTATTCCTCTATTAATATAGTATTTTTAAGCAAACAAAGTACCTACGAATTATTGGTTTCTGTCGCCAAAAAAGAACTGTCGTCGTTAGTTCTGATTTATTGATATTTTCAAAATGGTTGATATTTTATAACTGTTGTTGTTTTATTTCGTTATTTAGCTTTGTTAATCAGCGTTCCCTAACAGATAACTTTAGAGAAAAAGAAACAATTGTGCTCCTCTGATTATGAAGTCTGAGATCTGAATCACTAGAACTTCGAAATGATCTTGAGAGATGGTCAGCAAATTCTTTTGTCATCTCTTATGACAATGGGAGAAGAGATTGAGTTGCCCTATAAAGAGTGGTGTCACACGCTTTGTCTTAAATATCCATCAGTATTCAGTACGTACTATGTAATCATAATATTGCAATGGAGAGAGAAAGAGATTGAAGTATTTATAAATTGCTGGAAATAATATGCTAGATTCTTTACTATTATACTGCTTTAATATTTACAGCGATATTTAATATATTTTAAGCATAATTCTAGTACACTAATTCTAAACAGGAATTTCTATTCTAAATTTATCCATAGAATGAATAAAATGTTCGTATCGTACAACAACGTGACTAAATCGCAGGGCCCTCTGCTCACCCCACTAGACACCGCACGCCGCCCCGGTAGTATGCAGGTCAACGACATCAGCTGAGCTGCCCGGGATTCGAACTGTATATTCATTATGTATATATGTATATAGATTCGTTGTGCCACGCGTCGGAAACTGTGCTCTCTATAAATTTGTCTATGACATTTTTTGCTACCCTCATCCGATATTACCTCGAAGTTGACAAAGCGTGTCATTCCCTCAGTTCGTGAGTGAGGACCGCAGATGATTAGTTCTTTGTTGTGTAGAAGTCAAAATGTTTTATTTTGTAATACTTTGTAAGCATACAAATTTTCCAATAATTTATAATAATTCCAATAATTATATTAGGTACATTAAAATTATTAAGTTTTGTCTATGATGGTATTCTTTTGTTCGTCTGTTGAGGAATAAATATAGATTGATAGTTTTATATTTGTTACATTAATACTAAATGTAAAAAAAATACCTATTTATTAAACCAGGATTTTCAGAATGATTTATTGTGTAAATATATTTCAAAAACTAAGTAGCTATTACAAAACACAGGAAGCGAATCTAAGCCCACAATTAAGAGTATGTCACGCAATCCGTACCCACGTACAGGTAAATTAGTCTCGAGAAATTTTTGCAAATGTAGTGGTGTGTATATTACTCAAATCTTAGAGCGCGTTTCCACTATATCGTTCTGGCCTATACAAAAATGTTTCGATATCCTTACATTACTATTTAATTTTATACTTATCCCTAGCAACACTCTGATTTTTGTTTTCAATAAAAACAAGTTTTTATTTTAAAGAAAAAGGTTTTGACATTATAAAAAAAAAATTCATTCTATTTCACGTCCTTGAGCAAACGACAAGGCGACTACCGTGAAACTATAAAATATCGTGTCGTTCTTTAGATGATAGTAGTTTAGCTATAGGTAAAAAGTTTTGACCATAATAATTACGAAACAAAACAAACAAATAAATCGTCACTTGATAGTGGAAAGTGGAAACACGCACAAAGCAGAATAAACCAGTTTACGCTGTCCGCAGGTGCCACGTGACCATACACTACTACATAAGCAAAAATTTCTCCAAGCTAATTTACCTGTACCCACTGTTTTGTTAAAATACATAATTTTCATATCAGAACGGAATATTTAATTGGACAGGACGGAATTAATGAACCCTTCTCTCCATTTCCATATTGACCACCATAGAGTAGGTACAGTGTACAGAGGTAGATACAATTTTGGACATGACGGCTGGCATCTATTTAAATTTGGAATGTTATACCTTAAGAGATCTCATTTGTTCTTTTTTAAATGGTACTGCCAAATTTGAATAGTTGTCGATGGTGAAAAATTATTAAGTCGTACCATTAGTACATAAAATTATGTAGGTAGGGGTATACCTACGAGATCGTTAGTAGGAAGGCGAATACAAAAAAAAATCATTACATAGTATGAAACCAAGTCGCTTTCCGCTGTCTGTCCCCATATCATATGCTTAGATCTTTGAGACTACACAACCGATTTTCATGACGTTTTTTTAATAGATAGAGAGTGTCAACGCGGTGGTTTGTATGTATAGACACTTTTTCTTACTCATGTTTAATGTAACACATTAAACATGAATTAGAAAAAGTGTTAATTTTCGAAATTTGGGTCTTTAATTGTAAACGCTGTAAAGAATACTTTTGATGCGTGCACAACAAAGTTCGCCGGGTCGGCTAGTTTATTGTAAAACAAAGTTGTGGAATATAATATCAGATGAACATAGACAAATTATTCTTAATATGACCGATATTGACACAATAGTATCCGATCGTCTTCGATTTGCGGAAGCTATTTAAGAAACGTGGCAACGTTACGTGTGGATAAGTGTCAGCTGCCAATTGCCAAATGCCGCCCTGACCTACTTACTTACTGCGTCTTATGTTCTACCTCAAACCATTTAGTTATGTGAAAAATATTTGTAACTGAAAGAATTATGTGCTCGGAAATTCTGACAAATCTTTACCGACTTCAACACTAACCAATGCTTTAGAAAAATATAGAATCTAAAGTTTAGATTCTATATTTTTATATACATTTTAATATCCATAATACCTAGAGGTATTTACAAAAATACCAGATCACTCGGAGTTCCTATCGTCTCAATCTCTTTTCATTTAATGGTTGAATTTTTGTGCTAGAATATGTATGTAATTCTAATAATTAGCATAACATAACATAACTTCACGCCATTGTTACCCGAAGGTGTAGGCAGCGGCTGTTAAGCCTCGTCTCGCCGTTATGTTTACGTCCCAAATGGAATAGGTGGGGAACCTATTGCCATACCGGGCACAAAGTTTTCAGTCACCGATATTTATCACACATAACTTTCCGAAAACAAATTTGGAAAGTCATTGGTGTGAGCCAGTGTCAGGATTCGAACCACGACCTCTGGTTTCAGAATCCGTGTGCTCGACCACTAGGCCACCGAGACTGTTCTGTCTGTCTAATAATTAATGTAAGATATATTAAAAGTTTTTAATGTACCATCGATCGTTCACTCAGTGAACGGTCAGCAGAAGCATATTAAACTATGTAATGATTTAAGAGATTCAATGCAACGAATACTGCCATAAAAAGGAAGTCCTTGTAATTTTTGTCTTTATTTGTTCAAATAATGGTTTCTTGTATGCTGTGCGAAGAGGAAAATATGAAAAATATAAAACAAGACAATATATGCACAGAAGATTAATAGATTAACGATAACAATAATGTTGGTTTAACCAAAAATGAATTATCGCAACGTCATGAAGATCAATCAGTGGCATTAGGGTACTATTAAAAACTACTCTGTGGACACTCCGGGCAGACACGCGATATGTATATATTTACAAGTTTCCCCTTACAAGTTGGCCGTCGCGACGGCCAACTTGTAAGGGGAAATATATACATAAACATAATATGGAGTGGGTTTATTTATTTTTAACAACCACAAGTATATTATTATAATTATTAATTACCTAACACCAATTACGTGGTAACACGCTTGGGACCTAGTATTTTTTAGACATATTTGATTAGTTTTACGGCTTTTGTAACGTATTTTAATTATTTCAACTACGCTTAAATATTTTGTGTATGCGGAAGAATTGTAGTAAGTTAAGTTTTAACAAAATGAGGTAAGATGTATTAAAAAGTGAGCTGCGTAATTTTCTTATTATCTTCATAAGTCAATATATTTATAATACGTGTCATGTAGTTTATCCACAATGGAGATCGTAACTAAAAACAAAACAAAGTGCGCAGTTTTTTATAGCTATAGTACTTAATAGTTCCAAGTCGGTCCCGGCAGTCGGTAATAAATTAATGAAACAATTATTCTCCACGTTTATTTGTCCCGCTTTATACATAATATTTTCGATTTTTGACATCTATCTATCATCATATGATTATCTCTTTTACATACGTTAAGAAACCGGTTACCGTGCATCCCTTTTGCGCGCCTGAATTGTGTTTGTAAAAATCTATGTAAAAAATGTTGACCTCAATACTCTTTGGTGTAAGCCGGGATTCAAAGTGGGGACATTTGTCTAAAAGTCAACGTCCTGAATCGCTACAATATGGGACCATATCTTTATATTGTTATGCTTCTACTTGTAATCATTGTTTATATTTATAGTAAACACTGTTCTGAATTATAAATATTTTCCCCATTGGCAATTACAAAATTAATTTCAATACATCTAATTATTAATGTGTCAAATCGAATTAATGATTGATTGGAATATTCTTCTTATATTAATAGGTAGATTCAAATAAACGTAACAACTACACAATTGGCAACCATCTCTTCCGTGTTACTACAGTGATGCACTAATCACACATTTCTACAAGCAAAAAACACTTCTAAAGGTGAACAAATACTGTCGTTTTTCCCGGTACTATAGTACACAAATGACATTTAAAAGCTTGCACGTGGACATTTCTGAGCACTAATGCGGACCAAAATGTCGGTCAGACAAACTCTGTATTTAGATGATCAGTGCGTTAGCTTTATCTGTGTAAGTTAGTCGCAAATTCGTATAAGTACAGTGGAAATGAATAGAAAAGGGAAGAATAAAAAAGGCAAGATATCTAATCAAAGTTTAACTCAAACGGAAAAAGTTAGTGATAAAATTGAAGAGACAGTGACCACTAATAAGGAACTTACCGAGAAAACACCGGAATCAATTAAAAATGAGGAAAAAAATGTCGAAGAAGAACGTGTGCCAGAGATTAAGAAGGAAGGGTCATCATTTAATGCAAAGGAAGAGGAAACTCCTAAAAAACCTAAGCGTAATAAAGGTAAGAAGAGTATAGAGAAAGAGGATGATGTTACGATCAATTTAGAGAGTGAACCCGTTAAAAATGATACATTGTCTACGGATATTAACAAGAGTCTTGATACTCAAGTTCAAAAGGATACCGAAATTGTAACTCCTACCGTTCGTAAAAAGAAGAATAAAAAGCAAAATGATAGACAGAAAGAAAACGAAGAAGTGTTAGGTAATATAGAATACCAATCATCTTTCGAAATCCGTACGAGTAACATAAAAGCATCTGAATCGCTAGAAGCAACCCAAGAATCCCTAGTTGAACAAAAACATGGAGAGGAAAAAGTTGCAGCAGATACGATAAATCAAGAATCTGTAAAACAAGAGATCAAACCAGGTAAAAAGAAAAACAAAAAGAAGAAAAAGAACGATTCTGAAAAACCCACTATGGAAGAAATTTCTTGTTTATCTACTTCCCAGTCGTTGTCAGACGAAAAAAAGGACTTATTAGATATAAATAAATTAAATGAAGAAAAGTCAGATATTGCAACCGTTGAACAAGCTGAATTGGCAATGGGAAACTTATCACTAGAAGAGACAACCAAAACAAAAGCAATTATTTTTTTTAATGAGCTCCCATGTTTGAAAGATGAAACCAAAGGAAAAATCAACCTAGTAGATCATGAAATGAAAACTAAGGGCGAGAAAAATAAACAAAAGTGCGAAGAACTGGTTGCCCTTTCTGATAAATTTTCAGAAATAGGTTTACAACCAAGTGAAATGGAAACGGCTACTAAAAACATTTCTGAACAGGCAGACTTTGAATGCTTAGCAGAGAGTTTTCCAAAAACCAAGGCTAAAATTGCTAAGCCCGTAACAAAGAAACATAATGAAAATAAGCTGAAATTAGAAACACAACAAGGTAATATCATTCATGGGGTACCTATAGTAACTAAAAGCCAAGATATGTCTCAAAATTTGGAGTCGATAGAAAAAGTCGATAACTTAGCCGAATCTGTGATAGTGAAAGGACCACAGAATGATTCTTCAGATATTGTAAAGCTTTCCGATACTGCTTCTCAAGAAACAATAGAAAAAGAATTGGGATTACTTAATGTGCCAGAGAAGACTACAAGCAAAAAGCGCAAAAAGGGATTAAAAATACCTAAAGATATCGAAAAGTTAGGTTCTAAAATTGAGTGCATAGAACAAACAACTGATACTAGTCAAATATTATTTGCAAACGATCCATTAACTACTATAAATTTATCATCACCAACAACAACAACAATCTCGCAAGTTCAAACAGAAGATGAGTTTATTTCAAGTTCTGAACTGTTAAAAGAAAAAGATGAGATAAAAATAATACCAAGTGAAGCAAATCAGCTGAAGTTGGATCATGAAAATGAAGTCAAAGACAAAATAGCCAAAAATAGTCCGGAAATAGTTCAAGTGACACCAATAAACAATGACTCAACTATAATGCAAACTTTAGACTGCAAGCAAAAAAGTTTGTCGTCGTCCCTAGAAAACTCTGAAAAAGTAGATGCCTTAAAAATGAAAGCCCCAAATGTGGAGTTTCATGATATTGAAACAATCAGCCTTAAGCCTGACGTACCTGAAAGATCAAATTTTGAGACTGTAGATTATTTTAACCTGCAGTCATGTGATGATAATAATAATAGTGCAATCAAAGAAGAAATATTTCCTGTGCAACAAATAATAAACCCTTTGGAAAACCTTACTGAAATCACAAAGGAAGATTTAACTATAACACAAGAGGAAGGGAATAGTGAGAAAAAAGTCGACAAGACTGATTTAAAATCTAAAATGATGGAAGTCAACCAAGATATGGAAGAATTGAGATTATCCATTGAGAGATCCTTAGCAGAATTGAGTTTTATAGAAAAACAAGATGATATTTTAGAACAACAATTTGAAAAATTAGAAGAAAATTCTGAAAAACAAATAACTGAATTGAAAATAGAAACTAAGCAGGATGGTGATAAACAGAAAAAAATAATTCCAGTGTTTAATGTTGATGAAGCTTCAGTTTCGCGTAGTGAAGAACTACCGTGTTATGAAAGAACGTCAGAAAGCAGCAACATGAAAAATAAAGAGTTGTCTTCAAACAAAACAAATCTCAAACATTGTATACAAAACGTATCAGAAGTGGATAAAATATTTAGTATGGATGTAGATGATAAATCTGATAACAAAGTTGTTGATACACCTCTAAAAGACTCCAAAATAGTGACATCTGCAACTGATTTGAAGACGCCAACCACTATTGCAGAAAAATTAACAGAAACACTTTTGAAATTTGATATCAAAGGCTATACAAAACCTGTCATGAAACAAGAAGAAACCAAAATTTGTGATGATTACGCCAGTTCAGTGTTAGAAATTAAAGATGATGCAACTAAAGCAAATGAAACAGAAAATAGATCTGTAACTCCGCCGGTATGTCCTTCGAGGAAAGATAATAAAAGTAAACATAAAAAGAAAAAAGGTAAGCAGGATATTCCAGTAGTGATGGCCCAATCTTCCCAAAGCGCTCAAAGCACAACGAATGTAACAGTATCTAGTTCAACTAGCAGTCAAGAAAATAAACAGGTAAATAAGAACGATCATAAAAAAGAAAATAAAAATGAGAACAAGGGAAAAGGGAAGCAACAAGCAAGTAATTTAGAGCCAGTACATGAAGATGAACATATGCCTGATGGGTGCTATGAACCGATAGAGAATTTTGAGGATGCATTAACTTCAAGCGTTGATGACGTAAATCAGTCTTTTGAAATGATCGTTAAGGATTCAGAACAGGAAGCAACTCCTCCTAATATATTAAATGATGAAAAATCACCCGTTACGCTGCCAAAAAACTTGTTAGGCCATCCCGATATTCCTGTGCGATCGAATAAAAGGGATTACAAAAAGGTTAAAGACAAAATACCGGACGAAATAACTGCCAAAGTGAAGATAAAAGATTCGGTTGAAATAGAAAAAAAGTTATCTAAAAATACGCAAACTGTGAATAAATTGAAAGATTCAAAGTATTATAAAGTAAGTGAGACCGAGGAGTTTGTTTACAAATATAATTTTAGGAAGGTCTTCCTACAGAATATTTGTCATGTGTGCAAGAAAATTTTGAATGCAGATCGAGTAGCGTGTTGTTATTGTAACCTGGTATTCTACTGTGGCATAAAGCATAAGGAAGAAGATTGGCCTCAACACGAAGCCCTGTGTTTTGCTGTATCTACTATTGCACATTTAAGAGGTAACTTAACTTTTTTTTAAACATGCTAGTCTCTGTAAGCATTGGTTCGATACTCCATTTCTTGGGGCAGAGATCTCGTTTTTTGTTATTGATGTTTTATTTTTTAGCGCATTGAATTAAAGACTCAACTTATTTCAATCCTAAAGGTCAGAAGCACATATATGCTGATGCGAAGAATATAACCGGCCATGACTACCGAATGATTCGCATGCAGATGATAGTGTCTTGCGAGAAGATCCTCAAAAGACGGTTGGTACCTTGGGAGCAAGAGGCATTGTTATATCCCAGGATCTGTGCCCATGTGCCGTGTAGGGAATGGCTGCAAATGCGATTGAGCGATTGTCAGGGATGTGGTCAGGTCAGTTGCTAATAAAGTAAATATAATTTATTATTATTTACTAATCTTTACACCCGAACATGCACATAAATCATTTATATAGTCGTGGAACTATTATCCCAAAGGAATCGATCATCGTGTTCTTACTTACTAAGTTATGTTAAGACTCATATTTTATTATTATGTATTAATATATACTATATATTAATATTATATATTTTATTATTATTTTATTATTATATATTAATAATACATGTATTTTATCATTACATCACATGTATTTGTGATTCAATAATTTACATCTCTTTTTAAGAATATATATACCCCTATTTAGAATTGTGAGAAATTGGGTAGCTATTCAAAGAAGTTCAAATTAAGAAATTAAAAAATATAAATTGTGATTTAATTTTAAAAAAAGTTACATACATTATTTGATATATTACAGATATCGTACTGTACGGAGAATCCCGACCATTATCCAAAAAACCATTCACGTTGGTGCAAGTCGTACAGCTTGTATCAGAAGCTGGTATCATACCAGCAGGCTAAAGGAAGACTGGAACCCAAGCTGCCCACTAAAGTGATGGCAGAAAAATATGAAATACCTGAAAAGATAAATGAAATACTAGCGGAAATGTATGAGGAGAAAATTGGTAAGTAAGTCAGATTAGAAGCTTAAAAAGTTCTGTGTACAAATCTTATTTAATCACAGATTCAGAACAAATAACGTGACAATATAACAAATCTTCTTCGCGTGAGTGTAGTAAATATTAAGAAAAATAATGAATACACACACATACATAGCTTCACGCCAAATCCCTTGCGGGGTAGGCAGAGAGAACAGAGCGTCATGAGGCACGATTTTTACACGCCTCTTTCTTTGACTTTTCATGCACGCGCGTCTTTTCTATTTGGTCATGGAATGTGTATCTTGGCCGTCCTTCTACATCCATCCGTTTTTGCATTGTATATCTGCTAAGTCAATCTTGCATCATCCATTCTTTCTACATGTCCGAACCATCAGAGCATGCCCATTCTTATAAAATAAGTCATCAATAAGGTTAATTTATTTGAAGACATACGTTTCGAATGTTAGAAAACAATACTTTAAAAATATGAATGAATGTTCATTTTTGAAATGTTGTCAAGGAGATTTGCAAAGGGTCCGAAAAAGTTTATTAAAAATTCAATTTTATTCCTCGTAATAGGGGGAGAACCCTGTTGTAGTGTTCCCCTGTTTGACCTAAATTTATATACAGGCTGTTAATCTTCGAAACAAGCAGACAGCTGTTAGATATAGTCAGTATAATATAAAGCTAGTTTTAATATCTTGTTTTTATTTTTTTGTAATTTATTTGAACTTTATTAAGTTTAAATTTTGCTGCCAATAAGGATTCTGATGAGAAAGAAAATTTGTTCTACCGTTTTAAAAATGTATACGTGTTTTTTTAAGTCTTTTTCCACCTGAAGGTGTAGGCGGCTGTTAAGCCTCGACTCGCCGTTATGTTTACATCCAAAACTTCTAAATCAGAAGCGGGGAGCTCGACCACTGAACGACTCAGACTTTTTAAATAATTATTGAAATATTTCATTCCGGTTTCATAGGTGTAACGATTGAACATAGGGTCTAAATTTATGATCAACCTGTATATGACAGAAAACAAAATGTACCCTTTCACCCAATATATAAAATATGAAATGTCTGTTGTAAAAATAATACTTTGTGACAATAAAACATCGTAAAAATTGCATTTAATATAAACTTAATATGTATTAAAAATTAAATGATAAAAAACTTGACAATAACCATTCAGACAAAGATTTCGTATTCGTATTTGGAAATTATAATAGTTTTGTTTATAACTATTTTAACTATTATACTATAACTACTATTGTCTGTCAAGTACCAAATAATAATATAATAATATATCTTGGACACAATACACACAGCGCCCTCTAGTTCCAAGCTAAGCAACTAAATGCTTGTGTTATGGATACTAGATAACGGATATTAATTCATATATACTTTTCTTTTGTAAATACATACTTATAATACATAGAAAAACACCCAGACACCACACAAATATTCATGTTTGTCACAAATATTTGTGCTCGGGTGGGAATCGAACCCCCTACCTCATTGCTGCAACCAGTAGTTTTACCAATGCGCCACGAGGCCGTCAATACTATAATAATATGAATATCTTGGATACAATACACACAACGCCGTAAAAATGTACTGTCACCATCCGGCGTTATACGAACTTTCGTCATGACATATGGATAGTGCTTGATGCATATTAGGACAATTTACCTTTTGTTTAGGTACTTATTTATTAAATGGGGTGTCCAAACACCCTTCATAAATAATGGAAAAGTTCTAGGTAGTAATTGTTACACTCTCATAACTTCAAAATGACCATAACAAAATGATAATCAAATTATGTGTATTAGTATTATAATCATTATTATATAACAGTATTAGTATTATCAGTGTATTATCAGTTTCAACCAAGTGTTTTAGAAAACTAAAAGTTATGTAATAGCTATGGATAATTCATTATTCATATAGTTTTGGTGGTCGAGTAGCCCGCTTCTGAATCAAGAAGTATTGGGATTGAATCCGGACTCACACTAAAGCCTTCTCGGATTTTTAGGAAGTTACCTATGTGTGATTAAATATCGATTACTGAAAACATTGTAGCCAGCGTATGCCAATAAATTCCGCCACCTATTCCGTTTGGGACGCAAAAAATCGTAGAGTCGACTTATCAGTCGCTGCCTTAAAACATTATTATTATGTTAACATTTTCAGATATGAACGACATACAGTATGCTGCATTGACTCAGCTGGCGACTGCTCCCCTCACTGCTGCATATTGCCATCAATTGTGCAAAGATAAAGGGAGATCTGCCAACGGTTACAAGGTAATGTTACCTTGGACAGATATTT
Source organism: Euproctis similis (assembly GCA_905147225.2). Lineage (NCBI taxonomy): Eukaryota > Metazoa > Arthropoda > Insecta > Lepidoptera > Erebidae > Euproctis > Euproctis similis. The sequence continues at coordinate 15,118,027 of LR990106.1, forward strand.
TGGGCTACGATATAATAATAATATCTTGGACACAATACACACAGCGCCCTCTAGTACCCAGCTAAGTAACTAAGTGCTTTTGTGTTATGGAAAATAAATAACGAATATTAATACTTAAAGACCTTTTTATTGTAAATACATTAAATACATAAATATCTGGTATTTTTCTCATCTATTAAAGTTTAATTGTAGAAGTCTACTTTCACCATACACGTGGTCGGTGCTGAGCTTCAATTCGAGGCAGACGCTCTCAACAAATGGGAAGTATTCTTCCTCCATCTACGACCTGACATACAAGAGCTGAAGGTGGTCCTTATCAATAGAAATCTCAACCCATCGAACCTACCGTTATCGTTGCTGGGGAAAATCAGGTAAACATTTTTGTCTCAGTCTTGTTTGAGATCAGAGGCAGATTTTCAAGTCAAGGCTTGCCAATTTAGCCACGAGCATTTTTAGCACAGAAATAGTAATTTTCCAATAAATAAACATTACGCAGAATATGTGAAAATTGCCGTCAGAAGAAACGCAGTGTTGTTTTCAATTTTCAAGAGAGATACTATGACGATTACAAGCGCAGTGAGGACTTTGAATATCCTGATATTGGTAAGGCGATCTTTCAATTATAACCTAACTTAACTTTACGCCTTTTTCTACCCGAACGTGTAGGTAGCGGTTGTTAAAGTCTCGACTCGCCGAATCGTTACGTAACGTCTCAAGTGGAATAGGTAGGTGGCAAACCTATTGCCATACACCAGGCATAAAGTTCTGGCTTCTGAATCAGAAGCTAGGAGCTCGACCGCTTCACCACCGAGACAACATTAATTATTATTATAATTGTCATATACTCATATACTCTATCAACAATTTTAGTTATATTAGTTTCTTTATTAAATTTGGATCGCTAACTTATGTAAGCAAGAATTGGGTATGGCAGAGTGTGCATGAAAGTAGGATAAACGCGCAAAATCTGCGGAGTAACTCTAGCTGACCACGTCGAAAACATGTTTGTGAGGAAGGAAGTTCGACTAAAGAGTGTGTCGGTGTAAAAGTAAGACAGGGCATGCGCCGATAATTCGGACATGTAAAAAGAATGGATGATGCAAGATTGACTAAGCAGATGTACAATGCAAAAGCGGATTGAAAGTCAAAGAAGCGAGTTAGACGTGTAAGATTCGTGCCTTATGGCGCTCCGTTCTGTCTGCCTACCCCGCAAGGGATTTGGCGTGAAGTTATGTATGTTATGTAATGTACATATTAATTTTTTATAGATTGTTTGTGTAAAATGTATTTCTTTTCTAGCGTGTGCTTTTAATCCAAGCATTCAAAGATCCTCAATCTACAACGGCAAGGATCCATGGCCCTCGACTATCAATGTTATCATAAAAGAGAGGATTCCCTTCTTAATCACAGCCTACACGATGATCGAGCTTCAAAAAGATTGCACGAGGATCAAGGAGAGCGTTGATGCTGAGTACAATTTTATATCTGAACCCAAAAGCAATAATTTCGCGAGTGTTAGACCAGATAGAAATTTTATATCTGACGATGAAACTCCATTGTTGTTTAAAAATTGCTGTTTCGCTATTATTTGCGGTTGATTTTTTTTTTTTTTTTCCCTAACTTGTCTTGTTTTGTATTTTACAATAATCAATTATATTCTAAATAAAATGTGAAAAAAATATTGACAATTTAGTGCCTAATTAGAAACATTTAAATTCAGTTAATGTCCAATACAATCAATCGTTATAGTGGTTCTGAAGCTGTTTTTTAAGTCTAAACATGTTTTATTTTAAGTATTTTTATAGCCAAAACATGTTTTATTTTACGTTTTCTTAAAGTCAAAACATGTTTTATTTTATGTTTTTAAAGTTTAAACATGTTTTGTTTTTTTGTTTTTTTTTTTTTTGCTTGTCATAATGTTGAAAAAAGAACCTAGACTGTGAATTTTGAGTCCTTATTTGAAGTATTGCAATTTAATTTAGATTGATTTCATTTCTCAAATACCAACTATTCACCGGCTATATAACCTAACCTAACTTGAGTCAGGTTCATATGTAATACCAGCCGACCCAGAAAACAGGGGGGTGAAAATTTAGGCTTGTGTGTATTTTTGTATGCTTTTTCGAAAAAATAAATTTAAAAAAATAATATACTAGATTTTGGAATTTTAACATTAAACAACACGTTTTTGTGAATCAACTATTATTTTGTGATCGTGAAGTAAAAATGTAAAAAAAAACGTGTTTATTTATTGAGTATTGATGTTTTTTTTTAATATATAAATGTATAAATTATTTTTTACTTTTATTTCCTCGCAAATAATAATATAGTCAAATAAAAATTCTCTGAATACAGGATATATATGAATTAGGTAGTTGGGTAGGTGAGGTGATTGTGGTATTTTAATAAATTAGCTGCTAAGGATCAAGTTATTTTATACAACCAATATTATCAATATTGGCAGAGCAAACTAGTTTGCTGTATGAATGGGCCGGCTCGGTGAAATACCATAACTTCTCAGAAGATCGATCGTAAAGTGGCTCATACCGCGTTTCGTTTAATGAGAGAGGTCCACACCCATTCCCCATCCTTTCCCATCCTACTCCCTTAAAGGTCGGCAACACCATTGTAACACTATGTGTGTTGCTGGTGTGAATGGGCGGCGCTGGTCATATTTCAAAAAATAAAACAAATATGTTATATTCACAAAATATATTTATCGGCAATCATATTGACAATAAACTTTACAATATCTAACAAATTAAGCTATAACATATCACAGATAACAACAATTACTTATAATAATAAATATCAGTAAGTACTTATAAGTAGTAATGAAATCAAAATTCAAGAATTCAAGCTTCCTATACTTATTCAATTTCATGATCATCCCACTCTATCAAGAAAGCACCAGAGACATATTAATAAATTGTACTACTCTGCTGATGGCAAATTTGGCCACAATTATTAAATCAGATATATTGGAAATTTTCACCTGAAAAGTACCTGTACATCATGTAATATAATTAACGCACACTCTGAAAGTAATTTTTCAGAATCTGAATCTGGATCGGAATTTTAATAGCTTTTTTTTATATAGCTATGTTTTTTCAAATTTAGTTAGAACTAAGTAAATTACAGTCAATAGCTAAACAGTTCATAGTGTTAATATTATTATTATACGGTACTAAGACTTTTTAAAATGAAATATTAAAATTGGACGAAACGTAATGGGAATAGTAAATTACAATTTAATATGTATTATTTAAATAAATGAGATTAGTAACAATACAACATTATAGATCCTATAAAAAATAGAATATTAAATTTTATACATTTAGATCTCTATATTGATAAAAATGCTCAAGGTGAACACAATACAGTAAACGTACAAATGACTGAAGACTGATGAAGTGCTGGCACCTGATATCGACACCGACACCTATGGCAAGAAAAAGTGTTAACACAATACAATAGAAACCCAATATAGAGGAAAGATTTGTGTTACATACTGATAAAGACATAGAAGTGAAAAATAAAATAGATTTGGAATTCGGGCTCACAGTTCTGTGACTTCCACGGAACCCTTTTAGGAAGATAAATGAGCTAAATATCGATGTGTATGGCAATTGCCTCACCATATATTCAATATATGATATAATAACTCTGTGAATCGAGTCGTAACAGCTGCTGACTACACGTTGGATTAGAAAATTTATAAAATAAAAAAATAATTAGATAATTTAATATGGGTCGTAAAAATCTCGTTACATTACAATCTATGTGATGGGCCATATTCATAATTGCCATACCTTTTGCAAAAAGATGAAAAGTGTAATATAAAATAGCAATATTCTAATTGCCAAATTGCCAGTTCCACATGAGCACTGTAGGATAAAGTGTTAAATAACTTATAAGTAGGACAAGGTAAAGGTAGATCTAGGCGAACCTACCACCATCAAATCAATGATGTGTTGGAAAGAGGTCAGGACAAGAGTTACCACAACCGACGAGCATGTATGAAAACGTTAGAGGAAGCAAGAAATAGGTGTCAGGATCGTAGCAAATGGAAAGAATTAATCTCTACCTACATTAATGAGATAAAAGCATGAATGACTGTGTGTATAATGAGGTAAATTCCATAAGACAGTCCCTCTCAAGGTTTCGAAAATTTGTATTTTTTTTTTTTATGGGAAAAGGGGGCAAACAAGCGAGCGGGTCACCTGATGGAAAGCAATCACCGCCGCCCATGGACATCCGCAACACCAGGGGCGTCGCATCAGCGTTGCCGGCCTTTAAGATAGGAATACGCTCGTTTCTTGAAGGTTCCAAGGTCGTAGCGGTCCGGGAATACCGTTGCCGGCAGCTGGTTCCATATAGGAGCAGTGCGTGGCAGGAAGTGACGGCTGAATCGCACTGTCGTAGATCGCCAACTATTAAGCCGATGTGGATGGAAACACTGGCGAGTCGGGCGATTGCGATTGTATAGACGAATGCAAGGTTTCTTCAAGAGACAATTAACAAATCTCTCCTCTGAATAAATTTAAAGATTCACAAACAAATATTAATAATATTACAATAGTATTAAAGAATAATCATTCGAGTTAAGTAAGTGCGAATAACTTACCAATAAGATAAGGCAAAAGGAAGACATAATACAACATAACTGTAAAAATCTTATTGGTAGATATACTGAAACAAAAAGCTCATACGACAATTATAGCTGAGTATGCGTGCGATAAACTAGCAGTTAGACAATTACATGCTGCACGTGGAAGAAATAGATCTTACTAATTACATGTGTGTCTTAGAAATTAAAAATAACCACAAATTGCAAATCAGATCAAACACTGGTAAGTTTTAATTTTGTATCAGCTAACATCAAGTCTTTTGGATATGATATCCCTGTAATATTTTTCAGTAATTTGAAGATTATTAAAAATGTATTGCAGGTGGACTGAAGATACTATTCCAAAACCTGGAATGTTATTGTCTCATTTGGCCCAATCAAAAAATCTTTACAATAAATGCTACTAACAATACTTATCAACCTCATATTGAATTGTACAATATTATGTAGTTGCAAGTACCTACTCCAATGTCTTTTCTTCTAATTAAAGATAGTAATACCTTTAACATATTAGCTAGATTTTAATGATATGTACCTACGGTGTATAAAAGATAAAGACAAAGACAAAAATAATATGCAAATTTATAAGTTACCTTTTCAAATACATATTACGCATAAGTTCATGTCAAAAGACTGGTCTTATCAAAAAGTCATATCAATATCTAGAACGAATGTAAATAATTAATCAAATTCTGTTGTATAATTAAATTTTAAGAAGGTAATAATATTTTCTGTATCCTTTTCCATTCTTTTATAAAGTATAACAATATTTTGCCTAGATTCAATTTTTTTAGCTATTTTCACTATCTCAGCTTTATTGAATACACGTTGTTAAGACGAGTGTTTAACTAAACAATATTCTTACTTTAATTTACTTATTTTATTAATAATTTTATTGTCTCGTCAATACTCGTATTATCTGCATTGAAAATTGCATTTCAAGATATTAATATAATTAATAATAACATTGGCTGCCGTTTTTTTGATAAACGTTTCAAAGCATTTGTTAAGAATTTGCTTGATATTAAAAATTAATAAAATGAAAGTGATTAGCAGATGTGCATAAATAAATATACATTCATATTTAACAGTATGCGAATTGTAAGTACAGTGCCTATCATTATTATTTATAACAAGCATCGAAAATTTAATTTAATAAGTAATATTAGGTTTTAAATAATTATAATTCAATTACATCAACAGGCCAAAAGCAAACATATTAATCAACAGAAATAACAACCTGTTCTGTCAATACAGGACCAGCCGAAGGGTTCGTTGTGTTCTTATCCGATAAAGTACTACTATCTGCTTTATCCTCAGTAGTAGTAGTACTATTTTGTTCATCAGCATCTGCTGTATTCATAATATCAGTATAATAATCTTTATTAACATTTGCATTATCGAGTTTGATTTCCTGAAAAACATTGTCTTGACTTAATTTTTCATCAGTCTCCACTTTAATTGTAGCTGCTGTATTTAATCCGCTAGTTGTACCATAATTAGCAGATTCACTTTTATCTATGCCATACACTGTACTTCTGTATATATATCCATCGTCTTCTGTTACTGCCAAAATAATAAAATTAATATTAGTCAGTTTGTATCCTTACACAAATATTTTATATTCTATTTCACTTTAAAAACTAACTAGCTATAACTATTGATAGAAAATATCCTGATCTGAGATTTCAATTCACGAATTCACTGCACGAATGGGGTGGCTCAACTAGTAAAACACCACGACCTCTCAGAATATCGATGTAACGTGCCACATGTCGCGTTTCATTCGATGAGCGAGGTATTCGGCGGCCCACCCCTTCTCCCATCCTACTGCCTTAAAGGCCGGCAACACAACTGTGACCCAATCTGCGTTGCAGGTTTCCATGGGCGGTGCTAATCATTAACTACCAGGTTCCATAAAAATATTAAATGTTTAAGTTCAATCAATATGAACTTACCATTAGATTCATAGTTATTAATGCTCTTCTTAAATGGATCTCTTGTTGTTAAAACGTTAGAAATGATGTCTGGATTCATTCTTTTATAACAATGTTCTGAGCAATAAGTAGCAATTTTATGTAGTAATAAAGTTAGTAGTGAGGTCTTGTTATGTTTAGTTTCGCCATCTTTGCTAAATTCTTCATCAACTATTTGTTGTATGCTTTGTGTGCAATTTTTAGATAGTGGCCCATTGTACTCTTGATTTATATCTGGTACTTCATATAAGCCAGTAATACTTTCTGTATCTTCAGTAGTGGTATTAATTTCATCAAACATGACACCTGTCTTCTTATTTGGCTTGGTGTATTTTGATATAGTAGGTCCCAGAATATTTGTAACATATTCTTTTAGTTTTTCACATTTTTCTGTAGTATTGACATCATTGGAACTTCCCCAAATGATGAAACCAGTGGCGTCTGATTTGTAAAATGTACTAAAAGATGCATCTAGGTCACCCTGTAACGAAAAAGTGAGTTGAATATAAGATTTTTTTTTATCATGTTTAATTACTAACGAAAAGAAGTCGAGCAGAGTTTGCTCACTACATTGTTCAGAGAAATGTATTATTATTAATAATCATTACTGAGAAACTTTATTCTATTATCATGCAAAAAAAATATTTGCTAACGCAATGGCTAATATTCAATAGTGAACTCATATAGGTATAACATAACAACCCGAGGGTGTAGGCAGCGGCTGTTAAGAATCTATTACCATTAGCCGGGCACAGAGTTTTCAATCATCGTTATTTATCACACAATATAACCAGTTTTCTTCCAGAAAGAATTTCAAAAGGCATTAGTGAGACCGGATTCGAACTCATGACTTCGTATCATACCATTATTTATTACATTTGCTACAAAGTTGCTTTCTGTTGTCTGTCCCTTTTACGCTTAGATCTTTGAAACTACGCAATGGATGTTGATGCGGTTTTTTAATAGATAGAGTGTGGATGGTTTGTATGTATAATACGTGCATAATATAGTAAAGAAAATGTGATGATTTTGGAGATTTTTATCTTTAAATGTAAACGCTGTAATAATAAAACATTACATTTGATGCGGAACAACAAACGCCGGGTCAGCTAGTTTATCATAAGCAAAAATAGTTAAGGTTAAATTAGATGGGTTAGGTATACATAAATATATTTACAAAACAATGTTTTGATTTTTAGTTTGGTATTTGTTTGTTAAATCAATTTATTTTGCTAGAGGGTCTCCTTATGAAAATAATTTTGTTAAGCAAAGAAAAAAAAACACCATGATTACTTGAGTAAAAAATCCACCGTCTCTGTAACGGTACCACCAATACGGCAATATGGGTGTGCCTTTCTGCCTTACTCGTGCTGATTCTTTTATCCTGCCACTGATGAACCCAATCAACTGTTTCTTCGTCATGTCCTTTGTACTGTACACTGACGGATAGAGAGCTGTGCTTTCTGACCACAGCCAATTAGTCCTAGATAGAAAAAAGAAGAGTACGTGATTGAGTAAGACATAAGCTAGCAGATCATAGGTATTATTATCAAAAGAGTTTTTATTCTATTCGAGACAACCATATCCTCCTGCCTTTAGGTCACACACAATCTCTTTGGTTTTTGTAGTTCCATAATTTTCTGGATAACAATTCGATTTTATTCTCTCGCTAAAGCAACATAAGATAGGGATTCCCATTACCTCTTTCACCGTAACAAACGCTACATGTGCTGTTTCACGTCCATATTCTGACAGGACGTGGCATTTCACAGGTTGAGCAGGGCCATTCATGCGAGCTGCGTGACTCTATCACCGTTGTCGCTGTTTATATCTTAGAGTATTAGAGGCTTGAATTGACTATATTTCCTATAAATATAAATTATACCAACAAAACTCACTCGTCGTTCTCCGGAGGCATGTCGTTGGCACACTTCTCAGGGTTGCTGTTAGCTGCTCGGTTAAAGCACTGCGGGTACCCATAGTAGCCCCACAAAGCTTTTGGGCGTAATTTCTTAGCTAAAGCCAAAGTAGTCTGCATAAATTCACGACCAGCTTCTTCAAAACGACGCTTAGCCTGAAACGAAAGAAAGAATAATGTTATATTTTAAACCAAGTCATCCAGAACGGAGGCTATATTTTTCGAGTAGTCCTATTTAAATTGGTTTTGTTTAAATGTTTCTTTTTCCCCTGTTAATTTTTATTTCTTTTGCGTAAAGATATAGAGCCTTAGTAAGTTTCTATATATTTATTTCAAGTACGTATTTAATAATAATATAATATCTTGGGCACAATACACATTGCGCCCCCTGGTTTTAAACTAAGCAATTCAAGGCTTGTAATATACATACTTTTATTAAAAATTATATAAAACGAACTGGCGTTAAAATTAACAATTAAAAGAGACGGTCTATTTCGACATCTTTGTTGCGGACCCCTAAGTACTATGGAGTTGCTGTTATCCATGTTGGCCTGAAGATATTTGGGTGGCTCTATCTTTATCCATTCTGTCGTTTACTGACTATAACTTCACGCCAAGTCCTTTGTACGCTAGACATAGAGAACAGAGCGCCATAAGGCACGATCCGTACACATCTCACTCGCTGCTTCGACTCTCATAACTCTTGTCATACATGCTCGTCGGCTTTATAATAATAAAAGGAACGTTTTAGATTCTTGCTATCTTATTAGTTAATAGCGACCAGTGTTCGATTCCGGACTCACACCATTGATTTCTCCGTATTCTTTTCGGACGTTAGGTGTGATAAATAACGATTACTGCTGATCACTTTGTGCCTGGTGTAATGGTAATAGGTTCGTTAGGTACTTATTCTATTTGGGACGAAAACATAACGGCGAGACGAGGCTTAACTGCCGCTTACCTTCGGGTAACAAAGGCGTGAAGTTATAATGTTATATTTTAAACCAAGTCATCCAGAACGGAGGCTATATTTTTCGAGTAGTCCTATTTAAATTGGTTTTGTTTAAATGTTTCTTTTTCCCCTGTTAATTTTTATTTCTTTTGCGTAAAGATATAGAGCCTTAGTAAGTTTCTATATATTTATTTCAAGTACGTATTTAATAATAATATAATATCTTGGGCACAATACACATTGCGCCCCCTGGTTTTAAACTAAGCAATTCAAGGCTTGTAATATACATACTTTTATTAAAAATTATATAAAATGAACTGGCGTTAAAATTAACAATTAAAAGAGACGGTCTATTTCGACATCTTTGTTGCGGACCCTTAAGTACTATGGAGTTGCTGTTATCCATGTTGGCCTGAAGATATTTGGGTGGCTCTATCTTTATCCATTCCGTCGTTTACTGACTATAACTTCACGCCAAGTCCTTTGTACGCTAGACATAGAGAACAGAGCGCCATAAGGCACGATCCGTACACATCTCACTCGCTGCTTCGACTCTCATAACTCTTGTCATACATGCTCGTCGGCTTTATAATAATAAAAGGAACGTTTTAGATTCTTGCTATCTTATTAGTTAATAGCGACCAGTGTTCGATTCCGGACTCACACCATTGATTTCTCCGTATTCTTTTCGGACGTTAGGTGTGATAAATAACGATTACTGCTGATCACTTTGTGCCTGGTGTAATGGTAATAGGTTCGTTAGGTACTTATTCTATTTGGGACGAAAACATAACGGCGAGACGAGGCTTACCTGCCGCTTACCGTCGGGTAACAAAGGCGTGAAGTTATATTATGTTAAGTGTTTGTAATTAAAATTTATTCAATTTCTTTTGAAAATCACTCTAATAACTTTAGTACTAAATTAAATACCTATCATCAAGTATCAATGGAATTGAAAACAACAATTCACTTCTGTGAAAGGGCAAGAACTGCTGATAATGAACTTTGTCATAAATCAATCATTTAAAATTATAACTCAAATAATTCCATGTTAGTATACGTACATGTTAACTGATAACAGAACAAGTTGTGACAAGATAATAATGAATATGTAACAATATAAATGACATCTATTAATTGCAGCCGTTCAGAATAAATGTTGCAATCTGTGTGTTGGTCTGTTCGAGCTGTTGTGCTGAATTGCTGATACGTAGGTACAGTAGCTACATCTAACAAGAAAAGTCATAATTAAGGCTAATTCTCAATAGTTGATATTGAAATTTATCTCTCATAACATATCATAACTTCACGGCTTTTTCTACCTGTATATGTAGGCAGAGACTGTAAAGCCTTCACTCGCCGAAGTTAACATGAAATATACATACCTACACTGGGCACGATGTTGTCAGTCATTGATATTTATCACTAACAATTCCATTTGGGACGTAAAAATTTGGCTTAGCAGCCGCTGTCAACATCTTCAGATAGGTAAAGGGGTGAAGTTATAAAAAAATATGAATCACAATAATATGGCGACTACTGTGACACACACATTTAAGTAACATTTTTACTCGTTTCATTCCATAGGAAAACCAAAAAATAACTATATATTATATGACGTATGAGAATGTTTAAATTTAGTAGGAACCTACACTGTCGAAAATTTTTCTGCCTTTCATAATATATTTCATTAGATGTATTAACAAAATTAAAATCATCTATCATTTTGTTTTCGGAAGTTATGTGTGATAAATATCGATGACTGAAAACTTTGTACCCGGTATGGCAATAGGTTCGCCACCTATTCCATTTGGGACGTAAACATAACGGCGAGACGAGGCTTAACAGCCGCTGCCTACACCTTCGGGTAACAAAAGGCGTGAAGTTACGTTATGTTTTATGTTAAAATCATCTATGTCACTGTTTAGCTATAATTAGTATACTGACTAATAGTACGTAACAGATGAATAGCCCTTAACTGGTGTCCTCATTGCGTAGTTAATGATCATTACTGGACCGGCAACGTTCAGATCGACAAATTGTTTTGACGTGTGTTAATATATTAAAGGAAGATTACTCAGTATATTGCTAATGGCTTGGGTTGATACAAGATTGTGTTCGGTTGGTAAGTAATCATTGAACAAAATTAGTAATATCTATGTATGAAATTTAGAGTCATTTAGTAAGATGACGTAATGATGCTGTTTAGGAATGATGTTCTTGATATGGTGTAGGTATGTCTCCTAACTGTATCAGTATTTATAGATTCATCTGCTAGCTTGAGGCATTTAGAAGTTGTATACTTATTTTGAAATCTTAAAATGATAACATTCGACTTTTCTGGTCTATCGGTAGTTGGGAAATTTTCAAGGTTCTCTCACCGAATAACAAAACTCAGCATGATTAATTTTATATTGACATTTAAAGAGGCTATGGTATTTCACTGATCGAGCCTGCAGCGGACTACGTAGGTCTACCAACAATAAATATTAACATACCTCGTGGTCCAGTGGTCGAGCACCACGCTTCTGAATCCAGAGGTCGCGGGATCGAATCCTGGCTCACACCAATGACTTTTCGAAATTAATTTCGAAAGTTACGTGTGATAAATATTGATGACTAAAAACTTTGTACCCGGTATGGCAATAGGTTCGCCACCTATTCCATTAGGGCCGCAAACTTAACGGCGAGTCGAAGCTTAACAGCCACTGCCTACACCTTCGGGTAACAAAAGGCGTGAATTTATGTTACGTTATAATTTGACCTTAGTGCAGTATGAGTACTAATTAATTAATTTTCTTTCTGTTACCTTCATTTTGATTAAAAATTTAAACTAATTATTTCTTATGTAATACTAAAGCTAACTAAATAAAGCAAATAATTACTTTTTTTTTATCCAGTTTTTTTTAATTCGGCCGGACCTATCCGGCCAAGTAGTAATTATCCAGTATCCGGCCGGATAGTATTTAGACCACCGGATAGGCCGGATACCGGATAGTTACCGGATATCCGTTTCATCTCTAGTATCAATATCAATTCAAAGAAGTCTTGCTATTTCACTGATCGAGCCTCTCTATTCATGCATCGCACTACGTACTACCAATGATAAAAATTGACGTACCTCGTCTTGTATCCACTGCTTTTTCCACCACCAGTGTCTGGCCTTCTCAATATCATAGGACACGTCCTTGTAAGGTGTGAGCGTTCCAAAGTTCTGACGTAGGATCGGTCTCCACGACTCGAAATCAATGATGCCCACTCCTGAAAAATAATATACATTAAAATGTTTTTAGAATTGTCTTCGAGTTTTGTTATCGTTTAATCTTCTCAATCTCTAACATAGTTGCAAGTAATATTTTTAATGGGGTAAAAGAGCAAGCGGCAGATACCCGGATATAAATGACTAGCGCCGTCCTTCGATGCCTGAAATACAGAGATAGAGAGAGAGAGTGTGGGATGGGATAAGAGTGGGGTTCCGGATATGTTTCTTTCGAAACAAAACGTGATATTAACCGCTTTACGTCGAAATTCTAAGCGGCCGTGGTATTTCACCGATCGAGCCGGCCCATTCATGCAGCAAGTAAAAAATCGGCGAGTGAGTCTTGACAGCCGCTGCTTTCACACACCCTCTGAACTAAACATATTGTTTCAGATATAGAGTGAATTAAAAATGAAAAGATAAACTAAGGAGATATGCAGTAGAAAATTCATTAGAATAGAATGCGTCTTATCGCCAGGTGACGTCAGAAGTCATAAAAACCAACAAGCGCTGGTTACCAGTCAAAAAAGTCATAAAAGTCAAAAAGTAATCGTGTCCAGAGAACTTGCAAAGATGTTATGTTGATTCAATAAAAATCCTACATGTTATTTCAATGAATATACATTTATACATACCTATTTACTAGTTGACCCAGCGAACTTTGTTTCGCCTTTACTTTACTAAATTTATTTATTAATGACAGGTACAAATTACCCCGTTGACATCCTGTATATATATGTATTATAAAAAACCATATCAGAATCGGTTGTGTAGTTTCTAAGATGGAAGCATATAAGGGGACGGGACAGCGGAAAGCAACTTTGTTTTAAACTATGGAATGATTAAAAAATATATTTCAATAAAAATATAACGCAATCATTTCTTTTTTAATGGAGTGCGTATGTAAAAAATTTTTAGCGCTGTCTTGTATAACAAATATGTTCGCATATTTTGAATAAATTTATGTATTATTACAATACTAGCTGACCCTGCGAAATTTGTTCCGCATCAAAAGTAATAAATGAGTAAAATTTGGATCTTAAAAAGTTCAATTTGTGCTATTTATCGGCACACGTTTTGGCGCGCAACGCAACTGCTATGTCCCGTTATGTTATTACTGCAATATCTTCGAAAATATTTGTTTAAATTGCATGCTGTAAAGGGCCAGGATCATCTATATTACATGCACAATCTATTTAAGATACTAATTTGGATGAAAATTAATGCTGTAATGTTGAAAATCGCTTCGTATATAAGCTATTATTTCAAGTAAAAAGTAAAATAATAATTATGTCCATTGTGGGTTTTCCCTAAGAGATAGACATATGTCTATCTATCAATATATAGGCATATGCCCTCGTAGACTTTTTTGTAGACCTTCTAAAGGTGTTTAATAATATAGAACATTGTTTTGATCTATCACTTAGGGTTTAGCCAGCGTTTGCAATTAAAGTGCAAAATCTCAAAAATTATCATTTTTTCTTTACAACATCATATATGGATTGATGGAAAACCGCATCAAGATCCGTTGCGTAGTTTTAAAGATATAAGGGGACAGACAGCGGAAAGTGACTTTGTTTTATACTATGTAATGATATAAATGCTGTCGAATTGTTATGAATAACAGATACGTTTTATGTATTTATATTTTACAATTTATAACCCTTTTTGTTAGTGCGCATATTCTCTACACGCTTTTAGCTTATTGTTGAAAGTCTATTGAAAATAAACATATGAAAATTGATTTTCAATTTTGTTTGTATGCATTTGCATTTAATTTTGAACGATCAAATAAACATTAAACAATTTACAGCTTTAATAAACAAATTGCAAGGCTAAATTAATAATAGACTAATAGCACATGGGTAATCTGTAAATTCTTATTTTTGATGCAAATTGTATTACTACTTACTAACTGACCCCGCGAACGGAAGTAATAAATGAGTAAATAAAAGATTATTTTGAAAAGTAGCGTAAGTTACTCCATATTATATCAGCTAACTATCAATAAAAGTCCCGCCACAATCGGTCCAGCCACAAACAGACCAACAGACAAAACAAAACAAATATTTGAGTGTATTTAAGGACTGTATACTTATTCATTTGCATTCAAATATTCCAATTTTATTTATATGTAGATTTAGATATATTATTATGTAGCTTACTCTCTGTATGTTTTTTGTCTTTTAGTTTCATTTATCTATTTAACATAGATAAATGAAACTAACTAGTTACAAATGCGGGTGTCCTATTATTTTACACATATATAAAAGTTCACATATGCTGGTATTAGGTATTAGTTTTAAACATTTAATACAATGGAAGCTAAATTAATAGCTCTGATGGAACAATTTCTAATCAACACGTTGCTTTTCTGCGATTTTAACAGTGGTAGAGCCAAGCAATTTACTGCATAAATGGGCCGGCTCGACCGGTGAAATACCACGACCTCTCAGAAGACCGACGTAAAGTGGCTCATACCGCGTTTCGTTCGGTGAGAGAGGTATCCGGAGGCCCACCCCCTTCCCTGTCCTTTCCTATCCCCTTCCCTTAAAGGTCGGCAACGCAACAGTAACACTATATGTGCTGCTGGTGTCCATGGGCGGCGTTAGTTGCTTACCATCAGGTAACACACCTGCTCGTTTGCCCGCCTATCCCGTAAAAAAAAAAAAAAAAATGTACGTTAACAGTGGTAGAGCCAGGCAGTTCGCTGCATGTATGGGCCGGCTCAACCAGTGAAATACCACGACCTCACAAAAGATCGACGTAAAGTGGCTCATGCCGCGTTTCGTTCGGTGATAGAGGTACCCCCCCTATACTTCCCTGTCCTCTAACCCTTAAAGGTTGCCAACGCAATAGTAACACTATATGTGTTGCTGGTGTCCATGGGCGAAGTTGGTTGCTTACCATCAGGCTTGCTCGTTTGCCCTTCTATCCCATAAAAAATATGGGTATTAATTTTAAGAAAATAAACAGTAATAAATTTCATTACATATATTTTTAACAGTATTGCAAAGACTACTTATTAAATAAAAAATATCTTGCAGCCGTCTTCTCCGTCAATAAGTCGTGACATCGAACACTACTTTTCGGATTTTTTTTCGGAAGTTGAAATGAAATATATTTATTAGTTACAATAAGTTATGTATGGTCCTCGTATTCATAAATGAATGACAATACTTCACCCGATGTATGGAAGTAGGTTCCATTCTCATTTAGGACGTAAAAAATCGGCAACTGTTTGGGTTGAAAAAGGATTGAAGTTCAAAAAAGGGAACTGTGTGTTTACACCAAAGCTAGCTTTTTCTATTTGACATTCTGTTACCATATATTAGTATCATGTTGTTAAGAAATTTGGGAATTACTTAAACTAGGCCAAAAAAAATTGTACCTAATATTTGTTTTGTTTTCCTACAGGCCAATTTAACGTATCAGCTCTATGATACAAGGAAAAAAGAGAAGAGTGTTGGACATTTTCCGCAATAGAATAGAAGACGCAATATTATAATGACGAGCAAGACTCCATTATTTACATAAGTAACAAAACGTTGTGGTTTAACGTCATTTTATTACGTCTGTATATATTCTACAATTTATTATTTATTATTAATAATAATATTTAACAAGTAAACAATTATTATATTATAATACAAAACTGTACTAATATTAAAGCAAGTTTATGGAAGCGAGATTTTGGTATGGTTCATGAAAATAGGATAAATGTACCGAGAACATTTTCGAAGTGACGCTCGCCGATCGTGTCGAAAATAAGTTTTAATTAGTTAAGTTTAGTAGAAAAGTTATAAGGTTTTTTTATGTTTTAAGTTAATTCCCACCTGGTCAAGATTGCTAAGAGCCATTATATGCGCAAGGCACATGACCGTGAACTGTGGCGTTCCGTGGGGGAGGCCTACGTCCAACAGTGGACATTAAAAGGCTGATGATGATGTAAGTGGAATATATTTCGGTTTAAGTACGTATTGTGAACTTACTTACCATCGAAATTCTCATCGGCAATCATATCGTTCATGTTACGCTTAAATATCTGGAGATGATCCATCATGTCGCCTTCCTGAGGTACTCCCCCGTTCCTGTATTTAAGTTCACCTGTCTTCTCATCAGTTATGAGTGCTGGAAAATTTCCAGGATCGTACATTATCGATATTCTGTCACCTCTATGTGTATCGTTTGTGTTTTGTATGATACCATATTTTTCATATAAATCTTCAAATGGTATTTTCTTTGATTTACACTGCATAGTGGGTACATTCCAATAAACATTGAACTCTTTTGTTTTTGTATTCTCTGGTGCTCTGACTACGTAGTAACTAAAAAAACAAGAATAAATTGTTGAGTAAACATATTAATAACGGTAATTGTATATGAACATCAGTTATTGTAAAAAGTAAGTTCTAACTAAACACTCAAAATTTAATCAGTCTTATATAGAGCAATCAAAGAGTTTCTCTTTGTGTGGTAGAGCCAAGCAGTCCGTTGCATGAATTGGCCAGCTCGACCGGTGAAATACTACAATCTCTCAGAAGATCGACGGAAAGTGGTTCTGGAGGCCAGGTACCTGGAGGCTCCTGCTTCCCCTTCCCCTTCCCTTTCTTATACTACTCCCTTAAAGGTCGGCAACGCATCTGTAACACTATATGTGCTGCAAGTGTTCATGAGCGGTGCTGGTCACTGACCATCAGGTGATACGCTTAGTCGTGCCCACTTATCCTTCTGATATTTGGGATTCATGAAAGCCGTAGAAACTTAGTTTAACTTTAAATTTAACACAAAAGAGTGTAGTAGATTGTTATAGATTGTAGACAATCTGGTGACTCATAAATTATTTAAAAAAAAACTGTTGAACTATTGCCATAACTGTGCCGTGTGTGTGTAAAAATAAAACATTTTCAAGCTGCTGCGCTTTGTTTTGCTGTAGAAGAATCTAATTTTTTTTTTGGGAAATCATTAGAAACATGGCAATTTTGAATTAAATTTTGCTAACACCGGTGTCTGCTTTTTCTTTTTAAATGGAATGATCACCTACTACATATGTTTTTATCAAAACCCAAACAACTTATGCAATATTTCACGTAACGTATTTGCCCGGACTCATGGGGTCGACGCACGATTGTGTTGTGCCCTCTTTTGGAGACCCAATTTTCATATCATCTTTGTCAATATGCACATAATTTGGAACATTTTGAACATTTATCAGTGGTAGAGTCACGCAGTTAACGTTATGAATGGGCAGGTTCAGTGAGACACCACGACCTCTTAAAATATTGACTGAAAGTGGTTTATGCCACGCTTTTTTTCGGTGAAAAAGGTATCCGATCTCTCTTCCAACTCCTTATCTCATCTTAGAAGTCGGCAACACAACTGTAACGCTATCCTATCCTGATGCCATGGGCGTAAATAGTCACTTACCAGCAGCTGACCTGATTATTTATTTGTCCCCTATTTTATTGTAATTAGTCTTTATCATCAGTTTATGTTGTTGTTTTGATTATTAGATGTTTAGAGATAAATATGTATCTATATATAGCGTAAGAATGTTTCGCTTTTTATAACAATGAAAAAGATTAAAGATAGCGATGTAATAATATTTATGTACGTTCTTTGTATGCACTAGACAGATATCGATTTGCGTATGTAGGTTAAACTGTTTGAACTCGATATAACGTGTTAGTTACAGCGATCAGAATCAATCGGTTGGAATAAATCTCCAAGCTGCTGCGCATATTGCACTACCCTACAGTAATAGGATTATGCAGACAAAAGAAAAACTAGAATATAATCGTATCTAGATCAACAGTTGGAATTCATCAGCTTAGACTTGATTCCGATACACAAATAAAAAAAAAACAAATCCTTTCATAAAAATAGGTTTTATCTCCAACTTGATATTATATATTTAAAAATAAGCATTATTCATACAGTGCAAGAAGTAGAGATACACAGGAATGTACATAATAATAAAATGAGATGTTAGTTCTCTTTTCTGCCACTGGCTGAGCTAGTATTTCGGACGCACCGATGATTACGTACTTACGTACGGTTGTTATTATTATAAGTAAACATGCGTTGAATATTACACAAATAATATAATGAACTAGAAATGAAATTCAAAAACACGTTGAATAGTTGGAAAGCGCTCTCTACTGGTGAGGCTCCTTTTTGGAGACCATTGGTTCAATATTACGTTCGGACTCCAGTATATCTATAGTTCGTATTACAGATATTCAAACTAATGTTTTTTTAAAGTTATTATTGTTCACAATACGAACTTTCACACCTATATCTTTTCAAATGTCCCGTCTAGTCAATAGTAAATAAATACGGGTATACTATAGATAACAATCAATGTAACCTATCCCTCGTATTGATAACAGACTATAACTAAATTTACTAATATAATACATAAACAAATAGGTGAGGCTTTTACAAATACCTACCTACCCTACCTTGTTTGTCACATATGACTAATCATATTGATTTGACCAATAATCTTTTCACAACTATTACTACTGCCAAATCGTATCAAATCAAAATAAATATACTGTCGTAGGTCTTTGCAGACACATAAAAATTATCAATAAATAAAATATTAAACTTAAATAATTAAATTACATATTAAAATATGCGCTTGAGAAAACTGCCTCTGTGGAAGAAAACTCGGATGTAAACGCCACGAGCGGCTTGGTTCCGAGTGTAGAGGCTATCATGAGAACCGGGCAAAAAATAATATGCCTATTTCCTGCGTTATGTCTTGAACGATAGTTTACTAAGACATGGTCATGATAATCCTGAAGTCAATATCTTATTCATAACTTGTTTGAAATGTAATGTCCTTTGTGTGATATTCCTGAAACGAAAATATAGGTACATACAATATTGTATTTGTACATATAGTGATCTGAAGTTATAGTGTATGGGCGTGGAGACTGTCGACCTTGGCATTGATTGTCGCTATGTGACCTTATAGGGTTGCCACTTATTAATTTTGTACACAGAATACCATAAAAGTCTTTATTCACTGTCGACAGATATGAATTTTGACAGTATGTGCTGTCTCGATTTGTAAACTTTAAATATTAGTCGTAATTTTGCTTTAAAAATTTAGTGATTGAGGAAATACTGCACATACTTTGTTATACTTTAGTAATAGGTGATTTCTTAAAGTTACATTTAGGTCAGTTCGGAAATAATACTAAAGTAACATTGAAACAATTTTTTATGGATTATATCGCGTTTATTTAGAACTTATTTTCTATTTATTTCCCGACGTTTCGAACTCGAAAAGTAGTTTCAATGTTATGAATGTGGTTCACTAAAATGTTTAAGTAAATGACCGGATTTTTTTAAATAAACCCTATCTAAGTTTGTACAATTTTTTGTTTTTGGAATGAACGTTAAAATGACAAGAAGTTCCGAGGATGTATTTTAACTTTATTTCACACAGAAATTTCATTGAAACATTGAACCTGGACGCTGAGAATAAACCAGAAGAACGGTAAAGCCAAAATAATCTGTGAGCACTTAAGAAAAAGTTTGTAGTGGCAACCCTAATTGCAACAACGCACGGTCATAAAGCTAAAGCGTGGTTGTAGTGACTTATTTGTGACGGCTTTTTTTTACTCGCACCGGTACGTCAACCTTGCAAAGTCGTTGAGACGTGCCGAGTAATTAGTATGATTCTACATAGACATTTTTAGTGATAGAGCCAAGCAGTTCGCTGTATCAATGGTCCGGCTCGACTGGTGCAATAACACGACCTCTCGGAAGATCGACGTTAAAAGTGGCTCATGCCGCATTTTGTTCGGTGAGAGAGATAGCTGGAGGCCCCCTTCCTCTTCCCCATCCCTTTCCTATCCTACTCCCTTAAAGGTCGGCAACGCATCTGTAACACTATATGTGTTGCAGGTGTCCATGGGCGGGCCGGGTCACTGACTATCAGGTGACACGCCTCCTCGTTTGCCCTCCTATCCCATAAAAAAAAATAGTCACCAACAATACGAGTATAATTTGGAGCTGCAAAGCATATTAAACTATTATTTACATATTTTTTTTTGTTTCGAGCCTTGGCCATTCTAAAAAAAAAACCGCCGTCCTAAATCTATGTACCAATCCCAAGTTCATTGTCATTAATAATTGAGCTCAAATGTACAACTTTCTGGTAGTAAAGTATATATGTAGAGAAAGGGTTCCTTTCCTGGACCCTGAAGGTGTAGGCAGCGGCTGTTAATCCTCGAACCACCGCATTTTTACGTCCCGAATGGAATTGGTGGCGGAATCTATTGTCATACGTTTATTTAATTATTGATGTTCACGATATAGATCGATATTAATATATAACTTCTAAAAATAAGTCTTTGGTGTGAGTCCAGATTCGAGTCGACTACTTCTCGGTTCAGAAGCGGGGTGTTCGACCGTCAGACCAGCGAGACGATAAGATAGATAGATAGTATGTCTCAATTCAAGAGTATTTATTATCTGTGTGAAATCTTTTCATCAAACAATAATAAGCAGAAAACACGAGTACATGTACTTACTATACACACATATATAGGTCTAAATATTTACTTTGTATGTTAGTAAACCTTTTATTTATTTACTTCAGACCATAATTAATACAACACTCTAACTACTGACTGATTCAGTACAGTATTCGTATACTGTACTGAATCAGTCAGTAGTTAGAGTACCGATATCGTTATCGGTATATACGAGTATTAGGTAAAGGGGGGGGGGGTACCTTTCGTACCGAATGAAACGCGGCAGTGGTCACTTTACGTCGATCTTCTAAGAGGTCGTGACATTTCACCTGTAGTGCCAGCCGAGTCATTCAGCGCACTGCTTGGCTCTACCTCTGTAACATCCTATCTCTCAGAAAATTACTGAATTTGTGGCTTGTCGTACGGTAAGTGAGGGATCCGAAAAATATGTAGGTACATTTTATGTATCTTGATTAATTATTTTGAAGAGAAAATTCCGATAATTTTAAATATATCACGGACGTATTTTTTTTGTCGAACATCACAAAAATATACATTTAAAGAACATTTCACTTCCTTATTGTGTTGGTGTTTTCATAATGATCAGCAAATATAACAAACATCTGCAGTTTACACGAAGTAAACAAAGTATTTATAGTATTCATTGTGTGAACAAAGCAATATTGCATCTGAGGCAAGAAAAAGTTACTTTTACAAATTAATTAAATGCTTCACGGGAATAACTATACACGGAAGTTACTCGCTGTAATTATGCTTTCATGTCTGTCAGCAAAAATCCCCGTTGCCTATCATTGATAATATTCAGCAAAGTTTGTGAAGAATGCGAAATTATTTTAACCAAACTCTTTCTGGCTCGTCTGTAAGATGAAATTATTCCGGTGGATTACTGTTAGTCGAAAAAAATATATAGCATAGATACACAATGTAAAAAAATAGAAATACTTTTTTATGTGATAGGAGAGCAAACGAGTGGGTCACCTTATAGTAAATAACTTGTCACCGCTCATGAACACCGTGGTGCATTGCCATCCTTTAAGAGTGTAGGAGGGAAATGGAACCAAACGAAACGAGCCATGAGCCACTACACGCCGATATTCCGAGAGGTCGTGGTATTTCACCGGTCATGCAGCGAACTACAAGACTTTACAAACTTTTAAATAAATAATAAATGAAATACGTTTCCAAAAGTATTTTTTTTACCTAAAAAGTAATCAGATAGAGACAGCAATTTCTGTTTTGAACTTTCGAAAGTAATCATCTTCCTGCCCTGTTCCCATTATTTGGGGTCGGCACAAAAGGTATTCCTTTTCCACACTTCGCTATCATTCGCATTTTCAACACTAACACCCTTCCTAATCATGTCGTCTTTAACACAATCCATCCATATTTCCTTATAGGTCTTCTTCGTCTCTTATTTCCATCCACATTCAGGTTAATTATTCTTCTCGTTTAAACTTTCGAAAGTCATGTACGTTGTAAATGATATTATACATGTGGGTAACCTGGACTTAATGAATTGTGCTCGGCGAATGACAATGGGCTTGTCACCTATGCAATGGGACCAAATACTTAATTAGCGGATACGAGATAACGCTACCTACATTGTTGGCCATTAAGGACATGAAAGTACAAAAAAAAGCTATTCAATTTAGTACTTTTATATTGTTTAATAAAACTGAATGTACCGGGAAATCAAAGAAGAGATAGACCTAAGAAAATATGGATGAATTGTGTGAAGGATGACATGATTGAAAAAGGTGTTAGTGCGGAAGAAATTGATGGCTCTATCTAATTACTGTTTATGTAAAAAATGACTTTTTGGAAACAGATGGCGCTATAATTTGGTAAATGGCTATTTAAGTGTGTAAGTACCCCATGTCTAAATCAAGAGACTTTGGAAATATATACAAATATTTAGAAATATATTTGTAATAAAAAAAAAGTCAAGGGTTCGATCAAATAGGCCCCTATTTGATCGAACCCTTGACTTTTTTTTGACACACAAATTTCACACCAATGACTTATCGAAATTAATTTCGGAAGTTATGTGTGACATTTATCGATGACTGATACCTTTGTACCCGGTGTATGGCAATATGTACGCCATTTGGGTGGTAAACATAAGGCTAAGTAGAGGCTTATCAGCCACAACCTGTACCTTCGGGTACATCCCATTTTATAAAAGGCAAGGCTGGTTAATAGTTTCATAGGAATATTTGCGCAGAAATACTGCTAAATTAGAAGTTAACAATCATTATAAAACCATCTAATTGTTCTTAATTGTGCTAATTTTCGCGTTTATCCACAGATTTCGAATCGCTAAGCAAATCCGCGTAATATTATTAAGACAATGCCATAAGTTGTTAACGTTTAAATCACGTCAGATGTTTGTTAAATAGGATTTATTCTTTCGTTAAGAAACCCTCTAACTTATTAACAACTTAATAAGATTAGAATATAATAGCTTCATCAGGGTTAAGGTCAATGGAAGCATAATTTATCTTCACACCTGTAACATCCAAAGGTTTAGACCACTAGGGTGTTACTTAAAAATATTTAGTCTCACGTAATATGGAGCCGTTGCTTTTAGTCAAAAACTATTTCCATGGTTAGTAGTAGTGTTGCCGGTTTAAGCAATACTACTAAATAAAGAATAAGAAGAAAAAATATTGGTAAATCTTCTCTTTTAACAGAAATGATTTAACCAAATCCCTACTGTTAAAATACCACGATTCCCGTGCGGTAAAATACTACGGCCATTCAGAATTTCGATGTAAAGTGGTTTATGACGACTTTCTCTTTTTCCATCTTTCCCTTCTTTCCCTTTGCCCATATATATGCTACTACTACTACGCATAGACATCTGCAACACAAATAGTGTTACAGTGGCGTTGCCAACCTTTGAAGGAGTCGATGGGAAAGCAGGAAAAGATTATGCAGCATGCAGCGAACTGCGTGTCTCTACCATTGAAGCTATTTATTAAACATTTACTTCTACTAGTAATTATGTATTATCAGTCTTCTTTATTCTTTTCATATTGTACCAATTACTACATTTCACCATACAAATACAACGCTATAGACAGTTGATATTCGAGATTCTAGACTGTGGGGTTTGTATTACCTATTATTCCTAGAAGTTAGTTCCTTACGTATAACCAAGCTATGTAAATTTATATTGAACAGAACAATCAAGGTTAAATTATAATTTAGTTGACATTTTAAATGAACAAGTCTCGGTGGCGCAGTTGTCGAGCACACGGCTTCTGATCCAAAGGTCCGGGTTCGATTCTTGACACTGGCTCACACCGATAAATATCGATGACTGAAAACTTTGTGCACGGTATGGCAATAGGTTCGCCACCTATTCCATTTGGGACGTAAACATAACGGCGAGACGAGGCTTAACAGCCGCTGCCTACACCTTGGGGTAACAAAGGAAGTTATGTGAAGTTATGTTATGTTAAATCTACAAAATTGTTGATAAAGCTGTTGTGTGAGGATATTTATGATATGTGAATGAATTTCCTCATTGTCACTTATATTAAGAAACAGCAGTATATCTTTAGGGAAATAAATACAGTGAATAAATACGTGTGTTTGTTTTTGATGACCATGATTTTAATTACAATGGAAAGAAGTAATTGTGATATTTTAATTATAACTTCGACTCGTCGAATTTTCAACTCCCAAATGAAATAGGTGGCGGAACCTGTTGCCGTTCACCGGGCACAATGTTATTAGTCATCGATATTAATCACACATAACTTCCGAAAATAATTACGAGAAGTCACTGTGAGGCCGAACTCGATCCCATGATTATTTAATTCAGAAGCGGGGTGCTCGATATTTTTTAGGGTAATTAAATATTTTAGAAAGTGACGTTTTAATTTTCACCACTCAAACTTCTGATTGCGAGTTGTTTTAAAATCCAGGTGATATTTTTTCAGCAGGCAGGTGTGATAAATATCGACGAATGGTATTTCTAATAACCATAATTAATGCCTAATGTATGGCAGTAGCTTGCGTGACCTATGGCCACGTTATCAATTAAATCAATTGGCGTGCCCAGGTACAATTTTGTTGCCTATTCTTTTAGGTATCGATACAATTAAAAAAATACAAACATAATTTAACTTGCTGACCCGGCGGATTTTGTTCCGCACCAAAAGTATTTTTTTTTTCACCGTTTACAATTAATGTGCCAAATCTCGAAAAATATCACTTTTTCTTTACTCCATTATACATAAATTATAAATAAAAACCACCCCGTTGACACGCTCTATCTATTAAAAATAAACTCTCAACTAATCTGTTGCGTTTCCTATGCATATAAGGGGACAGACCGCATCAAAATCCGTTGCGTAGTTTTAAAGATATGCGCATGTAAGCGGACAGACAGCGGAAAGTGACTTTGTTTTATACTATGTAATGATAAACTCCTTAAAACACCTTCAGACCAATCAGAAAAGACTATTTGAGTGAGCGACTGTTGGGCTGTGTTTTTTTTAAATAGCTCCATGGCCAGTAAATCCCACAAAGTCATTCCCTATTCCAATTTTATTTAAAGATCAACGTTACCTTTCGGCAGGATAAAGGATAAAAATGGTTTGTTTCTCTGATAATAGCGTTGGCATGGTGACTCGCATTATTGATTCCAGAGTCATGGTCACGGCTAAGATTACAAGTATTCCCAGACACTAAGAAGCAACAATACTATCTCATTTGTAGTCCAACCACGATCGATACTGATTGTTTGAATGGGTAAAATTCCTTTACTCCTGTCTCCAAAGTCTTTTCTTGTAGAATCTAAATGTGCTTTGTCTCTTAGAAAAAATACCTCGTATGTAACATAACATAACTTCACGCGTTTTGTTACCCGAAGGTGTAGGCAGCGGCTGTTAAGCCTCGTCTTGCCGTTATGTTTACGTCTCAAATGGAGTAGGTGGCGAACCTATTGCCATACCGGGCATAAAGTTATCAGTCATCGATATTTATCACACTTAACTTCCGAAAACAATTTCGAAAAGTCATTGGTGTGAGCCAGTGTCAGTGTGCTCTCCCACTGGACCACCGAGACTATTTATTATTAGTATTTTTTTTACTAGTTCGTTTTAATATTATTTATTTGATTCTTTACCGAAAGGATAAAAAATTAACATTCACTAAACTACACTGTCCTCCTGACTGTTCTAAGTTGTACTAAAAGTTTATTATGATGATGTATTTTTGTTTTAAGAACAAATATTTACATTATTTTCTAGATAATTTTCCGTTTCTGATCAATATTAGTATCCTATCACCTATCACCTATCCGCAGGTGAAACAAACAAACAATGCTAAAGCTAATAGTGTAAAGAACTATTCGTTCGACAGTCCGACTCGCACGTCTACGGTTTCTTTTTTCTTTTATTTTTATGTCACTGAATTCACTAATAACCATCGATCACAACACAAAGGAAGTCACACGAATAACCTTACACCTATTAATATAAAAATGGCTTTCATCGCTGTGGCAATATGTACGGTTTTTTTTCTACAGGTTATTGACACTTGGTTGGCAGAAGGCGGTCAAGTGCGAGAGTTATTTTTGTTTTGAATGATTCTACTTTATTTAGAGTTGTTTATACGAGAGTTTGCAGATCATGTAGGTAGTATGTGTAGTTTAATATAGTTAAGTGTAAGAAATAATGATATTGTAGATAAATACAATCAGCATTTATTTTGAAATTTAAAAACCTACTATAACTACCGTTTGAAGTTATTTACATGGTATCTAGAAGTGAGTTGACTACTCCATATGGAGGTATCTAATATTAATGGAACTGTATATCGACTTAAATAAATAAAATGTCATTTAACTGCTGCATGTAATTACGACGAGCTAGCTTTAATGTCGATTAATTATTAAATTGTTCATTTAAACAGACGCTTGTTGTGTTGAATATGTTGCTATAAAATTATTTATACCTATTTCCCTAGAATGCAAAGTAATTTCAAACAAAATGTCACCTATATGGCGCAAACAGGTGACATTAAGATGTATTTAAAGATATAGGAAATAGATAGGTATGTTATTATTGACGTTTGTATATGTACACTCATTAGTAGAAATACGCTAGTAGAGAAAATAATTAACATCACACAATCGCAGTAATTAACAAGGCTTAGTATTATACTACTCATAGTGTACAGATCTACTTAGTTTTTAGATTTTATGTAGGTAACAAGTCCTTTTGCAAATATTCAAGAAATCGTACATATAATAATACTCCCCAGGCTAAATATCCTTATTTACATAAAAACATGCATAGAAATTACTTACTTAAACTTTTATATAAGACTTAGATCGACTAAGTTTGTCCGAAAATAAGGCAAATAAAACTTTATAAAAGTTATTTTTTCTGTTACTTAGTTTACTTTTGTAAGAATTTCTATAATAGTACCTACAATTAATTTTGCTGCTGCACGCATGTCTTTTTCTATAAAGATTTCAATGGAATAAATTAAATTATCTCTTCAGATAAAAATATTGTATTGAAAGCCGTATAGATTTCTATTTGTAAACTGTTTCAAAGTTTTCCGATTTTCCGCTGGGAGTAAATAAAAGTGCCTACATTTTAAGCCCTTCAGTTACACATATATTGCTGGACACCGTATTAACTACTGTAAAGTAGTCTAATCGTGATGCGACTAAAAAAGTGCATATAAATACTCCAATACTTATATATTTTTCTCCCAAATCTCCAATGAAGACACTTAACCCTGTTACATTATTATTTTAATTAGAAAAGTTAAAAAAATAACATAGTTTATGAAAGAACTTACCTGTCATCACATCTCACTGTATAGCCGGCGAAAAATAAAAATAACAATGTTTTCATTTTCACTTTAACAACAATACAAATATTTACCACGATATCGATTCCATGAATATTATTTATTTTAAAATATATTGTTAATATTATTAATTATTTTTTTATTTTAAAATTTTCGATTTTATTACAATTTTTGGAATAGTATTTTTTTTATAAATTTTGACAGCGGAAACTGTTGCGGTTCGCGCCAATTTCTGACATTTAATATATTTATGTGACATATGCCACACGCGCACTCAACTCCACGTGCGAGTCGTTTATGCCCGCGCTTTAGTTATAGGTACTTACTATGTTTGATTGACAGTGGTAGGTACTTTGAGGAGGTGCTATACATTTCACGCATTTTATATTCAATTTTATCACTAATGACATTAGGTGACATTGTTTTTAAGGTTAAAAAGAAATGAGATAGGATATGTAAAAAAGATTTACGTTAAATCGATAGCTATTGCAGTTCAGTTGTCTAATTTAGTTAGATATCATAGTAGTCTCGGTGGCCTGGTGGTCAAGAACACGGTCTTTGAACCCAGAGGTCGTGGTTCGAATCCTGGCACTGGCTCACACCAATGACTTTTCGAAATTGTTTTCGGAAAGTTATGTGTGATAAATATCGATGACTGAAAACTTTGTGCCCGGTATGGCAATAGGTTCGCCACCTATTCCATTTGGGACGTAAACATAACGGCGAGACGAGGCTTAACAGCTGCTGCCTACACCTTCGGGTAACAACGGCGTGAAGTTATGTATATCATAGCTCCTCTACCTTTCGATAAATTTCATATACTGTAGGTTTCAGCAAGATATTTATCTATAATGCGGAATTTGGAATTAGGATTTTAAATTATCAAGTAAAGTCTCATTACATTATTAAAAAAATGTCTACTTTTCAAGAGTGCAGAAGAGAAGAAGTTGCGAGAGGGAGTGAAGGGTGATTTATTCTAGATTTCTAAAAATCGCTTTTATGCCCTATGCTTTCCCTTTTTATAAAAAAGAATTAGACTAAAAATAATTTAGACTTTTTATCAATGTAGCATAAAACGCTAATACTATCAGAATTGGCTCATATTGAATGAAATTTAGGTATATGATCTCTAGACGATTTTACGGCAGCATATCAGAGTTCATTTAGACTCGGTGGTCCAGTGGTCCGGCACACGGCTTCTGATCGAGAGATCCGGCTTCGAATTCTGACACTGGCTCACACTAATGACTTTTCGAAATTGTTTTCGGAAGTTTAGTGTAATAAATATCGATGACTGAAAATTTTGTGCCCGGTATGGCAATAGGTTCGCCACCTGTTCCATTTGGGACGTAAACATAACGGCGAGACGAGGCTTAACAGCCGCCTACACCTTCGGGTCACAAAGGCGTGAAGTTATGTTATGTTATCAGAGAATTTCTCAGAATGCTCTCTATGAAGAACATAGTAGTAGAACACAAAAGGCTATCAATTTTCTAATTATTCATATGACAAAATTAACTCTAGAAACGTCTTTTGGCATTGTGGGTCATATGATTGCAATAATTGTAATGTTTATACATATTGCGATTTCTTTTATTAATATATCCTTGTAACAAATTTGTGAATTATAAGATATGATTTATAAAAGTCAACATATACCTTGAATTTTAATTCCATAATCAGCAAACAGTAATCACATAAAATACCGGGTTATCAGTATGTGTACTTACTATGTAGACATTAATTATTTACTTTTTAATGTTAAAAAGCAAAGCATATTTGATGGAAACTTACTTTGTCTAACGTGTATAAAGTTGTTATACTGCTTGTTTTGAACTAGTAAAATATATGTCACTTTTGTTATTTGTTTATGTGATAAAACCCAAAGTTGATTCTTCCGTGGAAAATAATTTATGCTATTGATTGGCGGTATTTCTAGTTTCTATGATAATATCTGTTATATTTTATCATATATCAATACTATTGATAATACATATCAATAATATTCACGTCTTTAGCGTCTGTAGGTGATGGCAGCGTTATATCGTGTCATAGAAAATATTAGTTGGTGCTGTGAAATATGTGATACTAGTGAGCCAATTACCTATCGTTCATCGCTATATCCACAGCCATCAATGAATCATCACATATTATAAAACAAAGTCGCTTTTCGCTGTCTGTGCCCTTATAGGAACTACGCAACGGATTTGGATGAGGTTTTTTTTAATAGATAGATGGTGTCAACGTAGTATTTTAATGTGTATATTTATAATGTAATAAAAACGGTGATAACTTTCGAGATTTAGCCCCGTCTTCACGAAGAGTTGATTAAATCTTATATAGATGTTTACGCCGTAATCGGCTATTTAACAATATTTTGCTGTTCACCATGCACTTAACATTGATTAAGTGCTGTAATCTACCGTTTATCTTAAACAACCTCAATAACTTAGTTTAACAGATGGTTATTGTAAACAAATGTGACATTTCATAAAAGAAGTAAGGTGAAGGATCTAATAATGGACACTTGTACTACAGTGTTCATCATAAAAGCAATACAAACAATTAGTATAAAACACAGACCAAGAGTTATTAGTAAAATATCAAGAATGCGTAGTAGAAGTATCAGTAATAAATTCTTAGAAATTTGAGAAGATTTAGGAAAATCTAAAATCACCATTGATAGACATTTAGGATCAAGTTGTCCATTCTCAGTGATAGACACTACCCAGCATTAGATGTCTAGTCATTGACATTGTTTTTTGTCATATCATAGACATAAAAATGGCAAATATAAACAGTATTTAGGAGACAAATAAATTAAATCCCGTTTAATTTAAATAAGTAATTTATTTGAAACTTAACTACCTTAACAATATTCCATTCCTTATTCAGTCTATAATTTTAAAACTATCGAAAAATTCAATAGTAGGCTTGTTTTCTTTGAATAAATAAAAAAAATGTCCATCGCTGGTGTCTTATCCATTATTGGAACCTCTACCCTAAATAAAATATAATGGAAGTGGCTATAATTTATATTTTAGATGAAAATAATGTTTAAGACGATTTTAAATATTCTTAAGCGAATTATACGGGCACCCCGTTTATTCCAAATACGGCAAAATTATTTCGAAGAATATGACGAGAAAGCATAATAATAAAACGAATTGCAGACGTCGCCATGACAACAAGATCAACAGATTATAACATTCTGCTAATAAATAACAAAGGCGTTTATGGTAACTAAATCGTATTGCCATAATACGGATCACATTTTGCAGTATAATATTATTATCCTAACATAATTGGTTGTCGCTCGGATGGAAGCGAATTTATACAAATAGCACACACTTTACACTGCCATTTTTACTAAGTAGGATTATACTGCTCATTCTTTTCCTATTCATTCGTTCTAAGAACAACTTTTATTATTGGTGAACAGCGTTAACTTTATAGGTCCGATTACATTTAACGCTCTATTTAGGTAATTCATCGTTATGTCAGAGTTGGCGAACTCTACCCTTAGCACTTCAATTGCAAACGCTGGCTGAACCCTAAGTGATAAATCAAAACAATGTAACGCATGTGCACACAATGAACATTTTATTTCTTCTGAGGCGAAACAAAGTTCGCTGGGTCAACTAGAAATAAATAAATAAGCAGTAATAAAGTGGTGACTATTGAACACTATTCTTTTTATTGCTAAACTTTGGACTCGTGTTGGATTTCCTAATGAAGGGTTTCATGCCATTATCTGTGACCTAATCTTACCAGTTACAGACACTTTTTGTAGGTTCCAATTGAGCTCTGGTTGCAGTGATAGGCGGGGACCTGTCGCTGCCGGCAGTCATCAGTGCCATGGTCGGCAGTGACAGGTGCTGGCAAGCAGCGGCTGATTTTAGCGAGGCCCTAATCGCGCTGAAGGAGGCCGCGGAGCGGGAGCGCGAGAGCGCTGCTGACGCGGACCCGCTCCATCGAGCGAACAGATAAGTAAAAACCAGTGTAGTGATAGACAATGAGAGATTGGAATTGGTCAATAAGGTTGTCTTCCTTGGTATAACATTAGATTCTAAATTACAATGGGGCCCACATATAGAAACGTTGTCAGGCAGACTAAGCTCAGCAGCTTACGCTGTTAGGAAAATACGTCAGTTAACCGATGTTGATACTGCGCGTTTAGTTTATTTTAGCTATTTCCACAGCATTATGTCGTACGGCTTATTGCTTTGGGGTAGTGCCGCGGATGCAGATTCAGTTTTTGTGCTCCAGAAACGAGCCGTTCGTGCTATCTATATGATGAGTCCCAGGGATACACTAAGAAATAAATTCAAAGAAATAAGAATTATGACATTTTATTCACAATATATTTATGAAAATCTTATTTATGTTCATAAATAAAAACTAAATTTAAGAAAAACTGTGATGTTCATAAACTAAATTTAAGAAATAAAAACAAACTCGCTGTGCCCACTACTAGGCTCCATAAAATCTCTAACTCGTTCCCAGGTCAATGTATACGCTTTTACAATAAACTTCCAAACGACGCGATTGAATTATCCATGGGGAAATTTAAAAATTATATTAAAAGTAGATTATATCAAAGGGCTTATTATTGTATCGCAGACTATATAAACGATAAAAAAGTTTGGAATTGAACTGCTCCTTTTGTGTTGTATTGATTGTACTTATCACTATTTGTTAAACTGGATATTTGAAAAGAGTCGGCCTTGAGTTTCTTGCCAGTTCTTCTCAAGAAGCCTTGACGCCGGAACTGGCACTTAGATTCGCTTTCACATTTAAGACAGTGTGATGAAAGGGAATCTAAGCTCCGTGAATGTTTTTTTATGTGACGATTCTAAGTACTTTGTAAAGTCTATGGAATAAAGATATTTTGAATTTGAATTTGATGGAGGGACAGGCGGCCAGTGAAGTCTCACTAATAGGGTCCCGTTTTGTGTACGGTACTGATACCGCTACGCAGTACACGACAAAAATGGGTCGGCCTGACCGGTCAAATATCACGTGTCAGAAAACTGACGTCAAGTGGTTCATGCCTTCTGCTGTTCCTAAACCGTTCTTGAACACTGACATTGAGAAAAAATGTCGTGAATTAATTAGAAGAAACCTTTGGAATGTAGAACTCATTACGAATCAAATTAATGAATACAGGTATTTTTTATTTATAAAAATTGATTATTAAGTATAGTTCAAAGTGCGTAAACTAGATAATTACAACAATAATAAACAAACAATATACTTCGCGTAAATTGTGGTTTATACAAGGTTATATATTATTTGTCTCCGTCAGCAATTTGTGCGGAAGTAAAGATAAGTTACGTAAATTGTTGATTATTTACACATCAAGGTACATATCGATTTCGATACCGAGAAATCGGATTGCATTTCGTGTCAATGCATATCCCCAAGCACGTGTCGCATACTCTACGCGTTTCTGGGACATCTAAATATTCCCCTGATAGTTGAAAAAGTTTTAGCCTGGGAACCATCAATATCCGCCTTAAATTTCTATTTATTTAGGCGTTTCGGTGGCCTGAAGTTTGAGTAGTCCGCTTCTGAATCAAGGTTTTTCAGGTTCGAATCCTGGCTAGTGCCAATGATTTTTTGGAATTGTGCGTTATAGATATTAATTAAATAATTTTTAGGTTCTCGACCGCGGCGGTTACAGTGTCTTGAAGTTATAATCGGATATAAAAACAGCTGAAGCCAAAAAACATCTCTAGCTGTTAATTATTCCGCCAAGCGTAGTTTGGTTGGAATAAAGTGTCTATTTACTTATAGTCCATCTCTTCACAGATTACTTCAGACTAGTCTCAAGTGTGACTAAATATTTGAATACCTTAACACAATAGACGCCAAATATAACAACTGCACGATCATAAATTCGTTACGGAATTAAAAAAAAAACAACAATCAACTAGTTTTGTTAGTGAATTAAATACTTTTTGTATTATTTTTTCTTTTAGCGATGAGGATATATGACATTGGTGGAACTAATTCTGTCACACGGTTTAGCACACTGCAATGTATAGATCTAAATGAGTCCTATTCTAACCATAAAATAGACAATTAATACTACAGAAAAGGCAGTATGGCTTTATGCTTTAGCAGCCTGTCCAATAGGGCGAACGAAAAAAATGATTGAAACTGTCGAATTCGAATTTCGAAATGATCAAAAAACCTATTTGTCAATATTCGGGTGTAATTCAATTAAACAACACCACTTTACGCCATAACTAAGGCGAAGCAGATAGAAAAAAGAACAGAAATAGAGGTAAGCTGCATAAAGATATTTTTTATAAGATATAATTACTTAAAATCCTTTAACTGGTGTATAATAGGTATAGGTTCTGATCTCTGTGGTGGACTTTTTTTATTACAAATCCTTTACATTGTCTACAGGAACATTATGCATACTGCCAGTAATCGGGAAACATAAAGTATGTTTAATTGCCCATTTGATAAGAGTCGCGTAATTATGCGGCAACCCAAATTAGTTACATGTTCTTTTTATCACAATTTCCGTACATTAAATTGTATACTAAGGTCAAATAATATTGTTGACTGTTGTTGTTAGGTACCAAATTAAAAAAAAACAGGTTCTTCTATCAGAACCTATCAAGTATTTGCTGTAATAATGTTTCATAGCGATATCGATTTTTGCGTAAACGTGACGGTTATCATCATTACATAGTATAATCATTACATAGTATAAAACAAAGCCACTTTCCGCTGTCTGTCCCCTTATATGCTTACATCTCTAAAACTACGCAACGGATTTTAATGCGCTTTTTTTTAATAGTTAGAGGGTGTCAATGGGTGGTTTTGGTCTATAAATTATTTAAGATGTTGATAAGAAAAAAAATGATAATTTTCGATATTTAGCACTTTAATTGCAAACGCTGGCTGAACCCTAATGGATAGGTCTAAACAATGTTCTACATTACTAAACACCTTCAGAAGATCTACAAAAAAGTCCTATGTCTATCTCTTAGGCAGAACCCACAATGACCATTTTTATTTTTTTACTTTTTACGAGAAATAATGGCTTATTTACGAAGCGATTTTGAACATTACAGCATTAATTTTCATCCAATTAAGTGTCTTAAATAGATTGTGCATATAATATAGATGATCTTGGCCTTCTACAGCATGCAATTTAAACGAATATCTTCGAAGATATTGCAGTATTAACATAGCGGGACAGCAGTTAAAGCCGTTAAATAGCACAAATTGAACCTCATGATATCCAATTTTACTCATTTATTACTTTTAATGCGGAACAAAGTTCGCTGGGTCAGCTAGTTAATAGTAATAAGTAGAATACTAACTTACTAGCATCAAAATATTAAATGAAGCCTTTAAATAATTCTAAAAACGTATCTAACAGTGCTAGAGTCAAGCAGTTCGCTGCATGAGTGGGCCGGCTCGACCGGTGATATACAACGACCTCTCAGAAGATCGACGTAAAGTGTCTCATGCCGCGTTTCTTTCAGTGAGAGAGGTACCCGGAGGCCCATTCCCTTTCACCAACCTTTCCTATCCTACTCCCTTAAAGGTCGGCAACGCAACTGTAACACTATATGTGTTGCAGTTGTCCATGGGCGGCGCTGGTCACTTACCATTAGGTGACACGCCTGCTCGTTTGCCCTCCTATCCTATAAAAAAAAATCTGTCAAAATATTTTCTTTGTATGTCCTTTTTATTAGCTCTGAAAATAGTGTAATGTACAATATGTGTACTAATTTTCCAGTGGGTAATCTGTATACTTACTTAATTCTGACATTATTTCACTATAAGTGGCGTCATCGCAACTTATCATCCTTTTCCACTCTCTTCTATCAGTCGTAATCTCCGTACTTGCTGCCTGCATACTCATATAACATTAACACGGTCACTCTTATACTGTCAATCCATCCTTTTTTCGGTCTTCCTTTACCGATAGTCTCCACCCAGAGTCATTCTTATCACTCTCCATGTAACATGACTTTCTTACCTTCTCTTCTATTTCTGTGATGGGTGCTACTATTATGCTTCCTGTTATATACTCGTTTCATAGCTATATCCATTTTTGTCTTGATAATGTGTATACACATAAAAATAACCCAAAAACTGACGCAGTCGGATATTTTTTTGTGTATTAAAATTTATTGTTACAATGAATTTATTTTATATCTTTAGAATTTGTATTTAAATTGCCAATAGAGATAATTTCTGAAATGAAAACTAACTAGCTAAAGTACGTAATAGTATCTTGTAACATATGTATTGAAATCTATATAAAAGTTAATTCATCGTACCATTTTCATTATCTCTCTCGGAATATTGTTGCCGTATACATTGTAAGGATAAACCATACAACGGTTTATTAGTAACTCAATGTTTATTAAATAACAATACACAATTAATTTATACATTTAACAATTAATCGGTCATGTTTTATAATCTGTAATTATTACTATTATATATACACAGATTTTTGTACCTACTAAGTATTAAAACTCAGCTAAACTGGACATTTATTTTTATTTAAGCATAAGTAACATTATATTCAAATTAGTAATAAAATAATCAATGATTTTATTTCAGTATTTTCTTCTTAAAAATGATTTATTCCTTGAGCTCTTTCATAACATATCTTTCGGGTTGAAATCTTTTGAAGTTCCAACCGAAACTTCTTTGGGTGCCATTCCTGTTCAGTGTTGGTGAAGACGGCAGTGAATCAAACTTGGCGGTCATAGATGAGTCTTCCTGTATACTAGTATTTGTTGGAGACATAGATCTATTAGGCGTTGATAGTATATTAGTAGTGGTCAACATCTCTTCCTCAACTTCTTTCAAGTAACTAGCGCTGCATAGCGGAGTTTCAACTTGTTCGACTGTGTCCAAGTGTTCAATGTCTATTTTATAAGCTTCGTGTTTCTTGCTGTAACTGTAATATATAAAAAGATTTCTGATAAGTACAATTTTATATAGGGCTATGAGGATGTTGTCTAAAACTATTGTAATTATGGACATCATAATTAAAAGTCATAGTTGAGTTTAAAGTCTAACATAAACAAAAAAATGCCGCTTTGGCGGTTCCATCTAGAATACAACACAACTCACGAGGCCCAGCTTAGTATTTGCCTTTATCATGAGATATTTTGCCTCTAGATTACTTCTTTATGGAATAGGGGATATTGACGCCTGATGATAAGCAATTACCGCCGCCCATGAACACTTGCAGATAGATAGTGATAGTGTCAGAGTTCCATTGCCGGCCCTTAAAGGGGTGGTACAGAACGGGATGGGGAAAGAGGAGTGGGCCTCCGGAAACCTCTCTCACCAAACAAAACACGACATTTGCAATTTATGTTAATATTCTAAGAGGTTGTGGTATTTCACTGGTCAAGCCGACCCATTCATCTAGCGAGCTGCGTCGCCCTACAACTGCAATAAACTAGCCGGTAGAGCGTACGTTGTACTATCCAAAAACCTTAACTCAATCACAGCGACAAACATACGAACACACAAACATGAGTTGTTTAGTTCGAAAGCAGCTACTATTAAATGAAACTTCAAAGATTTTTATACTATTGATATTTGAACTTGACGAAAGATTTTAGATATTTCAACAACTTTATGTGACTAGTAAATACATATATCATGCTCACTTTTAAGAAATAATCGATTCATGCACAAAATGGTGGAAATCAACTCCTTAGAAATATTCAATCGAGGCATACGATGCATTAATATGGGGTATATATTGACCAACATAATATCAGACTTACCGTACAACATTTTTGAACCTGTACCCCCAAATGATCTCTTTAGATAAGTAGGATGTCCTGCTCTGCGTGGTAGTACCCATGTTCTTTGAGGCGCCAGTAAGACATACCACTATCTCGAATCTGAAAAAAAGAGTTACACTGTTGATCAAAACATTCAGAAAGTCTAAAACTTAAAACCTATTTGGTTTTTTGTTTTCTTGATATCTCAGATTTGGCATAACATAACATTTTTATAGTAAAAACATGAAAGTGATGATTACAAATTATGTTTACAATTGAATGTGATGAAAAATAAACTTATGGTGTTTGAAAGGGAACCAGAGCGAATGCAAGCTTAATGGTTGATGATGCCGTGCTGGAGCAGTTGGATGAAATCGTATATGTCGAATGCACTTCTTACAGGGATGACAGGTACACCTCGGATGTCGGAGGAGACAGGCGTTAGGATGTTGGAATTAGCTGATTCCGGGGCACCAAGAATGTTAGCAAAAATGCCAAGCTAGCTTTTGACAATGTGGTGGCAACTTATGGAAGTGATACTACAGTGATATACACACTCCCATACCACTCGGCCATACCCATCTGGTATGGCAGAGTGTGTATAAAATGTATGAAAGTAGGATAAACACCGTTAAAATGAAGGCACTGCGCAAAATTTACGGAGTGACTCCCGCTGACCGCGATGAAAACATGGTATTAAGGAAGTTACATTGAATAAGAAAGGGCATGTACCGATGGTTCGGATATGTAGAAAGAATTTATGATGCAAGATTGACTAAGCTAACTAATACAACGCAAAAGTGTTGTGGTTGTCTGTGACTCCCACATCTCCTACTCGGATGTAGGAGTTACAGATGGGCACAACACATTTTCGATGACCATGAAAGAGAACCAGTTTGAGGAAGGTGATATCAGGAGCCTTAAAAACGAACAGTTAATGACTTGTACCTATAATCCATCATGTCTTGAGCAGAGAACCCGTACAGTGGACTCTTCGCGTCTATCACGTGTACCACTGTAATTGGCCACAACAAGAAGGCGCGAGCTTCTTTCAACTCCAGCTGGTGGATGAAGTTCTGGACTAGCTCACCTTCAATAGTCCTAGGAAAAATATTCGTTATGATTTTATAGTAAACCCACAGTGGTCGCGGCATTATTGGGCCGCCTCGGCAGATAAAATATCACGAACTCTCAGACCACGCATATGTGTTGCAGATGTCCATGGGCGGCGTTAGTTGCATACCATCAGGTGACCTGCTTGCTCGTTTGCCTCCTATCCCACAGAAAAAAATATGTTATCGATATCGGCGTGGACGTGGATCATTCCGCTTCTGATTCAAGAATCTTAAACATCGACGACTGCCAACATTTTGCTCGAAGTATAGGTAATTTTGTGAAGTTACGACAAATTTTGTTCTACTTTTTAGTAATAGTGTGTATCTTTTACCTAATTGGTTTGAGTATATACGCTGTGATGGAACTTCCGATTATGTGCAAGTTCATCAGATCCCATACTCTGAATTGCAGACATAGCTCACCATCTCGAAGGCATACCTGACACATAAACACTCATTAAATACATGTGTGCATTGCAGTTTTCTCTTTAAAATTCTAACCTAAAAACTAACCTAAAAAATTATTTAAATGATATCTGGTGATTATAGAGTGTAAGAGTCGTGCCTTACGGCGCTTTATTCTCGCTGCCGAAGTCACAAGGAACTTAGGGTGAAGAAATTACTGCGAGCCTCCACATTGTTTCTGGATGTTACAAAAATCTTACAGAAGATCGCTGCAAGTGACGAGCAATTAGAACTAAAAACAATACCATATTCTTTAATATTATGATACTCTTACGCAGAAGAAGGTAATCTCCAATTCTCGTGTGACACACGAGAATTGGAGGTTACCTTAACTATTATCGTACAATAGTCCCCATGTATACAGCATCCGAAAACTTAAGGGAAATTAAAGCGCTTGAAATGTAGGGGTTTTTTGGGATTTAATGACCTGGTTACAAGGACTTTTAAGTCGATTTTTATAATTCACATCATTATTCTTAACCTAAACTAACCTTAACCTAGCCTAGACTAAACCTTAATCTAATCTGAACCAAATCATCTATAAAGTCGTGGCACTTTATGCATGATGTTTCAAAGGAGATTTGACGATATTATAGAAGAACACGCGTCCACAATGGTCCCCTCTCCCCTTCCCCACTCCCCTCCCAGTCTCTCTCTAAACCCCTGCAATATCCCACCAACGAAAGTTTTCCCAAGGAGGGTTGTCCTCAGCAGGCGGCCCGTCGTGCAACGATAGCCATATCTTTTGGCAACATGGATAGTCCGAAAGAATGACATGTTATGCTAACCCCACCTAAGGTGGGATAAGGCCAGAATAATGATAATATGTTACGGAAAAATATTGGAAATAATACTCACAGTAGCCTTTTTGCTGAAACCGACAGAGGAAACGTGTCTGTTAGGCCTTATCAGTTTTGTGAACAATAAACTTGTCAGTCCACCCGAGAGAGCTGTACCAGCTACTATCTGTAAAGCAAAATTTAAAATGCAGATTTCAATTCATCAAGTTAAGAATTCTATTTTACATGTTCAGTGAGTGATGCCATTTTTGTCGTAATTGTTGAAGGTTTATCAGTGCAGATAACACCAACTATAAATAAAAAAGATCTGGTGCGACTGGTCTTTCTGATTAGTCCAACTGTCTCAGCGTAAAACTCAAGATTTATCAATTTGTACCGGCCTTGTCACTATTATTAGTAGGAAGGTATGTACTTGTTGGTGTTAAATATAGCAACAGAACATAAAACTAGCATCGACAGGATTAACGAATTTCTAACAGTGGTAGAGCCAAGCAGTTCGCTGCATTAATGGGCCAGCTCGACCGGTGAAATACCACGACCTCTCAGAAGACCGATGTAAAGTGGCTCATGCCGCGTTTCGTTCGGTGAGAGAGGTATCCGGAGGCCCACCCCCCTTCCCCATCCTTTCCTATCCCCTATCCCGTAAAGGTCGGCAACGCTACAGTAACACTCTATGTGTTGCTGGTGTCCATGGGCGGCGTTGGTTGCTTACCATCAGGTGACACGCCTGCTCGTTTGCCCTCCTATCCCATAAAAAAAAAGATTAAAAGTTAATATTTTCACGGCGGCGTCGTTAATCGGGTCACCATCTTCTCTAAAATATGGCGAGGAAGGCGATGGCTGAGATATGGGTCATACTCGTGAACGGGTGCTGTTTGTGGGGACCGGTTTGTTCAAGCGTCCAAAGAACCTTTATCAACGTACTGTGTCCTAAGTTTGACGTGAGGGACCTCATTTTGCTGTCTATATTATTCTATTAATTTGTGTTTTAGTGCATAGTACTGTTAATTAAGTAAAAAAAAGACTCCTCTGAGTTTCTTGGCAATTCTTCTCAGCGAGAGAGTAATCAAATTGGCGGATTATAAATAAGTGATCTTCATAAGTGTCTTTAAATGACCTAAATTGAATTAATGAGTTTTTGGTTTGATTTCATCTTCTATTACCGTATTTTACGATAAGCCACAAACGAAAAAAATCCCAAGTTCTCGTCTGGTATTATTGAATGTAATTGAATAAAAAGCTAAAAGCCTTCAATACTGCAACTGCTTACCTCAAAGACCATAATGATAATCGCCTCTGGACATTCTTCATTAGGATACCTGACCCCGTAACCAATTGTCATCTAAAAGAAGAAAAAAATTCTCTTGAGTCTTGAGATAAGAAAATGATTTTGAACAACAAACACAATTATTATCACTGTAGGAAACTTAAAACAAAATCTTAGTTAATGGATGGATATCTATCTACATTACTAGTAGTACAGTTACAGTTACAATTTAAGATACATTATTGACATGACAACAACTGGCAGTGGTAGAGCCACACAGTTAGCTGCATGAATGGGCGAAATACACGACCTTACAATATTGACGTAAAATAGCTAAGTCCGCATTTCACTCGGTAAGAAAGGTTTTCAGAGGCCCAAACCCTTCCTCGCTCTCCTCCCATCGCACTTCTGATCCCTTCCATATCCCATTGAAATGGTTGGCAATGCAACTGTAACACGATCTCTGTTCAGGTGTCCATGGGCGGTGTTTGTTACTTGGCATCGGGTGACATGCTCGTTTGCTCCCTTATTCCTTAAATTACGCGCGTAAAATAACTGTCAAAAATCGCTGCACATTCGATGCGAATCTGTCATTTGAGGTTACACTGGCTATAAACAATGGTTGCGTCCCTATAAATTAGTATGATGGTTAAATTATCTTACCTGAGTCTCAACCGACATCATAAGAAGACCAGCAAAACTCTGTGTTCCCGTAACGCAATGTTCCTTGCCATCGCCTATGTCTTCTTGATAAGAGGATGCAACCGCAAGCCAAATAGCGGCAAATAGGAACCAAAACACGAAATGGGCCACCACCATCATCAGCAACAAAAATCGCCATTTGCTGTTGATCTGAAAATATACTCAGTTTGCATTTAACCACGAAATAATAGACAATCATTATTAAATATCAGATATCGACGAGGTTACAAAGAAAAGCTTTTCTTTTACATGATTAATTATAATATTCAAAATCAGAATTGAAAGTAGAAATATAGTGAGAAGATGATAACGCTGATAATTTGAAAAGAATATTTGGCACATGAGTTTTTTTGCCCGGTTCATCTCATGACAACACTGACACTCGGAATTGGGCGGCTAATGGTGTCCGAGTTTTCTTGTTTCACGGAGACACTTTTCTATAGCGCACGTATCTATTGACTATTTTTATCATCATATAAATGATAAAAGTTACACTTACAACTGTGTTTACAATGTCTCTCATATATTTGATAGATTTAGCTGGAATGTTGCTTCGAACCGGCACATTTTCTTCACCATTCTTCAACACAACCCTTCTGGAGCGAGTTGGTCGACCGTATGTACGTCTAAAAATATAAAACTATAAAAAATATAAAAATATACAAGAAGAATGATAGTTTACTCGTCTACATATAACTATTATTTATAAAATTATATTAGTAGACGAATAAAAAAATAAGGAATCTGATCATTTAAGAATGTATATGCTGCTACAGTTCTTTTTTAACTGGTCAAAAATATACAAGAAGAATGATAGTTTACTCGTCTACATAAAACTATTATTTATAAAAATATATTAGTAGACGAATAAAAAAATAAGGAATCTGATCATTTAAGAATGTATATGCTGCTACAGTTCTTTTTTAACTGGTCATGGTATTGTATAAATAGGGACATATTTTTTGAGCAAATATATATATATATATATATATCTATATATATCCTACATGCATCCTATTAGCAGAAATAAAAAAAGTAAAAGTGTGTGTCCGCTCCGACGCACGACTGGAGTTTACTCCTCAAGAACGATTATAAAATAAAAT
Source organism: Euproctis similis (assembly GCA_905147225.2). NCBI lineage: Eukaryota > Metazoa > Arthropoda > Insecta > Lepidoptera > Erebidae > Euproctis > Euproctis similis. Next base: position 15,161,364 of record LR990106.1, read on the forward strand.
AATAAATATTTACTGTCTACAAATATGAACACATTTCTTCGTAATAGAGAATGGCGTATCGCTATAAAGAGTGTTTCTATAAAGAGCTCAGGACATTGTATGGAGTGCCGACTCTTATTTATATGCTCTGTGACTATAAAGAGCTCAGGACATTGTATGGAGTGCCGACTCTTATTATTATACATTGTAAATCGATTCTTAAGGAGTAAACTCCAATAATAAATATATACTAATATATACTATGTACTAACATATTATATTAGAAACAAATAGTAATTAGTTAACAACGCCATCTGCTGGAATTAGTTAACAACGCCATCTGCTGGAATAGCTTTAGTGTTGTTGTCGTTAAAGCAAGTTAAGTGCTCACAATTTAAAATAATTCACATTCGCCAATAGATGTCAGGAATTCCAATAAAAAAGTAAGTTGATGTTTAAGTTAATTATCGATAAAACACGATAAAATGAAATTTTCTAAAAATGATTCCTAGCTAGATCGATTTATAGCCCCCGAAACCCCCTATATACTAAATTTCATGAAAATCGTTGGAGCCGATTCCGAGATTCACACACTTTTTATTAGGAGTACGATGTTGGCGATGCTACTGTGGCGCCCCTCGTTTCATTACCAAAGATCGAAAAATATTATTGATATTTCATTATTTTATTAGTATGTAATTCGTACTTAAATATAATTTTCAAAAAACACAATTTATAAAAACACAATTTATAAATAATATAATTTTTTTTTTCTCCGCCTGCAATACGTACTTACGTATATGTATGTATGTAAAAAACAAACAAACAAACAAACCCGATCCTAGAAAATGCGTCGAAATTGGTAAAAAGGACGGTAATTAGACGATTATACATACGGCCCTCGTGGTGCATCGGTAAACCGCACTACCGATAACACAAGGTCGGGGCGGGTTCGATCCCTCGTCTGGGGGTGTTTTTTTCTACATGTTTTTACGGTATTTATTTACAAAAATAAATATTTACTGTCTACAAATATGAACACATTTCTTCGTAATAGAGAATGGCGTATCGCTATAAAGAGTGTTTCTATAAAGAGCTCAGGACATTGTATGGAGTGCCGACTCTTATTTATATGCTCTGTGACTATAGCGCATAACGCATTTCGTGTGACACTCACGTGACTAGTACGATTTTGGTCCCCATAATTTTCATACCCCGGGCCTATATATGTAAATCGATTCTTAAGGAGTAAACTCCAAAAAGGTTCTCTGATTAGCACGAGTTAATTCTTTGGTAACGTGGACTCCTAAATTTGGGTTCTATTGTTTGATATAGCTGCAATATCAAGTTATATAAATACTAAAAACTTAAACATAACATTTTCCCTAAATGTTTTCCAAAGTTTTTCTGACAAAGATGCTTCATATTTATTATTGACAATCTTATCGGAATTCTTGGATAATTTTATCGATTCACGATATGTTTTTGTGACTAATAATATATGAAAGTTATATGTCGTTAAGAATCATATTTGATTTAATAATTCCCCATTGCAGTTTATTATGTCTGGTGGTAGAGTACCCCGCTTCTGAACCAAGTAAACGTGGGTTCAAATCTCTCACACCAATGATTTTCGACATTCTTTAATGTGTGATAAATATAGACGACTGAAAACTTTGTGCCCGGTGTATGGCAATAGGTTCGCCACCCATTCTATTTGTCGAGGCTTAACAGCTGCTGCTACCTGCCTTCTTGATTTCTACCTTCGAGTAGAAAAGGCGTGAAGTTATGTGATTATGAAACTATTTATGAATAAAATAATTCGACTCTTTTAAATGTTTAATTCTCAACAATGCAACAGTCTATGTTAAAATTAAACTCTTTGTTTAATTTTAACATAGACTGTTGCATTGTTGGATCATAATCGTTCAAAGAGACTTTGTAAACTCTTTCATCTATCTTAGACACTGTTTTATCTTAACGTAGTGTCTGAACGTGATTCTACAGCAACTATCCAAGCGGATGTTTGGATTTCTAAAACGTAAAAAAACTATAAACATCCTTTGACAGTACTTTTATTTTTTAATCTTGAAGTTTTGAAATGTTAATGAATAATATGTTTATTTTTATTGACATTGAAACAATATTTTAAGCCACTTTTAGCCACGGCAGTTTTAGGGGCTAAACGTGGCTGTCATCTCCAGAATGAAATCATAAGATTCTAGAAAAGACCTGCTCCTTCATCTTTATTCATTTCTAGAATACTGTAAGTGAAATTAAACTCATATCAACGGTTATAATGAGATGAGTAAAATGTTGTAAGTTTACATAACTTAACATAACTTCACGACTTTTTCTACCCGAAGGTGTAGGCAGCGCCTAGTCTCTAGAGCAGCCTCGTCTCGCGGATATGTTTCCGTCCCAAATGGAATAGGCGGCGAACCTATTGCGGTTCAAGGTGGCTGGGCACAAAGTTGTCAGTCGTCGATATTTATCACACATAACTTTCGAAAAGAACTTCGAAAAGTCATTGGTGTGAGCCAGTGTGAGGATTTGAACCCGCCACCTCTGGATACAGAGCCATGTGCTCGCCCGCTAGACCAGAGAGACTATATAAAGTTAAAATTGGAAGTTTAAATTATGTTAAAATTAAATTATGATTTAAAAATAATGTATATTAACCTCTTCCGTTTCCTTCGACGGCTGTACGGATTGGAATGGCCAAATGTAGAGGGCAATGTATTACTTCTCCCCCCATAGAGGCTGTCACCTGTATTCGTAGTCTCTATTCTATCATAGATAGGTTCCTCAGTGTTGCCTGAACTGACCATAGCCCGAGTTGATACATCAGATACTTGTTTAGTGGCATCAGAAGACTTAGAGCTTTCACCCACATCGGAAGTCTGTTGTAGACCGCTTTCTCTATTTTTTTCTACATCTATAGTCATGGTAAGACCTCGGTCTGCGTGCTCATCTTCACTGGAATAATGCGAGGAATCTTGCGAACTGTCGTAGATTACCGGCACTTGTAAACGGTTCGTGTCATAATTAGTAACAACTGATGGAAAGGCGATTTCTTTACCTTCCACGTATGTTTGTGAAATTCTATATTGCTTCTTCAGTTCTTCATTCGTATACACATCTGTGTGAACGATACTCGGTATTTCTATGGACGATCTGCCAGAACCGTTACCAATCGCTTCGGAATAACTGAGAGATCTTTCCAAGGCTCTGTTTCGGGAACCTCTACGGGAACCTCCAGGATGTCCATAGTTCATGATGTCAAAATTCATTGAGTCTTAAAAGGTGTAAATAAAAAGGTAGGAAAACTAAAAAGATGGCCTGCGAGAATTTAGCAAATATTCTTCTATTATTAAATGATGTTTTCGCAGATATCAAATTTATTGACTTTAGAATTGTACCATATATTATTATATTAAGTTAGACGCTAGGTACGAAAAAACAAATTTTTATTGATTCAGTACATATTTTGATTTCATTATAAAATTTGTAAATTCACTAGATTCATAGTTATTGTCTGTTTACATCATTACTGTAATGTCTTAAATAAACCTTCAAAACAAGACTTTATCACCCAGATGAATATTAAGTGACACTATGAATTTATTTGAAACTCCTATACCGACTCCTTAAATTTGGTAATTGTTTTTTTCAGAACTACGGTTTTAATGATAACTCTTTTTTTTTAAAAAAAAATCACTGGTTTAGTTATTTTACTTAAAATTTTTGTTTCTGACACTTGTAGCGTACACAATATGAGACATAAAACTAGTTCTACAATATTATCGCAAAGATAAGAATATGTTATCGGTGATAAGAAATATATATAATATATTTGTCCTAGATGTAAGTACATTCGATGTATTTACCACTTAGAGTTTTTAAGTAATTGCGTCACAAGGAGTGGGTATTGAGTTATCCAATATTTATAGGTTCCTACTTCCAGCTGACAATTGTAATCTTTCTTTTACTAAATAGGGATGAGTCAATTTTGAGAAAAAAAAAACACATATCGTACCTTTTATATTTTTATTAATTTACATAAATGGAATTAGCTGGATTAAATGCTCTGTAAGAAGCCTGTTGTGGCTTCCAGCAAGCCAACTCCATAGCTTAAATATTTCGCAAGAGGATTCTTCGTCACGAACGACAGTGATAAAATTTACTAGAGTTTAAATTTCTTTGGGAATTGTGTGCAAAAACAAGCTAAATGTTTACTACACTGGCAAGTCTTGGCAGTTTTGTTGCGGTTCAATTATTTTCTAACGATATGTAACTATACTAAGTTTATAGTTATGAACGTATTATAAATGTGCAGTATGAACTCGCAATCTATTCATCGTTTGTTAATAGGAATACTAAAATATACTAGGATTTGGTGTGAAGTTATTATATTTCCTCTTAATCTCTCAGTTATTGGTAAAATTATCAATTTCAGAATTGAGGTTGACGGGTTCGATCCCAACCCGAGTACAAATATTTACAAAAAAGACTACATGTACTCATATTCGTTATCTAGTATCCGGAACACAAGCATTTAGTTGCTTAGTTTGGAACTAGAGGGCGCTGTGTGTATTGTGTCTAAGATATGATTATTATTATTGGCGCAACTTTCAAACTTCCTCTTACATACTCATCCCTGTATTCAATCCATTTTCGTCCCTTTTTTGGTCCAACATATGAATACCTACAAATAATGTACCTACCTGTAAATTATTTTATCACAAAAAAGAAATCGGATGACATTTGAAAGTAAATGCTTGCTAATACGTACAAGTTTGGATGATATAATGAAAATATGTCTGTGCAGATCTCTACAGAATACGAGCGAAGTTGAATTCGAATACTGAAGTGATTAAAAATACTATAGTTTTGACACAATTTACCCAACTCATAAACAACGGTATGCATGATTACTACATAATAAAACAATTTTATATTAGGTCGGGGAAAAAGTCTTTTCGCATAACGTAGGTATAAACTTATTATAAAATTTCTTTGACTGTACTATTTGTGTCTGGCTGGTTTTGGTAACATTAAAAAGGTTACATTATAAAGAAAAGAAAAAAATAAAAAAAAGTTGTTTCCCGCTATTTTTCATTTGTTTTTCTCTCCGTAAAAATGAGTGAATCTAATGAAGAAATTCGATACATTTTAAAATTTTATTATAAAAAAGGCAAAAATGCAACTCAAGCAGTGAAAAAAATTTGTGATGTTTATGGACCTGATGCAGTGTCAGTAAGAGTAGCACAAATTTGGTTCAAACGTTTTCAGTCCGGAAATTTTGATGTCAAAGATGCACCTCGCTCTGGTCGCCCTGTTACGAATAAAATGGACGCCATTTTTGAAAGAGTGGGGCAAGATCGGCATATTAGTAGTTACGATGTAGCTGAAGAACTGGGAATTGACCACAAAACAGTTTTGACCCATTTGAAGAAAGCTGGTTATACAAAAAAGCTCGATATTTGGGTGCCACACGAGCTCACTCAAAGAAACTTAATGAACCGTGTACTCATTTGCGATTCATTATTGAGACGTAATGAAACCGAGCCGTTTTTGAAGAGATTGATAACTGGCGATGAAAAGTGGATCACGTACGACAAGAACGTGCGAAAAAGGTCGTGGTCGAACTGTGGCCAGGCTTCACAGACTGTGGCCAAACCTGGCCTAACACGAAATAAGGTGATGCTGTGTGTATGGTGGGATTGGAAGGGCATTGTTCATTATGAGCTTTTACCGTCCGGCAAAACCATCGATTCTGATCTTTACTGCCAGCAACTGATGAGATTAAAGGAAGCAGTCGAGAGAAAACGGCCGGAATTGATCAACAGGTAGGGTGTGGTCTTTCATCACGATAACGCTAGACCACACACATCTTTAGCCACTCAGCAAAAATTAAGATAGTTCGACTGGGAGGTCCTAGTGCATCCACCATATAGCCCTGACCTTGCGCCTTCAGATTTTCACCTGTTTCGGTCTCTTCAGAATTCTTTAGGTTCTGTAAGGTTGACCTCAAGAGAGGACTGCCAAAACTATTTGTCCCGTTTTTTTGATTAGAAGTCCCAAAGTTTCTACAGTAACGGGATAATGTCTCTGCCCACAAAATGGCAGAAAGTTATTCAACAAAACGGTACATATATATTGTAAATAAATGTAAATAAACTTTGAAAAAAATGTCTTGACTTTTCATACAAAAATACGAAAATACTTTTTCCCCAACCTATTATAAACATGCACATATTAATTTATGATAAATATTAAATGGTAATATTAACAAGAAATACTGACTCACTGTAGTGATTACAAAAAAATATATATCTTTAAAAGTTATTATTATCTTTTATAATGGGTAAGTAAGAATCAATTGTGTACAAAAACATATTTAGCCTACTCTAAAACACCTGCAGTTTTGGTATTTTGTTATTCCGTATACCAGGAACTGCTGTCGTTAGCAATAGACCAAAAATAGTATCTGTCAAGTCTTCCTTGATGTCTTCCTGAATGACGATGACCTTTCTAGCTGAAAGGAAGCGACTGCCTCGCTGAAGCTGCTTGGAGTGCCGGGTGTCCGAGGTGGTTCTAGAGTTGTTGATGTTGAACTGCAAGTTACAGAGAAACGTTGCATAGAGTTATTTAATTGTTCACTACATATAAATGTCTACATATAAATGTCTACATATAAATCAGTCTCGGTGGACCAGTGCACTTCGCTCTTCAATCGAGAACTCGTGGGATCGAGTCTGGGCTCACACCAATGACTTTTTGACGGGCCTCGTGGCGCATTGGTAAAACTACCGGCTGCAGCAATGAGGTCGGGGGTTTGATTCCCATCCGAGCACAAATATTTGTGACAAACATGAATATTTGTGTCGTGTCTGGGTATTATAAGTATGTATTTACAAAAGAAAAGCATATATGTATTAATATCCGTTATCTAGTATCCACAACACAAGCATTTATTTGCTTAGCTTGGAACTAGAGGGCGCTGTGTGTATTGTGTCCAAGAAATTATATTTAATTCTTTTTGAAAGTTGCGTGTCATGAACATCGATGATTGACAACATTGTGCCCGGTGTATGGCAACAGGTTTTGCCATCTATCCATCCATTTAGGATGTGAAAAATTGCTTAACAGCCGCTGTCTTACACCTTTAGAGCGAAAAAGGCGTGAAGATATTTTATATATTTAGACGTAGAATAAGTGTAAAATTATTGAATTTTTATTTTAAATGGGTCATAAGGCAAACGAGTGCTCATTTGACACCCATGGGATGTGAAGCTGTGTGTTCGTACTAACCCTTCGTCCAATTCTCGTGCAGAACAGTAAGGTGTGTCAACAGGTTCCAAAAGATCAAGCTTCTTGTGATCAATCACGTACTTTTGCTTGCGACAGTTATATCTGCGAATGTTACAAGTAATATTATACAATACCATTTAGAATGGATAAAAGAGTGGAGAAAGAATGTCACGTTCTTCTCAAAAGCAATAGGTACATGATTTTTTGAGAAGGTGAGTCTTTTTTATGGGATAGGAGAGCAAACAAGCAGGCACCTAATGATAAGTGAAAAGCACCGCTCATGGATGTCTACAACACATATAGTGTTACAGTTGAGTTGCCGACCTGTAAGAGAGTAGGCTAGGAAAGGATGGGTAGGCCTTAGGTCGAGCCGGCCCATTCGTGCAGTGAACTGCTTGGCTCTACCACTGTTAAATGTTATTACAAAGGTTGGTTAGTTATTAAATTTTCTTCATAGTAGCTGAAAGTACTTAGAACGTTTTTACCACAGAAATAGATCAAGATAGAACGGCGAATAGGCGTGACAAGCGTGCCAAAACCATGCACTATATTGCATGCTTTTCGAAACTCGCTCTCATTACGCAACGAGCGTTCCTGCCATGCGTTCAGGACGTAAAAAAATAGATAAAACTTCACATATATGCCTTATTATGCTGTGGCAAATTCATAAACAAAAGTAGTGAATCAAATATGAAAAAAGGAAATATTTCGTATGATCAGTAAGTACAGAAAATCAGTAGAAAGTATTTTTTTGAGATTATAAATTATTGTTTTACTTTTACTATGTTCAATAATTACGATCACAAGTTGTATATTTTTTCGTTATGATAAATATCCATTGCTGTACGCATTCAACGCTCGTATACAAAAACATTGCGCGTATAAATTATACGCGTAATGTACGTCGAATCGAACGAAATACACAATACACCTGCTAGTTGATCGCTGTGTCTGTTAATCGCTGTGTTTGGCCTTCGAATGTTAGAGATGCGCACTCCATGTATCATTGAGTCTTAGGACTTATCGATAAATTAATTCAATAATAATTTGAGTATCAGCTCATGTCTTGCTTTGTCCCTACTTTATTCTAACACCACACATTTCAACCAAAGTGCTTCGTAATTACATTGGCAGCAGTTTATTTGACAGTATAAGTTTTCACCAATTTGACCAATCGCCGATGGAAAATCATTTCGTTCTTCTCAAACGGGCAGTAACCGAGGTATATGTAGACGTTCGGCTTCGTTATTTAACCAGGACTGTGAGGCCAACCCTTACAAAAAGGCAAATATTTAATAAATATTTATAGTTTCAAGGACAGTATAATAATTATAACTAAATTTTATATACTGTTGGAAAAATATGTTTTAGGTTTTAATATGTCGGATTAAAGTATTTAACATGTTTTACTTTCTATGATTATCGTTACACAAAATCAATAAAGTTGGTAAAATATAAAAATAATAAAATTAACACACGTTGCCGATATTAACATCGATAATCTAATGTGTGTGTCTCCTAACTAGTCGCCCCGCTCACAATGAAAATGACGTCACGCTGTGGGCGTGGTTTTTCAAAAAAGTGACACGCTCGAAATGTATGGAAATATGACATCGCGGCCGTTCTATCTTGATCTATTTCTGTGGTTTTTACAGTTGAACTAACTTGACGACCGGCCGGAAACGATATCCCCACACCACCTCTTTAGGTAGATAAGATGTCTGACTCTGTGTGAATGTGCCCATTGAAGCTGAAGCACCTTTCAGGCTCAGTGTGATCTCGTAACTGAAACAGATTAAAACAGCTGTTTTATACGTAAGGGAAGCCAGCGAAGGGGCGTGTTACCCGATAACAAGCAACAAACGTTGCCCATGGACACCTAAATATAGATAGTGTTACAGTTGCGTTGCCGGCTTATATTTGGATATGGAAGGGGTTGGAAAATGGATGGAGGGCTTCCGGATACCTCCCTCACCGAGCTAAACGCTGCATGAGCCACCTTACATTGATATGCCACCTTATATTGATATTTGAGAGGTCGTGGTATTTCAGTGTCGAGCTGGCCCATTGAAACGAACTGCGTGACTCTACTAATGTTATAATAAGTTAGAAATTTATTACTCTTTAGTTGTGTAGAAGTAGATTAGTAGAATATTTTGTATTAGAAAAACTATATTCATAGAGCAATCAACATGAAGTTTATCTATTTGTCAAAGAGATAGATTTCATGTCGATTGGTGGAAATCATTATAGGTAAATTTATTTTTTATTTAGGTAACAAAACATAACTTCACGCCATTTTCTACGCAATGGTGGCTGTTATAGCTCGACTCGCCGTTATGTTTACGTCCCAAATGGAATAGGTTGCGACCCTATTGCCATACCGGGCACAAAGTTTTCAGTCACCAATATTTATCACATATGGATTTCGAAACTAATTTTGAAAAGGCAGTGGTGTGAGCCAGGATTCGAAGCCCGCGACCTCTTGATTGAGAAGCAGGGTGCACCACACCACAGAGACTATATTTATTTTATTTAATATAGAAAAAGAAAAATACCAGTTTCCAGTAATAAGGTCGGGAGAGTATTCGTACAATGGACTCGTTTGATCTATCACGTGCACCAGGGTTACAGGCCAAAGGAGGAACTGTCTTTGTAGAAGTGCGAGGCTTCGAGCATAATAGCGAATCACCTCTCCTTCTTTAGTCCTGGAAAAATCCAAAATATTATATGAGATGATATCATTATGCCCAATATATTTTTTTCTGCTTAATCCAGGAAACTATAAGTAGGTAGGTAAGGTCGATTTCCGGAAATTAATACCTAATAAAATGTTGGACACAAGATACACAGTGCCTTCTAGTGTACCAAGTTAAGCAAATTTAGTTGCTTAACTTGGAATGTATTATAGAAATTCTATATCGGATATTAATACAAATTTACTTTTCTATAAATTCTATCGACCACCGAGACTATAATTTAATTAAAAATAATTTAATTCTGAAAAAAATACGCTTAGGTATATTTAAAGATTTAAACATAAAGCGTAACACGTTTTAATTTTTATACATCTTATCAAAATTAAAATAGCAGGTCGACAAAAGCTTCTATAAATTATTTGATGTCACCTGTATGTGTGTACGAAGTGCGCTGTGAATTCAGAGCTGATGATGTGATCGTAGTTGAGGTCCCAGGCTCTCATCATTAGGCAAAGTTTACCATCACGCATGCATATCTGTAATCATCAGTGATGTAACATGTAATGTTGTAATACGTAAAATATATGAGACGCATGAGTTTCTTGACCCGTTCTTCTCATAAAAGCCGCTACACTCAGAATCGGACGATTGTGTCAGTGTGTTCTCGTTCCACGGAGGCACGTTTCTCAAAATGTTTGAATATGGAATTTAACTATATAAATAAGTTTAATATCAATATATTTTATTGATTATTTTTAAGTGTCTATCTATATACATACATAAAACATAACGTCACGCCTTTGTTACCCGAAGGTGTAGGCAGCGGCTGTTAAGCCTCGTCTCGCCGTTATGTTTACCTCCCAAATGGAATAGGTGGCGAACCTATTGCCATAACGGGTACAAAGTTTTTCAGTCGTCGATATTTATCACACATAACTTCCGAAAATAATTTCGAAAAGTCATTGGTGTGAGTCAGTGTCAGGAATCGAACCCGGACCTCTGGATCAGAAGCAGTGTGGTCGACCACTGGGCTACCGAGACTATTGGTATAATCAATTTCTCTTAAGTTTAATCTATCACTTCAGTTACCGTATCACACTTATTAGTTTGTTGCCTCCAACTCCAAGCATTTATAATGTCGATGACTTGTTCATAGATTCATTTATACTTATAAGACAAAATCAAAGATTTCAGAGATCTTTAATTTTCTGTGAAAGTAAATAAATAATATTGCTGAAGTGAAATGATGCCCATATCCATCCAAAGACGACGATAAATATAGTGCAGTAGTTTTTACTTCATGAGCGCATAAACAGACATATAAAAACTGTAATAACGTAAGTCTGACCAGCTAGACCGGTGAAATACCACGACTTTTTAGAATATCGAAGCAAAGTGGCTCATGCTTCATCTAGTTATTACAATATAGTAACAGGAACTTACATGAACATTATTTGAAAAGGATGGTAAAATTGTAACTTTACAAAACATACAAGAATATTAAAACGAACCACTGCTTTTTTACTGAAGCCAACTCCATCCCTTGATAATTTCTCAGGTCGAGTAAGTTTCGCGTAGACCACACAAGTCAGCACACCAGATAGGCCGGTGCCAAGAATTAACTGAAAATTATTACAGAAGTGGCGTTCTTAAGATTATTAAATCCCAAATGAAATAGGCAGGTTTATCCTTTCCCGTCTTACTTCCTTAAAGGACGGCAACGCGCCACGGTGTTCATCGGCGGTGAGAAGTTGCTTACCATCAGCTAACCAACTTGCTCGTTTGCTCTTCTATAGCATAAAAAAGGCAAAAACTATTGTTATACATCGGGAACATTTTTTTTAATTATCGACATTTCATCACTTCCAAAAAGCCAGGAATCGAACCCGAGACTTCTCGATTCACTGCTGGATATCTAGATCTCGTATACTTAAAAATACTATACAGCTGACAGGCTCTATTAATATATTTTATTGTATAACATTTTATTGGCAGAGCCAAGCAGTTCACTGCATGAATGGGCCGGCTTGACCGGTGAAATACCACGACCTCTCAGAAGATCGACGTTAGGTGACTCATGCCGCGTTTCGTTCGGTGAAAGAGGTACCCGGAGGCCCACCATCCTTTCTTATCCTACTCCCTTAAAGGGCGGCAATGCAACGGTAACACTATATGTGTTGCTGATGTCCATGGGTGGCGCAGGTGGCTTACTATCAGGTACTCGTTAGTCAGGCTTACTCGTTTGCCCTCCTATCCCATAAAAACGATAAACGCCTGCAAAATTTGTCTAGATAGTGTGTCGCGTTGAACAAAACATAAAGTATTATGATGAGCAGGCACCACCTAACATCTCTTACTGAAACTAAAATAAGTGAGATACAGTAATAATCTTGTAATTTATTTTAGATGTATAAAAATATCACTGTGTCTTTATTACCTGCATTATGAACAAAAATATAGACTCCGGGCATTCTTCGTCTATGGCGCGATCACCAAAGCCGATGGTGGTCTGAAAATCAATTTAAGTATTTTAATATTGAATTAATTTAAAATGTTGATGTTGCAATTGTGTAAAAAGAGTGATATTGATATAGGCGTGCACCTTCTAACTAGATCAAAAAGTCTTTTATACACCTTTTCCTTTTTTTGAAAACTTATCTGTAGTTAAATAAGAATGGCCCTTAACTTTGACTGTCGAGTATTCTGGCAGCTACACCTTTAAAACATGAGCCTTCTGCTATGTTTTAAGTAGCAATATTATTACATATCATTAATAAAAATAAGGTTTGAAAACAGTATTTGGCACACGAGTTTCTTCCTCAGATCTTTTTTATGATAGCCCCCGCACTCGGAATTTTGCCGCTCGTGGCGATTACGTCCGTGTTTTCTTGTTCCACGGAGGCCATTTCCTCAAGCGCTCGTGTTTAAATATGTCATTTAATATAATAAGTTAAGTACTTGTTGACTATTTTTAAGTCTCTGTGTAGACCCATGAAAATTATACTCTCGGAACTTGCGCCTTTTATCCTCAATCGCGGATTCAATCGTGGCCCGCTTGATCAGTCTTGTGGTCTAGAGTTTAGACTAGGTTTCGCCACCTCTCTCTATCTTTGGCAACGTGGATGGCATCGTAGACCAAGATGTTCAAGGTACCACGTATTTGATCAGACCAGCGAGTCGGGCACCTGCCTCTGGGTCTCCTCCCGTCAACCTTTCTCGTCAGATGTAACCTCTTCAGGCTGTCAACACTTCCTCTTATCTCTCGAGATGACCAAAGAACTCGCAGCTCCTCCATATGCAAGTGGTGCTGAGTCTCGTTAGTATCTTGAGCTCGGTCTGGATAGATTCGGTCCAATGAATTGCGAGCATCTTCCTCTAGCACCACATTTCGAACGTATCAATGCGTTGGCGGTCAGCTTTCCTTAGAGTCAAGGTCTCCACGCCACACAGGATAATGGACAACGCAAGAGTGGTTACAAGCCGCTTCCTCGTCTTCCTTGAAATGCTTCTGTCGGCCCATACACGGTCCAACTGAGTCATAGCACTCTAGAGATATCTAAAGACTTTGAATCACTCTTTAAAATTTGAATTTAAGAAGGATCTTTATCATATTTAACATCTCGGTCGTCCACTGGTCGAGCTCCCGCTTCTGAATCAAGAAGTCGTGGCTTCGAATCCTGGCTCACACCAATGCCTTCCGGGATAATTAAGTTATGTGTGATAAATATCGATGACTGAAAACTTTATGCCCAGTATAGCAATAGGTTCGCCACCTATTCCATTTGGGACGTTAAAATAACGGCGAGACGAAGCTTATTAGCCACTGCATACACCTTCGGGTAGAAAAAGGCGTGAGGTTATTCATTATGTATATTATTGACGATGCGGAATTCACATTCTTCTTCTGAGTTATTTATAATGCTAATTTACCTATCAGACTATAAATGAGGGGGATTTACTAAACATCTTTATATGACCCTTCTTTGATCTGAATGCAACCAGACATACCCTACTTAAGTTATTAAGAGTAATCTTTGTCCAAATGGCATCAATCAAGGACTATTGAACTTCCTGTTTTACGGAATTAGTCTGCTCGAAGCGTTGATGTTAAAATTGGCCGATGCTTTTGTGACAGCACTTGCAGTTAACTCTTTCACAGACTGGCTTATTGATAAATAACTTTATATAATTCACTATCACTATTATATTTATATAATTCACTATCTCTATGTGGGAAACTAAAGCATGAAACGTTACAAGAAAGTTGTTTTTCGTTGTATTAGTATACATGAAACTAAAGTTAATCAATTAGCCCTTTCTCTTAAACGAGTACCTACCTAACCGATTTTGTTTTATAACTTTACTCGTAGCCCAGATTCGATGCCACGACTTCTGTATTTAGAAGCGCGGTACTCGATCTACATGCAACCGAGATGACATTTTTTTTCTCTCGGTGGAGCAGTGGTCGAGCTCCCCTTCATATCTTTCTATGCATCTATCAATACAGAAAAAAGTCGGAGTGTCTCTTGATATTATAAAAATATTGTTTTTTTTTTCAAATTTTGTATGTTTATTTCGGCTAATCTCTGAAACGGTTGGACGATCTATGTAGTGTTCCACGCAAACGATGTCGCGGCCACAGTTATATTTTTTTGTCTACACATAACTCTTCATCAACTGTGTTTGTTCACCAATGTTTATTTATGATTATACTAGCTAACCCGGCGAACTTTGTTTCGTCTCAAAAGCATTATATGAGTGAATAAAAGATTTTTTCCAATATAAAAGTAGCCTAAGTTACTTCTTATTACATCAGTTACCTACAAGAAAAACCCGTCAAAATCGGTCCAGCCATTACAGAGATTATCCGGAACAAACAGAAAGACAAAAAAATCTAAAATATATTATTTTGGTGTATATACCGTTTATATATTATGTGAAGCGGTTATTTGAACATTACAAATAGGCAGACTGATTTTATGTATTAGTTTATATATTATATGTGTTTATTTATTGGTCAAGAAATACTTAGAATCATTTTTAGAAACTAAAGAGATTAGCGGATGGTGGCATCAATCGTGGTAATTTTACTTTGCCTCCGGCACAAAATAAAACAGTACCTACATAGGATCATTGTATTTCAACGCCTAACAATATTTACAAATTATTATCATTTCTTCAATTTTTACCGAACTCTATTGAAATCTATCGCCAGACCATAATGAAATGCTGCTCGTTCCAAATTCATTATGTAGCTGTTTTTCTGTTTGATGTGCCCAAAATGGTTATATTAAAAGAAAACAATTCTGATATAGCAATACGACTCTTCTTTGACCAATCTCTCGCTAGCACGTGAGATAGCTAATCGCACATTACATTGACTGCGACAACCATCGTCTTCCTCGTCTCCTCGGCATTATAATATCTAATTAGTTTAAGCGAGAAATGTTTGCGCGTACTTAGCAAAAAAGTGCCACACTATCGCAAAAAATCAACAAAATAACCACATAACGTGTATTGTCGTGCTTAATTTGTAATTGTAGTTATTTGACTAATGTCAACATTCATAACTTTTTTATTTTCGCATACAAACTCATCACTATTTTCCTGCCCTTATCCCCATTGATGTCATCCATCCCAACTATCCATGTCAAAAGTTTTGGCTCCTCCTAATTGTCTCAATTTGTCCAAATAGTTGGTGATCTTTGCATCGGTCTTCCAGTATCCTGTCGATCCTGGTCACCAGGTTGCCAAGTTCAAAACATAACATCCTAATTTCTAAAGGTGTACCGTGCTTTCTATTGAAGAATAGTGACGGCAACGGTACAAATTGAGAAGTATGTGTGAAATGTACTCGTAATTTATTGATCCGCTTTTGAGTTTCACGATGAGGAAGTTGGACTGATAAGAGAAAGCGGACTCACCACATCTTTTTCATCTCTAGTGGATGCCACCTGAACTGATAAATTATAGTCACGTTCTTCGTGGTAACCTTCAACAACTTTGACAAAAATGGCATCCCGTTGCTGGTTACCGCCTCTGTGATGCCTTCTCCAAACCAATGCATGATTATTTAAATTTCGACACAGATTTTAATTTAAAAATAACTTATCCAAATATATACTTATTTTTAATATTTATAACTTGCAATACTTCAAACATATTGGTGACATGACACAACAAATTTTGACATTCGATTGAAAGTTTAATTTCAATATTACTGCTTACCTGGAACATTTCCACTAACAATGAACTTTATAGTATATTTTTAAAGGTCAAATTTCCTTGTGTGTCAAAAAGTGGTTACGAATTGTTTGTATGGGAAAATTAAATTGTATTTTTTAGTATTTTGCTCGCAATTTATCCATATTTTCCTATCCTATGTGCGATTCGTGGCTCTAAGCTACCTCTCCACCAATTTTCAGCCAAATCTGTATGGCCGTTCTTGAGTTATAAGTGTTGTACCAAAAACAACTTTCTTTTATATATATATAGATTTGTTAAATTTTAGTTTCAAATTCACCTCCAACGTGTAACTAGTGTAGAAATTAATACAAATTTGACAGTTGTAGATTCGTTCGCTGCATGAATGGGCCGGCTCGACCAGTGAAATACCACGACCTCTGTCGGAATATCGGCGTGAAGTGGCTCGTGCCGCGCTTCGTTGGGCGAGAGAGATATCGGGAGGCCTGCTCCCCTTTCCCTTTTCTTTTCCTCCTACTTCGTTAAAGGACGGCAACGCACCACAGTGTTTATAGGCGGTGAGTGGCTACTTACAATCAGGTGACCCACTTGCTCGTTTGCCCTCTTAACCCATAAAAAAGTATTTAGTACTTTAATATTTTGCATGTCATAAAATTAGGTTGCCTGTCAGCCCCGAATGTTTTCAAAGGTCTGAGACCTCAGACTATTGTCCAACTTCTTATTCAAACCTTTGAGTAAAATGTACATGCGTAGTGCGTGCACATATATCAACATGATCCCATTTCCTACTTAATGGTTGACACGTCTCAGACACAATCATATCTTTTTCGCCCACAAACAATTTGTTCAAAACACATTAAGAAGGTACAGATTAAGGTACAATTCTAACAATATACGAGTATAGTCTATTATACGACCACCCAATTCCTTCCACTGGTGCTATAATTTCATACGTACATCACAGTTACCATTCACCATTCTTAAATATATCATGATCATTACATAGTATAAAAGAAAATCGCTAAACAAGCAACAGATTTTGATGCCATTTTTTTCTAATAGATAGAGGGTAATTTATTTTGCCTTGAAGCCTAAAAGTTGCGCCTATAACTGAGAAGATAAGAGGAAATCGCCTTGCGTGGTATGGGCGTGTAATGAGAAGGGATGATGTATATGTCGTGAAAAGAATGATGAACCTGAATGTGGAAGGAAACAAGAGAAGAGGGAGACCGAAGAAAACATGGATGAATTGTGTGAAAGATGATATGACTAGGAAGGGTGTTTCTGTGGAAGAAGTGAATGATAGGGAAGCATGGAAAAGAAAAACCTGTTGTGCCGACCCCAAATGATGGGAAAAGGGCAGGAAGATGATGAGAGGGTGTCAACGGCGTGGTTTGTATGTATAATTCAGTCATACTGTAGCAAATAAAAATAGATAATTTTCGAGATATAGCACTTTAAATGCAAACGCTGGCTGAACCCTAAGTGATAGATCAAAACAATGTACTACATTATTATACACCTTCAAAAGATCTACAAAGTTCGCTGGGTCAACTAGTATATATAAATTTCGCAGTGTGCAGCCAAACTGACAAGTAGTTTTGATGTAATTCTATATGTTTATTCAGCTGGCCTAACAGACTAGCTTATTATTTGTATTTATATATCAAAGCAGTGGGGGCGGTTTGCCCCTTAATTGCTTTCTTTTATTTCATAGTTGAACCGTCGAACATTGTTTCGCGTCAGCAATGAAATAAACATGTTATATATGAATTGTCCCTAAGAAATAAACGTATGCCATAACGGACTTTTTTGTAGACCTTTTCAAGGTGTACAGTAATTACAGTAATTGTTGATCTATCCAACTCCAAATTAGGGTTCAGCCAGTGTTTGCAATTAAAGTGCTAAAGCGCGAAAATTATCAATTTTTAACTGCTACGATATACATGCATTATAGATACAAACCTATCTATTAGAAAAAAAACCGCATCAAAATTCGTTGCATAGTTGCAATGATCTAAGCATATATCGGGACAGACAACGGAAAGCGACTTTTTATACTTTGTACCTACCTTTTTGTTATTAATTTTTTTACTTGGCATTGAAAAATCTATACATCACTTAATGTTCAGTCTAATATCATTAACCCCTGTTATATACCCCTATTATAATATTAATTATTTATATTATAAGCCTTACCCCGATTTCGATAATTCTTTCCTGTTTTTGTCTACGAGTTCTGCTTTTTTAATTAATAAACTATTACCTGCTACCGGCCACCACTTACCTGTGCTTCCACAGATGCCAAAAAAATTGTAACAAAGTCCTTTCCTCCAGTGACACATGTCTTTTTAGGTGGATCAGGTTCGAAGTCGTAGTGCGCAAGAGCGGTGATATACCAGAATACGGCAAACACAAACCAAATAGCAAAGTGTACTACAATCGTGCCTATCACTATCCAACGCCAACGCAAATTTATCTATAATTAATTAAATATTATCAGAATAAAATATAATAAAATAAACATCATTTAAAAAATGAATTACCTTACATCTTACATTTTTAGGCAAGTACAATAGCTATATTAGATATTTTATAGACACTCATCGAAGAAGCTGTAGATTTTAATTTTAAACATTCTAATTTTGAAACTTCGAATTTCGAAACATTTAAAAACTGAAATTTCAATGGCCTTATTTCATTTAAGATGTCTGAGTTTGAGTTTAAAAATATGTATTCGAATTTGAAATTTAGAATAACAAAAATTAAAAAAAAACAACTGAAATTCTATTAAAAACCCGGCTTCTAAGAAATGTTAAACTTACCAAAGTATGAAATGTATCATTTAGGAGACGAATCTTTTCAAACGGTACATTGGTGATTAGCGCTATGTTTTCCACGCCTGTCTTGGACACAAGGCGTTTTGGGTAGTCTGAAGCATAACCTTTCTTCGTTCGTAGTGGATGTTTGAACACACTTAAAAGAAAAATACTTCGTTCATATCAATAAATACTTTATTCAACGAAGCTTGATTTCCTGATTTGCACATTGATAGTTTCCAAACTGAAAGCTTATTATGAAATCACAGCTTGGAACTTTTAAATGGACATAATTTTAATGTTATTATTTCTCGGAATTAATTCGGAAGTTATATGTGATAAATATCGATGACTGATAACTTTGTGCCCGGTGTAATAGCAATAGGTTCGCCAACTATTCCATTTGTGACGTAACGTAAAGATTCGGCGAATCGAGGCTTTCCAGTAGAAAAAAGTGTGAAGTTGAACGTTACAATATTAACATAACCTACACTCATATCACAATAATAACTTTATCCTTTTCAAGAAACAAATGACTTAAATGAATGCTTCCTAAAATTAAACAATTTTAAGGGTACCTTTTTAGGCAGACGAGCAGACGAAAACAATATGAAATTATTAAATTAAGTACCAACTCCATCTCATATTACAGACAGTTAAATCTGTGTCAAACGGTGTCAAACTGTCTGGATGATGTGTTAAATGTGAATACTCCTTGCTACTGGAATTTTGGAAACTTGGACTTTTGTTGACGAGAAAATTAAATTAAATTTCATTATCAGATACTTTAATTTAGTAATTTTATTTATTTATATTTAACTAGTTGACCCAGCGAACTTTGTTTCGCCTCAGAAGCAAAAAAATGGTCACTGTGGCCTATACCTAAGAGATACACACCATCGCGGATTTTATCGTAGACCATTTTCAGGTGTATAATAATGTAGTACATTGTTTTGATCTATCACTCCAGTTCAGCCAGTAAAATTTTGCCATTAAAGTCCTTAATCTCCAAAATTATCACTTTATTTTACTACATTATACGAATTATATATATATATATATGTAAATACAACCACGGTGACACCCTCTATCTATTAAAAAAACCGCATCACAATACGTTGCGCAGTTTCAAAGATCTAAGCATATAAGGGGACAATCAGCCAAAAGCGACTTTATTTTATACTAAGTAATAATGATAATGATGCTACGTAGACGATGTCACAGTTAAAATTAGTAAAAATACAAATTAAGTAACCATAGCCCGTAATAGATACCTCTAAATAGAGTAAGTAGGTTTGTAATCCTGAAGGAATCGTTATAATACGTTCAATACTTCCGGAGTTAATATAGGTAGATAGCAAACAAATAAACACAGAAACTTTGTGCGAATTCGTCAATTTTCATAACAACTCTAATATTTAAAAAAAAATATATACAAATGTGTAATAAGAATTATAAATCTATGTATTGCTTTCAAGTTATAGAAACGAATATATCTTTTATATATTAAAAAAATAAAGCAAAACTTACTTTGTTTGTGAATTAGCCAATTTTTTATCTGCTGTTATATCATTTAGCTGCTCTATTTGAATTTCGTAGTTATTTCTCAGTGTAGATGCGTCACTTCTAAGATAATTGATATTATTACCTTTGGAAAAATTTCGGTTATTCATTACTATCGGCATTAATTTACCTTCATCTGAATGCTTATTTTTACCATTTATTTCTGACTTGACTTCCAAATTGGTGCTGCTTGGTGTGATGATTATCTTCGGAAGCTGTTGAGAAAGTTTTCTCAGTCTTTCAGACCTTGAATCGGATATAACTGAATCTATACTTCCTCGAGTTCTCTCGTTTTCCACTTTGAACATTGGCTTTTCTTCTTTCACAATCTTCTCTGTAATTGTTTCGTAGTCAGAGTCTTCAGAAGAATCTGTAGTATTATCTGTGTATACATTTTCCTTCTCCAAATAACTTATACATTCGTCATAAATTTTATTAACCGCATCGTGTTCCAAATTCGATTGCACTTGTTCCATTTCTTTTATTAATATTTACGCAACAGCTAATAAACTATAAACATTTCATCACCCAAAGCAATAATTAGTTATATTTAAACATTTTCCAATTCGAATTAGTATTATGTATCATCAATATTTGATTTAATTGAAGATTCATCAATTTTTCGTTAGAAATTTTTCAATCACTTCATCGGATATCAGTTTCTTACGTAGAGTTATTTCAAAATTCGTGTACAGTTTCGCGGCGCGAATGTCCTGTACGCTATCAGTACTGTTATCTTGTTATCTCTAGTGCTAATTGTGATGTGAGCACTCTAAAGCCACAGATCTGCGGTGACCTTGTTGGGAGTACGGCTGGGCTATTCTGCATCTTACTGCAAGAAGAAAGACGAAGACGTAACTATATATATATATTGCATTTATTTCTCTCTAACAAATCAACTTTTTGTAATGAGTTTTAATATTATGAGAGATTGTTAATATTTATTATCAGAATGTGTAAACTATTTGTCATTTATTTCAAAATAGAATTATTTAATTTTTTTTAAGCACATACATTACATACTGGATTTTCTAGCATGTCTTTGAACTCAATAAGTACTTTTGTCATGGCATGCCCTTATCTTAAGAGGATGAGAGATGGCATTACATATATTATTAAATATCCACTCTCCTTGTTCAGGAATTATGATTATGACTTCGGCAGTAGCATATAGTACAAATAGTTTTAATCAATAGAAGAGCTATTCAACGCCAAACTCTCCATTCAAATTTGATTAGTAGTTTTAAACATTAGCGCGTAATTATTTTTACTTTTTTTTATAATTTTATCATTTCTACGGGATTAGTGGAGGTTAGCAACCCACTGTTGCATATAAGGTATATTTTCTATGGTATCGTTTCTATAAGTAATCACAATGTGCGTATTGTGTCCAAAAATATACTTAAGTATATTTTAGAAGACCCTGTAAATATTTGATCAAATTATATTATTACACTTATAGATAAAGAATAATAGATGGGCAAAAGTCACCTAAACAACTAGGCCAAAAATGCGTTGTTGATGTATGAGTGACTTAAAAAGAGACTGCGCGTAAAAAGTGCTGCCAAGCGTCAATCGCTTACACGCGGTTGCGTTGTCAGTGATGATTAGTAAGAAGTACATTTTTACTGACGTGTGACACCTGCAAGAGTCAATGATACATCTATGATTAAAATATAAATTATATTTTGTATAAAGTTACACAAAGAAAGCATATAGATGTTTATACAAATTTTCAAAGAATAAACCTGTACGCTAACACACATAACATAACATAACTTCACGCCTTTTGTTACCCGAAGGTGTAGGCAGCGGCTGTTAAGCCTCGTCTCGCCGTTATGTTTACGTCCCAAATGGAATAGGTGGCGAACCTATTGCCATACCGGGCACAAAGTTTGTCAGTCATCGATATTTATCACACATAACTTCCGAAAACAATTTCGAAAAGTCATTGGTGTGAGTCAGTGTCTGGAATCGAACCCCGGACCTCTGGATCAGAGGCCGTGCGCTCGCCGACTGCGCCACCGAGACTAGTACGAGAGAGAAAGTTACACAAAGAAAGCATATAGATGTTTATACAAATTTTCAAAGAATAAACCTGTACGCTAACAATACGAAAATGATTTAGAATGCCGCTGGCTGCGTTACTTACTATACTTTATCTATATGTACATAATGTGTTTGTATTTTACGTATGTACAACATTATGTGTACAATGTACATATGTTTTTACCAAATTATACAATATTACAGCATCTTAGCGAATATTTATTCATTATTGTTTTGGTGATCGTTTGTGACAAATAAGTCACAAAACAATTGGCGTTCAAATTTACAATAATCTGACTATTAATTTATCTGGCATGTTGAGCCATATACTCTGCTGTTCCAGCGAGTGTTGAAGGTTGAAAATTATAATTCTTTTTGGAAAATTCCGGTAGTTATTTCCAACTTATAAAGATTCATACAACATACCCACTTGACGTTTATTAGTAACATAACATAGCTTCACGCCTTTGTTACCCGAAGGTGTAGGCAGCGGCTATTAAGCCTCGTCTCGCCGTTATGTTTACGTCCTAAATGGAATAGGTGGCGAACCTATTACCATACCGGGCACAAAGTTTTTAGTCATCGATATTTATCACACTTAACTTCCGAAAACAATTTCGTAAAATCATTGGTGCGAGAAGCCGTGTGCTCGACCACTGTACCACCGAGACTATTATTTTATTAGTAACAAAAAATAAAATATTACAGAGAATAATATTGTTATATAATTATCATTTGCAGAAAATTTGCGGAGTGCCTTTCGCTGACCGCGTCTAAAACAAGGTTATAAGGAAGTTGGATAAAAAGCGTGTATCGATGTAAAAACAGGAAAGGGGTCCGATGATTCCGACACGTAGAAAAAATGGATGGCGGACGATTTAATGTGCAGATATAGCACACAAAAACGGATGGATAAAGTGACATAAACCAATCGGTCAGTAACCTGGTCGCTAATCACCGATTGCTTAGAGGTACATAAAAGTCTTGCTAATATTTTCCAAACATTTCCTTCGAGTATGACAGAATTAAAAATTTGCAAATAATGGAGGCCCAACGAGGATCTCTTTTTTCAGTCCAGTATTAGAACAAACTGAATAAAACTTCTTAAGTATTGAGAACATTTTTATTATTGCTTACAATAACGTTCTGGCAATCACTTTACAGATAATTTTGAGTATAATATATATCTATATTAATTATTTATTATCTAATAAATTTATTGGTGTTGATTTAAACTCTTTTATAATCTCATAATTTACTATTCACACGTAAAATATTATTTAATATAATATAACCTTTAAATATCTTATAATGAGGTATGTTTTAGTATGCTCAATGGTATTTATATGAGAGAGGCCTGAATACTAAAACGCCACTCAAATCTGACAATCAATAAAGTGCTACTTACTGCTCAAATTTCACGTATTCTGTATAATGTGACAGCTACTTAAACGCATAAGTAGCGCTTATATATTGGAGTGGTAGTTCAGTATTCAGGCTCGAGAATATTAATTAAATTTTAATCCACTGAATTATTATTATTAATGTAACACTAAATGAATACTATATTACATTTTATGTAAATAAATATCTTATTTATGTCTCAAATAATTTTAAAACTACTTAGGATTTTAATGGGAAAATTAGTCACTTTTTTATTTACTAGAATTGTATGGCCTTTTATAGATTTTATATGTTCATTAAAATATTTGTAGGTATGTATTATTTATACAAAATTAATCCAATAATATATATTGTAATTTATTTATTTGTTCTTATTATTGTAAATAAAATGTTTTATTTCATTTCTTAAAACTCATTTCACGCTGCATTTTATATTTTTTCAAAACTCCGATGACAAAAGTATAATCTACAAATTATTATTCAAACATCAGCACATCACTTTAAATGTTTGAAATTAATACAGGAATTTATATCTATTTATTAATAAAGCGCAATAATATATATATATATATATATATATATATATATATATATATATATATATAGAGGGTGCTTCACAGACCCTATTCTAACCACTTATATCTAGAATCTAGACATGCTTTGAAATCTAGATATCCTATAGAAAGTAAAAAAAGGCAAAAAAAATTTTTTTTTACTTTTTTTACAAAAATTATCCCGCAGAAATATGAACCATGATCACCCTACTTATGACCTACGACAACTGAGTTCATTGTGACTACTCGCCTAAAGTATTTCATTCATTTTTCCATTTCGATCATCAATAGGGTTGTCATCTCTAATTTTTAATAATTATGTGAAGTTACAAAAAAAATTTAAGCTGACAACATTCTGATCTTCTTTCTAATCATTCTTTAAGAAACCACATGGAATTACCATAAAACATAATCAGTAAATAGTTTTCCCGGTCTACACTCTCATGTATTTGAGGCGTGAAGTTACACAAAAAAGCTATCTGTATTCGGTTCGCATTAAGAAATCTTATAAAATTACTATGAAACAATCAATAAGTAATTTTCGCTGCCTACACCCGCATGTATTTGGGGCGTGAAGTTACAAAAAAATTTAAGCTGACTACATTCTGATCTGTTTAAGAAATCATATGAAATTACCATGAAACATAATCAGTAAATAGTTTTCCCTGCCTACACTCTCATGTATTTGAGGCGTGAAGTTACACAAAAAAAGGCTATCTGTATTCGGTTCGCAATAAGAAATCATATAAAATTACCATGAAACATAATCAATAAGTAATTTCCGCTGCCTACACCCGCATGTATTTGGGGCGTGAAGTTACAAAAAAATATTAAGCTGACTACATTCTGATCTGTTTAAGAAACCACATGGAATTACCATGAAACATAATCAGTAAATAGTTTTCACCGCTTACACTCTCATGTATTTGAGGCGTGAAGTTACACAAAAAAAGCTATCTGTATTCGGTTCGCAATAAGAAATCATATAAAATTACCATGAAACATAATCAATAAGTAATTTTCGCTGCCTACACCCGCATGTATTTGGGGCGTGAAGTTACAAAAAAATATTAAGCTGACTACATTCTGATCTGTTTAAGAAACCACATGGAATTACCATGAAACATAATCAGTAAATAGTATTCACTGCTTACACTCTCATGTATTTGAGGCGTGAAGTTACACAAAAAAAGCTATCTGTATTCGGTTCGCAATAAGAAATCATATAAAATTACCATGAAACATAATCAATAAGTAATTTTCGCTGCCTACACCCGCATGTATTTGGGGCGTGAAGTTACAAAAAAATATTAAGCTGACTACATTCTGATCTGTTTAAGAAACCACATGGAATTACCATGAAACATAATCAGTAAATAGTTTTCACTGCTTACACTCTCATGTATTTGAGGCGTGAAGTTACACAAAAAAAGCTATCTGTATTCGGTTCGCAATAAGAAATCATATAAAATTACCATGAAACATAATCAGTAAATAGTATTCGCTGCCTACACTCTCATGTATTTGAGGCGTGAAGTTACACAAATAACTGTGAACCCTACTTAATGATTCATTTGTAGGTCATGTGTATATGTGCTGTGTATATGTGTGCACCTCTTACACGTGCTGTGACCTGTTACACGCGCCCGAAACTTCCTTTGAGAATTGCCGCCTGCCTTTCGGCTCGCACAAGGTAACCTTGAACTCATCAGGCGGCATTTATAAAAAGAATTTGTCGGCATTTCTAAATTTACAGTGAAATATTTTGAAATATTAATATTATTTATTATGGGTCCGTATAATTTTAATGTACCAACGCAAATTAATAAAGTATATTATTATTATCATTATGTTGCATAACACGTGAAAGCTTAAAAAGTATTACGTAGGTAAATCCTATGAGTCTCGGTGGTCCAATAGGAGAGCACAAGGCTTCTGATCCAGAGGTCTGGGTTCGAATCCTGACACTGGCTCACACCAATGACTTTTCAAAATCGTTTGCGGAAGTTAAGTGTGATAAATATCGATGTCTGAAAACTTTGTGCCCGGTATGGCAATAGGTTCGCCACCTATTCCATTTGGGACGTAAACATAAGGGCGAGACAGGGCTTAACGGCCGCTGCCTACACCTTCGGGTAAGGCGTGAAGTTATGTTATGTTAAATCCGGTATTCGGTATTGTGCGTATTATTACTTAAAATTTAGAGATTTTCTAAAATACTATTCCAATTTGCTTTGGATGAGATTTGAGTGAAATTAAAATATCTAGTAGACTCTGTAGTACAGCGACTAGTATTTTTAAAGTTATTATAAAAAAATAAGTTATCGTATAAAGGTTCCGTATTTTGGTATAACGGTACCCTAAGAAATTAAAAATGGCAGAGACACTAGTATTTAGGAATGTGACATTAAACATAAGAAAACGATTTTTGATTAAACGATTAATTTATTACAATGAAAAAATCGATAATTAATAATCGTATTTATTTAAGAAATTATTCGATTTATTTAAATTAATGGATTTTTAAATTTTTGGGCAATATGTACTATTAGTTTTAGGGGGTCATGTCAAGAGCGTGCACGTCGCGACCCCTGCCGTCCCAGTGGGACGCAATCTTGACTGAAGCAAACTGAGCCGGACGGGCTGCTCCGGCGTGCCCCAGAAGCGACGGGCACCGATTAGCCCCCGTCGGTGCGGCTGCATGCGCATGCGGCGAAGGGGGACGCCATCCTTCACGCAGCGCCAATCCTGGTGGGACGAGGAGAGGGGAGTGCCGTATAGGCACGTGGAATGTTAGAGGTAGTATGATCAGAAAGATGAATGAGATGATGAATGTAATAAATGAGAGATGCCTGGATGCCTTATGTTTGACGGAGACCTTATGGTCCGGAGTGGACCAGGACGTCCGTCCTAGTGGGGGTGTTGGAGTCGTTCTCTCCTCCCACTTTGCTTCCGGAGTGAAAGATTATGAGTTGGTAGGCCCAAGACATCTTTGGGGTCGAATAAAACTGGGGATCACGCGAGTTTTCCTGGTCGCAGCTTATGCTCCCGTAAGCTCCGCGGATCCCCGCGAACTCGAGGAGTCTTGGGAATCTGTTAGGGATATTCTGAATCTGGCTGAGGGACATGAAAGGATAATTCTGTGTGGTGATCTTAATGGATGGGTCGGAACCAAGAGAGATGGCCTGGAGGCTGTACTTGTTCCGAATGGTGACAAGAGAGTCAATGATGCTGGTAAGCCCATCTTGGACGTATGCCTGGAACGGAACCTCGATGTGTCTAACACATTATTCCGTCATAAAGATATTCACACGTATACGTGGAGACGGAATGAACATGATGATTTTGGTAGATAGTCGTCTCCGAAATACTCTAAAGGGATACACGAGCCTACAGAGGCCCCACTCTTGATACGGACCACTACCTGGTAGTAAGCCGTTTCGTGGGCCTTTCAAGAAGTGGAGACACTGGCGAGTGCGTACCCATTTCGGAGAGCTTGAAAAGATAAAATGTGAGAAATTAGAAGGTGAAAGTGTACGGCGTATGTATGTAGACCTAGTCAGTAAAAGACTCAATGAGACGAGTCTTTCTGACTTAGGTGTTGAAGAATGCTGAGAAAGAATGAAAGAAAGTATAGTGGATATTGCAAAAGAAGTATGTGGTAGTGCAAAGAGGCATAAGCATAGGATTCTGAGAGGTGATGCCTGGTGGGACGAGGATGTGAAATCCAGCGTCGAAAGAAAGAAAAAAGCATGGTTGGATTATGTCTCAAGTTTGAATCAGAATGTTAGTATGACAGAGAAAAAGTATGAGAGCTACCGCCGCTGCAGGAATGTTACCAAAGCCTTAGTGAAAGCGAAGCGTGAAAGACTAGTTGCGAATGAGGAAGTGAGGTTGACGGAGAACTTCGAGGCGAATAACAAACTCTTCTGGAGGGAAGTTAGAAAGTCTCGGGGTTCTTCGTCAACATCCAGAATGGACAAAATTATGTCTAAGGCTGGTGACATTCTTGCAAACCCAAGCGATGTATTAGGCAGGTGGAGCGAGTATTTTGGGGAAATGTACGAGTATGTTCCTGGTATGTTTCTATGTTTCTGGCAAGGTAGCTGGAATTGATATGATGTCTGCTTAATGATCAAATACGGTGGAACCTGTGCCCGGGACTCTTTCCTGACTTTGAGCAATCTGTGCTGGAGGTCAGGTAAGGTTCCCACGGACTGGAGGCGCACTGCATACGTGCCGGGATCACGTATGCAGTGCGCCAGTTACAGGGCCATCAGTTTGATCAGTTTAGCAGCAAAAGTGTATGGGAAAATTATTGAAAGGAGAATGAGGGTGATATCTGATGGAGTGTTGTGGGAGGCTCAGGGTGGTTTTAGAAGCGGACGAGGGTGCATGGATCAGATTTTTTCTCTCCGCGACATCGTGGAGAAACAACTGGCTGTTAACCGGAAGGTTTTCTGCGGTTTTGTGTATCTGGAAAAAGCGTTTGACAGAGTGTTACGAAAGGATCTGTGGGATATACTCCCGGGCTACGGGGTGAGCGGAGCACTGCTGCGCGCTGTGCAGTCCACTTACGAGGACTGCACAGCGTGTGTGCGTGCTGACGGCGGCTTGTCCCCCTGGTTTGACGTCAATATCGGCGTCAAACAGGGTTGCGTGCTGTCCGCTCGACTGTTCATCCTATACCTGGACAGTTGTCTCCAGAGAGTGAGATCGATGGATGTAGTGATGCAAATGGGTGACCTAGTTGTGAGCTGCCTGCTTTACGCAGATGACGCCGTGCTTCTGGCCGAATTGCCGTCGGACCTGCAAATACTAGTCACTACTATGAAAGATGATTGCATGATTAAAGGCTTGCAGTTGAATGCGACGAAAACGAAAGTTATGGTGTTTGAAAGGGAGGAATCCAGAACAGATGCAAGGATAATGGTTGATGATGTAGTGCTGGAACAGGTGAATGAAATAGTATATCTTGGATGCGCTTTTAGCAGGGATGGAAGGTACACCACGGATGAGACGAGTGGCGATAGGAAATAGCGTAAATGGAGCGTTGGCCAGATTCCTGGGCGCAAAAAACGTCAGCAGAAAGCCCAGCTAACAATCCACAATGCAGTCCTGATCCCAACGCTAACTTATGGAAACGAGAGCTGGGTATGGTAGAGTGTGCATGAAAGTAGAATAAACGCGGTAGAAATGAGGTCACTGCGCAAAATCTGCGGAGTGACTCTCGCTGACCGCGTAGGAAACAAGGTTGTAAGGAAGGAAGTTGGTTTGAAAGAGAGTGTCGGTGTAAAAGTAAGAAAGGGCATGGTTGGTTCGATGGTTCGGACATGTAGAAAGGATGGATGATGCAAGACTGACCGAGCATTTGACACGATTGACCAGATATACAATGCAAAAGCGGATGGATGTAGGAGTCGAGGACGGCCAAGACACACATTACATGACCAAATAGAACGTGTTATGGAGGAAGGTGATGTTAGGAGCCTCAAAAACCGACGCGCGTGCATGAAAAGAGTTATGAAAGTCAACGAAGCGCGTGAGTATCCATGTAACATAACATAACATAACTTCACGCCTTTTGTACCCGAAGGTGTAAGCAGCGGCTGTTAAGCCTCGTCTCGCCGTTATGTACGTCCCAAATGGAATAGGTGGCGAACCTATTGCCATACCGGGCACAAAGTTTGTCAGTCATCGGTATTTATCACACATAACTTCCGAAAACAATTTCGAAAAGTCATTGGTGTGAGCCAGTGTCTGGAATCGAACCCCGGACCTCTGGATCAGAGGCCGTGCGCTCGCCCACTGCGCCACCGAGACATTTAAAAAGTATCCATGTAATATTTAGTAATTTGGAAATATACAATAAAAGAGAACATATCAACCAAATGTCGGCTGATAAAATTGAATTATTCATCGACTCCATCTAGTGAATATTGGAATAAATAAATAACTAAACTGTTTCAAAGGTATAGAAGGAATGCGGTCATTGATGGCGTTAAAAATAACATTATGGAAAAAGTATTCTTTAGTAGTTTTCGTTCCGGGCCAAATTTAATATCGGGGCGTTGCAGATGAAATAAAGTCGGTAATATGTAATTGAATGATTAATAAAATAATCGGTTATTAATCGATTAGTCATATAAAAATAATTACTAAATTTAATAGATTTTTTTACTTTTAGATGTTGATTTTTAATCGATTATTTCAATAATCAATTATTTTTTCACATCCTTACTAATGTTCGTTAGTGATTATTTTTTTAGACGCTCTTCATTATTGTTCGCTTGTTCTATCGGTCAGTATCATATATCGGTGTCAAGTTAGTGAAAGTGCTTTCGTTATTTCGTAATTTTATAATGGCGGAGTATTCAAATGCAGAGTACTATGATATGATTATGTGTGTGGGTGCATCGGAGGGAATCCTTACTGCATCGCGCGAACTTTATCGACAACGTCACATTGATGGAAGAGAGCTGGAGAATCAGCGAAGACTTCCTTCTTATGCATGCTTCAGGAGGCTGGTCAACCGTTTGCACTCAAACGGTTCTTTCCACAGTCCAAACTCTGAAGGACGATCGAGTGACCGTGCGGATGCTCGTGTGGAACAGAATATTTTGGATCACTTTGCTGAAGATCCAACTAGAAGTACTAGAAAAGCCTCTGTCGTATTAGGTGTGTCTAGAATGAAAGTATGGAGAACTTTAAAAAAAGATAATCAGCATGCTTACCATTACCAGCGCACACAACAGCTGACAGAAGCAGATTTTTTATTGAGACTGCGATTCTGTGAGTGGTATCGTAGTCAGGTTACTGCTGACCCTATGTTTTCGTCTCGGGTTCTATGGTCTGATGAGGCTACCTTTACTCGTTTTGGACTATCCAATAGCCACAACGAGCACTACTGGTCCCATGAAAATCCACATGCTTTTCGTCAAAGCCATTTTCAGCACAGGTGGAAAATTAATGTGTGGGCCGGTATCATCGGTGACAAATTGATAGGCCCTGTATTTTTGCCGGACCGGTTGAACGGTGAAATCTACTTGGAAATGTTGAGGACCACCTTGGAGGAAGAACTTGAAGGCCTTCCTTTGTTAGTTTACCGCGACATGATTTTCCAGCAAGACGGCGCGCCAGCGCATTACACTCGTTCTGTACGCGAATATCTGGACGATCGCTTTCATGCGTGGATTGGACGTTCTGGAACTGTTCCATGGCCACCACGGTCGCCCGATTTAACGCCAATGGACTTTTTTTTGTGGGGATATTTGAAAAGTGTGGTGTATGCTACGCAGTGTGAAACTGTGAATGATATGCGTCAAAAAATTGTGGAAGCTTGTGGTACTCTAACACCGGAGTATCTGAGCCGCGCCACACAATCTGTATCGCGGCGTGTAAACCTATGTGTTACGAGAGGAGGACAGCACATTGAACCTTTTTTGTAGTCACACTGAGAAATGGTAAGTGTTCACCATAAATCTTAAACGAAAAATCTGGTTAGATATGTATTAAACTATGAATGAATTTTATTTAATCAGAATGAAATACGAAATTTTTATTTTATATCTCACCATAACTTAGCAATATCGGCTCTACTACTACAGAATAAGGTCTAAATTTTTATATCCGTGTTGTAGGTACACAAGAAATTGTACCATATGTTACGATTTCTTGTGTATGTGTGTATGTGATATCAATGAAAGTCTTTATAGTAGGGTGACCATGTCAAATATTATTATTTGCGGACTCAGTAGGAATTTTTTTTTTTTTTTTCAGATCTAAAATTTCGACTTATCACATTTTAAATATAGCCATCCGATAGGCAATTCCATCCTGTATCCACCCATCGCGGCTTGATATACCCATTGTGGGACACGCTGTATATATATCAAATATTATTAATTACACAAACTATTACCCAAGTTCATATAAAATCTTTTTTTCATTAATACCAATTCTTTATTGTGTTATTTACATTTTTTCTACGTAACATTAACACAGCTCAAATAATTTATTTGACAAATAATAGTATACAATTGAATAGTCAGGAAAAGCAAATTAAGATACCCGTCGTGATCAGAGTCTGGCCTACACTTCACGCATGTGATTAGCATTGCCATGCATTATAGCAATGATCTCAGTTTCCTTGGCACTTATATTAGCTTGGCTTTATAAGTGATAATAGATACCACTTCATGTTTTTGGGTGTTATCTGAGATTATCTATGGCTTAATAAGACGTTTCCAATGTTTAGTTGTACTAGCTATACTTAACATCGAAATAATTCATTTGGAATATGCTGCCTACACATTTGGTAAATAAGACGTTAAAATTATGTTGAACTAAATATAACATAACAAACATAACATAACATAACTTCACTGTTTCTACCCGAAGGTGTAGTCAGTGGTTATGAAGCCACGACTCTCGCAGTTATGTTTACGTCCCGTAAATGGATTAGGTGGCGAACCTTTTGCCATACCGGGCACAAAGTTTTCAGTAATCCATATTTATCACACATATCTTTCGTAATTTAATTTGTGAAAAGTCATCAGAGCCAGGATTAGAACCCGCTATATTTAGATTCAGATATGGGGTGCTCGACCACTGGACCACTGAGAATATATATATTATTGAGAAAAATATTGAATGTATCTACGCCACCTCAATTTTTAACCTGCAATTGTTTTGAAAAGACGGTGTAATTTGGCTTCTGCTGGCTAAATGTTGTACATAACCCCCATAAGTAATTAGGTTGTCCTAATACTCATACTTCTGTGCCTTTTTTATGGGATAGGAGGGCAAACGAGCAGGTGTGTTACCTGATGGTAAGCCGCCCATGGACACCAGCAACACATATAGTGTTACTGTTGCGTTGCCGACCTTTAAGGGATAGGGGATAGGGAAGGATGGGGAAGGTGGGTGGGTGGTCCTCCGGATACCTCTCTCACCGAACGAAACGTGGCGTGAGCCACTTTACGTCGATCTTCTGAGAGGTCGTGGTATTTCACCAGTCGAGCCGGCCCATTCATGCAGCGAACTGCTTGGCTCTACCACTCTATCATTGACGTCACGCTGCTTATACCCGGAACTGTAATTGTGCTATAAGTTTTGACAAGGCGGACTAATTTTCTTATCTCAAATGTGACGACTGATGAGGAATGATGGGAAAACCTATATATTTGTTGGTTCTTTTTCAAAATAATATTTTAGAAATTTTAATATCTTCCCAATACAATAATTTTAAACAATTGTGGAACTACATCGCAGGTATAATATTTATTTTCAACGAAATTAAGGAGAAAAGTATCAATACCAGTTCTACCTACTATTTAACATGTTTTTTTACAATTTGGCCATAAATATTTTAATATATTAGAATCAACAATATAATTAGATTAAATTCATATTACTAATATTTAGATATTTTATAATGGACATTTTATTTATATATTACATAACATAACATAACTTCACGCCTTTATTACCCGAAGGTGTAGGCAGCGGCTGTTAAGCCTCGTCTCGCAGTTATGTTTACGTCCCAAATGGAATAGGTGACGAACCTATTGCCATACCGGGCACAAAGTTTTCAGTCACCGATATTTATCACACTTAACTTCCGAAAACGGAAGCCGTGTGCTCGACCACTGGACCACCGAGATATTTACATATTATTATTACATATAAACCTAATTGTTAATTTATTTAGATGTTTTGTTTTGTATTTTTTCGAGTAATTTATTCTGAATGGAGCTTTTGTTTTTTGTTCCTTACATATCACTCACAGCTCGGGAATAACTTCTAGAATTAGTGGTTTTAAGAAGGACTTTTCAGAAGTTATATGTTACATATACAATACATATACAATGACCTTAGATTTTAATCAAACAAAGTCAGTGCATACTTTCCAGAAAAAATAATAAAATTTAGGAAAACTATTTAGTAATTTTAAAAATCCTAGATTTTCCCTTTAGTGTAACTTATATTCCTGTGATAAATTTATAAAATACTTTATTGAATACTAATATATATATTTAATGGAAGTACGCGTAGTCTGGGTACAAAAGATATAAAAATAAAATAACACATCAAAAATTACTATTTATTACGAAAAAAAAATTAAATCGAAGATTATAAAATGTTTTGAAATTATTTACAACAGAAATTAATCATTTTAATTACAAAAAAAAATAGTAATAAAATAATCACAACTTCGTCTATTATAGCACTTTGTTATCGTGTTTATATTTATTCGTAAAATAATATTGAATAAACATTTATTCATTGCATAACAATATAATTATAAATCTATTAAGTATTAATAAATACACTAAGTTAAACGTGAATAAATACTGTTAATATATATTATAACGGTTCACGAGAAATAATACTTTGTTTTTAAGCACGTGAAAACCTTCACCCAAGGAGTATTTTAAGTAATATCTTCCTACTTATACTTTGGCAATAATGCATTATTTGAGATGCCTCCAATTATTAACAGTATTTATGCCTCGCTATAGAAAAAAAACATACAATAATATTTTATGCTTAATATTATAAACAATTTCAATTAAAAAATGATATATTAAATTATGAAAAGCAGATAAAAATTCAACCTAGCCTCAGGAATAGTACACATATATGTTTAAAATATAGGCTAACATTGGCACATAAAACTAGCTCAAATTTTACATATTCATCTGAAAATAGGCAACGAAAATACGAATTTTGGAATTTCTGAAGTCTAGTTTTCACTCCGTTGGAACAAGCGGTATCATTTTAAAATGAATGGGTATCACAGCCAACAAATTCAGTAACATGATCGAATAAAAAATATTTAAACAAAAAAATTAATAGGAGATATGACAAGTTCAATCTTTTTAGACTGAGACTAACTGATAGATTGATAACAAAAAAGTCATAAATATATCGTAATACTATATATTAACATCAGGAATACGCAAGTTTCCAAATCCACGAATACATTTGGAAGAAGATTTATTTTGTTTGAAAGATTTCTATCACATTTATCTTTTAAACACATTTAAAATTCTAATTAATTTTAAACATCAAATACATAACACATCAATCTGTCTTTATATGAAATAGTATCTTTGGAATTACTACTAGGTATATATATGTACATCACACATCGTACACATCTCTTGGACTGATTGAGGTCACTTTCCTGTAAAAGAAAATTCAAAATGTAAATATGGAATATTAAATTTAGATATTACAGATTAATACAATTTATTTTATAAGTGAAACTTTATTTATTAAAGTGAAACTTTATTTACATCGCTTCAAACTTTTTCGATTATTTATTACAATATGTCGCGTGACGATCGGCCCCACAATA
The DNA here is from genome assembly GCA_905147225.2 of Euproctis similis. Classification (NCBI taxonomy): domain Eukaryota; kingdom Metazoa; phylum Arthropoda; class Insecta; order Lepidoptera; family Erebidae; genus Euproctis; species Euproctis similis. Next base: position 15,197,317 of record LR990106.1, read on the forward strand.
ACAAAGGCTTCCTCAACCTTGCGTTGTATGGGTATGTAATGAGGAGGTAAAATACAAACGTTGCAAGAGGAATGATAAACCTGAATGTGATGGGAAATAAGAGATGAGAAAGACCTAAGAACATATAGATTGATATATTGGGCCGGCTCGACCGGTGAAAGACCACGACCTCTCAGAAGACCGACGTAAAGTGGCTCATGCCGCGTTTCGTTGGGTGAGCCGGAGGTCCACTCCCTTCCCCGTCCTTTCCTATCCCCTATCCCTTAAAGGTTGGCAACGCAACAGTAACACTATATGTGTTGCTGGTGTCCATGGGTGGCGTTGTTTGCTTACCATCTGGTGACACGCCTGCTCGTTTGCCCACCTATCCCACCCAAAGACGACATGATTAAGAAAGGCGTTAGTGTGGAAGAAGTGATTGAAATGAGGAAAAGAGAAGGCTATTGTGCCGAGCTAAAATAATGGGAACAGGAGAGGAACATTAATATGACATAATTAATCTGAGATGTGATATGCTAAATATTTATATTCAAATTAAAAAAGTGACAATTTAATATTTTCATCGAACATAAGTTTAATAAATTTAAATTGTCAATAGAGAGTTAGTATAGAGAGCCTACCATGCATGTTAGGATGAATGTTCAGCTACACGTTTGTAGTGTACCTGGAATATTATATCATATACTATGTTAAATATATAAAACCAATCATGGATATACATTATATTTTACGTAAATGATGTACTAAAGATGAGAGAGATGTGAAATATAGGTTCATCAATATCAGTGAAATACTTTTATAAGAGAAAAAGGGGCAACCGAGTGTGCGGGTCACTTTATGGGAAGTGACCACCGCCGGCAATAGACATCCGCAATACCGGGGGTGTCACATCAGCGTTGCCGGCCATTTAGGTGCTAGTATGCTCATATCATAAAGGTTCTTAAGTCGTATTGGTCCGGAAATACCTCTACCGGCAACTGGTTCCATAGAGGAGCCGTGCGCGGAAAAAATTTCGGCTGAAGCGCACTATCTTAGATCGCCAGCCATTCAAATTGTGACCGTGGTAATGTAGGCGCGACTTGCGGTAACGGAAATCAGCGGGTCGCAAAATTCCGAACAATTCCTGGGAATGCTCGCCGTAGTAGACTCGATATGACTTGAAAGTTTGACAATAGAGATTTCAAATTAAACGATTTGAATATACTCACCTATCATGTGGAGTGATAATGTCCTCATCAGAATCAAAGTCGAAGAGGTTGTCTCGGACGTAACTCTTGTTAGCAAAACCTCCCATGTCCACTGTAATTATCATAAAATTTATATGAAAATTTCTGTTTTTAGAGTTAAAAAAAAAACGATAAATTTAATAAAAAGATCGATTATATTCTAGTCTTTCTATGCTCTAGAGAGCCTTAGTACCAAAAATTTAGTTTCCAAAGTCCCAAGTTCAAGTCACAATATACCCAATTAAAGAATATTCGGATGTTAGAAGAATGATCAAGAAATAAACAAATTATGCCCGACCAACGGTATCAAATCGATCAGTAGCGACCAAATACTTTTCCTGTCTTTTTCAAGGGGATATTTCTTAAAATTCATGAGAATTGGGTTAATTAATTACCTCTAGTAGCATCACTATATTTATCATCTGCCCATTTATAGTCAATCTCTGTACAGAGCGGCGGGAGTGTCTGATGGGGCGTAGGGTATAGGTCTAAATTTCTCTTCTCATTTTGGACGCTGTCTGTGTCATTAAAAGCACGCATCCTGAAACATTAAATAAATAAAGCTATAGAATCTGAATAAGCTCGTAATATTCTTCCTAGGTTCCACCTGATCAGCAGACATTGGGTTCTGATGTTTGAGATCTGAAGCTCGTTGTAACACACTTTTCAGAATGACCAACAAAATTGTTCGAATTGACTATAGTCTCCACCCTGACACTGCAAAAATCGACTATTGCCGGGTAATTACATATTAAAGACGTGAAGCAACAAAAAACAATCTGCCTGACCTGGTATAATCTTCAAAGCAGCTAAACCTCCACAATGCGAATGCGAGCATTGCCATCGAAATGACAACACCACCAGCAATCACCAGCCACACCATCAAAACTGTCCGGTCGTTGGGCATACTGTATTCCTGGAAGCAGTTACAGGGATGGATGAGTCTCATAATCGTTGATCACCAGCGTCTTTTATAAGAATATTTTTGGACACAATACACAGAGCGCGCTCTAGTTCCAAATGAAGCCACAAAATGCTTGTGGTATGGATACTAAAGGATAAACATCTATGCTTGTCGTAAATATTTGTATCACCATTATCACCATATATATATATATATATATATATATAGATATATAATAGATAATAGGATGGTATTATTTTTGATATGAACGATCGCAGTTGTAATGTTTAGCCTCAGCTTTCATTAGTTTTTGACTTAAAATCGCTAACTATTTTCCATTTGCATATTTTAGCAAAAAAATACGAAATATATACTCACAGTGATACCAATCTCCCTCAATCTGGAGGCATATCGCTCTTTTTCAATGTAAGTCCGCCACATGGTGTCCAGATCTTCAGTATTAAGTCTTGGCTTCTCGTCGCCCTCCTCGTAGTGAAGGGGCACACCGAAAGTGACCTCCACACAAGTTTCATAGTTTGGCCAGCGGATGTTACATATGGCCAGCTGAGTAATCTGTGTTACTTCCAAACTGTAAAATTAAATTAAGTATCACAACATCTGGCTGGAAAAATATTCCGCTATATAAACAATAATTAAATGATTATAACATAATATAACTTCACGCCTTTTGTTACCTGAAGGTGTAGGCAGCGGCTGTTAAGCCTCGTCTCGCCGTTATGTTTATGTCCCAAATGGAATAGGTGGCGCACCTATTGCCATACCGGGCACTAAGTTTTAAGTCATCGAAAAAGAAAAAGTTAAATGTTTATATTTATATTTTAACCTTGATTTTTGTTGTGAACATATACACGCTAATTATGTCTTGTCTACAATAAAAGTAGTAGATTTCGCTCATTAAGTCAATCAAAATACCAATAAATAAATAAGTTGTTAGAGTAGTACGTCTTATTTATGACAATAAATTTGAGTAATTCTGCATTCTTAAACGTATTAAAATACATACCCGAAAACACTTGTTGTATTATAAACTTCAAAAAAAAAAACTTTATAATACAACACTTGTTGTATTATAAACTCCAAGGCCTCGTGGCGCATTGGTAAAAACTGCCAGCTGCAGCAATGAGGTCGGGGGTTCGATTCCCACCCGAGCACAAATATTTGTGACAAACATGAATGTTTGTGTGGCGTCTGGGTGTTTTTCTATCTATTATAAGTATGTATTTACAAAAGAAAAGTATATATGTATTAATAATCGTCATCTAGTATCCAAAACACAAGCATTTAGTTGCTTAGCTTGGAACTAAAGGGCGCTGTGTGTATTGTGTCCAAGATATTATATTATATTAAAAACAAATTTGCAGTAATAATAATGTTGACTTATGAACGATATTTCATATTAGTGTTTAAGTTTATGAGTAATCATTAGATTACTATAAAGATAAATATTGAATAAACAATAAAACATACGATAAATAATAAATATTAATTAACATAATTGTTAATATCCACACACTCACCGTTAAAATCTTCTTCCCGACTATTAATAAATAACGTATACACAATTGGATTATAAATACTCTACATGAGACGGATTCCATCTATATTTTAACAGGATTTCACTTTTAAATTATTAACAATACTATAATAACATTCTCATTTACATCGCAATTGCCAGTCTTAATATCATTTCTAATACAGATATGTCAGTTTTTAATATAGATTTAGCTTTACTAAATGACATCACTAAGTTTAAGAATAATATTAACTATCTATGTAAAATTCTATTTAGACCAAACTGTATTGAGAATAATTGTGAAGATATCCAATATCATACCAATTTCTCTTCAGTAAATTTTATAGTTTGATTCAATACTTCTATTGTGTTGTTTGTTTCTAACTTGTCTTTATCTATTTCGATATTGTTGCAGCTATCTTTTTTAGTGTTTAATTCTATAGTCACAGATTGATTGTTATTTTCCTGTTTAGGTTCAGGTAGATTCAGATCAGACTTCTTTGTCGCCACTTTAGCGGTATGTTCGTTGTTTGACACTTGCGGATAATGGTGTAGTATAGCTGTAGTATTGAAAGTGATTTTTCCATATTTAACTATTTCTGTGGGACGTTTTATTTTGCTAGTGCTAGGTAGATCTATGTCTATATCATTTATAATATCATTCGGACTATCTACACAGCTGTATACATCTTTAGTCTCTTCAATAAGTCCTAATGCTATTTGTCTACTCTTTTTAACATTTTCCATATATGTATTATATAAGTTCATATCTACAGTATTGTTCTTTTTCAGTGGCAATGAATTTGGCAATCTTTGCGCTCTATCTTCAGCTGTGTATCACAATTGCTTTTGAGTTGCATTTTTTGCAAGCGAATCAGGGGCCGCTGTGTCGCGTACCCCATTCGTTAGCTATGTTTGCGACTGCACCATAGAAATGCTGGTAGTTTCCGTAACGATTGTTGGTGCTGGGAAATCTTCACCAGTGGAATCATACAACGGAAACTCACAGCACAGCACGAATTTCAAGAACTTTGGCACTTCTACGTATATTGCTGGAGGTATTGGTATTAGAGGCGACGTTGACGCTTTATAGTATAAATAATCTGGATTATCTCGATATTTTTCATCCGCTGATCTTTCAAGGAGGGGTATTCCAGATAAGAATAGAATTATGGCTGTAGTAAATATAGGTGAAAGTATCGCTATCCATTCTACGCCACTGATCACATTCAATGATATTATGAAGATACCCCACCAGAGTACTACCTCTCCAAAGTAGTTAGGATGCCTGGATACACCCCACAATCCGTCATTGCACCAACGGCCCTGATTTGCTGGCTCTTGTCTAAAAGCAAACTTTTGAAGATCTGCATAAGTTTCTATAAGTAGACCAATAACAAAGATTCCAGCTCCAGCCGAGTCTAAAGTCGTCATGGTTTTTGGTGATTTAGGATACGAATGGTGTGGGGAGTTTATAATAATTACGGGCAAACTAACAACATATACCCAAACAGCTTGAAATGTATAAAAAACAGCAAATCTGAGAGTGTTATTCTTTCTGTCTTCAAACTGTTTGTCTCTACCGATATGGTAAATTCGGTAGCTAAGGTATCCAGAGAGACGTAAGCCCCATAGGCATACAAATGCAGTCACCATAAGTTGTCGGCTATCATAACTCTTTAGAGTGGAACCGCCTTGACCGAGGAAAAACGTGAGTAGAGCAATGATTATGAAGTTAGCACCTCCAGTGAAATCTGTCACTTTATCATTTTGGAACAGGGAAGCGATTGTAAAAAATAATATCTGCATAGCTACCGTCATCATAGCGCTTATAGCGAAATTGTTTCTGTCTATTAGAGGCTCCATTCTGTATATATTTGACACTAGTTTTACTATTTGGCATCAGGGAATGTTCCTATCGATTCGATTGCGCATTGCTGCATTTCCCAGCTCGTCGCTCATCTTCAATTCAATACAGTTTTATTCGCACTCATGATTACTATTTTGCACTAGTATTTGACACTAAATGTATTTTATGTTAATTAAGAATAGCAATTTTGTTTATTATTTAGTTAACAGAAGCGATTTTTAAGCTCGGCACTTGTTAGTTACATTCTTTTTCAACTGCTCATCGCGTCGGTAAGTATCTACATTGCTGGTACAGAAATAGAGTTTGACGTTTGAACTGCGCATGCCTCTGTTAAAAACAACGCACGCATGCGTATTACAAATGTATTACAGAAACAACATCATCCAACATAACCTGTATTTGTAACCCATATATCTTCAGAGTATAATCTATTAATATATTACTATATAGTTCTTGCAGTATTATATCAGACAGAAATAACATTAAAAGTATTTATTCTTTTTCTAACTCAGAGTCTGCGTATTAAAAACACTTCTTTGTAAACTTGTTGTACAAGTAGGTATATAGGTCAAATATACGCAAACTGAGCCATACAAAAATAGACATAATTCCTTGGAAATATAATAGTTTATATATTATTTAATTTTACAAAACTTAGTAACTAACAAAGAATCTAGTTTTTTTTTTGCAAATACATAATAGGAATGACCAAGGCATAACAAAATATCCAATAAATTTAATTTACATTCAAAACAACAAAATTATATGTTTTTATTGTACGTCATAATCTGCTATCAATATAAAATGCTTATCTTTTATCGTCTAAATTTATATCTGGACATATATCAGCCATTTTAACAAAGGAAATGTTAGTAAGTTAATATCAAAATATATATATTTACGTCCAATAATTTATTTGCCATAATAAATTAATATGCTCAAAATACAATGTTCTGCCGTGCTTGCGACTTAGCGTGAAGTTATATTATGTGTATGCATAAAATTTCATCATTACTAAATGAAATTCGGAATTCATGTACGTGAATAAAAATAATCATAATAATATAATAATCATAAGCATGAGATAATTGGATTGGATGATTCAGAAATTATGTGTAACTAGTTGACCCGGCGAACTTTGTTCCGCGTCAAAAGTAATAAATGAGTACCTACATTTTGGACATCATGAGGTTCAATTCGTGCTATTTATTGGCTTTAACCGCTGTACCACTATTTAATACTGCAAAATCTTCGAAAATATTCGTTTAAATTGCATGCTGTACGGGGCCAGGATCATCTATATTGCACAATCTATTTGGATATGAAATTTGGATAATTACCATAATTGGATGAAAATTAAATGCTATAATGTTTAAAACCGCTTCGTAGTTATGCCATTATTTCTCGTAAAAAGTAAAAAATATGAAAATGGTCATTATGGGTTATCCCTAAGAGATAGAAATATGCCCTCGCGGACTTTTTTATAGAACTTCTGAAGGTGTTTAATAATGTAAAACATTGTTTTGATCTATCACTTAGGGTTCAGCCAGCGTTTGCAATTAAAGTGCTAAATCTCGAAAATTTTCATTTTTTCTATACAACATCTTATATGAATTATAGATCAAAACCACCCTGTTGACACCCTCTATCGATCTATCTATATCTAAATATCGATGTCTTACGAAATGTGGCAGTAGGTCTGCGACATATCACATTTAGGACGAAAAAAAGTTACCGAGTCAAAGTAATAATTGCCGCTGCATAAAGCCTCAAATATAAAAGGCGTGAAGCTACAAACAAATAAACTACGAAAAGAGACTATGTTTATTCTTATTTCAAAATTTTAAATATTAGATCTGTATGTCTTGAAGAATTCACTATAGCACACTTTTTAATATGAAAAATCTCAAAAAAAAAGCTGTGCAAAATCGTACTTTATTATTTAAAAAAAAAATATCGGAAAAGCATTCTTCAGTTTTATTGAAAAACTATCTGCTATAATGATAAGATACCTTAATCATTAAAAACTTACCTACCTGTATTGAATTCAGAATAATATTTAGCTATTGTTTATATTTAGTAGTAAAAAAGACAAATTATATGACGAGTTATTCTAGAAACTTCTAGAAAACTTGTCCAATTTTTTTTGGCTAAATTTTTCAGTAAATATCAAATATTTGACAGCGTTTGCTTTGGCAATTAAAATATTGTTTAAAAAATACTATTTATGATATTTCCTTACTACTATTTCAAATACTCATTATATTTAAAGACTGTGTAATAAATACTAATTCCATTTTTCTTCATAATTTTACATTAGAAATATACAAAGCCAAACGCATTGCTGTGCTGCATTATGCAGGTACATTGGTGGCCTGCTTAGGCCACCGCCTTGGTGCTTATGCAGGTCACGCCTATGGCTTACCGACTAAAATTAGCTATGGCAAACCGGATATCTGATTGCGGCAGTCTACCAACAGAGAAGAATGGTAAAGTTCATGAGAAGGGCTTTGTCCGCCTCTTCTATGGACGTAACTGGAACCGCCCTGTCAACAGCGAAACGACAGAGAAGAAGAAAGGTTTACTTACGTAGTGTTTAGTCCAGGATCAATTTCATTATTTTTGATGTACTCCTGAGCCATATCCGCAATCAGACTTTTAAATTCCGGCTTGACTTCATCGAACTGTCGTAATGTAAGACCAGCGAGATTAAGGACCAGTGTCTCCTCAGGTGGACTTAGTATCGGTTCAGGCTCTGGCACCTCTTCTGTTCCTAGTTCCGGTAAAGGCCCTGGAAGTTTTTTAATTATAATCTGAGTCTTTTCAGTCATGCTGGGTCTTTTATTACAATAACATTACTGATGAGACAACCTGTAAAGTGCTGTTAAAATAGGTAGTCCATACTACTTAATCGGCTATTTTAAAACATAGGGACATATGAGTTCCGAAGCGTTTTTCAAGTGTTCGCTAACCCCAAACCCAAACTACAAATTATACTACAACACGAAAATTAAGCGGTTAAGATATGTTACGAAAAATAATCAAAATTAAACATTTCGGAAGTTATGTCTCACAAATAAAGTAAGAGTGATGAAAGTGGAGACGGCTATGAATAGATTCATCCACCTATGAAAAATGAGCCCACAAAAGATTTCTTCGTAGGCACCTATAGATATAAAGGCGTAAAGTTACTTACAAATCATTCTAGCACTGAATGAAAATCCAGTACAGAAAGCTGGTCCGGGTCTAGCTTCGAACCTAACAAATATTCTGTTTACATTCGTAAATCTGTATCGGCGCTCACTAGTCAGGCGAAATGAGAATACGAGACCATCGGTTCCGCTCTCATCAACGCCTCCTGTAAAGGGCATAACAATTTCAAAAATAAATATAATGATACAGCGAAAAGATTTACAATTTGTAAATAACTGAATTTATTTCCCAATAAACATAGAATCTGGACAACTCAACAATGTTCGGTAGTGGGTTGTGTACTGGTCTCAATCGTAGGATACCAGTAATGGGAACTACATCTTTTTTAAACAACTAAACTTTTTTAAACGTCGGGAAATAAATATAAATAAGTAATAAATAAACGCGATATAATCCTAAAAGTTGTTTTAAACGACTAAACTAGTTAGAAGTTAGTATTTAGTTTACTCTACCTACGATCTAAAAACAAAAATAAGTGCCTATTTTATTGTAGTGTTGTTGGTGTGTATTATTGTTGTGTTGTGTTATATTATACACCAATATAAAGGCAGATCGGGGCTAAAATTTATATATGTACTACTAAATTAATTCCCTTGATATTTAATGATTCTCTAGTAAATCTTATGCTTTAGTTTTAAGTCAAGAATAAAAAAGTTACATTATTATTATTACATGTACCAGCGTATATATGTGTATTGTAAATTATAAATATTTACCTGGTTTTACAAGAAGATAATCGCCTAAAACTCCATTTAAGTCCATATCAGTAACGTTCATCTCAATTCCAGTACCTGGACCTTCAATTATCCAATCGATAACGTCGTTTGTTGGATAAACATCAGGAAAACCGGGCGAAGTAATGACGGTCGGCTTATCAACACTTAAAGTGATACGTTTAGGAGTGATGTTCTTTCCAAAGTTCTCAGACCGCACATTTAGTTCCTCGTTATGAGCAATAACAAATTGAGACATTAAATCAGTATATTCTGCACTGGTTAGTTCGTCTACCATTTTTTGTTTTCTAGGTTCATTGTCAGATTTTGTGATGTTTTGCGGTAAGTTTTCTTCTACAGGTCCCGATGTAACCTCGATTGTAGTCTCTTTGATTAGCTCTTTTTCAGTTGCGGTAATTGTTTCAGCGTCTTCGTTTATGGGTTGCTGATCATTCTCTAAACCATCATTCCCGTACGGATGTTTCAGATCTGATTTGTCATCCTCTGCACTTGTTAAATCTTTGTCAAAATATGCCAAAAGTTTATCCATCTCTGAATAGTCAAACTCATTAAATTCGTCATCATTATTATCAGTTTGTTTTTCTACTTTTTCAACATCTTCGACGGGCAGTTCTATTTCTTTTGAAATTTTATCGCTATCTTCGTTTTCTTGTTTAGCATCACTTTCAGCATTTTCAGCAAAAATATCAGGTAGATTACTATCATCAAATTTATCAAAACCATCTCTAAGTGACAAAATATATCCTTCGTTGTAAGGCCTATCAAATTTTTCCTCGTAGTCCTTAACATCATCCACGTCATCAACAGCCTGTTCGCTTTCATCGCTATTGTCTAAATCAGATCCATCGTCGCTCAGTTTATCAAGGGTTTCTAATAATTTATCCAAATCATCATTCAAATCATTTAAAACATCATCTGCAGTTTCATCACTGTGGTTTTCATCAATAAGTACATCTTTAGATATCTCTTTTGCAACATCATAGTCGTCAGTTTTAAAATTATCATCACTTTCCAGTAAAAGCTTGTTTGTCTCTTCTATAATTTGATCTAAATCAGCTTGTTCTATTGGTTTAGGTAATATTTCTTTTGATGAGTTGATATCCGAAATTTCATTAAGGGCATCGTCATGTTTGAATTCATCTGAACTAGAAACTTCAACGGGTACTTCTTTGACTAATGGTTTATCATCAAATATCATCATTTTTTCAACAGATTTCATATCATCGAAATCGCCGTGTAACATTTCATCGAGCAAATCATATTGTTCATTGGCAGTCTCTTGGGATTTTTCTGATGATTGATTTTCTTGCTCAGACTTTGTTTCGTCTTGGTTGACGTCTTCCATAATGCTTTTCCATGTATCATCATAAGGCAAATCTGCTGAATTGTCTAAGATATCCTCAGGTGCATCATCAGGCATTGGTTCCATATCGGGTACATCATCAATGTTAACTTTTACCGCATCTTTCTCGTTAATGTTTGACCTATTGTCTTCCACTTGATAGTCGATGAATGAATCAATATTAGGGTCAACATCGGGATTCCTCTTCACTTCTTCATCAGTCTCTTTATTTGTTTCATCAAAATTTTCTTCAAAATTTTCATTTATATCAGGGATAGCTTTGTTTTCTACATATTCATCGTACTCATCGCTTGACCAGTAGTCCGACAAAAGGCCATCATCTTCCTGCGAGTCCACTTGCGCTGCAATAAAAAAGCGCTATATTTAATAAAAAAGAAGGTATGTTATTTCAAAATAAATATTGAGCCTCCTGCCTTATAAGGAGGGCAGGCGTGTTACCGGCGAACATATAGTGTTACATTTGCGTTGCCGACCTTTATGGGAGTAGGATAGGAAAGGATGAAGAAGGGAGGTGCTCCTCCGGCTATCACAGAACGAAACGCGGCATCCGCCACTTTACATCGATCTTCTGAGGGAGATCAGGGTATTTCACCAGTCGAGCCGGCCCATTCATGCAGCGAACTGCATGCAATGCAAATCTTGGACAGATATTTCTGTCATGCCGCGTTTCGTTCGGTGAGAGATGTATGCGGAGGCCAATCCCCTTCCCCGTCCAGTAGTATTAGTTCTGTTTAAGATCTTACTAAATAAAAAAAATATAGCTAAGGTTGTTTACAGTTCTTAATTTGACACGGACCAAGTCGCCTCACAAGAACTAGTTTAATAAAAAGAGGTTATCGAAACGGGACCTAATTTAGATATGAACTGAGACAAACATTACGAGAGGGTACCCGACATTCACATCAAAAGATCAAAGTGTCAAGTAAATACAAGGAAAGCTTGATAGAGAATTACGTCGCGTCTATATAAAGCGAGAAATTCCACGAAATGGGCACGTTTACATGCACCATATCATGACCATGAACTTAGTGATTCAGTAATAATATTCATTCATTCAGATTGAGTTAAATTAGGACTATGATAGCTAGTAACAATTATTAGACACTTATTTAAACTACCAATATTTACTAAATAACTCTCCTTTTTGGCAGTGTTGCGTAAAAAAAGTCACTCATCATGTTCTGTAGAACTGTTTTTTTAGTAATTTTTACAGTAATAATAATATATTATATGTACAGATTGTAATTGTTTTTATTCCATAAATAGATTTAAGGCTGATGTATTTTAAATGGAACATATAAAAAAATTAGACCTCTCTGTTATAGTTTAATTTTTTACTAGCTGACCCAGCGAACATTAAAAAAAAATAGCTTAAGTTACCTTATTACACCAGCTACTTGCCAATTAAGTCCTGTCTAAATCAGTCCAGCCATTTCTGAGATTACCCGGTACAAACAGACAGACAAGAATTTTTAAAATGTTATTTTCGAGTATTTATATATATTCAAATTATTATGACTGTAGTAAAGAGCTGTTATTTTAATATTTCAAACAGATACTTCAATTTTATTTATATTTTTCTAATAGAATAGCTGACTCGACGAACTTTGTTCCGCATCAAAAGCTTTTTTTACAGCGCTAAATCTCAAAAATTAACACTTCTTCTTTACTACATTATTTATGAATTACACATACAAGCCACTCCGTTGACACCCTCTATCCATTAAAAATACCTCATCAAAGTCCGTTGCCTAGTTTCAAAGATCTAAGCCTATAAGGGGACAGACAGAGGAAAGCGACTTTGTTTTATATTAAGTAATGATTGGCTGCGTCCAGTTTATTTACATTACCCCTATACCTTTTCTGAGGGTACAGTTTCTGTGTTTTCTTTTAAAGAACAACGAAATACTTGCACGGCCCAATATTTGGTTGGTTAATATTGTCATACGTAATTTCTTTATATCTGTTGGAATACGAACCCAAAATCTTCTAAGTAACAGTCCCCATACTAAACTAGTACTCTACTGCGACTATATTTACATAATAAATTTAAATTCTTGATTCAGAAGCGGGGTGATCGACCACTGGATCACCGAGACTTTTGGATAATATTGAGGAAGTGCGTAGTGAAGTGACTATACCTTCTATGCCATAACGGGCTACAACAGGATTTGTATAAAATAAATTAACCTTACAGGATTTGAAATATTCCTACTCCTTTTGATAGAGTTGTGACTAAAACGTTAAACTAAAACATTTTAAAAAATATCATCAGCTATCTCGACGCTCTCGAGGTCAGTCACTCCGCTTCTGAAGCAAAAAGTCGTGGGATCGAATGCAGACTCACATCAATGACTTATCGGTCCTTTTAGGAAGTTGTGTGACAAATATCAGCGACTGACAATATGGTGCCCAGTGTTTAGCAATAGGTTGCGCCAAGGCTGCTGCCTACACCTTCGGGTAGAGAGATGCATGAAGATATATAAAAAAATATTTATTGTAATAAATCGAAAGTTGTTTTTACTTAATTGTGTATTTTTGTTTTGTATACTAATTCCTGTAAGGGTATCTATAATATAATCTTTTTTCTGTTTCACACGCGTCTTCAAGAAATAATAACATAACACGCTAGGCTAGATTATTTTATATGGAAAATTTGTGTATGTTTGTTGTTATTTAAAATTACAAAGAAAATTGTAATGTATCGTGATGTCGAGTCGTAGTTACTTATTATTATCTATCATCGATTGTCGACGAAAACACTGTTATCAACTGTAATCAGGGTGATTAGGAAACATACGTGATACGTTGAAAATATTTATGATACACTGTTATATTGCAACTGCACGCAATTGATATTTTGTTGTTTTTTTTTTATTCATTAGCACCAATTAGCGACACTGGTGTTTAAAAATATCCATCACATGGAAGTTAGAACTATATTTATTCAACTTAAGAGATTACTATCCGTCCGCTGTAAGTTTGCTGGTCTGCGAAATGAACGTTCCCCAACCGTCTACCAAACCGCTAAATCGCCCTCTTAGCATCGATGACATAAGTTTTTTTTTGTTATTTTGACAGTATTAAGGCTAAATACCACTTACTTATTTCTAAAATGAGAAGAAGAACTTATATGCTTAGATCTTTAATACTACGCATCGAATTTTGATGAAGTTTTTTTTAATAGATAGAGGGTGTCAACGGGGTGGTTTTTATGTATAATTTAATTATATTGTAATAAAGAAAAAGTGATAATTTTGGAGATTTAACACTTTAATTGTAAACACATAACATAACATGTTATGTAAACGCTGTTAAAATTACTTTTGATACGGAACAAGTCAGCTAGTTCGTTATAAATAATAATTATTTTATGTATAGTTTGTTTTGTGCTGACGCTACCCTTCGAGTGATGTCATATCGGTAACGGCAAACTCAGCTCACACGGGCTCACATGCTATTAAGTTATTATTGAACTGTGCAGTTTTGAAAAAAGATATAATTTTCGTATAAAGCATAGTGAATGCAGCTGGCACAGGATCGGGAGTTATGGCGTACTAAGGGGGGCCTCCCCCTTAGTACGTACTAACTACGTTCGGCAGTGGACTGATCTCGGCTCATGATGAGGGTGATAAAGCATAGTTATAGAATACGCTCTTAAAGGGTAATATTATGGATGAAGGAGTGACAAAATGTTTACATTACTCATGACATTATATGAGTACCATTGACATGTTTTTCTAAAGTTAATATCTATTTATATTATTTTTGCGTGACTTTTTCACTGTCACAGTTATAATATTTTTACAGTAAAATGTTGTTTATTTACTTACAGAGAATTACAAGGTCGAGTCTAATAGACAATACGCTACTAGTATATATATTGCCACTACGAAAATATAAATCTTTAGTTCTATTTTGAAATATCTTCACTTTTATCTTCCTTTTTCTCCCTTGTTCCCATTTTATACCGTGGGCACAATAGTTTTTTCTTTTCCACACTTCCCATCATCATTCACTTCTTCCATACTAACACTTCTTAACCACGTCATTTTTCACACAATACATCCATATTTTCTTAGGTCTTTCTCTTCTCTTATTCCCCTTCGCATTCAAGTTTATCAATCTTCTCGCAACGTGTATATCATCCTTTCTCATTACGTGCCCATACCATGCATTTCTGGCAATAACTAGCGGTTTTGCATAATAAGAGACCTCATCCACAAATACCACCTTGGACACAATATAAAGAACACAGTCTAATTTTCCTAAATAAACGCGTGTATAAAACCAGCTAACTAGAAAACGGATATCACATAACCAATATACACACATATTTAAATACATTCCATTTCTAAATAAATACATACGCCAAAAAGGCCCAAACACACGCACCATCATAGTCGCAAAAACATCCATACAAATTTAATATTACATTTATAGATTAGAAATAGAATAGAACAGCAATTAGGAGGTGATTTTACTTTCATTATAGGTATAGCGGATAATTGTGTACACGCCTATAGCATTTGTTTAGTTGGTAAATAAAATACTTCTTTAAAGTATATTTGCTGGACGAATGACGATTGTAAATGCTGCATAAAAATAATAGATCACTATACGAGTACATCTGTGCGAATGCGTCTCGACGTTCTACCCGGATGAGATCGTTCTATCAATCATAATAAAATACACACATAAATATATAGATAGAGTAATATATATACACGAGGATATACTATTTGACCCGGAGAACTTTGTTTCGCCTCAGTTTAAAAGCCCATTTCTTAATATACCATTTTTTTCTCATCATCAATAAAAAATTAAATATGGTCGTTGTCAGTTCAGTCCCAAAGTATAATGTGGAATTTTTGTAGACTTTCTTATGGTGTACCATAATGAAAAAAAATATTTTTTATCTATTACTTTTAAACACATCAAAATCCGTTGTGTAGTTTTTTTTTCTTTTTTTATGGTATAGGAGGGCAAACGAGCAGGCGTGTCACCTGATGGTAAGTGACCAACGCCGCACATGGACACCTGAAACACATAATAGTGTTACAGTTGCGTTGCCAACTTTTAAAGGAGTAGGATAGAAGGGATGGGGTAGGGGTAGGGGGATGGGCCTCCGGGTACCTCTCTCACCGAACGAAACGTGGCATGAGCCACTTTACGTCTATCTTCTGAGAGGTAGTGGTATTTCACCGCTGGAGCCGGCCCAATCATGCAGCGAACTGCTTGGCTCTACCACTCTATTGCTTGGCTCTACCACTCTAGTTTCAAAGATCTATGCATATAGGGGGACAGACAGCGGAAAGTTAAGTACTACGTTGTAATGATATTAATGTTAATAATATATTGTATTAATCGTGTAACGTATATGTGTGCGCACTTGAATGCAGGTGAATGCATTGCAAATACCTAAATATACACTTATATAAGATATTTTAATAGTTTTTTTCAGTTGATTTATTACATGCCGATTTGAAAATTGATATACTTTTATTTAAAAGCTAATCTTTAAAAGAAAAACTAAGTAGGTATTACATTTGAGATCAAATAAATGTCATATTATCATAAGCCATCACAGTGCAAGACAAAAAGACGCAGTAGTCAAAGAATTTAGCGACAATTCCATTACCAGATTGACTGTGTCTTATCAGAAGATGATGTCAGAAACTGTAAAAACCCACGAGCATTTAAGATTAGAGTTATGAGAGTCAAAGAAGTAAATAAAGAATTTAAGAAGAACTGTGTCCTCTGGTTCTAACAGGTTCGATGTAGAATTGGATAGACTATTTAGGAAGTTCTTTTCCCAATAATTATAAAGTACACATATATAAGTTACAGTACAACATATAAGTTCGGATAAAGATTAACATATACAATATTATTTATGAAAAATAGAGTATAGCTGAAAATTATGAACATAGGAGGAAATTGGAAGCCAATTTGATAAAATGGAGTTTTATTACTGACTAGCTGACCCATCGAACATTGTTCCGCATCAAAAGTAATAATTAATTAATTTTGGATATTAATAAGAGCAATTTGTGCTAGTTAACACATTGGCACGCGTTTTGGCTGGTACTACTGCCCGACGTAACTGCTATGTCCCGCTATGTTAATACTATAAGATCTTCGAAAATATTCGTTTAAATTACATGCCGTAAAGGGCCATATTGATCTATTTAAGACACTTAATTGGATGAAAATTAATGCAGTAACGCTTTCAATTGCTTCATAAATAAGCCATTATTTCTCGTAAAAAGTAAAAAATAAAAATCGACATTGTACGTTATCCCCGAGAGACAGACATATGTCGTCGCTGACTTTTTTGTAGACCTTTTGAAGGGGTGTAGTACATTGTTTTGAACTATGACTTAGGGTTCAGCCAGCGTTCGAAAATAAATTGCGTTGCTAAATCTCGAAAATTCTCACTTTTTATTTCCTACAGTGTAGGTACATGAATTTTATATAAAAACCACACTGTTGACACTCTCCATCTATTAAAGAAAACTGCAGCAAAATCCGTTGCGTAGATTCAAAGTTCTAAGCATATAAAGGGACAGACAGTGAAAAGCGACTTTGTTTTCATAAGGTAATGGTCTTAATGTTTCCCGTTTCAATACGGAACCCTATCCCCAATCATCAGCTAGACGCTAAAAATATCCCTCTCATTCTTCCGGTCAACGTGTTACTCGATCGCTCGGAACATACAGCTCGCTTCATGAGCCGAATAACTCTGAGGTGAAATATGGCATTTACAATGAGCAATGGTAAACCAATTAAGGGGATTTTATGATAAAAACTAGTGAACTTGGTCAATTCTAACAATTGTATTTAGTCTGGTGCCTATACTTTCGGGTAGAAAAATGAGTGAAGTTATGTTATGTATTTAGCCCGGAATTAATAAAAAAAGTCTCTATTTTACAGTTCTATGATATTATCACTTAACACTAGCAAAAATTAAAATACTATTTGTTGTTGCTATACTCAATAGGTGTGTTTACTAGGAAGAGTACCCGAGTACCTGGTGTATTATTATAATTAATTAATTTCTGCCAAACACGCAATCTACATTTAATGTCTATGTATCTTTTTATGTATCAGTACTTAGTTGATTGTTTTTTTTTCCATTTGAACTCAATGAATTTACATTTCATTACATTAATTGTAATATCTACACGACAAATACAATTGATAAATTGGCCTCTTAAATCGAAACAGTTACCGCAGGTCAGTCAATATCTCAGGCTATATAGAACAAAGTCCCGGGTTTTAATCTTGGTATGCAATAATGACTTTTCGCAAATAATATGTAATAATTATTATGAATAAATAAACTGTGCCCAATGTATTACAATAAGCTGGTCGACTATTTTCGATAAAATAATAGGTGTATGAACCATACGTATTATATAATGATTGTCTTTTTTATGGGAATGTAAGGATACAGAGGCGGATATTAAATAAAACAGAAAGAAGAGCGGGCCACCGGATAGCACTGACGCGAAACGAAACGCAGCATTACAGGTATTTTAAAATTTCGTGGTATTTGTGTGTAATTTGGTGGCCCCGTTTGAGCTGGGGCCCATTCATGAATTGAACTTATTTATCTTTTTAAATAATGTAGCTTTTTTTAATTATTTTTGTATACCGCCGACAACCTCTAATTCTTCTTTTTTTCCGTCCGGTGGTTGTCCGGAAGAAATTGCCACTTGTTTTATTTGTTGTACAATAAAGAGTATTCTATCTATCTATTTAAACTGTTCTACCACTAATTTGTAGTTGCAGATAATAATTGTACAATAAAAATATGGATTCGTTCATCTAAAAGTTGATTTGAGACATCAGTCTGGTTTAATATATCTAGACATTATATTATCTGCGTCCGTTGTCGATTTGGTTGTGAATCATCCGGATCATAAAACAACAAGCGGATAACACAACGTGTCAACAGATTCATTTTTTTTATACTATAGTTTTATGCTCACATCTATTTATGTTGGCATTGGTAGAGCCGTAATTCTAAGCATGAATGGACTGGTCATGAAATACCACGATTTCCCAGAAAATCTATGTAATGTGGCGTTTTCTTCAGCGAGTGAAGTATACGGAAACCAACTTTTTGTCCCTATACCATCCTAATAGGCAGGTAATAAAACTGTAACTCTTCCGGTATCGCACTGTGACTCTTTTTGGTGGGCGGCGTAAGTCGCTTCCCACCAAGTGATCTGTACACTGATTTACCTCCTTTTCTCATAAAAAAGGAGCACAGACATAAGTTTTTTTCTCGAATATGTGGTAAATGTACCTACATCGTGTAATTTATCCTCTGTTCCGAATATGCTTCAGAACTTCAAAATATGTTCCGTAGTGGATCAGTCTAGGTATACTGCGTAATCTGGGGATGCCCCGCAATAGGGTTATTCCCCGTAACGGATAACTAACTTCAATAAAGTATAGGTACAATATAGGTTAGATGGATTATCATGGCATTTATCAATAGGGTTCCTTGTCTTCCAGCAGTAGTATCACATTATTTACATTTTTCCTTAACCTTAATTAAACAATTCCCGTGATAAAGCGATGACTAACAAAATTGCGCAAATAGGTGCAATAGGTTCCGCTACTTATAACATCGTACCAAGAAAATAAGTAGACATGATGAGACTGCCGCCTACACCTTCCGGTTTTACAGGCGTGAAGTTATTTAAGGTAAACATTATTTCACGACAATACAAAAAACTCCATTCTATTCTACTAAATACCTATTTTAAATTATTATTTGTACTGAATTTGATCATCCATCAAAAGTATTATTTAATCCTTTTAGGAAGTAGGCAGTCACATATAGTTTGCCACAATAAAACATAAGGTTGACAGTTAATCTACTAAATAATTTAGATTTCATTCTATGAATTGTCCTCTATATATCAGTGACGCTATTTAAAATGTTCTAGCACAGAAAAAGTAATAATTGAACGTGAGACATAATTATGAGGACTATTGCAAGTATTATTGACTGAATAAATACCTACCTACTATCAACAGTGGTAGACCCAAGCAGTTCGCTGCATGAATGGGCCGGCTCGACCGGTAAAATACCACGACCTCTCAGAAGATCGACGTAAAGTGGCTAATGTCGCGTTTTGTTCGGTGAGAGAGGTACCCGGAGGCCCACCCCCTTCCCCATCCTTCCTTATCTCCTGTCCCTTAAAGGTCAGCAACGCAACAGTAACTCTATATGTGTTGCTGGTGTCCATAGGCGGCGTTGGTTGCTTACCATCAGGTGACACCCCTGCTCGTTTGCCTTCTTATCTCATAAAAAAAAACTATGTGTATTTTACTGTTGATATGCATATGCAATCTATTGCCATAATCTGATAGTACCTATGAATACCTATCTACTTACCGAACCTTTTTTTAGTAGCACTTAATAAATATAAATATCTAGAGATATGAATCAATAATCTATACTTGTTATTTTATAATACTAGCTTTTAAATATGACTAATTTTGTATTTTTAAATAACAATTTGTTACATTTATTCAATATATTAAACCATTTGTTTTTCATTTATAAAGTAAATTGTCGGCTGTACTGATTTGAAAACAATACAACATTTCAAAGGTTACTTACGAACTATTTACCTACTACACATTTAGAATTGTTTGTCAAAATATAATACATCTAAATAACATAAATATATATTAGTTTATATTTATTTTATTAGATAAATAATGTTATTTAAATACCTTGTACAATCGCAAGCACTGCTAATAACACAGTGTAAATCACAAACTTCATGTTTAACACATGTAAATAACTTTTTTTAAACACTGAATATGTATAAAAATGTTTTTATTATATGTACGTCCGTTGGTCGCGATGCTATGCAGTACACTGAACATTGGACGGTATGTATATATTTTGATAATGTTCAAAATAAACCTGCACACCCACTAGTGTGTAACGTGCTATTTTTGGCACAACTTTGCAATGTGTAGGAGATTCATAGAACCGATGCAACATATGTGTCATTTTGACAGTTCTTGCGGATGGAAGTAACGGGAATATGTACTACTTTTGTTTGTGATAGAGGACAAACGTACAAGTGGGTCATCTGATGGTAAGCAACTATAGTGTTACAGTTGCGTTACCAGCCGGTAACGTGGTTACAGAGTGGGATAGGGGTCACCGGTCGAGTCGGCGTATTCATGCAGCGAGGCATGCCATGCGTCGTTCTGCCACTGTTATTCTTGTCATATTATTCTTATAATAAAAGTATTGTTTGAACTCTTTTTTATTAAATAACATAACATAACTTCACGCCATTGTTACCTGAAGGTGTAGGCAGCGGCTGTTAAGCCTCGTCTCGCCGTTATGTTTACGTCCCAAATGGAATAGGTGGCGAACCTATTGCCATACTGGGCACAAAGTTTTCAGTCATCGATATTAATCACACATAACTTTCCGAAAACAATTTTCAAAAGTCATTGCTGTGAGCCAGTGTCAGGATTCGAACCACGACCTCTGGATTCAGAATCCGTGTGCTCGACCACTAGGCACCGAGACTGTTTTTATTAAATTTAATGATCCATGATATTCAAATTACGAGATATATAACGGGGCCGTCTCGACCGCTTCGTTTCGCTTGGTGAGAGACGTATCTGGAGGCCGAACCGCTTTCCCTCACACCTTCCCATCATATCATAAAAACGAATAATCCTGTCAAAAATGAACGAATAAAAGCCAAATGAGATGGATTTTCAGATGCTTGTATTAGTGGTAAATTCTTGTTTATTTCCTTAACTATACTTCTTTAATGTATTTTGATTTGAAACTAGCTGACCCGGCGTACTTTGTTCCGCATCAAAAGTAATGAATTAATAAATTTTGGATAATATTAAGTTCCATTTATGCTAGTTAACGCCTCGCATCTTGGCTAGTACTACTGCGCGGCGTAACTTCTGTACCGCTAAGTTAATACTGCAATATCTTCGAAAATATTTGTTTGAATTACATGCTTTAAAGGGCCATGATCATCTATATTACATGCACAATCTATTTAAGACATTTAATTAGATGAAAATTAATGCTGTAATGTTTAAAATAGCTTCGTAAATAAGCTATTATTTCTCGTAAAGAGAGATATATGTCTATCTCTTTCCTAAGAGATAGACATATGACATAGCGGACTTTTTGTCGACCTTCTGAATTTGTTTAATAACGTAGAATATTGCTTTGATTTATCACTTAAGGTTCAGCCAGCATTTGCAATTAAAGTGCTAAATCTCGAAATCTATCATTTTTCCTTTACAACATCATATATGAATTTTAGACCAAAACCACCCCGTTGACACCCTCTAACTATAAAAAAAAACCGCATCAAAATCTGTTGCGTAGTTTCAAAGATATAAACATATAATAAGGGGACAGACAGCAGTAAACGACTTTGTATAAAACAAAGTCGTTTTCCGCTGTATAAAACAATGTAATGAAATGATGATAAATACTAAAACTGTGTTCACTTCGTATACGATAAGTTACATTTCGAAAAACTTGTTTCCTTTCCTTATTTGCATACATTATACCTCAAAGGGTCCATAAGATTAATTCACGCACCTAATACTCACCCAAATCGGCTTTAAAACATAGATGGATAGAAAAAAATGATCGGTTAACTTACGATGGATCCTATACACCCAAAATTTAGAGACGTAATACATATTTTTTATATATTCACGCCCTTAACTAATATAAATAATAAATTAGTTGGTCCTTCGTAATAGATCAATAAATAGAGACGAGAAATATTTGAAATAATTGATAATTTCTTCATCAATTATTTCAAAAAGTGGTTTAAATTCTTTTGTAACATTACACATCAATGCGTCAATACCTTTATTAAACATACATTTATTATATATACCAGTGGTTATCACCAATTCCGAGTACATAATACAACACCATCTTATCGAAATAGCTATCAGCAGACTATAAGAACTATAATATCAAACATTCCTTTCCTTAGCATACAATATGTCATAAATTCAATTAATTACGTATAATGCCTGAAGTTTAGTTTTTATTAAAATATTGCAGAATGAATTGACTATAAAAAAAAACTTATAAGTACGTAACTTCACGCCTATTTCTAAGCGCAGATGCAGACAGCAGCTGTTAAAGCCTCGAGTCGCCAAAGCGTTACGTTACGTCCCAAATTGTATAGGTGGCGAAAGTTGTCGACTGACAACCTGAATCGATGACTATCGATATTTATCACACATAACTTCCGAAAACAATTCCAAGAAATTATTGGTGTGAGTCCGGAATAGAACCCATGACTTTTGATTCAAAAACGGGGAGCTATAAAATATTTAAGTAGTACATATAATTTGACTACATAATATTTTGACATCGATAATTGAAGACTTTTTAACCTAGAAAAATTACATAGCATAGCAGAAGTAGAAAAGAGTTAAACAAGGCATTACTGCAAGAATTATTTCAAATATAAAAAGTGGACTCTTTATTTCGTTTATCTTCAAATAGATATGACGGTAAAAAAAATACTTCAAGACAATGACACATTATTTTGATATCTATTAATCTATTTTATTTCGTATACTAAAGAATCGTTGGCGATATTGGAGTAAGACTGACACGAAAGAAAGAGATTATCTTTCTCTGTAGGAGTAAGAGAATCTAGAACCACAGTTTTAAGAATTTTTCCTCGTCTTCTATTGGCATCACGTACCGATCTATGTATTTATAAACTTTAAAATTTCTGTATATTTGCTTGGTAAAAAAATACTTTACGCTTTACTATAATAGTCTCAGTGGTCCACGGCTTCTGAATCCAGAGGTTGCGGGTTCGAATCCTGGCGCACCAAAATGACATTTCGAAAGTTATGTGTGATAAATATCGATGACTAAAAAAAAATTTGTGCCCGGTATGGGTAATAGGTTCGCCATCTGGGACGTAAACATAACGGCGAGTCGAGGCTTAATAGCCACTGCCTACATCTTCGCATAGAAAAAGGCGTGAAGTTATGTTATGTTACTTTACGCAGACCAGTACTTGACAATATTTCATATAATACCTAATGAGAAAAGGTCTAAGAGTGGTCTCCATAATATTCGCATTGAATAAGCTTTTCCTATAATGTTAAAATACACGCATATATAACTTCACGCCAAAACCCTTGTGGGGTAGGCAGAGAGAACGGAGCGCCATAAGGCACGATTCTTACACACCTCACTCGCTTCGTTGACTTTCTTAACTCTTTTCATGCACGCGCGTCGATTTTTGAGGCTCCTAACATCATCTTCCTCCAGAACACGTTCTATTTGGTCATGGAATGTGTGTCTAGGGCGTCCTCGACTCCTACATCCATCCGCTTTTGCAATGTATATCTGCTTAGTCAATCTTGCAGCATCCATCCTTTCTACATGTTCGAACCATCGGAGCATGCCCTTTCTTACTTTTACACCGACACTCTCTTTCAATCCAAATCTGTTTATGCTACTTTCATGCACGCTCTGCCATACCCAGCTCTCGCTTCCATAAGTTAGCGTTGGGATCAGTATTGCATTGTGAATTGCTAGCTGGGCTTTTCTGTTAATATCTTTTGCGCCCAGGAATCTGCCCAACGGCCCATTTACTTTATTTCCTAATACCACACCACTCTTCTTTCTACATCCGCGGTGTATCTTCCATCCCTGCTGAAAGCGCATCCAAGATATACCTACTATTTCGTTCACCTGTTCCAGAACTACATCGTCAACCATTATCCTTGCATCCGTTCTGGATGTTAAAATAAATTTTATTTTAAAACTGATCGTTAGAACGAATAGCTATGTCAAGGAAAGTTTTAAAAAGGTCTCTAATTCTATTTAAATAAAAAATTCTAAAATCACTTCATCAGCTTCAAATAGACTTGATATGAGCTTGTATTAGTAAACTTGGCTAGGTCAACTTTAGGATGGTGGATCTTCCTAACAGAATTGCATACGATGCAAGCGTAGAGCTTCCAGTAACCACGGGTGAACATCATGAATCATGATAATGTGTGGGATTCCGCTCCCGTGGAAAATTGCATTGCATATAGGTAGGTACTACATGTATTAATCTTGAATAAGCCGGATAATTTTGTATTTAAAAAATTATGGAATTTGTAGTTCCTGTAAATTTAGGATTCTCAAAAATCAAAATCATGTTTCTTTTTAATATTATTTATGGATGTCGGAAGTTACAAGGTTAACAAAACAGTGCAGTTCTATTTTTCTTCAAACTATCAAATGCAATATTGTTATTAGCGACATCTAGTTAAAACATCTGAACGTAACGATAGTACTTGCATCACGTACCGTCCTATTCAAACAAGTTTTATAATGTACTCACAGATGACTCTTTTTAAAAACTTTGAATTTACTTGTTTTACAGATATAATATTTTTTGTCATACTATTGTAATAGACCTTGAGAGACCATGACCTAGGAAATACGTAATCTCACCCAACTTTAAAAAAATGTGGAAATTTTAATGATTATTACTATTATTACTACTTTGTTAAAATAATATGAACAGATAATTTTGTACACGTTTAATACGGGATAACTTCTAGCAGTGACCTTACTGAAGGTTATATCCTTGAATCGAGGACGCTTGCCCTCAAGCGAGGTTATTACAAGGTAAACCTTGCCATTGACCTTAGCGGCGGAAACCTTGATGCGAAGGTTGGCGTGTGTAAAATATTTTTAGCTATGCTGTCGTCATTGTAATAGAGATAACTTTTTATTATTGATAAAATTTTACGCTTGTATATTACGTGACTTAGAAACAATTTATTTAACTACAAAAACAATAGAACCCGGTATGTACAGTGTACATAATTTCTTGTGTGTGACATTACGTTATTACATATTTAATAGTGATCTTGTTACTCCTTTAAAATGACGACATATTATTAACTCTTTATTATTAAAACAAATGTATCCAACTCCATCTATTGAACACTAAGTTAAACTATTGCATGGAACGTTTAAATTAGTGATGTTATGATTGTTTGGTTTCTGGACTTTCGCGAATGCATATGCGGATAATTCAAATTCTATTAAATTTCATCAAAATCGGTCAAGCCGGTGCCGTTTGGTTGTGAATCAATTAGAATATTTTAACAAAGTTTTATACTTAAAAAACTTGTCTATTTCCTGAGTTTTTAAGGATCACGTATGCAGTGCTCCAGTTACAGGACCATCAGTGTTGATCAGCTTAGCAGCGAAAGTAAAAGGGAAAATTGTTAAAAGGAGAATGAGAGTGATATCTGACGGAGTGTTGAGGGAGGCTCATCATGGTTTCCCTAGATTTTTTCACTCCGCAACATCAGACTGAAGCAACTGGCTCTGAGCTGAAAGGTTTTCTACGATTTAGTTGATCTTAAAAGCGTTTGATAGGTTGTTACGAAAGGATCTGTGGCATATACTCCCGGGCTACGGTGTGAGCAGCGCACTTAAACGCACTGTGCAGTCCACTTATGAGGACTGCACAGCGGGTGTGCGTGTTGACGCGGCTTGTCGTCCTTGCGCGATTTCCGCTCAGCTGTTGACCCTGTACCTGGACAGTTGTGACCACAGAGTACATTTGTATATACTGAGATAGAGTGCTAGCTCCCCTACTGCAAGGCGCCCCCAGACGATAAGTTATGACAACTCTCCACGATATATATCGTGTGTGTATATGTGTGTGTGTGTATATACACACACACACATATATACTAGAATATACGTATTACGTATAAACATATACATGTACGCCTACCTAAATAAAATGCATTTAGGTTATTTCAAATATGACAGTTATTTCAGAATTTTACATTTAACTAAGTAAAATACCAAACTGCAAATGTAATGTGCATGAATATTTATTATAATAATTTTGTTAATTTTTTTTATTAACAGAGTTGCAAAATACAAATTATGTCTAATATTTAGGTTTTTGTTAAAAGCCGGATAATTGCACCGCTTCACGAAAAAGCTTAATTTAAAAAAAAAAATGCACTTTCTGAAAATGATTTAGTACTGTTTTTTTTATGGGATAGGAGGGCCAACGAGCAGGCGTGTCACCTGATGGTAAGTGACCAGCGCCGCCCATGGACACCTGCAACACATATAGGGAGTGGGATGGGGTAGGATGGAGGAAGGGATGGGGAAGCAGGCGTGGGCCTCCGGGTACCTCTCTCACCGAACGAAACACGGCATGAGCCACATTACGTCGATCTTCTGGGAGGTCGTGGTATTTCACCGGTCGAGCCGGCCCATTCATGCAGCGAACTGCTTGGCTCTACCACTACCACACCACCATGACTTTCATCTTCTTAGCCTACATACACATACACAATTGGCAATAGTTATGAGTATAAAAGTTATAAATACTATTTTTTATTAGTCCTCACGGTATAGGGATAGTGCCTACCAAGGCTGATAGTAGGCGAAAAATGCTTGGGAGTACACTTGCCTCATTTGGGGATAGTAGCCTCGGTATGATTTTTATTTGAGATAAATGAAATGTATCTCAATAAAAATAATGTGTATTATTTATTAAACATTCCTTATAATTTCCTTCGACCGTTTATTAAGTAAAATGTAAAATATTAAGTAACATTATTAAATAGTTTTTAGTTTTAAAGTCATTTTAAAGTGCGAGAGTAAATTCCATATGTTCGAGAAATTTCATTAACGTTTTTTTAATTTACTTTCTATCCTTCCAAAGTTAGGGTTAAGCAATCTTCTACCCTGTTAGTCCCTGTTGCTCTAACACCAAAAACAAACAAATAATTCTTTTCTTATTAAAAAAAAAGTCTTTCTAGGGGCAACTATCCGCAAAACAAGTAGGGCGACTATTATTTTGATGCGGATACTTGCCCTTTCAATTTGCGAACTAAATACTAATTATTTTTCAATAAATCAAAATAAACAATGTCGTTCAATCTGCAATGCATGCAAGGAAACAAAAAGTTTCCTGAAACCATGATCTGTAACAAAAATATTCAATAAATATTACTTACCAATATATTTATAACGCCTGTCTCTGGTTCGTCGAGGAAGATATTTACTCATACGAACAAAATACCTACACCTATTAAAGGCCTTAAAGCTTGTGGGGTCTCACTATTCATTACCGAATAGCACTAACGGAAATTATATTCCTAACATAGGTATTAAAAACCGGGGCAACTATCCGGCTTTTACCTTTGATCAGATTTATTTTCATTTGAGTTTAACTTGAATTTTGTCAAGAGACGCATGGCACGGAAGAAAATGAGAAGGAATTTTAAAATTGATACAGAAGCGATTATAAATTTGAAAATTAAGTATTTGCTAGATTTTCACTAATCTATTTATCGTTACGAGCAGAATTTAAGACTTTTTTTATGGGATAGGAGGGCAAACAAGCAGGCGGGTCACCTGGTGGTAAGCAACCAACGCCGCCCATGGACACCAGCAACACATAGTGTTACTGTTGCGTTGCCAACCTTTAAGGGGTAGGGGATAGGAAAGGATGGGGAAGGGGGTGGGCCTCCGGGTGCCTCTTTCACCGAACGAAACGCGGAATGAGCCACTTTACGTCGGTCTTCTGAGAGGTCGTGGTATTCTACCGGTCGAGCCGGCCCATTCATGCAGCGAACTGCTTGGCTTTACCACTGTTAATCTGTCTACAGACTATTATAATCTATCTACTTTCTAAATATCAAATGTAATGGCACTAACGGTAACAGAATAATTTAAAATAATTAATTCAACTTACAATTATGTCATTTGAGCCCGAATACTGAACCGCCACTCAAATATATAAGCGCTACTTAAGCGTTTAAGTAGCTGTCACATTAGTCAGAATACGTGAAATTCGAGCAGTAAGTAGCACTTAATTGATTGTCAGATTTGAGTGGCGGTTCAGTATTCGGGCGTAAGTTTACAAAAATATTATAACATCACATAATTATTACTGTTAAAATAATTATGAACATAATTTATGCATTTTATCATTAAGGTAACTGCTATTTTTCTTCTTTATTAAATGTTTTAAAATTATTTTTTCTTTCTGTAAATAATAAAAATAAATTTGAATATTTTACAAGTATGCAACTTATATCCATCTAAGTATTCTTAGGTTAAAACATCTTATTTGATAAATATATTTATTTATCGTTTGGGCAAATGAAAAATACTTTAGAATAAGTAATAAATATAAGTACAATTATATTATATTAATTTATTTATATATTATATTATAATTCAATTTATTTTAATGTACAATAATAATATAGGATAAATTATCTTTTCCCATTATCACAACATAGAAACATTGAGAAATACATTAGATCTCCTACAATAATAGAAATATGCTACTTATTTAATAATAAAAAGTATATATAATATTATTTTGGGTACTCTGGTAACCACGTTACTCTAAAACACTTCTTTCCTGAACGTGAAGCCAAACTGGTCGCATTTAACTCTGAGTATTTTTGCAAGTTGTGGAGGTCCGCAGTAAAATACTGTAACTTTGCCTTTGTTCTGCTCTTGTAGTTGTTTGAATACCTTATCCCAATTTGGACGACCGGCGTTAGTGCGAGTTTTTAATCCGGTTATCAAATCTCGTTTTTCCTGTAATCACATTTTTAAGTTAAACCTAGTGATTGTGTAGGTAAATTTTAATTTATTAAATTGGTCTCTGAGGAAGGAAATTAAATTACGGCGTAGATTTAAAAACATGTTAAGCGCCATCTTTTGACATATTGTGGTATCTACTAGATTCAAACATTAGACTTTTTAAAGGTTATGGTATTGGTACCCAGGCCCTTTCCCTTGATTTTTGTTTATATTATATAAAAATATGCTAAGGAAATACAAAACATCGATTCCACGTCTTTGAACAAAGAGAGAGTGTAAATAAAACGACTAAGAAAGTTCTTAGCTTTTTGCTTTCAAAAAAAGACAGATTATAGATGTGTAAGTTAATTACAAGATTTTGGAATATATAATTTGTACCTTTCAAAAGACCACGTACAAAGATAAATTATAGATGTGTAAGTTAATTACAAGATTTTGAAATATAATTTGTACCTTTCAAAAGACCACGTACAAAGATAAATTATAGATGTGTAAGTTAATAACAAGATTTTGGAATATATTATTTGTAGCTTTCTACAATTAACTTAAACAAATTAGATTTATTTATTTTTAATGCGAACTTAGATGTGTAACAAGGCATCGTTTATAGTTTCATCTATTTGCCAGCAGATGGCAGTATTCGAAATTTTATAAATTTAAAACAAAGTCAGTATCATCTGTCATCAATTGTCAGTCGGTTAACAGAAAATTACGAGCCAAACGAAGTCATAAAACCCGTTAACGATAAAGACATGGTTCTTATTAATGCTAATAAGATATAGGCAGGATTTCGCTTATGACATTGTTGGGCGTCTCATCGAAATTAAGCTATTCACGAAGATTCAGCTTGATAGTAACCACTTGAAAAAAATTTTTAGGGCCCCTTTAATATACTTAAAGTTATTTAATTGATAAAATTACGTGGAAGTTATTGTTTAAAGAAAGTCATATAAACACATATATCAAATATAATAATATGTACGATATGAACCCACGAATGTACTAAACGCATCTGCACTAACTTTTACCTTTTCATGTAACAAATCCAAAGCCAGTTGGAGTCCAACCGCCTTCATATCACTCTTCTGTAGTGCACTGGTGATGTACATATGCATTTCAAGGAATCTTTCCATTGCGCCACCAAGTTCAGCTTGTTCTATCTCGAGTTGGGACAGCAGTGATACAAACCATTCAAACGAGCGCTGCTCGCGATTTATCCAAAAGAAATCCACCTGGAATTTACACAAAACATATTGATTCATAGACGTTGTAAGAACAAGCTGGAATGGAAGAAGTCCCATAGGGAGATATATATATTAAGCTTTAATTAAAGCTAATTGGATGTTAGTGTGTAGTAAATATTTTTAATAAAATCCGCCATGATTTCACATATCTTTAATTAAAAATTTCTGTCACTGTTGAAATGCTAAGTTATTGCATTTAGTTCTTGGCAAATATTAAGTTTTAAAAAGTGATTGCATATAGGTTTACCTTCTTCAAATTCATGTTATGTCTGGGCATATCTGAAGCCCACGCATGCCCACACTTGGGACAATCATGTCTAGCGCTCCAATACCTATACATAACAGCCTGCAAGATAGACGCGAAAGGTGTGACTCCAATTCCAGCGGCCACCAGCGCTGCGTGTTGAGCCAGAAATATATGGGAGGATGCCGCTCCATAGGGTCCGTCCAGATAGATCTGATAAAGAAGTAATAAAGAAATAACATAACACAACTTCACGCCTTTTTCTACCCGAAGGTGTAGGCAGCGGCTATTAAACCCTTCGCTCGCCGAAATGTTTACGTCCCAAATAGAATAAGTGCCGAACCTATTGCCATACCGGGTGCAAAGTTTTCAGTCATCAATACTTATCACATATAACTTCCGAAAATAATTTCGAAAAGTCATTGGTGTGTGGGAAAGGTACAGGTGGAGAGGTTGGCGGATAACTCACTCACCGAGCAAAATGCGGCATGAGCCACATTTCATCGGTATTCTGAGTGGTCGTTGTATATCACCGCCAGAGCCAGCCTATTCATGCAGCGACCATCATTTTTATATCATTAAATAAATTCGTATACAATTACCTCTAGTGGTTTCCCAATGGGATAGTTTATGTCGAAATCATCGGTTTCCACCGATCCATCCTTTTGGTTGCCTGTGGGGTCCGGTAAAGACTCCACGTCTCTATCTGGCGACAGACTTTTTGACAACCGACGACGAGCTGTCAGCGGAACATGTTATTTATTATTTTTGTGCTAAATTTCGAGGTAGAAGAAGCTAATACTGAGTTAAAAACATTATCTTATATTTGAAACACTAATAATGGCTGCGAAATTATATTTTTAAGCTGTGGCCTACGATTAGCGAAGCGATGTACTACAGTCTTATAGCTTTAAATTGTCTATCTATCATTGAAACCGCTAAACCGATTTTGGAGGTCTGAGGTCTTAGAATCAAACAGCATCTATTTTTTATCCCCCTCAATGTAAAAGAGAAATCCACAGTTGTGGATTACTCTTTACATTTTTAACTTTTTTTTTATGAAAGAGCATACAAAAATACATACATCCAATACATAGGTACATCATTTTCAACCCCTATGTTAAGCAAATATAAAAATTTGCTTAACATTAAAACAATTTTTATGATTATATCGCGTTTATTTATTACTTATTTATATATATTTCCCGACGTTTCGAACTCTTTACAGAGATCATTTTCACGAGAGATGAACAAAAAGATGGTAGTTCTTTTCGTTCATCACACGTGAAAATGATATAATCCTAAACGCGATATAATCCTAAAAGTTGTTTTAATGTTATAAATGTGATTCGCGAAAGTCCGAGAAATAAATTAAATTTGCTTGTCAAAAACTTTATTTTTTGGCAAGGCATCATTTGCTGGTTATTTTATAGTGTGAGGGGGATATTGGCCATGCGGGTCACCGGATGGAAAGCGGCTACCACCTCCCATAGAACAACACCAGGTGCGTCACATCAGCTAGTAAGTAATGTGTTCCATTAAACATAACGAAGACTTACCAAGAGTAAGTATACTGTCATTGCTTCTTCTTCTATCTTCAAAGCTTGGTGTCTTGAACGTGATGATCGTTGGTTTTGTACGCATATATCTGTTACATGGAAATATAATTTATTATTAAGAAATAATTACGAAACTTATGAAAGTCTACTGTAACTTGATTTACTCGTACGCGCAGAGGCTTAATATCTAATGATGTTATTTGAATGACTGCTACAAAACTAAAGATAGTTCTTCACCTTTAGTAAAGTGAAAATATATTTGGGATCTGATTAAATGATTATTAAATACAGTAGACTGATATTTAGTAACAATATTGATTGGAGAACTATATATTACCTGTCTTGAATTGTGAAATATTTGGACGTATGTCCATGTCCCCCGAGTCTCGAACCCAAACGACTCAAAAACATAATTAGGTTTCTGTATTTGTGCTACTTGAGATTTTTTGCTGAAGCAGTAACAGAATAATTATTACCTGAAGCTATGCGCCAGAGATTTGTTAGGTGTTTTCCTTGCAGATCCGCCCTTCGTCCGGGCTGAATGTGTCAAGGACTCGTTCAAATTGCGTTCCGATTCTGAACGCATGAAATTCCGAAGCCTGTGAGACAAATTATAGTATTTATTACGTTATCATTATCATCATTTTGCACTGCAGGTCCTGTGCAACCTGCATCCATCGGCCTCCCGCGGATTTCACCAGGTCGTCGGTCCACCTAGTGGGGGGACGACTTACTCCGCGTCGATCAGTTCGTGGTCGCCACTCGAGAACCCTTCTACCCCAGCGTTTATCGGTTCGTCGAGCGATGTGGCCAGCCCATCTCCACTTCAGCGTGCTAACCTTACGGGCTATGTCCGTCACGCCAGATCTCTTGCGTATCCCTATCTCTCTCTCTCTCTCTCTCTCTCTCTCTCTCTCTCTCTCTCTATCTCTTGTTTATCACGTATTTCCTAGTTATTTGGAAACGTGGCATGAACTACTTTACGCCAGTATGTAGAATCTACAAACTCAGTTTGCTCCATGAATAAGCCGTTTCTACCGGTGAAATACTACGACTTCTCAGAATATCGACGTAAAGTAGCACATGTCGCGTTTCGCACCGTGAGAGAGGTATCCGGAAGCCCACCCAATCGTCCTTCCTCCCCATTCCACGCCTTTGAAGGCTGGCAATGCAACTATCACACTATCTGACTTGCCGGTGTCCAGGGGCGGCAATAGTTGCTTAGCATCAGATGACCGACTTGCTCCTTTGCCTCCTGTCACCTAAAAAAACTTTGAATTTAAAATCTAGTGTACTCACGCCATTAGTCTCTCTTTTTGTTTAATATTTTTCTTTACATCAGGCATTGAGTAGGATTTCTCAAGTGTCCTTGGTGGAGCTAGAAGTGATGGACAGTATGATACTCTTGTAGGCGACGAAGCTGAAATATTAAAAACACACTTCTAAATCAAGAAGTCTTGGGCTCGAACCCTAGTACACCCCAATCCCGAAATTAAAATAAGTTAAACATATTTAATATTATTATTGATTTAACTAACGTTCGCTGTTTTTAGGGTCTCCGTTAACAACTTCTTCCAAGCAGAATCCCTCGTTAGTATAACTCGGGGGAGAAGGTGAGAAATCCACCGATCTCTTCTTGTTACTTGAAGAAGAGTTCTTGCGACTTTTCTTGCTTTGACTTGACACCGATCTCGCTAATTTTCTGAAATGAAAATTGTAAACATTTTAATAAGTCAACTTTGAAATAATATATGTGGCATAATATTCATAAAAACCGCTTAAAAATCTCATTGAGCGTCCAACAAGTCCAAGTAAATAAATAAAAAGAGTGGAAATAATTATGACAAAGGAAGTTGCAAGGCATATACCGTTTTATAATTAGTTTACCTATAATTTAATACCTAACTTATAATTAGTCGTTTTTTTACCAAAGAATGAGGCAATAAGTGAAAACATAGGCGTTTATGGGACTGGTGGTCCAGTGGTGGAACACCCCGCTTCGGAATCCCGAAGTCGCGTAGTGACTTTTTGGAAGTTAAGTGTAATAAATATCGATGACTGAAAACTTTGTGCCCGGTATGGCAATTGTTTCGCCACCTATTGGGACGTAAACATAACGGCCAGACGAAGCTTAACAGCCGCTGCCTACACCTTCGGGTAACAAAGGTGCGAAGTTATGTTATATGTTATGGGATCGCTTGTAGCGCTCGGTTCTTACTAAATATTCTTAAAATAATATGTAAATGTATATGATACATAAATGTTAGCTTACTGGTGTCCATTTTCTATCGCCAATGTGTCAGTGCCGTGCAATCTCGCCTGTTCTCTTTCAAAGTAAGAATAGAGACGGTTAGTCCATTGTCCAACACCACGGATATGCAGCCACAGGTATTCTAGAACAGTAGTTTTATTTGGTCTAAGATCGTGTGGTGTTTGGAAAAAGATTTCAATTGTACAGACGAGTTGTGTATCCATAAAATCTAAATAAATTCTGACGACATAATTTAGATCTAAGTACTGTAAACTCTTTGGTATTTTTAGATATAAACTCTTTGATATTTTTAATACGTGTGTTTCGAAATTTGTATTTTAATTTTTTAAAAACATTTTAATTTAAAAAAAGATTTGAATGTCAATAAATAAAATCGAAATTATCAAGCGTATTATTGAGAATTGTAATGTGAACAGAAGTCTGATGTGGTGCAATGGATGAAGCCTCAAAATAAAAGAAGTCTGATGTGGTGCAATGAGCAACGCTACAAATTAAAAAAAGGTCACGTACATTTAATTCTCTAATATATACTATGATTTAATCTGTTGGCATTATTATTTGATACACATGCACTGAGCTCTTAAATACCCTAGGAATGAATAACTGAGCTGAATTATATTATATAGTGGTTCTCACGTTGGTTCTACCAATATCATATATATTGGGAAGCCGAGAGAACGAAGTCGTTACAGTACCTACAACATGTAGGTATAGTAATGTATATTGATGTTTCCATAGAAAATAATTGTTTCCAGTGGTCCGGTGGTCGAGCACACGGTTTTTGAATCCAGAAGTCGCGGGTTCGAATCCTGGCACACACCAATGACTTTTCGAAATTAATTAATTTCGAAAGTTATGAGTGATAAATTATCGATGACTAAAAACTTTTTTTTGCATGGCATGGCAATAGGTTCGCCACCAGTCGCCACTGCTACACCTTCGGGTAGAAAAAGGCGTGAAGTTATATTTATGTTATTTCTCGTTCGCACCCGAGAATAAATATTTATAATAAGTATGGATGTTTACTTACTTACCAGTAAAAATACATAAAAAATACATAAACCGGTGTTTTTTATGTATTTTAATTACAAATTTACAAAATTTGCTTGGCTTGGAAAATAGAGGGTATATAGAATGTATCTATATATATGTTCTTGTAATATTCTTGAAACACGATACACAGTGTTTCAAGAATATTACAAAAACATATACATATGTATATAGATACACTAGCTGACCCGGCCAACTTTGTTCCGCATCAAAAGTATTATCTTATCTGCTGTCCCGGTATGTTAATACTGCAATATCTTCGAAAATATTTGTTTAAATTGCATGCTGTAAAGGGCCAGGACCATCTATATTACATGCACAATCTATTCTATCTACACTTAATTGGATTAAAATTAATACTGTAATGTTTAAAAACGCTTCGTAAATAGGCCATTATTTCTCGTAAAAAGTAAAAAAATAAAAATGGTCATTGTGGGTTATCTCTAAGAGATAGACATATCCCCTCGCGAACCTTTTTATAGAACTTTTAAAGGTGTATAATGATGTAGTACATTGTTTCGATTTATCACTTCGCGTTTGCGATTAAAGTACCAAAATATTGAAAATTCTCACTTTTTTTATTAGCTTTTTATTAGCTTCACCTGTATGTATGTTTGTATGTTTGTATGTTTGTAGGTTTGTAGGTTTGTAGGTTTGTTTGTAACCGACTTCTTTTTTAGTTTCCGCTGATTGCCACTAGATGGTGCGATTTGTGAACTATGAAAGTTCTAGACTAGAAAACCGAACTAAAAAATAGAAAATAAATTTTAATGAATTTAAATTAAGAAAATAGTGTTAAAAATTTCAATGAATATAAATTAAAAAAGCGTGGGGTGCTTTTTAAGATATTATCGAAATGATAATCACTCTACTCATATCTGTCAATAAAATATTTATAACTATTGACACCATGCACCCCACGCTTTTTTGAACGATAGATGGTGCGATTTGTGAACTATGAAAGTTCACAAATCGCACCATCTAGTGGCAATCAGCGGAAAGTTTACGTTATCAACTTGAAACGAGTTCCTTATATAAGTCACAGATGGCGCTATTCCTCAAATTCGAAACTAAGAAACGCGCTGTCATACAAAACCAAACTAAAAAATTTAAAATAAATAATAGTTTAAAAAAACTAAAAAACACGCTTTTTATTGAAAACCGAACTAAAAAATAGAAAAATAAAAAAAAAATACTTTATTTTAAAAAAAGCGTGGGGTGCATGGTGTCAATAGTTATAAATATTTTATTGACAGATATGAGTAGAGTGATTATCATTTCGATAATATCTTAAAAAGCACCCCACGCTTTTTTTAAAATAAAGTATTTTTTTTTATTTTTCTATTTTTTAGTTCGGTTTTCAATAAAAAGCGTGTTTTTTAGTTTTTTAAACTATTATTTATTTACTACAATATACATGAATTATAGATTAAAACCACCCCGTTGACACGCTCTAACTATTAAAAAACCGCATCAAAATCCGTTGCGTAGTTTTAAAGATATGCGCATATAAGGAGACAGACAACGGAAAGTGACTTTGTTTTATTATTAGCTTTTTATTAGCTTCACCTGTATGTTTGTAACCGACTTCTTTGGGCGCGATTTTGACCCACTTTAAACGGCCAGATTTCGTTCAAACTTTGTAGATTTATTGAGGACCGATGACAATACACTAATTTGATAAAATTATTCCATTTTTCAATTTGCAAAATATGATTTTTGTTAATTTTTTAGTGTTCATAGTTCACTTCTCGCACCATCTAGTGGCAATCAGCGGAAAGTCTACGTTATCAACTTGAAACGAGTTCCTTGTATAAGTCACAGATGGCGCTATTCCTCAAATTCGGTTTTGATATCCGTTGTTAGCACGTTTTAAAATAGTTAAGCAATAGTTTAAAAAACTAAGAAACGCGCTTGTTATAGAAAACCGAACTAAAAAATATAAAATAAATAATAGTTTAAAAAAACTAAAAACCACGCGTTTTATAGAAAACCGAACTAAAAAATAGAATAATAAAAAACAATATTTTATTTTAAGAAAAGCGTGGGGTGCTTTTTAAGATATTATCGAAATGATAATCACTCTACTCATATCTGTCAATAAAATATTTATAACTATTGACACCATGCACCCCACGCTTTTCTTAAAATTTTTTTTTTTTTTTTTTCTATTTTTTAGTTTGGTTTTCTATAAAAAGCGTGTTTTTTTAGTTTTTTTAAACTATTATTTATATTATGTAATGATTAAATATCTATAACCATCATCAAATAAGGATTTATGTGTCTACCTTCTTGTTCAGGAGCACTGCTGATGGTAAACGGATGCCACTCGTATGTTGCTATTGCAGGTATGTTTACGAACACGTAGTCACCAGCGTGGAAGTCCAGCAGTGGTGGACGCTTCACCACCAGGTGGGTTACGCGCGAGGGTAGTAATATACCCGATGATATATATGTTTTACCTCGCTCAGATCTAGAATAACAGTTTTATATAATTTTAAACCATTCTGGACGCCATCATGTATAGTAGAAATATTTTGTATCTCCTTTAATTTTCATGATGCAATTTTAAATGCACAGAATGACTGAATTTTTGTTTTTTTGTGGAATAGAAGGGTCAACGAGCAAGCGTTACACCTCTTGGCAAGCAACTACAGGCGCACATGGACACCTGCCACGCAGATAGTGTTACAATTTAAATTGCTGGCCTCTAAGTGAGTAGGATGGAAAACGAAGAAGAAGGGGCGTGGGCCTCCGGTCTCTCACCAAACGAAACGGGGCATTAGTCACTTTACGTCGATATTCTAAAAGGCCGTGGTATATGACCTGTCGCGCCGACAAATTCATGCAGCGAACTGTGCGTTCCTTAAAGTCCAGTTATACTAATTAATATGTTTCCAATCACCTCATCCATGCTAATCTCATGATCCTCTCGGAAATGTATACGGTGCCGGGTATCACAAACCACTTCCAGAAGTTGGGACCGTGGAACAGCAGCAGCAACCAGAACGGCACGTACAGAAGATGAGTCCAGTAGAAAACCTGATAACAGAAAACATTTGATAAATTAATCATTTATAAATGTACTCAAGAGAGTTTTCACACAGCAAAAATATTTTCCTAGCTACGCATGAAGACTGTAGATAGCTAGCAGTGACAATTATTGATCGGATCTTGGTCGAAGTCCCCGCTTCTAATTCTGAGTCCTGAGATCGCTTCTGGGCTCACACCAATGATATCTTGGAATTATTTTCGAAGCTTATGTGATATATATCGATGACAAACCACTTTTTGCACGGTATAGCATTAGGTTTGACACCTATTCCATTTGGGAGAAAACATAACGATTCGGCGAGTCTATGTTTAACAGCCGCTGCCTATACAATCGGGTAAAAAGGCGTGAAGTTAAGTTTAGTCTTGATGGCGTAGTTAGCTACTATATAGATATTTATTTATTTTATTTATTTATTACTTTATTGTACACCATTTAATTACAATATATATGATTTACAACAATTATACATTTACTTATTGGTTATACAATGGGCGGTCTTATCGCGCACGGCGATTTCTTCCAGACAACCATTTAGAGAGATGTTGTGGTAGAAATAAAGGGCAGTGTGGTGCACAAACGAATTATATATACATACACACAAAATAATATAAATATATTTTACATATCCATAAAACAGAATAGTACAATATATAAAATAATAAATATAACATAAACATAACAAAACATAACTTCACGCCTCTTGTTACCCGAAGGTGTAGGCAGCGGCTGTCTAGAACGTCTCGCCGTCATGCTTACGTCCCAAATGGAATAGATGGCGAACCCATGCCATTCCGGGCACTAAGTTTGTCAGTCATCGACATCACACACAACTTCCGAAAACAATTTCGAAAAGTCATTGGTGTGAGCCAGCATCTGGAATCGAACCCGGACCTCTGGAATAGAAGCCGTGTGCTCGACCACTGCGCCACCGAGACTGCAGACCGAACATAAAAAAAACACAATATACACATATAATAACAGTCTACAAATTATAAACATTAACAGTTGAATTAAATAAACTTAAATATGTAATGACAGTATTTATAGTGATAGATAATGCTCTTTTAAACGAGTCTTGAAGGTGTATAGGGATTTGGACTGTCGAATGGAGAGAGGTAATGCGTTCCACAGGAGAACGGCTTGCACGGTGAAGGACTTCTCCATGAATCGTGTCGAATGCACTGGGATCCTGAGCTTCAGGCTCCCCGACGATCTGAAAACACCAGTGTCTGTACTATGAAAGTACTTGAAGCGTGCCTTGAGATAGGGGGGAGTATGAGGATTAAACAAAATGTTATAGAGAAGAGAGAGGATATGAGTATTCCGGCGAAGGCGAATGGGTAACCACTTGAGTTTAGTGCGATATTCTGAAATATGATCATATTTCCGCAATCCAAATATGAATCTTATACAGACATTTTGTAGCCTCTCAAGCTTATTAAGTTGGTCTTCAGTGAGATCAGGATAGCTGACATCGGCGTAATCTAGGATGGGGAGAAGAAGGGATTGCGCAAGGTTAATTTTAGTAGCAACTGGAAGAATATTCCGCAATCCGCGCAAAGAGCCCACAGAAGCAAATATTTTACGGCTCAGTTCTCGCAGCTGAGGTACCCAAGACAAGCCTCCATCTATGAAAATGCCTAAGTTTTTTACATAATCGCTGTAGGGAACCGCCTGGCCATCGCAATAAATTGTAGGAATTAGAGACCAGATTATTTTTGCAGTAGTCCTAGGACTACCGATGATTATAGCTTGACTCTTATTTGGATTAACTTTGAGTCCAAAGGATTTGCTCCAGTCACAAATTCTGGTTAAATCCTTGTTCAAATTTGTTACTGCATCCTGTAGCGTATTAAGTGAAGTCTGTGTGTAGATTTGTAAATCATCAGCATAAAGATGGTAGGAAGAAAGTAATTGATTTGTGATAGAGTTAATAAAGACCGCGAAAAGCAAAGGAGATAGAACGCCACCCTGAGGAACGCCAGCAGATATGGTGCACCAGGTAGAAAAAGTATATTCTACACAAATTCGCTGCCGACGTCCGAACAGGTAACTGCGAAACCAGTCAATGACGATTGGAGATATGTTAAGGGAGCGCAACAAAGCCAACAAAACATCAAAATCCACACAGTTGAAGGCATTGCTGAAATCAAGCAAACCGAGAATAGTGACCTTGCCCTCTTCCATGCCCGACCTTATATCGTCCGTAATATGAACCAAGGCTGATGTGGTACTATGTCCTGGGCGAAAACCAGACTGAAGAGGATTTAAGATATTTGAATTGGAGAGGAAGGCACTAAGTTGACTATGGATAAGATGTTCAAGGACTTTAGAGAGGAAAGGGAGAATAGATATAGGACGATATTCAGAAAAAGAAGAGGGATTGGTTTTCTTGGGAAGAGGGGTGATTTGAGCTTCTTTCCATGATAATGGGAAGACACCGTTGGAAATAGAGTAGTTAAGGATATGCGTAATGATAGGAAGGATTTCGTTGAGAATAGGAAGGATCATATTACGGCCGATACCGTCGTTACCAACCGCGTTAGATGTTATCTTCATTATACTCCTCTTAACATCACAAGCCGAAAATTGACTAATAACAAATTCAGGATAATCAGGAGTAGGAAGAGTTGAAAGATAATTTAAGGTATTAACCTTTTTAGTCGGTTCAAAGTGACAAGAAGAAGTGAAGTGTTGATTTAACAAATCAATATTTAAATTTGCAGGTAATGAATTATCACGTGGTTTTCCAACTCCTATTGATTTCAGGAACTTCCATACTTTCGCTGGATCTCCATTTTGGACCGAAGAGTGAATATGCTGGCGTTGAGAATTCCTACACATCTTATTGCAGCGATTTCTGATTAAAACATATCTTTCCCAATTCGAGGTGTTAGGTTTCCGTTTATATTTTGCTAGTGCCTTGACTTTTAGTGCCATTACAGCTTTTATTTCATCTGTCAGCCACGGTGATGGCAGATGTTTGAGTTTAATAAGTCGTATTGGAGCATGTTTGTCATATAGACGGATTATTGTTGTGGTAAATAATTTAACTTTAATATTGATGCAATCAGCTTCTAACAGTTCTTTCCAGTCTAGACTTGACGCATCTCTGTGAAGATCATCAGAGTTTATACTACCAAAACTACGACGTAGAAGAGTTCGGTGTTTGGGTTTTGGTGTACGGATCTGGTAGGAGAGGAAGAGGAGATCGTGATGGGAAAAGGAGTCTGCCGGAAATTGTCCGTGTTTTGCAACAAGATGAGGTGAAGCCACTATCATCACGTCAATTAAAGAAGGTTTACAGTTTGGTAGGTTATGAGTAGCATTCAGTGGAAGAATGGAAAGGTTATTGGAGTTGAGAACAGAGCGAAAACATGAGGACCGAGAGTCATTCTTAAGGAGACAAGTATTAAAGTCACCCATTATGATAATATGATTATAAGAAGGAACAAGATCTTCGAGAAGGAGTTCAAAGGAGGAGAAGAAATTGACGCGTAAGGATGGGCTGTAATATACGCCGAGGAGAACTTTGGAATGGTTAAGAGTTACTTCTAAAAAAAGATGCTCGCCAGCATTGGCTGGGACTGGTTGGGGAGAAAGGCTGATTATAGAAAAAGGAATTTGTTTTCGGAGATAGATAGCGACGCCTCCTCCATT
Organism: Euproctis similis; assembly: GCA_905147225.2. Lineage (NCBI taxonomy): Eukaryota > Metazoa > Arthropoda > Insecta > Lepidoptera > Erebidae > Euproctis > Euproctis similis. The sequence continues at coordinate 15,239,927 of LR990106.1, forward strand.
TCTGACGGTACGGTCGTTCCGAATCAAAGTGAAACCTGGCAGAGTATATGATACCGTTGCTAGACACGGCTTAAACCAAGATTCAGAAACAAGTATGGCGTGAATATTGTTAGAATTAAAAGTTGTCAGCATATCAGGGAAATGAGCCGGAATACTTTGGGCATTGAGGTGAACGACATTAAAATTTGCAGGTACATCGGAGAACTGAGAATCAAGAAACTCGCCAAGACTTGGTACGCTAACGAAACTCGCATCATCACTACTTAAAGACAAGAAGTCTTCGGAGTCACAGTTGCTTGAAGTTGACATGGGCATAATATAATATAGACAATATTATTATGTAGAAGAGATAAATCTAAAATATGTAATAATATATATATGTATATGCTATAGAAAGATAGTATATGTTAATAGGTAAATAATGTATATAATATAATAACTATATTTACTATATAAATACTAGTATTTCGTCTGCCGGTTGTGTCAATATAAAAATCTTACAACTAAATGTGTAGGTACATTAAACGCCCTACAAAAGAAAAATAAAATAAAAACAAACACCTAGTTACACAATAACAGTCGCCAAACGCCAGTCAGGGCACTCGATAAAAATCTAACAAATTTTATTTCATCACAATAATAAAAGTGGGCATAGCTAGATACCTACTAGTAAAAACAACAAATAAAAATTTTAAAAAAGATGGGAAAGACATATTTACTGGAAAAGAAATTAAACACGCGCATATAGGCATAATCATATGACAATGAAATATAGTCAATCACCGTGTCTCCTCTATTCATATATTTATTACAACAAAACAAAACCAGTTACCTATAAGGATGTATTTATACTTACTATGTATTCACACTTAATGCAAAAATATGTATAACTTAACAATTTTAAAAGTCTAAGTGATGACTGTTTAAACCATAGTCGTCTATCCCTGGAATAGGTAGATATATGTTAGTTATTACAAGACATTTATTTACAGATTTATTTACCGTTGCGTAATATACATGTATTCATATATAAACATCCAATAACAGTAGAACATAAAAACTATTAGTAAACCTACCCACCTGTATCACTTGATAAAACAACAGGGCCCAACACAATACCACAATACGTATATACCCTCGGTTTTAGTCGGTTAATTAAGGAGAGAATAGTATTGTACACAGCAAGTTAAGCAGGTGGAATTATTTAAATCTATATTAATATTACATTTATGGATGGCCTACATGTATGCTTGTAACAGCTACTAGAATAACATGGTTTCACCCTGGCTGGGGTTTGCTTATAGAACAATTATGCGGAAGATCATTTTTTATTTTTTATTAGCGTTACGACGGGTCTTCACTGTGGTGGGCTTTGGAACATCTTCACTGGTGTTATCCTCAGAAATCTGTTGTTTGTCGTGTGGATTTAGATCGGACATAGTGAAAATGCGCCGCCGCGTGTTGTTCGGCCGCTGCACATACACGCATCCATCGCGAGTCCAACATTTTGTGACACCAAACTTCTGACGCACAGCCATGAAAAGATCATGTCGAGTTTTCGTGAGAAACTCCGAGATGGTGACTCCGGATCCCTTTAGTTTGGTTTTGTTGAACCACAGTGAATTCCGTGTTACAGTATTATGAACCTTTAGTAGTATTGGCCTGCACTTCAGAGAGGTCTGCCGACCCAACCTCTGGCAACTTTTAATGTCATCCGTGGTGAAATCATTAAGCTTGAGGTTTTCACGAATCAATTTTAAGGTTAACTGTGATGTGTCTTCGTTATTTTCCTCGGCAACTCCATGCAACAACAATATTTTTCTCCTGCTACGCATCTCCATGTCATCAACAGTGCGTGTGAGCGATTCAATTTGCTGTTGAAGGTTATTGAGCATATCTGTCATAAATTTCTTAAACACCGCAGACTCGGCCGCCAGGTTGGCAGTTGCAGGAGTATTGTTGGTGTCTTTCTCAAACCTCAACTCGAACTCCGCCATGCGGGTCTGAAATAGTTCACGCATATCCACCATTGAGCTCTTAATACCCTCCATGATGAAGATAGTGGTTCAAAAATACGATGATGATACGAAGATGAGGAATGAGGCCCCAAAATATAATGTTAAACTTATTCACTAAAGGAATAAACACTTGTCCCGGCAGAATGGTAGGTTAACTTTCCATCAATAGCATTTAATCACTGTATTTACTGTTTTATCAAATTAAATTTGTATAATGTAACAACAGCAAATCTTTTTGCAACCACTCGTCACGACTACCCGCAACCTAGCCTGTGTTGATAATGATACTATATTCGTAACCAGACTATGCTTTAGGTTCCACAAAACTGTTGATGATAAAATTTGAACTTACCTCAAAACTGCCTCCTCTCCTTATGAAGGGCTGGCTACATACAAACATAACCAGAAGTACAATAAACAGCGCCACTCCCGTGGGGTTGGCACAACCTCCCACCAGACCAAACATACCTGGCTTTTCGGTTAAGAGCCAATCGTACAATGTATAATTGTCTTTGTTGACTATAGGATCGTTGACTACTATCAAACCTGAAATTTATAAATAAACTAACATTTATATAAGATTTCAAAAATTAAAAATATAAGTTATCATTGTTATCAATAGAGTTTAAATTGAACGTATCCTTAACAAAAGCCTTTAAACCGACGAGCGTCTATAAGTACAGTTAAGAAGGACGAATAAGGCGATTGACGTGTATAAGAATTGTGCCTTATGGCGCTCTGTTCTTTTAATCTGCCCTTTAATGGACTTGGTGTGAAGTTCTGTTAGTATGTATAAAATATTTAGCAGTTTTAATGACGAAAATTATGATGTATAATCATAATTTTCAAATAATAACAATGATTGTTTACATAAAAATATTGAAGAATGAATTGAAGAATAGTGTTATTGACAATAGAAGAGAGTTATTGACAATACTCACTGAAATTACACAAGTGCATTATAGTGTGCACCACACTGTACACAAAGATGAGGACTCCAGTCAACTTGTGGAGGTAGATGTGATGATCCAGGGGGAGGTACGAACTAAACCCTCGCACTCTCAACTGAGTAAGACAATTGCGTAGCATCAGGACCAATACCCAGGCACAGTTGAAGTTTAGACATTGGCCTGGAATAAATTTAAAGATCAATTCAAAAAGAATCCGTCGGTCCCTCCTATCATCCTTTTGACCTTAATCGTATCTTAAAGACCGGTAACAATCCGTAACACTCTCTGCGATCCAGGTATCCATCGGCAGCGATACATGCTTACCCGTTACCCCGTATACATGCTTACCCTCGTTAAAACACATAATTAGAACTCAAGAAGATTTTTCTTAAAAGTCACTCACCACATGCTCTTGCCATGATGACGAATCCATTTGATTTTCTATATTCATAGCACCGGGCCACAAAGAGACCAACATTCACTAATGAGAATATTCCCAAGTAAATAAGGTATACGTAGTTATTTCGAAAATACGGTTTTGAAAGTTGGTAAGGTTTTAGTTTTGCCAATCTTTGAACAAACGAGACTGGTTCTGGATCTTTCTTTGGAGGCACAAGCCAGCGATCTATGCTAGAAAATAAGTAGATTGTGAATCAAAATATCGTTGAGATCATAATAATAATCAAAAGCTAATGCTAAGTTGTAAGCTACACGAAATATACCTTTATGAAGACAATTACATTTTGATTAGTGTAGTAAAAAAGTCAGGAATATGACTCTAAACATTTTTTAGCTTTTCTTAAATAACATTGAAAAAAAAATGCTTCGAGAAGTTCTTTAATTTTTATACTATGAATATATTTTTCGTTTAAACAACGCGCAAGTTTCAAGATACATCATGAAAACCATAACTTCTCAATTCAATTACATCATAAAAAATGTGTATTAAGAGAATCACATTATCTTTTAAATATCTGACCTTATTGATAAATTTTCAAGCAATCCATCATGACTGCTGAGCTGTTTCTTCAGTGCTTCGTAAGTTATTGCACCACGGTTTTCTGTATCAGCATCCTCAAACATCGCCGTGGTGAGCTCCAAGAGTTGCTCATCACTGAACTGCATCCCATTCTCCTCCATACATGCTCTCATCACATGTTGGAGTTCGCGATGCTGGATTAACCCATCACCTGAACAGTATTATTGGCAAATGCTATTTAAAGTTACTATTATTTCTTTTTATGTAGTTACGCTTACAAATAAACGTCCGCCACTCACCGTCCAAATCGTAAACCTTGAATAAGAATCTTATTTTATCATCAGGCGTTTGACCGGCGAACCGATGAACTGCGGCTATGAACTCTTGAAGGGATATTGCTCCTGAATCATCCTCATCAAAGATCTGGAACACTCGCTCGGTAAAAAACGGCTGAAAGAGATCATCACATTATAATTAGTATTATTGTATTTTACTTTTTTATTCTACTTAATGAACCTAGATACTCACATTTTTGGATAAAACAATCTTCTGAAATTGTTCTCTAGTGATCTCTTTCTCATCTCCAACAGTGGCTCTGAACAATTTCTCTAATCGGTCAACGCTATGTTTGTCGAAGCCAACTCGTGGTCTGAAAGGTATATAAAATTCTTTTAATCTTAACAAGACTCAACCAAACCGAAGATGCGAAGATTGGGCGAATTATTTTAATAGGAACTAATTGACCTAACTTCATGACAAACAATGTTATTAATGATAAAATAGGTTTTCACAAAATAACAAAAATGCCTGATAGTAAAATTACTAATTTCTCTTCAATTAATTTTGTTTTCATAACACTTTAATTCATCATTTTTCCGCCCTAATCTCACTTTAAGCGGGTTCGGCACAACAGGTCACGCTTTCGAACCATCCATGTTGTAAAAAGATTTGGCTGTGGTTTTGCGACTGGCCGCCTGCCTGGGGTCAACCCTCAATCAACACACTAATTAAATTAATTTATTAAAATAAAAAAAAATAAACTCACCTACTACTCGTTACTGTAGATAAAAACTCCATTATTTCATCAGCTGTGGCATAGCCGTCGCCATCTGTGTCCACTACTCTAAATAATTTATTGGTTACCTGTTTAATATAAGAATAATATGAGAGGATGCGAAAAGATACTTCTTTTCCCTTATTTTCTAGCAAAATAATTGATGCAAAGCTATGAATTTTACTATTTTTAATTATATTCTATTTATTTCTATCTTTACATTATGCTCCCAAACAATACAAATACATTTTGGTAGGTATTAAAAGTAAAATATTTTACGAACTACCTACGTTATTTTAACTCTAATCTATCTATCTAATCTATGTATAATTACGTACGTACTAATGTATAATTTTACTTACTACTTTATTTTGCAGGATAAGTTGGAAAGTGTCTAATTTAATCACCCCATTTCCGCATAAAACATAAGCTACACTCTCTACTTGTTCCACAAAATCTAGTTGTTTGTCTTCCCTGTAAAATATAATAAAATCAGAATTTTGATTTTGAAATTAGTTAAAGCGCCATCTTGTGTCGAATAGAATAACTACCAATGCCACTATCAAGTCGAGGAGTAAAAGGCTATTCGCTTTAAGCGACATTTTGGGCGATATTGAATTATATACATATTTGGAGTTGCAAAAATGTCGCTTAAAACAAATAGCCTTTCACCCCTCGAAGTATATACATGTCTATTGGTCCTATAGCCAGAGACCTATGGTCTCGGAATCGGTGTGCTAGACCTCCAGAGCACTAATATATTGACAATTAATTCATTAAACCTAAAAACAACATACTTACGACAGTCGTTCTTTCAAGTATTCGATCCAGTCATTTTGAACGATGTGGTCTATTCCGTCCACATCAAATAACCGAAATATTCTTTCTAACAGATCCTGCAACAAAAGATATAAAAAGTCTATTTAAAAACTCCGGCACTAATTATATTTTTTTGTGAACACAATTAATTCAGGGAGTGATGGACCTAAAAGGACCTGATGCAAGGATAATGGTTGATGATGTAGTGCTGGAACAGGTGAATGAAATTGTATATCTTGGATGCGCTTTTAGCAGAGATGGAAGGTACACCGCGGATGTAGAAAGACGAGTGGCGATAGGAAATAACGTAAATGGAGCGTTGGGCAGATTCCTGGGCGCAAAAAACATTAGCAGAAAAGCCCAGCTAGCAATCGACAATGCAGTTCAGATCCCAACGCTAACTTATGGAAGCGAGAGCTGGGTATGGCAGAGTGTGCATGAAAGTAGAATAAACGCGGTAGAAATGAGGGCACTACGCAAAATCTGCGGAGTGACTCTCGCTGACCGCGTAGAAAACAAGGTTGTACATGGCATGGCATGCGCCGATGGTTCGGACATGTAGAAAGAATGGTTGATGCAAGACTGACTAAGCAGATATACAATGCAAAAGCGGATGAATGTAGGAGTCGAGGACGGCCAAGACACATATTCCATGACCAAATAGAACGTGTTCTGGAGGAAGGTGATGTTAAGAGCCTCAAAAACCGACGAGCGTGCATGAAAAGAGTTATGAATGTCAACGAAGCGAGTGAGGCGTGTAAGAATCGTGCCCTATGGCGCTCTATTCTCTCTGCCTACCCCGCAAGGGATTTGGCGTGAAGTTATGTATGTATGTATGGACCTAAAATTATAGTCATCAATCAATCATCATCAGTAGCCCTTTGAGGTCCACTGTTGGACATAGGCCTCCCCCATAGAGCGCCACAACTGCCGGTCCGCTCAATCATGGGGGGTTTTGCCATAATCGCCACGCTTGGCAGGCGGGTTGGCGATCGCAGTAGGCTGTATTTAGTTGGGAGAGAATGCTGCTGCCCATTCTTCTAGCCTTTCCCTTACTCGCCTTTTACGACACCTACGGGATGAGATGGGGTGGCGGTATTCTAAGCCGGCAACACACAGCATTATAGTAATTTTAAGCAAATAGCTACTACTTACGTATTTGAACTGCACGCCACTTTACCCGGTTACAACAGTGTTCTAGTTTAAATTCCATAATAAGAAAATTACTACATTATGACTAAACAGTAGTCTCGGTGGCACAGTTGTTGAGCACACGGCTTCTGATCCAGAGGTCCGGGGTTCGATTCCAGACACTGGCTCACACCAATGACTTTTCGAAATGGTTTTCGGAAGTTATGTGTGATAAATATCGATGACTGACAAACTTTGTGCCCGGTATGGCAATAGGTTCGCCACCTATTCCATTTGGGACGTAAACATAACGGCGAGACGAGGCTTAACAGCCGCTGTCTACACCTTCGGGTAACAAAAGGCGTGAAGTTATGTTATGTTATGACTAAACAACTAAACGAAAAAATAAACTTAGTTTACAATTATTTAAACCTAATATTATTTTTAGCCAGGACGAAAATGGGCTTCCATTTTCAAAATAATTGTATAAAAGGAAAGATAAATAAAATCATATACGGGCTATTTGCGGCCGGTCAAAAAAAAAACTAAAATACTATAAAATCTCATAGCCTTTAATTATTATATATAGCAATTTTATTTATACAAATATCAATAGACAGCTGTATCGCCAACTATCATATTGATTTAATAAAACATGCCAAGAACTCGTTGATTGCTATGAAATCAATAATTTAAACAGTCACTTGGACAATTATGTTCACTGTTACATGTGACATGTCCAATTTAATTATTATGTGTTCATGTTCATTAGTAGATATTCAAAAATTAAGTTCTGGTATAAATTAATTAAGAAACATACATACAATCACGCTTTTCCCTTGGGGTAGGCAAAGACTGATTATTTCGATTTTCTACGATCCTGAAATACATTTAATGCTTAGTCCACTCTCATTATTGCCTTTTCCGCATGGGGATAGGCAGATTCTAATTATTTAGATTTTCTACGATCCTGACACACATGTTTTCCTTCCTCTACTATAATTATCGCTTTCATACATGATGGTCGGTTGTGGCCACCCTTGACGTAGCTTCTCTCCAACATATCATTACTGGTTTACCCTTTCACACTTGTCTCATATATTCGTTTTCTCAGTTTTCTTCTGAATAAAACAATCCTGGATATTTGAAGTTATTTAATATGAGATACTGTTGCTATAGCCTAACGACCTAAATACTTCGAGGGTTTGACTGTAGGAGTTGGGTCATTTTCATATAGGATTAATACTTACTAAAGTGAGTGGCAAAACCTCAACATCTCCATTTATCAAACATTACTTTCAGACAGTCATTGCTGTGAAGCAGGTTTACGACTCAGGGTTCTCTGTATTAGAAGTTGCGGTGCTGAACCGCAAAGCCATTTAGACTTATAATATGATGGTAATCATCATTTAGCGGCCTCCTAAGACACCGGAGGAGACAGTGGATAGACAGACAGAATAGAGATAGTTCATCAGTGGTAGAGTTACGCAGTTCGCTGCATGAACGGGCCGGTTCGATAGTTGAAATATCACGATCTCTTAAAATATTGACGTAAAGTGGCGAATGCCGCGTTTCGTTCGGTGAGAGAGGTGTCCGGAGGTTCACCCCTCTCTCTTCTCCTCCCACGCCTGAAGATAAATAAGATACGATGGTGTGTTACTTTAATACATAAATATAAAACGATACAAAATATAAAAAGCTTATTCGAAGTGGTCTCCATTGGCTGCAATACAGGCCTTTAAACGTTGAGGCCAGTTATCAATAGAAACACGCACTCTTTCCATGGGAAAATTCTTCACTGCTAATCGTATGGATTGTTTTAGGGACTCTAAATTATTATGACGTTTAGAGCAAGCCGTACTCTCTAAAACTGACCACAAATCATAATCCAGTGGATTAAGATCGGGACTAGACGACGGCCAGTCTTCAGCTCTAATGAAGTCCGAAACGTTCGCTTCCAACCAAGATTGCGTGGACCGAGCTTTATGACCCGGTGCCGAGTCTTGCTGGAAGGACCATACTTCGTTATTGAACATGGTGTTGTTAAGGGGCTTGACTACCTTTTCAAGAATGGTATCTTGATACACTTGTGCCGATGTTTTGATACCTTTTTCACAAAAATATGGCTCAGTCACTCCTTCGTAGCTAACACCCCACCAAACCATCACTGAAGTCGGATAATGCCCACGTTGCACTCTGTCAACTAATTGGGAAGCTTCCTCAGAGCTTTGAGCATAAATACGGTCATTTTGTTTGTTAAAATATTGCTCAATTGTAAAAACTTTTTCATCCGTAAAAAATATTTTTCTGTGACCTCCCTTTGCGTACCGCTTCAGTAGTTGTTTAGATTTTAACACCCTATTCTTTTTTAAATTATCAGTTAATAAATGACCAGTGCGCCTCTTATAGGCTGCAAGTCCTAAGTCATCTTTTAAAATACGCGACATTGTTCTAGGTGCTATCTTCATCTCCCGAGATAAAATCTTTTGCTTGCGAACATGATTTCTTCGAATTCTTTCCCTTACTGCTTTGACCACCTTTTTCGTACGAACACTACGTGGACGGCCAGGTCTTTTTCTGTCACAAACAGAGGAGGTCTCATTGTACCTATTAATAGCCCGGTACACAAACATTTGACTGATACCAAGTGTATGGCGAGTTTTAAAAATTGCATTTGGCTCCATACCAACTTTATGTAATGCAATCATAGCGATTCGGTTCTCTTTATCACCCCACTCCATTTTAATATCGCAAAATATTGTACAATGTATTGGCGCCAAAACGAGAAAACACAATGAACAATCGTATAAAAATGACAGATTCCAAATTCAAATGTAATATTTTTTAGTTTTAGTTGTAACAGTATTTATGGCCAGACTAAGTATTGCCGCAACTGTGGTCGCGTACGTGTACGTAAATCACAAACATTCTAATACCTCTTTTCTTAATCGAAGTGCGGCATGAGCCATTTTACCATTTACGAGAAGTCGTAGTATCTTACTGGTCGAACAGACACTTGTATGCAGCAAAAAGTTCCAATCTTCTGCCATGAAGTTGTGAACGGTAGTATAACCATGTATAGGTATACTGCCATTATTGTATCTATTGTAAAAAAAAAACGTTTATGTAGTTTTTTTTTACGGAAGAAATGTTGGTATTCTTTTGGATGCTCTTCTGTATTATTTAATTTTATTTGGGACCCTCTTCACGCGGTTGTCGGCCACACATATCAGACAGCGTACGTCATAACATGTCTTAAAACATGTTCATATAATAACAGGCAGACCTTCACTATTCAACTTTTTGTTGATCACGTTTAGGAAATTAAATAAATCATAACAAAATCTGTGTTTATTATTTTAGTTGAGTATCATAGGTACGTGTTGATTAGAGGTCTCTAACTCTCTCGTGATGATTCAAGGTGTTATGAGATCATATCGTTATAAACTACATAACTTCACGCCTTTTATACCCTACGCCTTTTTAGAATGTGTAGGCAGCGTTTTTTTATGAGATTGGAGGGCAAACGAGCTGGCGTGTTACCTGATGGTAAGTGACCAGTTGCGTTGCCAACATCTAAGGGAGTAGGATGTGGAAGGGAGGTGGGCCTTCGGGTACCTCTCTCACTGAACGAAATGCATCATGAGCAACTTTACGTCGATCTCCTGAGAGGTTGTGGTATTTCACCGGTCTACTTGACTCTACCTCTGCTATACCTGTTAAACCGTGTAGTAAACCTCAACTCGCCTCAATATTTATCACACATAAGTAACGAAAATAATTCTTGAGAAATTATTGGAGTGACCGTGGAATCGACCACACGACCTCGCAGTTACGAAGTTACCAAAATAATAATAGGTAGTATTAGTAGTATTATTTTTAGTATTATCTTTTTCGGTGTTGTTTCTTATGGCCCTACTCTCTCTGCCATCCCCGAAAGGGAAGTTAGCGTGAAGTTAAGTGAGTATTAGGGGCCATCATATTATTTCTGCCTTCTTTTGTCCGAATACCAAATTCAGTGGGACAGAATTAGCGACATTAATTAGTACCTGTAACAAAATTAGGTCAACATTTATAAAATACTTAGCCCGTGGTAAAACTACTGACTACAGAATCGAGGTTGGCGGGTTCGATCCCCGCTCGAGTATAAATATTTATGCCAAGCATGAATGTTTGTATGGCGTCTGGGTGTTTCTCTATGTGTTAAAAGTGTGTATTTACAAAATAAAAAAGTATATATGTATTAATATCCGTTATCTAGTATCCATAACACACGCATTTAGCCGATTAGCTTGGAACTAGAGGGGGCTGTGTGTATGGTGTCCAAGATATTATTATTATTAATGATTAGTTATCAAGATCTGATTTTAGATAGAGATATTTGATAGAACCAAAGGATGTGGTATTTTTTTATTAATATTTTAATCATCTTAGTGAGTCCGGACGCAGCTGTCATATTATACCTATATAATAGTCACAGTTCGTCCGGTATTTGTGATTAAATGATATAATTATTCACTTATGTGACCTAGACATGTCTCAGCAGGGCATAATGTGTCGTTATTTTATATTTACACCTCTTTTTATTAGTATTCCGTATCCGATTTGGCAAATAAGGAACCATTGTTTGTTTCTATCTGATGGTCCATCCGTACGTGATTAGGTATATTGCTGAGCAACTTTCGAAAATAATTCTTAGTTAGGATTCGAACCTGAAGCTTCTTGATTCAGAAGAGAGGTACTCGAACTCCGGACCATCAAAATTCCTACAATAATCATTACATAGTATAAAGTCACTATCCGCTGTCTGTCCGCTTATATGCTTAGGTATATCTTTGAATCTACTCAACGGATTTTGATGCGGTTTTTATTAGAGAGAAGATGTCAACGAGGTGATTTCTATCTATAATTCTTGTATGATATAGAAAAGATAAAGTGATAAATCCAAAATTTGCTTATTTATTACTTTTGATGCGGAACAAAGTTCGCCGAGTCAATTAGTAGGTATTATACAAAAGTGAAAGTCCTTTTGTTTATTAACTTTTCAAGCCAAAACTACTCCACCAATCAAGAAACTTTGAATACATCTGTACTCTTTGATGGGAAGTAAGAATGTTTGTGAAAAAAACTCACAATCTGACTACTTTAACTTTTATTTATTTTTTGCAAAACTTCGTTTATCGAGTCAGCTAGTACCTATATTATATAAAAACATACGTGATATAAAGTAACCAAAAACAACAATATTTGTATAATTTATGATGGCACAAACATGACTTATGATCACTTTTAACAGTGGTAGAGCCAGGCAGTTCGCTGCATGAATGGGCCGGCTCGACCGGTGAAACACCTTGATCTCTCAGAAGATCGACGTAATGTGGCTCTTGCCACGTTTCGTTCGATGAGAGAGGTACCCGGAAGCCCAACTCCCTTCCCCATCCTTTCCTATCCTACTCCGTTAAAAGTCGGCAACGCAACGGTAACACTATATGTGTTGCTGGTGTCTGTTCTATTGCATAAAAAACCGTGCTCTGATGATGATGATGATGATGATGATAATACTATGAAGGTATCTATTATCTACCAGACCTCCTGTATCAGTCACGAGTGTACTCAGACCTATATATTATTTGTATCACACGTGATTATAAATGTAATCCGTGATACAGAACATGTCGACCTCACATTAAGTTCAATTGCGACACATAGATAATGTAGATACACATAGATACTATACTTATAGATACTATATGGTGTTTAATGCGACAATCGTGATACTAAGATTAAACTATCACTGACATACAATTCGACATACAAATTTATTGTTTGTTTGTTTATACGAATATGTGTCAAATACCTACCAGTAATTTTGTTTTTTTTTTTTATCGGATAGGAGGGCAAACGAGCAGGCGTGTCACCTGATGGTAAGCAACCAACGCCACCCATGGACACCAGCAACACATATAGTGTTACTGTTGCGTTGCCGACCTTTAAGGGATAGGGGATAGGAAAGGATGGGGAAGGGGGGTGGGCCTCCGAGTACCTCTCTCACCGAACGAAACGCGGCATAAGCCACTTTACGTTGGTCTTCTGAGAGGTCGCGGTATTTCACCGGTCGAGCCGGCCCGTTCATGCAGCGAGCTGCTTGGCTCTACCACTGTTAAATTGTGTGTATCAACTTACCAAAGACTAGGTAGGGTAAGGCAGTATGTTTTCAATAAAATGTCAAAAAATATACTTAGTTATTTATCATATCTTATGGGATAGGGCAAACGAGCAAGTGCGTCACCTGCAATTTCTCAACGACCATGGATAACGTGGTGCGTTGACGTCTTTTGAGGGAGTAAGAGGTGAAAGGAGAGGGAAAGGGGATCGGGCCTCCGGATACCTTTCTCACCGAACGAAACGCGGCACGAGCGGCACTTCACGCCGATATTTCGAGAGGTCGTGGTATTTTACCGGTCCCATAAAGCCAAATAAAAATCGTGGAAGAATAGCGTTTTGTAACATTCTCGCACTTTTTGACTTATTCAAGATTATTCCATTAATGCATGCAAAAATGATAACTGTTAGTTATTATTTTTTCAAACTATTTTTCAATCTACATTTAATAATAGTCAATTGCTATGGCATCTTAAACGTGAAAAGACGTGAACTACTGTTCAGAGCCAAAAAAAAACATAAGCTCATTTGCAACATTGAACATGGGAACTCTATATTCAACTTATTAAATTTGTAGTTCATTTCATTTGCTTGCATCATATAAAGCATCGACTAGATCTAAATTGAAAACAATATCCGTCTTCTACTGTGAAGAAGGGCCTGGAAATAAACTCCCTGCCTAGTCCCTACTACATTCTTACCATAAATAATCATTTAAATCAACATACATAACATAACTTCACGCCTTTTTCTACCCGAAGGAGTAGGCTGTGGCTGTTAAGCCTCGACTCGCCGTTATAAGTCTCAAATTGAATAGTTGGCGAACCTATTACCATACCGGGCACAAAGTTTTCAATCATCGATGTTTATCACACGTAACTTTCTAAAATAATTACGAAAAGTCTTTGAGGTGTGAGCGAGGCTTCGAACCCGCGACTTCTTGATTCAGAAACCGGGTGCTCGACCACCTACTTTTAAGTTGTTATATTTATCTAAAACGAGATTCTATAAGTCAGAGAACATAAACTGATAACACACATTTGGATTATATTGATAACATACAATTCATTTAAATTAACGTAACAATGAAACGCATATTGTCTCTTTTATTAATATAAATAGCTAAATAGGTAATAGATATATTATGGTCATTTGTTAAAATCAACGGTGATTTATCAACAAACCATAGTGAGTTTAGTTGTGTTAGGTTGTATATTACTTTTGTAATTTTTAATAAACGTCGTCGAATGTACATATTTTATTTTATTTTAATAAAATCCGGAAATTTAAGTACGTACTTAGTTAAAAAAAAGCGCGCGCTTAGTTATAACTATATTTTCCTGTGGGTAATCTCTTATAGAGATTACCCACAGGAAAAGAAAAATTACCCGCAGAATTAATAATAATTAAATATCATACATACATACATAACTTCACGCCAAATCCCTTGCGGGGTAGGCAGAGATAACAGAGCGCCATTATGCACGATTCTTACACACCTCACATGTTTCGTTGACTAACATAACCTTCCTTCAGAACACATTCTATTTGGACAAGGAATGTGTGTCTTGGCCGTCCTCGACTTCCACATCCATCCGCTTTTGCATTTTATACCTGCTTAGTCAATCTTGCATCATCCATTCTTTCTACATGTCCGAACCATCGGAGCATGCGCTTTCTTACTTTTACACTGTCATTCCCTTTCAATCCAACTTCCTTCCTTACAACCTCGTTTTCGACGCAGTCAGCGAGAGTCACTCCGCAGATTTTGCGCAGTGCCCTCATTACCACCGTGTTTAACCTACTTTCATGCACACTCTGCCATACCCAACTCTCGCTTCCATTAGTTATCGTTGGGATGAGTGCCGTGTTGTGGATTGCTAGCTCGGCTTTACTGCTTTACAGGAATCTGACCAACGCTCCATTCACGCTATTTCCTAACGCCACTCTTATTTCTACATCCACGGTGTACCTTCTATTCCCGCTAAAAGCGCTTCCAAGATATAAAATTTCATTCACCTGTTTCAGCACTATATCATCGACCATTATCCTTACATCTGTTCTGGATTCCTCCTTTTCAAACACCATAATTAAATAAATGAACTAATAAAGTAATATAGGTTCCCGTTTTTTCTACCCTAAAATGTAGGCAGCGGCCGTTATGCCTCCCTTCGCCGAATCGTTATGTTACGTCCCGTTATTGAATAGGTGGCGAACCTATTGCCTATACACAGGCCACAAAATTATCAGCCATCGATACACGACACATAACTTACGAAAAGAAATCCGAGAAATCATTGGCGCCCGGAGTTAGTAACACAACTTCTTAGAATCAGAAGCGGCGAGCTCGACCACTGAACCACCGAGTCGAAATAATATTGAACAATAAATTCATGCTAATATAATACTGTCTAGCTAACATATTTTTTTATAAAAATTACAGATTTAACTCGTAATCTAGTGGAAATCGAACCACTTATCAATACATTAAAAGCTTTTTTTTAGAAAATAGAAAATATTATTTTGAATATCTCTCTTAGTATATTCATTCAATATGTATTTAATATCAATAACATTTGAATCAATCAATCATAATGCTTGATAGAAAATAATAAAATAAAAAAATCTTTCTGATTGGCCGTAAGCGATCCAGCCCGTTACTCAAAACCTAACCAATCGCCAGGTCAGTGAATGCAAGGCCTTTTGTACTTACTGCGGCTTAAGCACTTGTAATAGGTAACACATATTGATAGGGTTGACATAAATATAATATTTTATAGTAATTTTTAAAACATCAAGCCTTTTTCTACCTTACGGTTTAGGCAGGGGCTGTTAAGCCTTGATTCGTCGATTTTTTTTGTTCCGACCAACAATGTTGTCTTGTCAGTCATCGATATCACTCACACATAACTCACATGAAAAGTCATTGTTTAGTGGTCAAAGTCCGGATCCGATTCCACAACTCCTCAGACACCTAAACTACACTAGAATTTATAGGTAACTAACTAGCTGACCGGGCGAACTTTGTTCCGCATTAAAAGTATTATTTACAATAATAATAATAATAACAGAACATTATCACACAAAAAACATTACAGCTTATCAAACTAAATTAAGCATTACAAACTTTACCTCTTTATTATATTAGACAGTAACAGTGGTAGAGCCACGCAGTTCGCAGCATGAGTGGGCCGGCTCAACCGGTGAAATACTTACCTCTCACAATAACGACGAAAAGTGGCTCATGCCGCGTTTCGCTCGGTAAGATCGGTGAGGTATCCGGCGGCCAAACCCCCCTCTCCCTGTACCATCCTACTTCAGTCCCTTCCCTATACCATTTAACGCAACGCAACTGTAACATTATCTATGTTTCCGGTGTCCATGGGCGGCGTTAGTTGCTGACCACCAGGTGAAACACCTGCTCGTTCTGACCCTTTATTTCATAATAAATGAAAGAATAGCTTAGATATTTGTTCATAACAAAAAAATCTCAATATATAATCTATTCTAGATTATTATAGATTAGACTTCCCTTGCCTATTCTAGATCAAAATATAGATTATAGGCAAGGTGAAGCACGTGCATAATATTAAAACTAACATTACATGAAGCCGTTGTCAGGTGGTAGGTACTAATATGTCATTATATGCTAAGTTGATTATGATATGTTAAGGCTAAGGTTTCTGTTAGTTAAATGAGGTTGTGAGGCGGATATTGTGCCAATAGTGGTTGTTTTGTTCAGATCTAGATATTTAGCGATATTTATTTTTTAAACATCTTAAAAATCATATAAGTACATACCTCACTCGCTTCGTTGACTTTCATAACTCTTTTCATGCACGTGCGTCGACTTTTGAGGCTCCTAACATCAACGATGATTATCGATGGTACGGACATGTAGAAAGAACGGATGATGCAAAATTGACTAAGCAGATATACAAGGATGTAGGAGTCGAGGACGGCCAAGACACACATTCCATGATCAAACAGAACGTGTTCTGATGGATCAAGATCAACTTAAAAAGCAAAAAAGAATTTAAAAAAATACAGCAAAATATTTAATAACAACAGCCTTCCCACAACAATAAAAATTAGCAGCTACAGTGTGATAGAAAAGAGTATTAACGTTTGGTACTTACAGTACTTAGTACTTACGTACAGTATTTCTTGCACAGTACTTAGTAGTACTGATGAAACTAGATTAACCTTAATCCTTACTTATATTACGAGTTAGATTAGAAGTGATTTATTTTGTAACTATTTCACGTCTAACCTACTTAATACATACATAGTACATACTTAACTTCACTCCAACTTCACTCCGGGGTAGGCAGAGAGAACAGAGCGCCATATGATATGATTCTTACACGCCTTCTTTGACTTTCATAACTCTTTTTATACACGCACGTCGATTTTTAAGGTGATTTGTTAGGACATCATCTTATCATAGAACTCGATCTGTTTGGTCATGGAAGTCATGGCTGTTATCGACTCCTACATCCATCCACTTTGCCAACTTTTCTATATTTTTTCTACATCTTCTGAACCTTAGGAGCATAGGCTTTCTTAATTTTACACCGACATTTTATTTCACCTCTATCTATAAAACAGCTTACAGGTCGTATACGCCATCTGGTATTAATCTGTTTCTACGTACAATATTTACATATATACATCTATACTGATAAGAATGTGGATAATTAAAATAGCACCCTTATTTTTCTTCCTAAATTGCGATTTCGTTATTCTCTGTAATAATAATTAAGTCACCGGACGTCATCTAACCATGAACATAAAGGCAGGTCACACTCCGACCTAGCCTGTCCATATGACAATCTATCATTGGTTAATCAATTACAAGAAATCATTATGATTGGATAATAAATAACAAGAAATTGTTTGATTGGTTTAAATATATTGTATCAATAATGTGATCTTTATTCGCCGAAGGCTTTCAGGTCGGACAATCAATCATTTTGAGTAATGTTCTGTTGGCCAATCGTAAACAATTGCAAACAATTCTCGTATCAAGTACTTACAGTGTTTGAATATCGCTAGTCTATAAGTATCATAACAGTTTAATACCTTTTACACAAGTTTAATATTGATTTGAAAGATTTTTTTATAAATAGTAGGTAATTCTTAGTTACCAATTAAAAATATTTGATATAGCGACAGAAGTTGACGTAATCAGACCTTAATGGAACTTTAAATTCTATTGCGTTGCGTTCTGTCTAGAGCTTTTAATTCGATTGAATTCTAAATTTGAAAACGATATTCCATTTTCAATTAAGACATTGCCAAATTTTTGTTTTGTCAAGTTTCAGTTTTGCCAAGTTAATTTTGGCATTGAGTGGGTCATCTTCTTTCAGTGTCTTTTGAATAACTTTTTTTCTTTGAAGATGATCAGAACAGTTTTATTTTCTAAAATCTCAGTTAGGTATATTATATCACAGTCATAGATATTATAAACTACTAGCTGACCCGGCGAACGTTGTTCTTCATCAATCTGCTGTCCCGCTATGTTAATACTGCAATATCTTCGGAATTATTTGTTTAAATTGCATGCTGTAAAGGGGCAGGATCATCTATATTACATGCACAATCTATTTAAGACCCTTAATTGGATGAAAGTTAATACTGTAATGTTTAAAATCGCTTCGTAAACAGCCCATTATTTCTCGTAAAGAGTAAAAAAATAAAAATGGTTTTTATGGGTTATTCCTAAGAGATAGACATATGCCCTCGCGGACTTTTTTGTAGACCTTTTAAAGGTGTATAATAATGTAGTACGTTGTTTTAATTTATCACTTAGGGTTCAGGCAGCGTTTGGGATTAAAGTACTAAATCTTGAAAAATGTCATTTTTTTTACTGCACTATACATGAATTATAGATCAAAACCACCCCGTTGACACCCTCTAACTATGGAAAAAAACCGTATCAAAATCCGTTGCGTAGTTTTAAAGATGTAAGGGGACAGACAGCGGAAAGTGACTTAGTTTTATACTATGTAATGATAAACTCCATAAACACCTTCAGACCAATCAGAAAAGACTATTTGAGTGAGCGAATGAGAGTGTATATAATATAATATATAATAGAGTCATTAGTTATATAACAATTGTTACGAACAATGTTAATTAACAAATAAATATATTCACACCATTTATTTATATGGTGTAGTGTACAATGTAAGTAACACGCACATAACTTATAGGTAACATATCGATAACTTGGAATCGTGATTGGCTTGGCTAATATTGTAACCAGTTTAAGTAATACCCTACTTATACTAGCTGTATCTCGGTACTCTATAAGTATATCATGAAATAAGTCTAGATTATTCTAAGTTCATCTGATTGAAAAGCTATTTTAAGTTAAACTAGTATTTAATTTCTTTTTATGGGCGTGTCACCTGATGGTAGAAACTTACACCGCCCATGGATACCTGCAACACATATTTTTTTATGGTATAGAAGAGTAAACGAGCAAGTGGTGGGGATGGTAAGCAACTACTCACCGCTCATAAACACCGTAGTGCGTTTCCGGCCTTTATAGGAGTAGAAGGGGAAAGGGGATCGGGCCTCCGAACACCTCTTCTACCGATTGAAACCCGGCATGAACCACTTCACCCTGATATTCAGCGCAGCGAGCTGCAAGACTCTACCATTGTCAAAAGTGTTAGTAGTGTGTCGTGTAGTGTTACAATTGCATTGCCGGCCTTTAAAATAGAATAGGAAAGGAGTTCGAAGTGGGATGGAAAGGTGAGACGGGAAGAGGTATCCGGAGATCCAACGCTCTGAGATCTCTGTCACCAAGCGAAACACAGTACGAGCCACTTTACGTTGATATTATGAGCGGTCGTGGTATATCAACGGTTGAGCCAGAATTTATGTACATAATTAATATACTCTAGTAGAACTCCAAGAGTCAAGTGCGCTTTTCGGAGTTCTTAAGACCTCTTATGTGTCGTCACAGACACCTGATACCATCAGTACTTTCTAACCAATTACTGGCACGACAGTGGGTTCGGTGCTCATTTGTCATTATACCCATTCATATATGTAACGACACGCTTGATTGATGACATATGACGAAATGATACTGGTTCTTGCGATAGTTTATTTCTTATAGCTGTATATTCACGCACTTTATATCCGAGGGTATAGTCAGCGGCAACAATGCTGCGACATAAAAATATCGTGGACACAATACATATAGCGTCCTCTAGTTATAAGATAAGCAACTAAATGTTTGTATTATGAAGACTAACTTTCATAAATTCATACAGGCATATAAAAACACCCAGACGCCATATAAACATTCATGCGTGTCATAAATATTTGTACTCGGGTGGGGATCGAAACCGCCGACTTCGTTCTGCAGTTTGCTGTTTTACCAATGCACCACGAAGCCCAAGATGATGAGACAACATTTGCTGACCCAACAAACGTTGTGAAGCCAAAGAAATAAAGTTTTTGATTAAAAAACATAAAATTCAAGATTGTATGTTTTAATAAATAAACAAAATCGACGAAAATAATATCGAAAAATTTAATTAAATTGGGGTAGACTACCCTTAACACTTAGCCCCCCTAAGTGTTAAGGGTAGTCTACCCCAATTTTGAGACGTACCCGATATGCACACAAAATTTCATCAAAATTTCATGGAAATCGGTCAAGCCGTTTAGGAGGAGAATTTTATACAGGGTGGAATCCACTCATATGTAATAATTGATACCAGATGTAGATCATAATTTCAGTAAACGTTGTACAAAATATTAAGACGATCGGTACAGTAATTAGGTCAATAACGACAGTTTTCATTTTCATGTAATTGAACACCCCCTATAAATGTATGAACTGGAATAAACTCTTCTCAGCTGTTCGTCCTGTCAAGGCCGCTTCGACTTTGTCATAAACGAAAATCATTCACAAAGAAGCCGACGTGTGCGCATAAGGCGGGCGCGGGTTGAAATGCGTGGCCCCCCCGCTTGAAGTACGGGGGGGGTTTTGAAATTAGGGGCACGAAACAATTATCGTCCGTCACACCTTAGAAATTAATAAAAAAAAGTAGTTTTATGTGTTGGGATTTTCATTCAATTTATAATTAATGGAATTTATAGCTTTAGTTACGACATTTTATTTTCAGAAATATTATAACTGTAATCATTTTAAAGAATTGACTAAATATCTAACTAAAGTACAAAACTTTAAAAGCTTACATTTATTTGTTGTTATGATATTTCTGAACAAAGGAGAACAGTTTAAAAAAAATTCGCGTGGAGTCTCTCCGCGCTATGGAAGTAAAACTTTGTAACAAACATACATTTATAACACGCTTAATTTAAAAAGAGCACATCTTACTTACATTACGACGGGCCTCGTGGTGCATTGGTAAAATCGAATGTAGAACGGAGATTGGCGGATTCAATCCCCACTTGAGTATAAATCTTAATATGGGTCTGAGTAGAATTTGGTAATTACTCCTCTATTTAAGAAGATACCCCATATTCAACGTCGTATTGTTCTTTGATTTAGGTACTCCCCCAAGCTCAAGCCCATTCAACCCATATTGTAAAAATGCATTAAAATACTTATTCCGCAATATTGGATTTAGGATGACGTCACCTTTTTCAACATACTATCGAAAAGCCCTTTTATTTGATACACAAAAAAGCATTACAACTATCTGTGAATGAGAGCTATTGGTATTTCCCGGGCGAGCCAGCCCATTTATGCAGCGGACTGCTTGGTTCCTCGTGTTTAAAAACTTAAAAAATGAGTTGTAAGATCAAGAACTACGTAATACATAATAAGTAATATTTATTACATTCATAATATATACCTGCATACTACATTGCAAAATGAAAAATTCGATCCATGCGGTTCGAATAAGAATATCGACGTAAAGTTGCTCGTGCCGCTTTTCGTTCGGTGAGGGAGGTATCCAAAGGTCCGAGCCGCTTTCCCTCCTACTCTCTTAAAGGAGCGCAACGCACCACAGTGTTCATGGGCGGTGTCAAATTGCTTACCATCAGGTGACCCACTTACTCGTTTGCCCTCCTATCCCATAAAAAACTAAGAATTGAATTGTTATTATCATTTTCGCGTGGAGAATTATCCAAATCTCAAATTTTTACCATGGGTTACCTACCTAATATCAAGTAATTCAGAGAAATCATTGGCTCGAGATCGATCCCACGACCAGCGAGACTATTAATATTAAAATATTATAGGTACTATTAAAAATTGGAATGATAACTAAGTTCAAATGATAACTAAGTTCCTAACTAGTAAGTAAGTGGTGTAACCTAATGGTATTATTACATCACTAGTAAAACTAATAATCACTTTGAACTTTGAAAATGTATAATGTGTTGAAATGTAAATTATAAAAGGCATGGCACTTCAAATAGAATGTGATTAACAGACATAAAATAGAATGATCAACATTATCATAATGGTGTCTGTATAGATATTTAATCCAAATATCTATTTGGAATATATATCATACGGACACGTCACAGACATGTCTGTTAATCACCATCTATTTGAAGTGCCATGCCTTTTAGAATTTACATTTCAACACATTATACATTTTCAAAGTTCAAAGGAATTATATTAAAGATAATATATATATATATATATATATATATATCAAATATAAAAATATTTGATATTTTTTTATTTCATAATATAGAGATTATTTGACCGAGGACCATAAACAGACTATTATTATACCCTTATTCTGAACTTATTTTATTCCAAATAACTCTGGTTCAGCGCTTATTTCTAAGATCTTGTAACTTGTAATTGCCAAACTAGTTATGAATTAACTATATTTATTTATTTCACTTGAACAACCAAGGCTCATGTATATGTAAAAATTGGATGGGTAGATAGCAGTATCTTTGTATTTCATAATATAGAAATTATTTCACCGAGGACCAGAAACAGACTATTATTTAAACCCATAATCTGAACTTATAAATGTTTCTTTTTATAAGATTAGTTAACCATGAGTATAAACCATGAGTGATGATTGAAGTCAGTTTATCATTAAATTATCCTTGAAATATATTATACTTAAAAATTAATTCTCTTAAAAATTTTAAATGAAAATTATACATCAAGTTACTTGATAAATAACATAGTTTTATGAAATATATAAAGAAAACTGTAAATAGCTAATGTTGTTTAGGTATGCTTTGCAATATTTTAAATGTGATGAATTAACAAAAAAATACAGTTTATAAGTTTATAATTACCAAAATATTCGTAAGTACATCCAGTAACAAGTAATATATTTGTTCAAATCACGACTAATTTTGGTTTAAGCAAAAGCTCTTTGTCGTATTGTCTTTCACAGAGTAAAATTAATTCATCGTCACTCGTTATGCACTATTTTTTTACGTTCATAAGCTTTACTACAGAACAAAGTACTCCTAAACCAATTTACACTTTCCAGTTGGAGTATATAGTTGAATATATTTAATAAAAACAAACAAATAGAGCAGAGTACCGAACTGTCACGATTATTTACTAATAATATGTTTTTAAGTTTTCGGTCATAGAGGTCGCGCTTCGCATACGTCAACTTATTAAATCGCGCTATGGTTTCACTACCGTAGGGTTTATATATGATTGACATTCCAAATCAATTAGTACCTCCACTTGCCACTAGATGTCTGTGTACTATTATAATTCAAGCTTAACAAATTGAAAAGTTAGCTTCATATATACTTCGATGTTTTAAAGGAATACTAAATATTAATATATATTGCCCCGCGAAGGCCGCAAGGGGGCGTTAAAAAAAGCGTTAAACGCTCTTGCACGAGACATTAGAAGTTTTACTTCAAAAATTGTATTTATGACAATGTTATTTAAGGAAATATCCCCTGGACAAATCAAATCTAAATAGACAGTAGGTACATAGGTAGGTTACATAGTAGAATAAGATAAATCGTGAAAAAACCCTTTATTATCATTTCTTTTATGATACAACTTTTAAAATCGTAATAACACAAATATTCTTATTCTAATGTAATTATAATTTTTCTAAAGCGCATTGACATAAATTTTACCCTATTTTTGTTTACCCTATTTACCTGATTTTCGACAGATTTTTTATTACCAATAATTTTGCTTTTAGTTGACCGCCTGTTCCGCTTTGTGTGTGACGTATCGCCTGCAAATTACTCTTTTCGAATTTGTATTATTTATTAGTCTAAGTTATTTTATTGTTTTTTTTTATTAACACTTAGTTATTTGAGTTTTGTGTGTGTTATAGTGTTATTTATAGTAAAACACTTTTGTGCAACTTTTATAAAGTGCCACGACATTTTTATACCGCTAGTGAATATACGGACATGGTACTTATGTATGGTGAGTGTGGGATTGATTTCTTTTTGTGGGGGTTCATTAAAAATGAAGTTTACTCCCAAGTTTTCAATAGTGCAGTCGAATTGCGGAACCGTATAGTCATCGCCTTTGACAAATTAATAGCCATGGCCTCCGATCCCGCACGGAATCTATTTAATAAAATTCGCTATGTATTGCTGCTCGTGGTGGACATTTTGAAAACTTGAAGATTTAATTTTGTGCCTACTTAATCCGCTTTAACGGAATTTAGTTAGTTAGTTAGTTAGTTCAGTGTAGTTAACATTAATTCATGTTAACAATAGACGTAGGTACCTATTCGTAAAATGACAAATTACTATCAACTAGTGACAGTGAAATTTGATAGTCAAAAGAAAAGTCAGTGCCACACGCACACGTTGGCACACCGTGTACCTCTGACGGTGTGGCAACGTGTGCGTGTGTTCTCTATACGGGTGATTTAGTTTTGATGCATTTTAATGCGATTTAGTTTGTTTGAAATTTGTATTTTTTTTAAATTCGCCCAGGAGTTAAAATGTTATTTTTAAGAGACTCCTATGGACTAGTACTACATCTGATTTCGTTTATATCATAAGAGTAAAATCCATATTGTATATTAGATGTATGTCCTTAAAATTTGAGAAAACGAGAATAAACATACCGTTAAGTTCATATAAATATTGAATAATTTATAGTTCGATCTCTATTACATATTCAACCATTTACATATGCAATCGGCTTAATAGTTAGAGAGTGGTAATGAGTTTGCGCGGGACATGTAATAAAACACTGTTACACTACATCAGACTAGATTACTTGAGCAGATAATAATATTAATTTATAACTACTACTAATTGTTTTCGAAAATTTCTCGATAATTTATTTTATCTCTTTGCTATGATATTTTTCAGCCTGCATTTGAAAGAAACCAAAACTGAGAATATAAACCCTATACCAAGTCGTAAAGTAACAAATATAACATAACACACCTTCACGCCTTTGTTACCCGAAGGTATAGACAGCGGCTGTTAAGCCTCGTCTCTCCGTTATTTTTACATACCAAATGAAATAGGTGGCGAACCTATTGCCATACCGGGCACAAAGTTTTCAGTCATCGATATTTATCACACTTAACTTCCAAAAACAATTTCGAAAAGTCATTGGTGTGAGCCAGTGTCAGGATTCGAACCCGGACCTCTGGATCAGAAGCCGTGTGTTCAACCACTGGACCACCGAGACTCTATATCATAAAGTAAAGCAATGATTATCCACTAAGTTAGTTTTAATCAGTAATCATAATCATTCGTATCGTCTATGTAACTTAGTGATTTAGCATAAGATTGATTAAGATTACCCGACTTCGAATTCATTTACAAACAATTGACTTTTATAAAAATATATCTATAAACTTTCGCTGGTCCAGTGTATGAGGTCCCCGCTTCTGATTCAAGAGTCTCAGGATCGATTCCGGGCGCACACCAATGATTTCTAGGAATTCTTTGCGGAAATTATGTGGGCGAAATATTGATGACAACTTTGAGCCCGGTGTATGGCAGTAGGTTCGCCACCTATTCCATTTGGGACGTAACATCACGATTTGGAGGCTTTAACAGCCGCTGCCTACCCCCTTCGGGTAGAAAAAGGCGTGAAATTATGTTAGGTTATCTTATTAATAAATTAAAGCAAGCACAATAACAAAATTCGAAAACAGTTAGTAATCAAAAATACATTAATCGGTCATGTTTAAAAACAAACTAACTTAACTTGTATATTTGTGTATCTTATTAAATTTAAATTTTTTCAAAAATGGATGGCCAATGAGCCACTTTACCCCGATATTCCAAGAGGGAATATTATTTCACCGATCGAGACGGCCCATTCATAGTTAAACGGCTCTATAATTGTAAAAAACCCAACGCACTTCCGAAGTTCTGAAGAAGAAATCTCAAGTTCGTGTCGAAGTGTTATTGATTGGTTGATTAAAATAAATTGCATTAGTCATAAAGGACTCCTTTCACTCATCGCCGCACCATGTTGAAAATATATACGTGTTTTAACAGTGGTAGAGCCAAGCAGTTTACTGCATAAATGGGCCGGCTCGACCGGTGAAATACCACGACCTCTCAGAAGACCGACGTAAAGTGGCCCATGCCACGTTTCGTTCGGTGAGAGAGGTACCCGGAGCCCCACCCCCTTCCCCATCCTTTCCTATCCCCTTCCCTTAAAGGTCGGCAACGCAACAGTAACACTATATGTGCTGCTGGTGTCCATGGGCCACGTTAGTTGCTTACCATCAGGTGACACGCCTGCTCGTTTGCCCTCCTATACCAAAAAAAAAAATGTACGATGCAAGATTGACTAAGCAGATACACAAACGCAATACTAGGAGGATCGAAAACGCCTACGACACAATTTTGATGACCAAATTGAACGATGAAAGTTCAAGAAGCGAGTGTGAGAATCGTGCCTTACGGCGCTCTACTCTCTCTGCCTACCCCGCAAGGGACTTCACATGAAGCTATGTATGCAATATGCATGTATTTTCTGTACTTTTATGCAACATACAAATATTCATATTATTAGTGATATACTGCTATAAATAAATACAGCCTACACGAGATAAAACTATATCATTAAGAGATATGGTGCTGTATTAAATATTGTAAATGGACCACACGTAATCGAAACGAGAACACTACCTACACCTACACCGGTATGATGATTGATTTAGTTAAAATAACGGCCTTATTATAAAAAAAAAATTAATTAAAACAAGATCTAAGATCGCAGGTTGTTAAGCGAATACACGAAAAGAAAAATCTGTCCTATATGAAATCTGCAGTAATAGTATCGTTGTCGGGTTGATCGTAGGGGGTTAAAAATTTAGGGTTGTATGTATTTTTGTATCCCGTTCTATAAAAAAAAATAAGTAACAGAAATATATCGAAAAATTAAAAAAGAAATTACCAAAATTACTCATTATCAGCTACCAGCATTTTGAAATGTCCTAATTGTGTTTTTTTTTGTCATGATTTACAAGTAAGATCGAGTAAGAAGATTATCTGCCTCAAGAGAATAGTCTAAATGATTTATATCTTGGATCATTAAATTGATTAAGACAGTTACAGCCCATTAGTTAGTTCTTATCAGGAGTTAGATATTCAATAGGTATTTAATATATCTATGAAGGTAGTGTGACAAGTTAAGATCGTAATAACTGTTTTTTTATCTGTGCTGGATTAATAATATTTTGTAATTGCTTTTAAATTTTTTTCTTCTTTACCATGATGTCTTCTGGGGAGACGATCTGGGTTCGTAATCGAAAACATCATTTTAAAAACTCTATAGAACTGTATGTTATGTTAAAAACTCAACAACTCAATTCTCGTTAGACTGTTGGGAACCGTTTATTATGGATAAAGCAAAAGAATTAGGTACTTTTGAACAAATTTTTCTTAATTAAAGAAGGGTAAAAACGTTAGATATCTGGTCCAGAGCTGTTAATTATTGATACCTTGCGCAGTTTATTATCTTCAAATTTCAACCACGTTCATTTATCCACTGCAGTGGCAGGCGCGCCCTAACGCCCACCTCAAACATCGCAGACAGTTTTTGGCGCGCTTAGTGGCTGCCTACCGTTATACGAAAATACCAGATTACTTTTATATTTAAGAAGCAAATACCCAAGCATATACTGGTGTACCGGTATGAAATGAGCGCTAAGTAAGATACAAATGTGTTGGTAGGGGTTATTTGTTGTGAGTAAGCCTTAATTTTTTTTCTGCTTAGTTGCCATGACAACTGTCAAACGTTTAATTATCCTAACAGTTAGTAAACAAACAACATCATATTTTTTTATTATGTTAAAAATGACAAATTTTCTGCCGGAAAATGCTGATTTGCGGAAAGCATTAATTTTTTGTTTTCATTTGAAAAAAAATGCTGCAGAATCACATCGAATGCTTGTCGAAGCATATGGTGATCATGCTCTATCAGAAGCAACATGCAAGAGATGATTTCAACGATTCAAATGTAATGATTTTGATGTGAGAAATGAAGAACGTGGAAGACCACCAAAAAATTCGTAGACGCCAAACTACAAGCCATATTGGATGAAGATGATACTTTGAGTCAGAAGCAAATGGCAGCTATGTTAAATGTTGCACAACAAACAATTTCAGACCGTTTGAAAGCTATGGGAAAAATTCAAAAGTGTGGAAAATGGGTGCCACATGAATTGAATGAAAGACAAATGGAAAACCGGAAAAACACTTGTGAAATTTTGCTTCAAAGTCACGAAAGAAAATCAATTATGCATCAAATTGTCACTGGCGATGAAAAATGAATTTATTTTAAGAATCCTAAACGGAGAAAATCATGGGTTAATCCGGGACAACCATCAGCATCGACTGCAAAATCAGATCGTTTCGGGAAGAAGACAATCCTCTGTGTTTGGTGGGATCAGAAGGTGTGGTGTATTATGAACTCCTAAAACCTGGTGAAACTGTTAATACTAGTCGCTACAAACAACAAATGATCGATTTGAACAACGCATTGATCGAAATACAACCAGAATGGGCCAGAAGACACGGAAAAGTAATTTTGTTACACGACCTGCACACAAAGCAAAATCGGTTGAGGATACAATCAAAATACTTGGCTGGGAGTCGCTACCCCACCCGCCGTATTCATCAGACTTGGCTCCTTCCGATTACCATTTACTTTCATCGATGGGACACGCATTGGCTGAGCAGCGGTTCGATTCCTACGCGGAAGTGGAAAATTGGGTGTCTGATTGGTTTGCTGAGAAAGTGATGGAAAATATTTTGAATATTTTTTTTTTTTTATCTAATCAAAATTAATATTTTATTTTCACAAAAAAACGCTCATTTCATACCGGTAAACCTATGTGTTTAAAGAAAGAACATTGAATTTTTTAGCTATTTGTACATATGCAATGAGAAAAAAATACTACTTTAGTGAATCACCAAACAGGTTTAATAAAAGCTTATAAGCATTAAGCGTCAGCTTCGAAAAACCGTATTTTTCCAAGTTATTTTTTTTAGTAAAACCATTATGAAGATATGTAATACTTATTATATGGTATTTTGGTATTTCTTTTATACACATAAGATTACATAATGTAATGCAAAATAAAAATCAGCCTTCAATTGTCACAAATGTTATTATTTTGTTACAATAATAATAATAAGTAATAACACCCGAGCACAAATATTAATATTTATATATTAATAGAACTATATTAATAGAACCCCCAACCTCATAGCAGCAGCCGGTAGTTTTACCAATGCGCCACGAGGCCCGTCAAACTAATACTCACACTACAAAAAACAAGTCGTTCGATAGTTGCGGACTATCAACTATTTACTATTAGAAATAACAGTGGTAGAGCCAAGCAGTTCGCTGCATGAATGGGCCGGCTCGACCGGTGAAATACCACGACCTCTCAGAATATCGACGTAAAGTGGCTCATGCCGCGTTTCGTTTGGTAAGAGTGGCACCCAGAGGCCCACCCCTCTTTCCCCATCCTTTCCGTTCTCCTAAATGTCGGCAACGCAACAGTAACACTGAAATGTGTTGCTGGTGTCCATGGGCGGCGTTGGTTGCTTACCATCAAGTGACACGCCTACTCGTTTGCCTTCCTGTCCCATAAAAAAGACAGAAATATATGAGAAACTATATCGGATTTATTTCCAAACATAATTCAGAATATAAAATGGGTTGTTTGTTTCTAATTCGTTTATAGTTAAAAACAACACTTAATTTATAAACGCTTTAAAAGTCATTCACTCACTTGTATACATACACATCTTCACGCCAAATCCCTAGTGGGGTAGGCAGAGAGCACAGATTCTTACACGTGTCACTCGCTTCTTTGACTATTACAACTCTTCACGCACGCACGCCGATATTTACGGCTTCTATAATCACCTTCCTCCAAAACTCGTTCTATTTGGTATTGGAAGGTGTATTGTAGCCGTCTCCGACTCCCACATTCATCCGCTTTTGCATAGCATATCTGCTTAGTCAATCTTAATTAATCACTAAGCAGATCAGAGCAGAAGAATAAGAGAAAAATAACCAAAAATAAAAAATGAGTAGTTTGTTTCTAATTCGGTTAAATGTAAAAACAACACTTAATTCACAATAACTTTAGAAAGTTACTCTCGTGTTGAGTTATGACTTCCAGAGGGCAGTAAAATATACATAGCTTCACAACAAATCCCTTGCGGGGTAGGCAGTGATAACAGAGCGCCATAAGGCACGATTCTTACACGCCTCACGCGCTTCTTTGACTTAAGTACGTAACGTAAGGATTATATTGACCTGACTGCGCTAAATCGAGATTCTTGCGATGTTACTTCATTTTAATTAATAGTTTATTTATTATATGTTCGTGCAACATACCATGCCATATTTAACCTCGGACATGACGCTAAACTAGCAATTAAAAACATTCAAATTGAACAATCACCACACACTAAAACCTTATAATTTTAACTGCGATTTAATCTATGAACTGAAATATATAAACATAACTTCACGCTTTTTCTACCCGAAGGTGTAGGCAGCAGCTATTAAGCCTCGTCTCGCTGTTATGTTTACGTCCCAAATGGTGGTGGCATGCCTATTGCCAAACCGGGAACAAAGTTTTCAGTCATCGATATTTGTCACACATAACTTGCGAAAATAATTTCGAAAAATCATTGGTGTGAGCCAGGATTAGAACACGCGACTTCTTGATTCAGGGGCGGATTTTTATTTTGTTTCTAATGACCATATTCAGCCATAAATTCGGCAATATTGTAAACTAGTTGTGGCAAAGATTATATTCCGTAAATAAGTTAAGCTTTAAAGCCCGAATACTGAACCGCCACTCAAAAATGTAAGCGCTACTTAAGCGTTTAAGTAGCTGTCACATTAGACGGAATACGTGAAATTTGAGCAGTAAGTAGCACTTTATTGATTGTCAAATTTGAGTGGCGGTTCAGTATAAGTCTCTCTCTCTTAAGTATTAAGGTGGCAGTGCCACGAATGTGCTGCTCGACCGTGAAATAGCACGACTTACTATCAAAATTAAGTTCCTCACGCCGCGTTTCGTTCTGTTATGGAAGTATCCGAAGCGTCCTCCCCAATTTTATACTTACTTCCAAAACTGTCTGTTTTATTAATATTGCCAAATTATAACTAGCTATTTTTTTCATTGTTATATTTTTCATCCATCAATTAATTTTTTAGCAGCTCTCAGTTACTTTATATGGAATCTTATCATCCAATGGTGATGAATGTGAATAAGTTCATCACTCATAATCGTCACACAGTTATTTTTAACCATTAGTATTTTGGATGCACTATTTTATGTCGAATCCTATAATTAATCATTATTATAATGACATTTCGACTCGGTGTTCTAAAGGTCGAGGTCCCCGTTTCTGAATCAAGGACTCGTGGGATCGAGTACTGGTTCACACCAATGACATTACGAATTTTCTTTTGGAAATTTATGTGTGATAAATATGGATCAAATTTGTACCCGACTTATGACATTTGGTCCTTCTGTCGAGACGTAACAGCCGCTACATTTTATTTTAAATTAGTTTCACGATGTTTTCTAAAGCAGTTGAAATAAAATTACATCAATATAAGAAAAATATACAGATACTGCCTTATTATAGCATACATATAATAAATGTCTTGACACACGTTGCAAATAACCACGCCTTAACATTCAAATGAACAAATAGTTTTAATTGTATGTTTATATGTTATAAATTATAATATAGATTGCCTCTCTAAATATAAATCTAAATATAACAAAGTTGTAATAGGTTCGCCACCTATTCCATTTGGGTCGTAAACATAACGGCGAGACGAGGCTAAACAGCCGCTGCCTACACCTTCGGGTAGAAAAAGGCGTGACGTTATGTTATGTTATAACAAACTTTCTATCGCCTTCTGGTTAATTCCTTTTGGTTTTCTCTCACTCTTGATTCTTCCGGTCTGATATAAGTTTACTGATACAGTCTGGTCTGATTTAGTTCTAATTGTAAAATTATTATCTTCTAATTGATTAAGATAGACTAAGCAGATATACTATGAAAAATAGGACGGATGTAGGAGTCTAGGACGGCCACGACACACCTTCCATGACCAAATATAACGAGTTTTGGTGGAAGGTGATTATAGGAGTCGTAAAAATCGACGCGTGTAAGAGTCGTACCTTATGGCGCTCTAATCTCTCTGCCTAACCCAAGCTTCACGCTTGGAGCTACTTATGCATGCGTATGTATGCTCAATTATTTTAGAGGAGTCTTTGATATTTTTTAAACTTAAATTAACTGAAATGCTCAAGAATCAAGAATATGGAAAGAGCGTAATGTAATGCGCTAGCATTACACCAACAACAAACTCTATTGTCTTTTAATATATGGTTACGCTCAATTTTAAGTCATCTATTTTACACGTAATTTTTGTGATTGGTGTGCCACTTGAATTTGAACCAGAAACATCTCAGTTATTTAGATATATTTTAACAAAAACACGGCAATGGAAAGCTACTGCCAGATTAAATTTATCGTAAAAAATATTTATAGAAAACAAGCTTACACCTCCAATAGTAGATTTCTTTATTAACAATACGATTATTTGCTCATCACTCAAGAAATATTCAACTGGTTTTGTCAAGTGGTAAGCGAAAGTATTTGAGCTGTTTTCGAGGTGTTTGAAACATCATTACTTTCAAATAAAAATGCACCTAAATGCATTTAAGTTAGCTTACAAAGATATTTATTACACACATAGCGAAAGCTTTGTTTTGCCTCGGAAGCGATAAATCAATATCTAAATGGTTTTTTCTATAAAAAAGGAGCATAAGTTCCTCCTTATCATATTTGCCACCTGCCAATTAAAGTTTTGTCAAAATCGGTCCGGCCACATCAGAGATCAGCCGGAATAAACATGTTTTTTTTATCATATTCATATGTTCGAATTTATATTCCAGAACAAATAGACCTGCCAAACAGAGATGGATAGGAGCATGCTGGGATCGAAAGGAATAATCGCAATTGAATAAGAATCAAAAGAATCAGAAAAAAGTAAAAAGTAAATGACGTAAAGTTATGTTATTTTATGTTAAAATAGAGGATATTTAGCTTAATTCACTTAATCCAAACATCTCAGCTGTTTAGCCAATTAGATGATTACATAAAACTAGAATTGAACGCCAATACTTCAAAGTTTCATCATTATGACAAAATCTTTTTAAGTCCATTAAATTTGAATTATATAAAAAGCAATTTTCTAAACGCACCGAATAATTGCCAATTTCAAGTGAAGTGTTGAAGTGAACTATGACGTAATTTGATTGATTAATTAAGTATCCAGCGTCTAGCATCCCGTCATGTTCACCTAATCACTGCTTGTGACATACTAGATATACAGCGTGATGTTTTTCGTACATATAGGGTAAAAGCTTTATACATTGTAGTAGTGATTTTCTGCGGAAGTATTTCTATATACAGTAGAAACTCGATTAACCGGACTAATTGTTGCCGATAGGCATTCGGACAATCGAAAATCCGGATAATCGAATGTATGAACAATAATGTTAAGTGCTTATTAAAAATCTGTACACATTTGTTATATGTAGATATCAATAAAAAACGATGTTTATTAAGAAATTCACACTTATTTCTGTATGTGTAATATGCACCTACTAAACTACTACCACATTGATCATGAATTAAAATATAATTTGTTTATAAATAGTTTGTTTACAATTTTCCATTTGGTAATCACGAATTGTATTACGTATTAAGTTTAATTTGCTTTAAAATATTTGGTAATTGTCATTTGACAGAAGCAACTTTTTCTCTTCATTGCTACTATATCACAAATCGTTTTAGTTGTAGTAAATTCACAGTATCTCTGTTTTTCTTTTTCAAACCACTTGAAAGATGTTTCCAGGGCATAAAATGCTAATTCATGAGATGATCCTGTATCAGTTTTCACGTCAATATGCAAGTGCCGACACGTTTATGCTTGCATAAATTCGACTTGTAGACATAAAAATTGGTCGCAGTTGGTTGCCCGGATAATCGCGAATCCGTATAATTGAGGGCCGGATAAAAGAGTTTCTACTGTATCATTAAATCTATTCTCATTATGATAAAGAATGTATTTGGCAAAGTTTCTTCGAGATAGACAACTAATATTCTTTTAAAATAAATACGAATGCGATAAGAAAGATTTAAAAGTATATATTTTTTCATCTTTAATTGAAATCTGAATTTTAATATTAAATTCATCCAGCTTTTGTAAATAAAAGGGTTGCCACCACCAAAAATACATATACATACATACATTACATACTTACTAACGCGGTTAAGTAAAAACACAAACGACGTATGCATGCATTAGTCTTCATAATGATAATTGAGGCATAATAATCGTAAAATTAAAACATCCTGTATACATATACGTAGGTAAGTAAAACGAATGTGTGTCAAGCTCTTCATTTGACAGATAAGACACCTACGTGACTACGTTGACATTGAACGTCACTTTTATTTTTTTTTATTTCGCTCCGAGCTCAAAATAATTACTAAACGGCCCCGAATCGAATCGAATCGAAAGTAGATCGATAAAAATAATACCGATATATGTACCGACATGAGGCATCATACGTTATTATAATTCGTAATAAGGTGTGGTCGCGGTAATGCGACTAATGTTTTGATTAATTTATTTTGTGAAATGTTAAGCAATAGGTTTATGTATCATTCGGCATTTGTATCGAGCAGTTGTACCTGTAATGGGGTCGGTGTGAGCAATCGATACATATAATATATAACTTGATTTGATTATTCGTACAAATCGAATCGTATAATCGTATTTAAGTGTTTCATCGAATTATTTATTTATATTATTGCTTTTGCACAATACATTAAATGCCTATACAATATACATTTGTACAAGGTGGATTTGCAACGCAAATCTTCAACAGTCAAGCCGATAATGAACGGAATTGCAACAAAAACGTTGTAATATAGACATATTTGTCAAATTTTAAGCATCTGTTGTATATTTTTGATTGTACGTGGAGAACTATAAACATAAAGATATTTTCTATTTGATAGGATTTTAAATTTTTTATAATTTATGTCTTAAACTTTCGTGAAATTTACGGATTTGACTTAATTTATTTATTTATCCCGATGTTTTCAACGATTTCCGGTTGCCTTCGTGATAATAGTGTGAGTACATGTCGCCACACAGGAACCACACCTTGATAATAAACGAGCAGTCGAGTTGATCTTATTGCGTACTTACATAAAATTAAACAATATATTAATATATGATGTATATTAATATATGATGTATATTAATATGTTTTAAATTAATAATTTCGTGTATTTGATCACGACATATTATCTTCTGTAGATGGTTTCATATTTGTATATAGTAGTATCGATTAATCGATATACTTTCTTACTGAATGGATTGATTGGCTTGAAATCATACACAAAAAAAGTTCTTCGAAACTAAAAAAATATTGTGATATTCTAAGGAGTCGTGGTATTTTACTGATTGAGTCGGCCCATTCATGCAGCGAACTGGGTAACTCTACCACTTATACATATTTTATTTATGCAAATAATAGCACTTGTCGTTTGTTTTATGACTAGGTTCAAGTTGTTGATGTAATGATCATACTTGGGTTTATGTCGCTCAATCATCCAGTTTACTTCGTAAGTAGGCCCAATTATGTATAATCTGTGAACATAAAATCTACCATCGATAAATATTTAATCGATTAATTTAATATAACCTTTACTGAAATTACTGTTGTGTATATAAGGCATACGATTAGAAACATAGTGTTGTAAAATACTCTTATCTATATAACTTGTTCAGAAGTAACTGAAGGTGTAGGCAGCGGCTGTTTAGTGTCGATTTGCGGAATGTTATGTCTTAAATGGAATAGGTGGCGAACCTATTGCTATACACCGGGCACAAATTTGTCAGACATCGATATATATGCTGGTACCTATAGCACAGGATCTCCTAATTTAAGTATCAGCAGAACATTTTAATCAAGAAATATTGTTCCTATATATCTAATGAAATATCATATCACTACCTACTGTATCTTTGTACCAATAAAGAATTATTATTATTATTATATATCACACATAGCTTGCGAAAAGGATTAAGAGAAATTCATTGTTGTGAGCCTGGAATCGATAACATGACAGCTGACTCAGAAGCGGAGAGCTCTACCACTAGACCACCGAGAATATATATTATCGAACTTAAATAAATCACAAATTATTCTGGCACAATAAATCGATTCTACACCACGGAGTCGATTACCAATCCATCATACATTGTGATCGCTAGAAGATATATTTATATCAACCGATGTATCGATATGATCGATAGTGCCTATGTCTTATCTTGATGGGTGCAACCATTACTTTTGATTTCATTTTTTTTTCTTTTTTTGTAAACAACCCGCTACTGCCGGCCAGCTACTGAATTGATTGAACTGCTTTTGTTTAATCCGATTCTTTAAAAAAAAAGTTTTATGACCGGTGTGTGAAAGTTCTACATCATTACAAGCTGACTCGGCAAACGTTGTCTGGCAAAAAAGAACAGTTTTTTTGAAACAAATAAAAAATAAAATAGTATTTTAGTATGCTGTTCCATACAAAAAAAAAACAGTAATTATCTAGAAATGTAACCTAAATTGTGGGGAATTTAAACATTTAGAAGCATTTGACAGACCTACCGGATAAGACGACAAAATTTTCATGAGAATTAGTCAAGCCCTATCGGAGAAGTTCAATAAGGGATATCGTGACATGAGATTTCTAAATTAGATAATGATTAGATAATGGGTTACGTTCTGAAAATAAATAACACGGTGTCTAAATATTACTTATCTTTAAATGCCAAAGCACCTGTATCACGAAATTCATATTGGCAAGGCTTATTTTGTAATTAAAAACAAATTAGATTAGGTAAGATAGTTATTTTAATAGAGGGTTCGTAAGAGATTTACACCTTAAATTATTTAGCAGTTATATTCCGGAATGTAGAAAAAATGGACGATGCAAGTTTGACTAAGCAGATATACAATGTGTCTTGGAGGAAGGTGATGTTAGGACCCTAAAAAATCTACGCGCGTGCGTGAAAAGAGTTATGAAAAACGAGTCCGGTGTGTAAGAATCGTGCATAATGGCGCTCCGTTCTCTCCTGCCTACCCTGCAAGGGATTTGGCGTGAAGTTATGTATGTATGTATATTCCTATAACTTATAACTTTCACCTGAACCAGATTCTTATAATAAAATCTATTACCAAAAAAAACACGACACAACAGCAGGTTGCGCGTGAAAACAAGTTTTTAATACAATTCCAAATCAAACAATACACGCCTCACTTTCTATGCTCATTAATTCAGTAACTACCTACAAATAACCCAGTCGTTTAACATTTAACATAGATGAGTATCGAACTCGCCACCCACCAATATACTATAGAAATATATGCAGAAGAATAGTTCTTGCATTCATACAAGAACCTATGGTTCCCGACATTTTTCATTGTATTGTTACTTTATTCTATTACGTATTCTGAATTTGTAAAAAGTTCAATTACAATCAGTAAAAATCTATAAAATTGTGTTTTATCAACTGTAGAGCGGAAAAAGTGTCATAAGGTGATTCTAGACTATAGAAATATATGCAGAAGAATAGTCCTTGCATTCATACAAGAACCTACGGTTCCCGACATTTTTCATTGTATTGTTACCTTATTCTACTACGTATTCTGAAATTGTAAAAAGTTCAATTACAATCAGTAAAAATCTATAAAATTGTGTTTTATCAACTGTAGAGCGGAAAAAGTGTCATAAGGTGATTCGAATAAAACAGACCTAGAAGTTGACAGCCAAATATAATTTACTAGATGACTAGGCGAACTTTGTTCCGCATCAAATTTGCATTACAAATGAATTATACATACAAACCATCCCGTTGACATCCTCTATCTATGGAAAAAAAACCGCATCAAAATCCGTTGGTTATTAACGGCCGAAACCAATAATCAATCCCAATCCAAATTTTGCCATCTAAGATCAATATTTCAATCCATTTCTGTTAATAAGCGTGCCAATAATCAATCTCTGGATTGAATAAGCGATCTCTAGAATCAATCTATCTTTGGGAGGGCGGATCAGAGATTAGAGATTGAAATTTGTTCTAAAATGACAGTTTGCGCGTGCCAATATTCGATCCGATGGTTTTGACACTGACTTCGATCACCGTAATCAATCTTAGATTTCAATCCGAGAAATTCCTTGGTTTAGAGATAGGATTACAATAAATTTTATTGAAATAATCTAAAAATGGACAGTGATAGTGATATTTGGAAGTCCTTGCTTTGCTATCAGACTGGGATAGCGAAAGCGATACCGAAATGAGAGCTGCTCCTACGAGACTCAAAAGGGTAAATTATATGCGGAGCCTCGAGGATGCCGATTTTACTTTTAGATTTCGGTTGTCAAAAGTAGCTGTGAATTCTTTGCTTACTCAAATAGTGCCACATATCAGAGTAGGTAACCTCCACAAGGTTTGTCTATTCAAATATGTATTTGCAATTTAGCTTTCAGTGTCATAAATACTAATCAATACCAACGCTAATAATCAATATTCGTATTGCAGGAATCACGGTGCTTCTTGATGAAGCACCGTGATTCCTGCAATACGAATATCATTAACTATTACTATCATTGAGGTTTTTTGCATTAGCCACAATGTTAATTTCTGTCGCAGACTTTCTGGGAGTATCCAAATCAACACCAGGAAGAATAGTGAATGATGTATCGCATGCAATTGCCAAATTATATGATCAGTACATCATTGTCCATAATTTAAATACAGAAAGTTTTTACCAGATTGCAGATTGAAATATTTAATGAGTACTTACTAGTGCAATTATCAAAACAACTTATTTATTAATTCATTATATTTTCTTTGTAGTTAAATGTGAGTCAGGTCACTTTGGTAACCACTGAATGCTTGGTGATAGTGCTTATCCAAACCGATTTTATTTATTGACACCAATTTTGAACCCGTCTACTCTGGCAGAACATAACTATAACAAAGCACATATCAGAACCAGGAACACCATACAAAGGTAACAATTGAAAAATACAGATGTTATGCTTAAGTTTGTAAACCTAAATCAACTTCACGCCAAATAACTTATGAAGTAGGCAGAAAGAACAGAATCTAAGCATAAGACACCGTTCTTATATATCTCTCTTGCTCTTGCTCTTGATTTTCATAACTCTTTTTATTAATACTTATTGTTTCTTTGACGTCACATTAGGACACATTCAATTTGGTCATTTATGGTATGCTGTGCCCTTCCTCAACTCCTACATCTTTTTGCTTTTACACTGTATATATGCTGTGTTACTCTTGCATTTTTCATTCTTACTTTAAAACTGACTCTCTTTCAGACTA
Organism: Euproctis similis; assembly: GCA_905147225.2. Classification (NCBI taxonomy): domain Eukaryota; kingdom Metazoa; phylum Arthropoda; class Insecta; order Lepidoptera; family Erebidae; genus Euproctis; species Euproctis similis. Next base: position 15,279,978 of record LR990106.1, read on the forward strand.
GCTAGTAATGTTATGAGTTTTATAGGTATACTACTATTGTTTCAGAGCTTTCGGTATATGGAAGCGCAAGTTTCCTATTGTGGGCCTTACCATGCGCTTGTTATTGCCTAAGGTCCATCAAATAATAATTGCCACAGCAGTATTCCACAATATACGCAGAATACATAATTGAATACCTACAGAGGTTAACTGAACTAACTTAGAAGTGACAAAATCGGATTCTATTGATATGAACCTAAATATGGACCAAGATACACAATCAAGAACTGAGCTAATAAACAATTATTTTGTGTGATTAAAATGTTGAAAATAAAACAATACTTTTGTAACTTAATATTTGTACTTGAATCGATCTAGTCAATGTTTTTTATTAGTATTAACACTAACATTTAAACTGTAATTTTGACTATGGAATAAAACAAATGTTTATTATTAATGTGACTGTTTATTAAATTAGTATTAATCACACTTCATTGCTATATTTATCACAGATATTTATATATATACATATATTAATCAAACTTATTTGCTAATTTATCACATACATGTTATGTAATCACATTTACTTGCTCTATTTATCACATACATATTAAGTAATCACATTTAGTTGATCTATTTATCACATACATATTAAGTATTTGAGATTTTGATTAAAATTAAATGCTTTGTGTTGGGGTATTTTCTCTTCGGAAATCATATATTTCAACTGTAATATTATTATTTTCATCCCCAATAACGCAATCTGCCTCGACTATGGGTGACACAGTGCCATCACCACCACCATTTTCTGCTTGCACTATTTGACTATCACCACCAAGCTCAGCAGTAAAGCCAGTGGCAGTACCACCAAGTAATGCAGTTATCCTGTGTAATACTTCATCAGGTGGTATATAATCAGCAGGGCCACCGCCAGTCTAAAATGAATAGTAATAAAAAGGTAAATTAAACAATGAAAATAAGGCAAGCAATATCTTAAAATAATGACACTACAATGACTAACCTTTAATTGGTTTATTCTTATCTTAGTGCAGTGTTTGCGTTTGTTTTGCAATTCGCGGCGCTGGCGTTATTTGTTATTTGAAGCCATTCCTCCATCTTCAATTTATTATTTGATGCGTTTGTCGCCTTTGTCGTAATTATTTTGCTTTTTTCTATTAATCTATCAGAGCTCTAGTTTCCTCCTTTGTAAGAGGTTTGCCTTTAATCTGTAAATAACAATTCAATTTCATGAAAGATATGTGAGAACGCGACGGATCAGCATACTTTTGTAAAGAAACAAATTACTTACAGATTCAATATTCATGTCAAACGTATTTGATGTTCACTGTATTTAGATTATTATTAAAAAAAATAACTAAAATTACAGCTAATTAAATTCTTGTTTGAATGCAGCGGCGTATTTCATTTAAAAATGTTTATTTGTGATATGTCAAATTTCGTTCCTTTCAACAACTTTTGTTAAAACATAAAGAATATAATTCGGTGTTTTCTTGTAGAATAAATGTGTTATTCTATAAGAAATCGCAAAATTAGTTTCCCCTGACGTACTATGTAATATTTCTAACACTCCGAATTAGTTTCGTATAAATATAACGCGGAATAAACTTAAAGCATTATTCACAGTTTTGTGTGAAACGGAACAGTAAAGAGGGAACGGTTTACCGGCTATCTGCGGTTGGAAAGTAAGACGGATAGATAAGTTTTGTTATTGGCACGAGGATTGAGGATCGTTTGTCAGATACACAGTAATCTCAGATTGACTTCAATCTTAAACTACAGATTGATTATTGGCTTCGGCCGTAAGGGGACAGACGGCGGATTATACTATGTAATGATAGAATTCCATTTCCGGCTAAAAGTCGACGAGCGTGTATTCCACGAGACAAAAAAGCAAGTGAGGCGTGTAAGAATCGCATCTTATGGTACTCTGTTCTCATTGCCTACCCCACAAGGTACTTGGCGTGAAGTGTTATATGTAATTTATTTTGTCAACGTGTATATGTTTTGTGACGGTATTTGTTTTGTGCACAAAGTGTCACACACACAGATGCCGCCACTACAGGCTACTTTTTAAAATGGACGCCAATTACGCGTCCATATACAAAAGTCGTACGTCTTTTTGTCGTTCATCTAAAAAGGCACTAATTATAGTTTCCTGTTAGACACGGGGAATGTTGGACTTGCGACAAAAAAGTCGTAGAGGTGTGCGCTGCAGAACGCGAGACATGTCGCAGAGCTTTAATGTATCGCTAGGGTTGATAAAGATTTTTTATTTTATTTTTTATTAAGTACTACTTTATTTAGGTATATATTTAGATGAACTTAAGTATTTGGTCTAGATAATCTTTCATGACGAACTGTGAAATCATTTCTTCTTTGTGCTTGTTGTGCACAATATTTTACTACTTACTCATAATATTCGTAAGAGATATTTATAATAAATTAATTTCCTTTATTTTTTTGAACATACGATTGATACTCTGTCTGACCAACAAAATAATAACATAACTTCACTCCTTTTTCTTCCCGAAATTGTAGGCAGTGGCTATTAATCCTCGACTCGCCGTTATGTTTACGTCCCAAATGGAATATATGGCGAACCTATTGCTACACCGGGCACAAAGTTTTTAGTCATCGATTTTTATCACATAAAACTTTCGAAATTAATATCGAAAAGTCATTGATGTGTGTGCCAGGATCCCAACCCGCGACCTTTGTATTCAGAAACCGTCTGCTCGACCATTGGACCACCGAGACTATCAAGAAGAAAATAATAGTATAGTATATTTTTATGATAACCCTGCGATTTATAGACAAGCGCGAAGCTTGTGTACAAGCACAAGACGAACTAATGAATATCTTCATCGTTCCGTGCGCGCGCGCACCACAAACAAACTATACATCCTCGTAACTATCTCTCATTAAACGTGGATATATTACACTATGTGTCACAAGAAAAACATTATATCAACTCTTCTATCTATTTCTGTAGTAATTTATTGGTACTTTATCTAGCCAGAGACAGCGTCCAATTAGACATAATATTATTATAAACATTTTCAAAATAATATTTGTCGTATAATTGTCGTCTTGGTTCTCGAAGTCCAGTACCTCGTTTCTGAATTCGGAATTTCATGGCATGGAATTCAGGCTCACATTAAAGACATCTCATTACAGTTAGAAAAATTTGAGTGACAAAATTGTTCCCGGTGTATGGCAATAAACTCCACCACGTCCCATTTGGGACGTAAAAATTCGAAACCTCGAGGCTTTTTTTAAATACATATTACTAGACAGCTCTTGACTTCGTTTTATCTGATGGTAAATGACGCCCATGGTAAGTAAGCCCAAATGTGACTACAATATTCCATGCAAGACCGGACTTGAGCTATGTACAGGGTTAGAAGTTGTCCTGGCGTGAAATACTGATTCAGCTTCGCAAGAATGCCAAGATTGCTTATTGCTATCCCTGCTTTGGATTCGATGAACCGCCCATACTTAAGGTTTTGAGATATTTCAACACCCAATAACTGTAAGCTGTCGGAGTATTCCAATGCCATACCCTGGAAAGAAGAAGCCAAGGTGGAAGGGCTCCTTTTTGCAGTGAAAAAACACATTTTCCTTTTGGTGGCATTAAATCTCACAAGATTGGCATCGCCCCAATCGGAGACTGCCTTGAGTGTGAGAGTCACTCGCTCTACCATGGCCTCTCGCTCAGTCTGTACTTGCTCCTGACTTGCCTGAGCTCCTGGTTCGTATATATCAACGATAGTGGTATCATCTGCATATCCATAAATACCGGTTTTAAGTTGGTCGTTTAAAATATATTAAAAAGAGCGTCGCAGAGAGTACAGATCCCTGAGACACATCAGCATCACAACAGCTCTGAAGCACAGCCATCGACTACAACACGGAGTGAATGTTCACTCAGGAAATCCCTTATCCGTGTGATCCAAGAGGCCAGAGGGTATCCCGAATACCGGAAGCTTGCCAATAAGGCTGTCATGCCAAACTCGGTCAAAGGCCTTGGAGATGTCTAGAGAGACAGTAAGGGCCTCGCCGTTTCTCTCCAAGGTTTGAGAGCATGTGCGAATGCCATACACTAGGAAGTAAGGGCTTAACAACCGCTGTCTTCACCTTCGGGTAAATTAAGGCGTAGGGATGTTAATGTTATCACAAATAACGTTATAGGTATTGTCTATTTTTAAGTAAATAATTCTAAAGTAGTAAAAATAATTCTAAATAATTCTAGTAAGTATTATGTAAACGGAACGTAACTTCCGATAGTGCTGAGTAAAAGACATCAACGCATTCGAAAATAAGAATTAATCTTTAAACACAAGAACAGCAATATTTTATTTTAATGAATTGTAGTAAGTTTAAATTTAAAAAAAATATATATAACTTTAAGCAATTTATTGATTACTAGCAGACCGCGCGAACTTCGTACCGCCATATTTTATACATTTTCCACTAAAAAGATTATTGCCGCAATCATAATAATATCCCAAAGCTTTCGTCATAAATGGACTATCTAACACCAATATTTATTTCAATTCAAGTTCTTGATACATACATACATAACTTCAGGCCAGATCCCTTGCGGGGTAGGTAGAGAGAACAAAGGGTCATAAGGCACGATTATTACACACCCCACTTGCTTAGCTGTTGATATTAGCGACTAACAACCAAGATATATTATGGTGATAATATTATCAATTTCAATCAACACTTTATAAGTAATATTAATAGAATGTCAGGGACTTAGTCCGAAACTTTTTGTAAACTTTTAGTTTATTTTTTAATACTAATTAAACCTTTTTTTTATTTGGTCATTGTCTTTCTACAAAAACAAGACCGGGTCACCACATGTTTTAACCAGCATGTGTTTTTTATAATTTAAATGGTGTCGATTTGGCACCTTGGTATTACTCTTATCAAAATAAATTCACTACATTTTAAAAGAGATCACGATATTAAACATGTTAATAGATGGGCAACTCTATGTGGTATGCTGAAGACCGTAAAGTCTTTATATTTTAGCAAAATACGCCAAGTCGAGGTGCGTGGGTATATCTTGCGCTTCGTCCATTTATATGAAGTTGCAATATTGTAAAGAATTAAAAATAATATCATCATATCTGCTTAGAGAAGTAACTGTGAACTAACGCTAACTTTGACCCAGGACTTTGGTTACATAGATAAAATATTTTTAAATAGTACGTTCGTTTTAGATATTTAGATCACATTAAAGGAATTAGGTACTCTTAAATAGACAGTGGTAGAACCAAGCAGTTCGCTGCATGTATGGGCCGGCTCGACCGGTGAAATACCTCTCAGAAGATCGACGTAAAGTGGCTCATGCCGCGTTTCGTTCGGTGAGAGAGGTACCCGGAGGCCCACCCCCTTTCCCCATCCTTTCCTTTCCCCTATCCCTTAAAGGTCGGCAACGCAACATTTGGTTGAAATTAGAATAGAATTATTTCCTAACATGCAAATATATTTGCTTGCCTTTAGAATTCGCTTCATGGAAAAGGATGAATAGTTAATACCGCCTTAATTAATTTTTATTGCAGATAACTGCATTCATAAAGCTGTTATACATACTTGTAATTAATTTAATTAAGATCAAATACATATTATATAGTGTGTTGTGCAAAACTTGTCATTGGATGTTTCTATCTTACTGTCAGCCAATAGGTGAGCTTACTGGTGACCTGGTTAGTTCTGTAATAGCATACCAATGCCTAGCAGAATTTTATTTATAAAACATAACATAACATAACTTCACGCCTTTTGTTACCCGAAGGTGTAGGCAGCGGCTGTTAAGCTAATTAATTTTATTTATACTTAGTAAATAGTCATATTAGACGGAAATAAGCATCAGATATGACAATAAAAACATTCAAATAGACAGTACAAACTAATAGCGTCATTTCTATGGTCAAATAAAATAAATGAGGTCAATATCAAACGTCAGTGTTCACTTAAATGGGGTTCAGACCAACTAACTATTTTTTTTTTTTTGTTTTTTATGGGAGAAGGGGCAAACGAGCTTGCGGGTCACCTGATGGAAAGCAATCACCGCCGCCCATGGCGTCTGCAATACCAGGGGCACCACATCAGCGTTGCCGGCCTTTCAGATAAGAATAGGCTCGTTTCTTGAAGGTTCCTAGGTCGTAGCGGTCCGGAAATACCGTCGCCGGCAACTGGTTCCATGAAGGAACAGTGCGTGGCAAGAAGTGCCTGTTGAAACGCACTGTTGTCGATCGCCAACCATTCACGGCCGAAGCCAATAATCAATCTGTAGTTTAAGATTGAAGTCAATCTGAGATTACTGTGTATCTGTCAAACGATCCTCAATCCTCGTGCCAATAACAAAACTTATCTATCCGTCTTACTTTCCAACCGCAGATAGCCGGTAAACCGTTCCCTCTTTACTGTTCCGTTTCACACAAAACTGTGAATAATGCTTTAAGTTTATTCCGCGTTATATTTATACGAAACTAATTTGGAGTGTTAGAAATATTACATAGTACGTTAGGGGAAACTAATTTTGCGATTTCTTATAGAATAACACATTTATTCTACAAGAAAACACCAAATTATATTCTTTATGTTTTAACAAAAGTTGTTGAACGGAACGAAATTTGACATATCACAAATAAACATTTATTTACGAAATACAAGAATTTAATTAGCTGTAATTTTAGTTAGTTTTTTTAATAATAATCTAAATACAGTGAACATCAAATACGTTTGACATGAATATTGAATCTGTAAGTAATTTGTTTCTTTACAAAAGTATGCTGATCCGTCGCGTTCTCACATAACTTTCATGAAATTGAATTGTTATTTACAGATTAAAGGCAAACCTCTTACAAAGGAGGAAACTAGAGCTCTGATAGATTATTAGAAAAAAGCAAAATAATTACGACAAAGGCGACAAACGCATCAAATAATAAATTGAAGATGGAGGAATGGCTTCAAATAACAAATAACGCCAGCGCCGCGAATTGTCCAAGGAACCCACAGCAGCTAAGTCTAAAAAGGGAAAAATTAGAAAAAAATGCTCGCAAACGCTGCACTAAGATAAGAATAAACCAATTTAATTGTTGATTAGTCATCGTAGTGTCATTATTTTAAGATATTGCTTGCCTTATTTTCATTGTTTAATTTACCTTTTTATTACTATTCATTTTAGACTGGGGGTGGCCCTGCTGATTAATACCACCTGATGAAGTATTACACAGGATAACTGCATTACTTGGTAGTACTGCCACTGGCTTTACTGCTGAGTTTGCTGGTGATAGTCAAATAGTGCAAGCAGAAAATGGTGGTGGTGATGCCATTGTGTCACCCATAGTCGAGGCAGATTGCGTTATTGGGGATGAAAATAATAATATTATAGTTGAAATATATGATTTCCGAAGAGAAAATACCCCAACACAAAGCATTTAATTTTAATCAAAATCTCAAATACTTAATATGTATGTGATAAATAGATCAACTAAATGTGATTACTTAATATGATAAATAGAGCAAGTAAATGTGATTACATAACATGTATGTGATAAATTAGCAAATAAGTTTGATTAATATATATATGTATATATAAATATCTGTGATAAATATAGCAATGAAGTGTGATTAATACTAATTTAATAAACAGTCACATTAATAATAAACATTTGTTTTATTCCATAGTCAAAATTACAGTTTAAATGTTAGTGTTAATACTAATAAAAAACATTGCGTAGATCGATTCAAGTACAAATATTAAGTTACAAAAGTATTGTTTTATTTTCAACATTTTAATCACACAAAATAATTGTTTATTAGCTCAGTTCTTGATTGTGTATCTTGGTCCATATTTAGGTTCATATCAATAGAATCCGAGTTTGTCACTTCTAAGTTAGTTCAGTTAACCTCTGTAGGTATTCAATTATGTATTCTGCTTATATTGTGGAATACTGCTGTGGTAATTATTATTTGATGGACCTTAGGCAATAACAAGCGCATGGTAAGGCCCACAATAGGAAACTTGCGCTTCCATATACCGAAAGCTCTGAAACAATAGTAGTATACCTATAAAACTCATAACATTACTAGCTAGTCTGAAAGAGAGTCAGTTTTAAAGTAAGAATGAAAAATGCAAGAGTAGCACAGCATATATACAGTGTAAAAACAAAAAGATGTAGGAGTTGAGGAAGGGCACAGCATACCATAAATGACCAAATTGAATGGGTCCTAATGTGACTTCAAAGAAACAATAAGTATTTATGAAAAGAGTTATAAAAATCGAATAAGCAAGAGAGATATATAAGAACAGTGTCTTATGCTTAGATTCTGTTCTTTCTGCCTACTTCACAAGTTATTTGGCGTGAAGTTGATTTAGGTTTACAAACTTAAGCATAACATCTGTATTTTTCAATTGTTACCTTTGTATGGTGTTCCTGGTTCTGATATGTGCTTTGTTATAGTTATGTTCTGCCAGAGTAGACGGGTTCAAAATTGGTGTCAATAAATAAAATCGGTTTGGGTAAGCACTATCACCAAGCATCCAGTGGTTACCAAAGTGACCTGACTCACATTTAACTACAAAGAAAATATAATGAATTAATAAATAAGTTGTTTTGATAATTGCACTAGTAAGTACTATTAAATATTTCAATCTGCAATCTGGTAAAAACTTTCTGTATTTAAATTATGGACAATGATGTACTGATCATATAATTTGGCAATTGCTGTGATACATCATTCACTATTCTTCCTGGTGTTGATTTGGATACTCCCAGAAAGTCTGCGACAGAAATTAACATTGTGGCTAATGCAAAAAACCTCAATGATAGTAATAGTTAATAATATTGGTATTGCAGGAAGTGCTTCATCAAGAAGCACCGTGATTCCTGCAATACGAATATTGATTATTAGCGTTGGTATTGATTAGTATTTATGACACTGAAAGATAAATTGCAAATACATAATTGAATAGACAAACCTTGTGGAGGTTACCTACTCTGATATGTGGCACTATTTGAGTAAGCAAAGAATTCACAGCTACTTTTGACAACCGAAATCTAAAAGTAAAATCGGCATCCTCGAGGCTCTGTATATAATTTACCCTTTTGAGTCTCGTAGGAGCAGCTCTCATTTCGGTATCGCTTTCGCTATCCCAGTCTGATAGCAAAGCAAGGACTTCCAAATATCACTATCACTGTCCATTTTTAGATTATTTCAATAAAATTTATTGTAATCCTATCTCTAAACCAAGGAATTTCTCGGATTGAAATCTAAGATAGATTACGGTGATCGATGTCAGTGTCAAAACCATCGGATCGAATATTGGCATTGGCACGCGCAAACTGTCATTTTAGAACAAATTTCAATCTCTAATCTCTGATCCGCCCTCCCAAAGATAGATTGATTCTAGAGATCGCTTATTCAATCCATAGATTGATTATTGGCACGCTTACTAACAGAAATGGATTGAAATATTGATCTTAGATAGCAAAATTTGGATTGGGATTGATTATTGGTTTCGGCCGTCAGCCAATGCGGGTGGTAGCGTTGGCGCGTCGAACGGTGGCGGAAGTCAGCTGGCGGTATTAATCCGAACAATTCCTCAGAGCACTCCCCGTGGTATATGCGGTAGAGGATGCATAGAGATGCCACCTCTCTCCGCAACGCCAGAGGATCGAGCCGATCGGTAAGAGCTTGGTTGTCGACAAGCCGAACCGCGCGTCGTTGGATGCGGTCAAATGGAGTAAGCTGGTACTGGGGTGCCCCCGCCCAAAGATGTGAACAGTATTCCACGTGAGGACGGACCTGCGCCTTGTAAAGTTGCAGGCGATGACCTGACGTGAAATACTGTCCCGCTCTATTGAGCACACCAAGCTTTTTGGAGGCCAATTTGGCCTTGCCCTCCAGATGACCGCGAAACTGGACGTCACTCGACAAGTCGACACCAAGAATTCCGATAGCGGCTGAGGCAGGTAAGGGAGTGCTCTCAAAACAGGGAGCTACGACAAAGGGTGTCTTTTTAGCGGTAAACGCGCAAACCTGTGTCTTATTAGGGTTGAATTGGACTAAGTTTAGTCGGCCCCAGTCCGAAACCTGACTAAGCAGAGTTTCGATTTCAGACTCAAGTTTGTTCCGGTGCTCGTCGACGTTTTCCCGAGAAATACGCGGGTGGCCGGTATACAAGGCATCCCCGGTACTGTCATCCGCATAACAATGAAGATTGCTGCTAAGCAGCATGTCATTGATATGCAGAAGAAACAGCGTAGGGGATAGCACACAGCCCTGGGGGACTCCAGCATTCACAGGCTTTAAGTCGGAGCATGACCCGTCGACAACAACTTTAATGCTCCGAGACGTGAGAAAGCTGGAAACCCAATCGCATAATTTCTCGGGAAGCCCATAGCATGGAAGCTTCGAAAGAAGTGCTTTGTGCCAAACCCGATCAAAGGCCTTCGCTACGTCCAAACTAACGGCCAGCGCCTCTCCTTTACTCTCAACCGCTTCCGCCCACCGATGGGTTAAGTACGCTAAAAGATCACCAGCTGAGCGACCTTGACGGAATCCGTACTGACGGTCGCTAATCAACTGGTGCTCTTCTAGATACTTAAGGAGCTGGCGGTTGATGAGTGTTTCCATTATTTTGGAGAATAGGGAGGTGATGGCGATAGGTCTGTAGTTGGACGGATCTGAGCGGTCACCTTTTTTAGGGATCGGGTGGACTAAAGCAACCTTCCATGATGCTGGTACAGCGCCGAGAGAGTAGGAGTACCGGAAAAGACGCGTTAAAACCGGTGCCAACTCTGGAGCACACATCTTCAACACGATTGCTGGGATTCCGTCAGGCCCACTCGACTTGTGGACATCCAGGGATAAAAGTATGCGTCGCATAGTACTAGGTACTGCGCTATGATTTCATCCTGGTAGTTCTTTACAGACTTAGTGAAGACTAACATAACTTTATTTCTACGCATGAGATAAATCTATTGATACTTATTAACAGGGGATTACTGTCCTTTATCAATAAAGTTGATATTCTTAAAAGCGTTCAGCTAAACTTATTCAAAGAACTCTGTGTGTAATGATAGGTGTTACACGCGTGCATAAGCCTTGATAGGTAGAGTACAGAGACGACATACAGACAGGCGGAAAATAATGTATTTGTGCTGAGTGACATGCTTTAGGAGGGCTTATATAACTCATTCTTATCCAAGTGAAACTTTTATTGAATATTTTTTAAATCTTCAACAGGTTTTGCTCGGCAGTTTAATTTGCAATAAATGCAATTGCGGTGTTACGAAGTTACCCTAAGGCTGTTTGTATGTGATCGCAACTTGTATACGGAGAGTATTGCGCGGAGCAACTGAGCTAAGTGGACAGTTCTGGCGATGAAGATTTACTTAGCAATAAAAAATAAGTTTAAAACTGAAACCACTACATGTTTAATAGTATTTAAAAGAATCCTTCAAATTAGTATACCATTAAATGTGTCTTATATTTTTTTTAATAATAATATAGATGGATATTAAACTAAATAACTCACTCGTTGTCATAGTTTTTAATGCTGCTATCTTTTTTTTTTATTGACTAATTTAGAGGTTTATTCAATTCACATTTTTCTTTAATCATCTTCATCCAGCAATAAGGCCATCCAGTAAAAACGTAAAAAAGCATTACGAATTTTATATAAAGAATAAATTGATCCGTAGTCAGGCTGTGTCTGAAAAGGCACGCTTGACAATTCACAATGGTGTGTTAGTACCAACTCTCACATACGGGAGTGAGTGTTGGGTGTGGCAGGCGAAGCATGAAAGTAAGGTGAATGCAGTGGAAATGCGTTCTCTGGGAAGTATGTGTGAAGTCATCCATGCGGATCGAATGAAAAATAGCGTGCTAAGGGAAAAATTTAAGTTGAAGGATGATGTGGTAACCAAAGTGGAGAGAAGTATATTAAGATGGTTGGCCATATTGCAAGAATGGATGAAAGCCGACTGACTAAAAGAGTATACGAAGCGAATGTGAGTGGCAGAGTCGTGATCGGGAGACCAAGATGGAGCTACCACGACCAAATAAATGGTCTGTTTAAAACAGGAAAAATGCGTAGCACCCGAAACCGACGCGAATTCATGACGTGATGTATGACTGTGGATGATGTAAAATATGTATGTCAGGATCGTAGCTAGTGGAAAGCCAAAGTCTCTGCCTAGCCCCATGGGATACAGGTGTAAGCTTATGTATGTATGTATGAAATAAAATCTACTGCCTAGATCTATGGAGTGTAAAAATGATTAAAGTTTTCTGGAACGCGCCAGTATATGTGATGAAAACGCTTCTGAGGCACGTGCTTAAATCCAATACCAAAATGGAATGACAGTCTCTCGCTCAACGGTTTGGACTTACCTACCATATGTAACTACTACTACCAAGCAGTATTTTCTCAATAGGGTAACCATGCATCCAATCGTAAATACTATTCTTTAATTTTTTAATCTTTTGCTCGATTTGGACAGGCTAAAGCTTAGAAGCCATACTGCCTTTTCTTATTAAAGTCAAAGTGAAAGAAATTTCATTTTTATAGGTCTTCGCAGACACTTCAAAATAGTTAACAAGTAGAAAAATTTAACGTATTATTTAAAATGAAATACTTAATAAACCCGAGCGCTTGAGGAAAGTGCCTCCGTGGAACAACAAAACACGGTTTTATATTATTTATTCATATAATATATATATATATATATAATACTTATTCATATAATTTATATAATAGAGAAGAGCACACTTCAGACGATATTTTCACAATTTTAGACGTTTTCACACGAAAGACGATATATACTTACAAACATTTAGTACAATAAGAAGACACGAATTTTAGTGAATAATATCCAATGAAACACAAATTTTAGAAAATAATGCAAATTGTAAAGACTCTTTTACATTCCCGCCAAAACTTAAAACATAATAAGTTAATAACATAACATAACGCCTTTTGTTACCCGAAGGTGTAGGCAGCGGCTGTTAAGCCTCGTCTCGCCGTTATGTTTACGTCCCAAATGGAATAGGTGGCGAACCTATTGCCATACCGAGCACAACATTTTTCAGTCATCGCTATTTATCACACATAACTACCGAAAACAATTTCGAAAAGTCATTGGTGTGAGTTAGTATCAGGAATCGAACCCGGACCTCTGGATCAGAAGCCGTGTGCTCGACCACTGCGCCACCGAGACTTAAAAATTAAATTTAAAAAAGTATACATGTGGCCAGTGTGCCAGCAATAATGCATTTGCTGCCAACGTTAAGGCTACAATTTAAAAACACTGTTATCTTAGCAATTATAAGCTACACTAGAATAATATTAGGCTACTGGCATAGATTTAGCATAGATTATAATAGATGGTATATGTCAGGAAAAATGAACTAATATTTATCACTGACAGCGCAACCGCGTATATTAGATTTGCAGGATATTTACATTTCAACACATGAACATTAACTATGTAAAAGTTGACAATTTGAAGCGCTTTTTACGCACACATTGATAAGTCACTCACACATCAACAACCCATTTTTGGTCTCGTTGTTTGGGTGACTATTGCCTATCTATTATTCTTATATCTATGGCTACTGGTACGTCCAAGGAAAATTAAAAACAAAACTAGACTATATGTCAACATTTGTTTAATTTTCTGTTACGAGACTTTGCATAACACTGGGAGGGAGTTTTGGCGGGACTGTGGAAGAGTCATGTCCGTTCTTTGCATTATTTTCCCAAATTTATGTTTCAATGGATATTATTGAATAAAATTCGTGGCGCTTTGTTTAATAAGTGTCCGTACATATGGAATGCAAATATGGGGAATGGTGCAAATATCGTGTTTAGTGTGCTCTCCTACAGTGTTGTCAAGACTCCCTCGGGACATCATGCTTCAAGTACCACGACTTTATGTATGATTAGAAGGTTAGGTTAGATTAAGTTAGTTTAGGTTAGGGTTAAGTTTCATCATCATTACTTCATAAAAAAAAATAACATCAGACAAGGCAGTATGGCTTAAAAGCCTTAGCCTGTCCAATAATGGACTAATTAAAATAAATACACTTGGAGAGTTTTATACTTTTATTAGTTTAGTCTGTGATTAGCGTAATTCACATACCTCGAAGCTACTGGTTCGATTCTAATAATTATTTCGTCATTAATAAACACTATTCAGAAGTTGCATAATTACAGTTTTCAGTACTGGGAACGTTTGGAAACTATGTCATTATAAAAAAAGATCTTATGTTAGAAAAGTTATTTTAAATTATGGTCACCCCAAAATCTTTGGAACTATAATACATCGATCACTGATCGATAGTAGACCATTATGTGCGCGTGATCACCGCGCATTCAATACTATCACCACTGGGTGATAGACAGAGACAGGTGATACTAACCACCGGTTCTTCTTGTATACACACACATAAAAAGTAAATGAGTAATGCTGTTTTGATCATTATGAACTATCATTTATTATATTCCGTCATGAATGGTAACTTCAAGGTGCAGCGTGAACCGTTTGCCACTGCTAATTGTTCACTATGGAATTCAATTACTGCCTATATGATCGTAATGCTTCTGATTTTAAAAAATATTCGAGTCAAGTGTGTATCGCATTCTTGTGCTGATGGTTCCGCTCCAGGTTCCGTATGCGATTTTATTTTAGTGTTATTAATCACTAACGCACTAATATTGGGCACTAAAGATTTGAAACATTTTGAAGTGTTTTAACTGTGGTTCGTCCGGTGAGAGAGGTACCCGGAGGCCCACCCCCCTTCCCCATCCTTCCCTATCCCCTATCCCTTAAAGGTCGGCAACGCAACAGTAACACTATATGTGTTGCTGGTGTCCATGGGCGGCGTTGGTTGCTTACCATCAGGTGACACGCCTGCTCGTTTGCACTCCTATCCCATAAAAAAACGCCGACCGGTGAAATATCACGACATCTGAGAGGTCTCTGGAGGCCCACCTCCTTTCCCCATCCTGTCCCATCAAACTCCCTTAAAGGCCGGCAACGCAACTGTAACAATATCCATGTTACAGGTGTCTATGGGCGGCAGTAGTTGCTTAACATCAGATGACCCGCTTTATCGTTTGCCCCCTACTCCATAAACATAATAGAATCTTTGCAGATTTGGTCATCTTCTTGACTATTTTAAATGTAAAAGTTTCTAAAAATGTATAATTTAGCTATTTCTAAACAAGCATTTGGGACGTAAACATAACGGCGAGTCGAGGCTGAATCTAGTAGCTATTCAATCGATTACAAAACTAGATACATTAATTAAATTTAATATCATAATTACTCTCTTCAAGATTATTATACTGATATTTTATAACAAGTATAAATCAGATCTCAAAACAAGCCATTTCATTTCACATTTACATACATATTAGAAACCAAAATACTTATATATTATACATTAATAATAATGACGCAAGAAAAATATGATAGAGCCTTAAATCAATGTCATACCGTAGAGGAGTTTGCGTAAACTTGTTTATTGTGTGGGTATGACCAATTAAAATTCTAACATACATAATGTTTAAATTCAGGGAAAAAAAAATAGGTAAAAAAACTTTTTAAGTTAAACGGTTTTATGTTAAACATACATTGCAATGTTTAAGATAAATGTACTAAAAACCAAAAAATAATAAAATAGATACAGTCGTGGGAATTATAAACATATGCATAGACTAGACTAAAATAAAACCGTGGGGCACGTCAATTGTCTACAATCGTTGATTAAAATGTTTGTTTTGTAATGTTACACTATAATTAGGCAGTTGTTCAACCGACAACGATGGACGTGTGATAAGTAGGGCTAGAATGTGGAAACAAGCTAGCAAGCTCGAGTTTTAGGGTTTCATAGTGGTGAGCGAGTAGTATTTTTATCATATGTTTTGTCGATTAAAGACAAACTACGAGCAGTGAAACGATTCCTCGCCAGCCAGCAGTGTGAATGTCCAACGATAAACTAGTTGAAACATCTCTTTTATTTACATGAAGTGTATAACTATTGGAATTTCCATGAGCAAGAAAATAGTAAGTAATTTCCTCACCGTCTGCGGGCCAACTGCTTAACGACGAATTAAACGATTCTTCTATCGCACATTAAGTCGATAATTTGTAGACAATTGACGTGCCCCACGGTTTTATTTTAGTCTAGTCTATGCATATGTTTATAATTCCCGCGACTGTATCTATTTTATTATTTTTTGGTTTTTAGTACATTTATCTTAAACATTGCAATGTATGTTTAACATAAAACCGTTTAACTTAAAAAGTTTTTTTACCTATTTTTATTTTCTAGTTTTTAGTTTTTATTTCGCATTCTTTACCATTTTGTTCCCACGAGTAATGGACATTTAAACGGTCGACCCCCCAGAGGTCCAATAAAAGAGCAAGGCTATGTACAACAAGATGCGCCTGAGACTTGAGGGGAAACGCTAAAACTACATATCATTTTTATCCACCCTAATGCCATACAGTTCTCGGCGCGTTTTAACCTTTCACCTTAACTTGAGTGGTGTACCGCTAACGACGTATCATTTTTAGCCACCCTAACGCCACATAGTCCTCAACACGATACAAAATCTTGACTTGGGTGGTGGATTCAGGCTGGATTAATCAGATACCTAAATTACAGATTCAATTTCTAAATTTAAATCTTATTATTATACGCCATTTAGTGGCTGCGCCCATCTTAAATATTGAGGTTGTATAGTGCACTGTATTCTTCTTGTCAAGCCCTTTTATTTGATACCCATATTGGTGGGATTGATAAAAAATTGTTATCAGCCATTTGGTAGCGGCGGCCATCTTAGATTTCAATTTTGCATAGTAAATTGTATTCTACTTGTTGAGACCTTTCATTTGATACCCATGTTGATGGGATTGATAAAACCTAAGTTATCCGCCATTTTGTAGAGGCCGCCATCTTGGATTTCAATTTTTTATAGTATATTGTATTCTGCTTTTTGAGCCCTTTCATTTGATACCCATATTGATGGGATTGATAAAACCTACGTTATCCGCCATTTTGTAGCGGCCGCCATCTTGGATTTAATTTTTTTATAGTATATTGTATTCTGCTTGTTGAGCCCTTTCATTTGATACCCATATTGATGGGATTAATAAAACATAAATTATCCGCCATTTTGTAGCGGCGGCCATCTTGAATTTATAAAGATAATGAATAAACATAATTGTATTGTCACCAAAATCCAAAGTGTATACAAAATTTCAGATTAATCGGTTGACAGGAAGAGGGTGAAATTTGAATTACTAAATTTGACCCAAGAATAAAACAAACGGGGTGAGCTAAATAAAACCGTTTAAAAAACAATATTATATGTACCTACCTTCTTGTCAAAAACTACAGTCGAGGTATACACAGAGAAGTTAATATTAAGAACCATATCGACTCGACTTAACGTAACTTTACGCCTTTGTTACCCGAAGGCGTAGGCAGCGGGTGTTAAGCCTCGTCTCGCCGTTATGTTTACGTCCCAAATGGAATAGGTAGCGAACCTATTGCCATACCGGGCACAAAGTTTTTAGTCATCGATATTTATAACACTTAACTTTCCAAATTCAGTAATGTCAAAAAGTCATTGGCGTGTGCCAGGTTTCCAACCCGCGACCTCTGGATTTAGAAACCGTGTGCTCGACCATTGGACCACCGAGACTAAATCTAAAATAAAATATACTAAATAAAAAACATTAATATTACAAAAAAAAAAAACAAAAAGAGTTTCTTTTTTTATATGATAAGCAGCAAATAACGCCCTGAAAATAGTTAATGTTACAGGTGCCTTGCCGTCGGTGTCGAAAAAAGGATGGGAACGTTTGGGCCTCCGGATACCTCTTTCACCGATCGAAACATGGCATGAGCCAATCGTCAATATTCTGAAAGGTCGTGGTATCACCGGTTGAGCCGGACCATTTAAGCAGCGAACTTACCAGATTAAGTTACCAGTTAAAATTTACCAGATAAAGACTAAATGAAAAACCTAAAACCTATATAAAAATTGTGTAACAACAGATGGAACAAGGAAAAAATTACCACGCACAATAATAAAACAGCTGATATTACTACCTTTTTAAAAAAACCTGTTACAACATAATCGATCGGTTAAATCGATTACTGGTTTCAAATCCAACGTGACCACTATGGATCCTCTTCTCACAAAACTGGTCAAGGACGTCCATACGGATCCTGTGCCATCAAGGTCGCTGGAGCGTGCAGAACGATTCAGGTATTAATGAGATTTTAATTTGTGTATAACGATTTCGCCTCGCACCTAATGACTTAGCAAAGGTTAACTTAATCGAGAATACATTGGCACAATACCCAGAAATTATATTTAAGAAAGCACTGGGATTTGAATGGACTGAGAGGCAAACGAGCAAGCGGGTCGGTAGTAAGTGACTAACCCAGCCTATGGACACCTGTAACTCAGATAGTGTGACAGTTGTAACACCGGACTTTAAAGGATTAGGATGATCATTGAGAGGGAATGGAAGTAAGCCTCCAAATACGATAATGTGCGGCTGCATTGCGGCATGAGCAACATTAAGTCGATATTCCGAGAGGTCGCGGTATTTCATTGGTCGAGCCGGCTCTATCATTCAGCGAACTAAATGGCTCTACCGGTGTTAAAATGTTGTTTGGACTTGAGGTTTATGATATTCTTTCTCTAAAATAGTCTCTAAATAACAAAAATAATGAAAAAAAACTGACCTGATCTTGAAATGTCCGGTGCAAGCTCTCTTTCGTATATCTCTCATCTCCTTGTTTGAAAATAGCTGAGCACTGCTTCAATAACGCCAATCTTGTCCTCTCTTTGGCACATTCTACTTCCATGATCGAAAGTCTATGTCCACCTCGAGGTACTGCCAACAACCCACCTTCATATTGTCCATTTATATCAGTCACAGTATCATCACAATTCAAATCGATATTTTCAAAGTTTGTTGTTATTTCTGGAAGGTTGGCAATTCCGTTCGTCGCCATATTGTTTTTTTTTTCTAATTTATTATAAGGAGTTTCGTTTACATTACGTGCCTTTGTAAAATGTTTATTTTATAGTTTTTAATAACGTCTATTTAATTCACATATAAGATCTAATAAAAAAACACACACACTTAAAACAAACATGAAGTTATTTAAATAATAATGAAAATCGTTGTGGAGCTTTTATAAAGAATTATCTCTCTTATTTTGTTTTATATGTTCCGTAAAATATGTTGAATGATTTATGTTTTGTACCTGAGATTATGTTTTACTCTAAGTACCTTATATTTTTCTTGTACAAAGCTCTTTTAAAATGAGCTCATATGCCATAGTAGGTTCTGAGCCATTCTCAGCCATTAAATATTGGGAATATTCAGCAAAGTAAAGAACTGCTATTAGTTCAAAACTTTTTTTTGTTAATGCAACGAAGTGAAACGTAATGTAACGTCACTTCACGTCCTTTTAACCCGAAGGTGTAGGCAGCGGGTGCTAAAGCCTGGGCTCACCGAATCGTTACGTTACATCCCAAATGGAATTGGTGGCAAATATATTGCCATTAGACTGGGCAGAAAGTTCTCAGTCATAAGTATTTATCACGAATAACTTCCGAAAAGAAGTCCGAAATCATTGATGTGAGTCCAAAACCGAACTCACGACTTCTGAATCAGAAGTGACGACTGGTCCACCGAGCCTATCAATATTATATTATTATAGTGAACTTGACATAACGAAAGAAGGCTTACAGAAGAAGCTTATCATCATATTTTTATGTGGTTTTGTTAAGAGTCTGTTAAATAACAATCTGACCTGATAATATGGATCAAAATCTCTCACATTAAAAGTTTTGAGGACCTTTCGATCATAGCAAAGCTTTTATTATACTTACACTTTAATTATATTTCTTTCAAATTACTACTGACCTGCTTTTTTGTCTGTGTGTGCTGTTGCAAATAAAATAACCGTTTCATCACTGCTTTGCTACTTAGAGGACACCGCATAGAGATGCAATCGCAATTCAATAACTAGAGCCTAGCATATACAAAATAAAGGGTAATTTTGTGGGATTTTCCGAAAATATGGCTGTCCGAAATCAGACAAACTAGTTATGTTACAGAGATATTTATCTAAAAAATTGCAAACATATTGTAAATACGTAATCTCTACTTATGTTTGGGTCTCCCACTCATGACGATATGAGAGATTGTTAAATACCGTCGGTTATGCTTTATTGTCACATGTCTAAAATAGTCAAAGTCAAAGAAGCTTTATTTTCATAGGTCTTTACACACACTTAGAAATAGTCAAGAAGTAAAGATTTAACATATTATTTAAAATTAAATACTAAACACGGGCGCTTGAGAAAAGTGCCTCAGTGTAACAAAAAAACACGCACGCAATCGCCACGCCAAATTTCTGTAAAAGATTCAGCTCTATCCAATTACGTTACTTAGTTTTTCAATATTCATCACTACAAAGTCGCTTTTATCTATCCCTATATCTCTGTGTATGATTAAATCTTTAAAACTATCCTACGAATTTCGATGCAAATTTGTTAATGAATAGATAGAAATTATCATTATATTAGATAGATACACAAAACATTTTCAATTATTATTATCATTATCAAATATTATCGTAGCTATTTTACTGCGCTAACTAATTTTAAATTCAAATTTTATTTTCCGATACGCTGCTCCAAATACCTACCTAATGTTTCTGAAAAGGACTTTTTCAAAGAGAAATTACATACTGACCCAACACTTGATACGGTTACAATAACAGTTAAGAATCAACAGTGCCTATATATACGGTAGGTTTTACGTTTCATGTCTCCGTAGAAAAAATAGTACTATTAATGTGTATTTTTAATTATTAAGTTAATAAAAAACGAAATATGCAAATCTGAAGTCAAATGAACTGTATTACAATTTCTATAATAATTTAATTCATTCATTCATATGTAGAAATTCAAGTTCAAGAATGTATTCAATATTCAGTTTAATTTCTTCAGTAAGATTATTATTATTATTTATTTTTACTGACATACTATGTAACTATGTCACTGCTATTCGCAGCTTAAAAAAAATGATACCGACATTTGAAATCCAAATTGTAATTATAATTTATGGAATTTATATATATTTTTGGTACAGTAGCGGATGTCAGTATTTTCTTTTATTCGCTGAGTAAATTTTCTCATTACACCGAATCGTCCAAAGTTTTAACACATTTGTTTAACACATTTACACATTTATTATGGACGAAAATTCATAAAATTTTACACAGAAACCCAAAACATAAAAAAATATCATAAAATTCATATTCCATTAAAAGCTAAAAATAAAAACACCACAACAACTTTTTAAAACTATAAAATTTCGACCCACTTTTTACTCATTTAAAACACTTCGTACACAAAAACCAGTTCGATTTTACCATAAAAGTTGCGATCAATAAGTAAAAGGTACTTTTCACTCTCACTATCAACACTTGGCCCGATGTGTAGGAAGCTTCTATGCGCGTGCGCAGCCTTCCAAGTATACTGTCGCACTAGCGGCAGAGGGTTACTTCTATAGTTCAAAAGTAAAGGGGATAATGAGTCATTTCGAAAAATTATTTAAAAACCTCTTTGGTAACCTCCGGCAATATATATATTTTTTTATTAAATTCAGAATAAAAATACTGTCTACTATTACAGAGGTTTTAAGCTCCATTTAAAAAAAAGAATTGACAGCAGTTTTAAATTCGGTTGTAGAAAGAAAACATGTAGAAAGAATGGATGAAGCAAGACTAAGCAGATGGATGTAGGAGTCGAGGACGGCCAAGACACACATTCCATGACCAAATAGAACGTTTTCTGGGGGAAGGTTATGTTAAGAGCCTCAAAAATCGACGCGTTTGCATGAAAAGAGTTATGAAATTCAACGAAGCAAGTCAGTTGGGTAAGAATCAGGCCCTATGGCGCTCAGTTCTCTCTGCCCACCCTGCAAGGGAATTTGGCATGAAGTTATGTATGTATGTATACACCAATTTTAGTTTTCCAAATTTTTGTTTTTAATATTTGTAATGAGTAGACATCGACATATTTTGTTAGTAAAGATATCTATTTCCATTTATTGAACTTAATTTGTAAAGTCTTGGATAAATATTTTCCCATATTTATCAGGCTGTGCTTTCTAGTGTAGTTCTTCGCAGATACCCCGTTTTAAGGCTCTTGGTAATAATTCATACACATAAACGTACCTTTACGCCCACAATACCCGAAGGCAGCAATTATGCTTCGACACGTCGAATTAATTTTCCAGTCCCATAACCTCATGTGAAATATTGAACACAATTATTTTAATAATAACTTGCAGAAACTTATTGATATGTGGCTCAAATTTGAGACCTCTAGGGTCAGAATAATTAAATACTCAGCCATCGAGACTTATGATATTATGATAGACTAGCTGACCCGGCGAGAATTGTTTCGCCTCGGAAGTCAAAATAGATCCAGCCAGAGATTACCCAGAACACATAGACAGACGGACACACTAAAATGTAAAAAAAATGTTAATTTGGTGTATGTGCCGTATATATCACATGAAAGTAGTAGATAGCAGTTATTTCAATATTACAAACAGGCACTTCAATTAATATTATTGATATAATATATGGATTGTTCGTAATAAGTAAAATCCCTTAGTCACCTCTTAAGGCGCCCAGATGAGGTAGCACTATTCTCTAAAGCACATGCTAGTATCTTATTATGACTACCGAACAGAATTCCAAAAAGTATTTAGTGTGATTAAAACAACTTTTAGGATTATATCGCGTTTATTTATCACCCACATCCGACCATGAGAACAATGATGTGGGTTACCAATAGTAAAAATCATATTTTGACATCAACTTTTTGATTTTTATTTCCAAAAAGTGGGTGCTCTCTGTATCAATGAAAATAGCTTTTGAACAACTACCATCTTTTTGTTCATCACTCGTGAAAATGATCTCTGTAAATAGTTCGAAACGTCGGGAAATAAATATAAATAAATGATAAATAAACGCGATATAATCCTAAAAGTTGTTTTAATCAATAAGTGAGATTCGCGAAAATCTTAGAAATAAATAAGTATTTAGTGTGTTCCTAGACTCGAACCAGAGACCATAGACTATACCCACATTATGAATTAAATATAGCAGATATTTTATTTCGATTTGTTTATATGTAGAACCAAGCAGTGCGCTGCATGAATGGGCCGGCTCGATCGGTGAAATACGACGACCTCTCAGAAGATCGACGTAAAATGGCTCATGCCACGTTTCGTTCGGTGAGAGAGGTACCCGGAGGCTCCCCTTCCCTATCCCCTATCCCTTAAAGGTGGCAACGGAACAGTAAAATTAACGTAACTATATGTGTTGCTGGTGTCCATGGGCGGCGTTGGTTGCTATCAGGTGACACGCCTGCGCGTTTGCCCTCCTATCCCAAAAAAAAAATTGAATAGGAGTGCAAGCGAGCAAGCCGCCTCACCTAACCTGGTCACCTGGTCCCCTGATGCAACTACCGCCTCCCACGGAGATCTACAGCATAGATAGTGTTACAGTTGCGTTTCCGGTCTTTATGGGAGTAGGATGACAAAGGACAGCGGGTTCCAGATACCTCTCTCACCTAACATAACGCGGCATGAGCCACTTTATTTCGTTATTCTAATAGGCTGTGGCATTCACCGATCGATCTGACCCATTCATGCAGTGAACTGTTCTTTCTGCCAACCAAGTAATACAAAAAACAAAATTAAATAATTTTCCTTAAACCCTGAGTTTTTTAAGTAGACGCGCGCCATAAGTGAACTATACCGCGAAAAAAACTGGTCTCACGAATGATATTAATCATAATCATTTATTTCATAAATCTATACTTATATTATAAAGCGGAAGAGTTTGTTTGTTTGTTTGTTTGTTTGTTTGTTTGTTTGTTTGAACGCGCTAATCTCAGAAACCACCAGTCCGATTTTAAAAATTCTTTCAGTGGTATATAGTCCATTTATCGAGGAAGGCTTTAGGCTATATTATATTTTCAAATCAATTAGGGATCCTTACTATAAGTCCAATAATGTAACCCAAGGTGTAAGAAAATGACTCGAAAATAATTCTTACATCGTGAACGCTGCGAAAACTATTGATTCTAGAATAAAACAATGTACTACACTTTTACAGAACATAAATTTGTCTATAAAAAAGTCCGCGATGGCATATGTCTAACTATTGTAGTTATCTCACAATAAGTGTTTTTTGAGTTTTTTAAAATAATTAAATTGATGTCGTTATAAAAATGCTTTATTTTGTACCTTGAATTTAACTTTCCTGAAAATAAATTACTTCAATAAAAAGACAGATTCAACACCTTTCTAGAACTGTTTGAATAATTCAATTCGGACATTTAATTCCAAAGATATCGCAAAATACAAAATGTAAGAATTCATTTCATAGGGAAATAATTAGTTACACTGATGATGTATCCGACTCGGACAGCTCGGACTGCGACAGCTAGCAGGTAGATTTTTTTACGTTTGTTTCTTGCTAAAAGGTACCGGTGGTCCAGTTGTCGAGAACCCCACTTCTGTATAAAGTAGTCGCGGGTTCGAGTTCTGGCTCACAGCAATGACTTTTTGAAATTGTTTGCTGAAGTTATGTGTATTTAGATATCGATGACTATAAACTTTGTGCCTGGTATGGCAGTAAGTTCGCCACCTATTCCATTTGGGATGAAAACATAGTGGCGAAACGAGGTTTAACAGCCGCTGCCTACACCTTCGAGTAGAAAAGGCGTGAAGTTATGTTTTGTTGTTGTTTCACTCTTTGTCATCATATCGCTCAATACTTTAATCAGAATTTAAAATTTAAATAAGTCTCGGTGGCGCAGTGGGCGAGCGCACGGCCTCTGATCCAGAGGTCCGGGGTTCGATTCCAGACACTGGCTCACACCAATGACTTTTCGAAATTGTTTTCGGAAGTTATGTGTGATAAATATCGATGACTGACAAACTTTGTGCCCGGTATGGCAATAGGTTCGCCACCTATTCCATTTGGGACGAAACATAACGGCGAGACGAGGCTTAACAGCCGCTGCCTACACCTTCGGGTAACAAAAGGCGTGAAGTTATGTTATGTTTAAAATTTGTAGTATTTAATAGTATTTTGTGGTATTTTTATTTATAAAAGTTACTAGCTTTTACCCGCGGCTTCGCTCGCATTAAATCCATTAAATAGATATCAAAGATCATTACTATAGAAGTTAACCAATATGATAACTCTGTTTTATTGCTTGGCTGGAATTATTAGGTTTTAAAATTACTACTTACAATGACGTTTAAAAAACTAACAACATTTTTTAAGGTAAAATATATTTCTCTGTAACAAAAATAAATAATTTTGGACTGTAACAATTTTATAAGAGTATGTAGGATATTGTTGTAGACTATTTTATAAGTTTTTCCTTCGGGTTCAAAAATATGTAAATTACTTTAAAAAATATGTGTACAAAGTTTCATGATGATCGATTGAGTAGTTATCGCGTGAAAGCACGCAAACAAACTTACATTCACAGTTATATATTACTAGCTGACCCGGCAAACGTTGTCTTGCCAAAAAATTAAATTTAAAAAATAGGGGTTGATCGTAGGGGGTTGAAAATTCTCAGACTTACCCGATATGAATACAAAATTTCATGAGAATCGGTCAAGCCGTTTCGAAGGAGTATGGGAAAATTGTGACACGAGAAGTTTATATATTAGAAGTAGGATAGGATAGGAATTAGGTTACATTTTTATTGTTTATGGGGCAAACGAGCAGGCTTATGATAGTTACAAACGCCGCCCATGGCCACCTCACCACATGCAGTGTTACAGTTGCGTTGCCGGCGCTTACAATGGGATATGGGTGGGGTCGGGAGTGGGTTTCGGTAGGGGAAGGGAAAAGGGATTAGGCCTCCGAACACCTCTCTCAGCGAGTGAAACGCGGCTAAGGCCACTTTTCAGCGATAATCTGAGAGGTCGTGGTATTCCACGGGTCGAGCCGGCCCATTCATGCCGCGAACACTGCGTGACTTTACCACTGACAAGGTGTGACTGATGTGACTGATTTATAATACATTCTAGATATATGTAATAAACTTTACATTTTTAAGATCGTGATATCTTTTAAAATGTAGTAAATTTATTTCGATAAGCGTAATCGCTAGACTGACATCATTTGACTTATAAAAAAAAAACACTCACTGTGAGTTAGCTACCCTGGTTTGAACATATGGTGGTCCGTTTCTTTCGTTGAAGTCAACAATAGTGACCATATAAAAAAAATTGTTTATGTTGTATTAAAAAAAACTCAAGGTTGAGCAAAAACTTGGGACAAGTTCATTGCTATATTCATTGTTCATAAGTGGCATTGCTAATAAAGCTTTCTTTGAAGTTGTAAATAATATCACTGTCTTGGTTGTCAGTACGCTAATACATACTAGCTAAGCGAGTGACATGTGTAATAATCGTGCCTTATGGCACTTTGATCTCTCTGCCTACCCCGCAAGGGATCTGGCCTGAAGTTATGTATGTATCAAGAACTTGAATTGAAATAAATATTAGTGTTAGATAGTCCATTTATGATGAAAGCTTTGGGGTATTAATATGATTGCGGCAATAATCTTTTGAGTGGAAAATGTATAAAATATGGCGGTACGAAGTTCGCGCGGTCTGCTAGTATTGGATAAACTTGATATACAACCACGTGAATTTGAAAAAAAATATCGTATCTATATACCTACTGATTAATATATTATGGCTTTTCCTTTGTCTAAAATTTTATTGAAATAATACTTCTCGGTGGTCCAGTGGTCGAGCACATGGCTTCAGATCCAGAAGTCCGGGTTCGAATCCTGACACTGGATCACACCAATGACTTTTCGAAATTGTTTTCGGAAGTTAAGTGTAATAAATATCGTAAGTTCGCCATTTTTTTTTGTTTACACAGAGGAATGCTTTTCTGCATACCCTGCCGACACCAACGGGATTGACGACAACGACGACGGTGTCGGCAGGGTTATGTGGGACTCACCGGCACGTTCTAGTGTGGAGCCGGACCCACTAAACCTCTGCGGCGCACTTCTTCGTCTTAGCCCCGCAGCAGAGCGCGAGGGCGCATCTAGTTGCGAGCCGGATCCCAGATGTTAAGGCGGGGCGAGAAGACGGCGGAGATACTCGCGTCGCCTCCGCCCTGGCCTCGCTAGGCGGAGCGGGTCCGCATCGGCAGTGTATTCACGCTCCCGCTACGCTAGTCGGCTACTACTTGCCAGCACCTGTCGCTGTTGAACATGGCACTGATCACTGCCGGCAGCGACAGGTCTCCGCCTATCACAGCCACCAGGTCGTCCCAATGGTCCTGCCAGGCGGCGCACACCTGGAGGGTGTGCTGTGCCGTATCTTCTAGCGGGCCACACTCGACGCAGCGCCGAGATCTTTCTCTCCGGGCTATTTGGCACAGATACTCACCGAAACAGCCGTGTCCGGTAAGCATTTGCGCCAGCCTGAAAGTCACCAGACCATGGCGGCAGTCCTCCCATCCCTCCAGGACAGGTCTGACCGCCTCTGCGACGTTGGTTCCAACGGCCAGGCAGCTGAGGTCCGCCCGCCACCGTCGAAGCGAAGCCGTGCGGGAGGCAGTTCGCACCACTGCCACGTTGGCCAGCCCGCCCCGAGCCCGCACCTCCGCGCAGTGCTCGTAGACCGCCGCCAGGACCCTCGCCTCCAACTCCCAGGGTGGGTCGCCCGCCAAAACAGTGGCCGCCGTCCACGACACGGTACGCTAACCCCTGATTTGCCTCGTCGCTATGACCCTCTGAGGTCATAGAATCACACCACTGTATAGTCGTCTACAGGGCGATCCTGGTCCACCGATGTTGGGCAGCAGTCTACCAAGCGCAGCAGCCGTATCCTCCAACTTAGGGGCGAGCTTGGTTATGTGACTCTCAAACCGCCATTTCCCGTCCAGGTGCAGACCGCGGTACTTTATTTTGGCCTGCACCCGGACTACTACTCCTTGTATGTGGAGTGTCGATCCTCGTGGGGGCCCTCGGCGAGGGCCATGGAAGAGGAGGGCCTCCGTCTTGGCGACAGAGACCCTCAGGCCCAGCATGCCGATCCGGTCCACGACGAGCGTCGCTGTGACCTCGGCGAGACGGGCCGCTGCCGCATAATTGTCTCCCCTTGCCGTGACGAGGGTGTCATCGGCGTAGCAGACCACTCCCGCCCTAGGCGGGAGAGCGCCACGGAGGACCCAGTCATATCCGACGTTCCACAGAACGGGGCCTAGAACCGAGCCCTGCGGAACGCCGCGCATCATGCGCCGCCGAACCAGACGCCCGTCGCCCCCCTCCCAGACGATGTACCTCTCCTCGAGGTACGCCCGCAACAGCCTCCGGAGGTAAGGAGGCGCGTGGTGATAACCGAGCGCCTCCTGCAACGTCTCCTACGGGAGGCTGTTGAAGCCTCCATGATCGTAAGTTCGCCTAAGTCAACCCTTATTGATTTGTCCTTTCACACTTGTCTTATAAATTTTTTAAGTCAGTCTTCTTTCGTCCATCCTTCCTACATGTCCGCACCATCAAGACTTTTAGTCTTTCTTTTTTAGATGATAAATAGCCAGGTTGTAAACAGTGAAAGAGCCACACAGTTTGCTACATGGACGGGCTTACTCGACGTAAAGTGGCTCATGCCGTGTTTCGTTCGGTGAGAAAGGTGCCTGGTTATGACAGTAACTAGTTTGATTTGTAATAGAAAGGCCTTCTCGACAGTGTCACTAATTAGTTTTTTGACTTATTTTAATAATTTGAATCTTGCCCGATATAAGCTTATACCTAATCAGCTTAAACAAAATTAAAAATAAATAATATGTCTGTCAAAATGACAGTCACTGACAAATTATGCATCAAATCGCGCCAATAGTTTGACATCCACCATAGACATAATGATGGGACATGTTATAATATTATTTAAAAAATTATCGATACAAGAAAACGTCGTTAAGGAAAAGAACGTTATCGACTTTTAAAGCAGTAGTTTCTAATTTATTTCTAATTGATAATTCTTGTATGAAGAGCTCTAAAGTCTATAAAAGATTTTTAAAATGTCGCGGGTTTGAATCCTGACACTGGCTCACACCAATATTTTTAGAAATCATTTTCGGAAGTTTACTTCAGTAGTCTCGGTGGCCAAGTGGTCGAGCACGCGGCTTCTGATCCAGAGGTCCGGGTTCGATTCCTGACACTGGCTTATAATTACCAATGACTTTTCGTAATTGTTTTTGAAAGTTATCTGTGATAAGTATCGAAAATTTATGCCCGGTATGGCAATAGATTCGCCACCTATTCCATTTGGGACGTAAACATAACGGCAATACGAGGCTTAACATCCGCTGCCTACACCTTCGGGCGTGAAGTTATGTTTTTTTTAGCATTGCATTAGAACGCTTACCGCTCAAAGCAAGATAAAGAACATGCTATTTAAATTATCATTTTTTTTTCTGTTATATACCTTCTTAAATATAACGAAATATGTTGATAAAGGTACAGTTCAAGAAGTAGAAAGACCTTGATTGCTAATTAGTTAAAACACTTTAATTTCCATTGAACATTATTACGCATTACCTACTTAATTAAGTAGACTTTCAGCAGTTTATTTACAGAGTAAATGTCAATGATAATACATAAATATAAATTTATTTAATAAATTTTTATTTTACTATATTATAAATGGTGATTGATAACTATATATCACTCTAATTACCATATTTCTTACAGGATATATAAGTAATTGTCAAAATAGTTTTAAAATAATGACACAACTGTCATATAAAAACTTTACTGTGACTTTAACCCTATAGAAAAATTAAATTATTTAACCATTAAAGAATGAACTGAACTGAATGAAAAATATTGTTTATTTATATTTTCTTAGATTTTATGGCAAAAACGTACACTATAGAGAACGAAACGAGAAACTCGTTTTATTAGCGACGTGCCACACGGGGCGTAGTGGCTAGTGATACCGAATGCTGCACTGGTTGACTTCAATCCCTATGGGAATGGTTTTAATAAACCTGAATACTTTTATAGAATCTGATTAAAAGGGAATCTGCGCATAGCCATTACATGAAATATTATATTTATTTTTTAGAGTTATCAAAATATTACTACTGTATTAAAAAATCTTAAAATCTTCTTATTTTTTTTAAATCTGTATTTTACAAACATAGATTTAAAATATTTAATAGAAAGTAAGTATATTTCTTATTTATATGTAAATTACAATAGTTTAGTCAAATTATATTAGTGATTCGCATGCTTATTCTGTGAACATGTATTTTAAACATAGTTTCCAAAAAAAAATATTATTAGGATTCCTACCCAATAGTAGGTACCCTAGACCAATTGTGTTATTGATTCTTTAATAATCTATGAAAAAGTTATTTTTAGACCTCTCACGATTCATGTCCCACATAACAATAATTATACATCGATATAATATTTTCCCATCACTTAATTCACACGCGACTTCAAAAGCGACGCGTTGTTACCTGTTACACTAGTGATGTGACGTTATCGCACTTTTTAATCTTCACATCGAAGATCATATTTAAATAACTTGAGATTAATCCATCGTCACAATGACAAGTATAATTCAGTCGCCACTTGAGCGTAACGGTAATTTTTACTGAATTACTGGACTAATTTTACTGGAAATAAGGTTTACTTTATTAATTCCGCACTTCTACTACTACTACTTCTACCACACTACATAAAGCAAAGGGCACTAAATACATAAAAGAAGAAATAAAATGGTCAATAGAAGTTATCCCTAAGAGATAGACATAAATCGCGGACTTTTTTGTAGACTTATTGAAGGTGTATAACAATATAGTATAGTGTTTTGATTTATCATTTAAAGTTCAGCCAGGGTTGGCAATTAAAGTGCTCAATATCGAAAATTATCTCTTTATCTTCATTTTCTCTTTAGTACAATGAATTATAGATAAAAACCACCCCGATAAAACCCTCTATCTATAAAAAAATCCTCATCAAAATCCGTTGCGTACTTGCAAAGATATAAGCATACAAGTGAACAGACATCGGAAAGCGACTGTGTTTCATACTATTTAATGACGATTAGTTCATAGATTTTTTTAATAAAAAAATCCCAACGTGCCTACAGTAAGTAAATTGAAATTAATGATATTAATGTCGGCTAGCTTCATAACTAATAATAATACTTATAACTTTCTTTTTTAAATCTGTTATTGTAATAAGACAGGTGTTAATTGCTTCGAGCAATAATTGACTTGTGAAACACTTCCGAGTCTTTTCTATCCTAACCCTAACTTTCTAGATGATGAGATACATCTTTAATTTCGTGCAATAATTACACGAATGCTTAGCTTTACCTCTCAGAAGATCGACGTAAAATGGCTCAAGCCGCGTTTGGTTCGTTGAGATAGGTGAGGAGGCCCACCTCCCTGCCCCATCCTTTCCCATCCTACTTGCTTAAAGGTCGTCAGGTGACAGGCATGCTCGCTTGCACTCCTATCACATAAAAAAAATGTATAACATAACTTCACGCCTTTTTCTACCCGAAGGGCAACGTCTGTCAAGCTGTTACGTCCCTAATGCGAACCTATTGACATAACCGGCTCTGTCAGTCAACATGTCAGATATCGATATTTAGCACACATAACTTCCGAAAAGAATTCCGAGAAATCATTATTGTGAGCTCGGAAGCGATCCCGCCACTTCTGAATTAGAAGCAGGGAGCTCGACCACTGATCCACATGCAACATATAATACAACTAAATTCTTAAATATATTACAATCGGTCATAATTATCTCACGGACTAGGCATAGGTAAATGTCAGGATAGAAATC
Source organism: Euproctis similis (assembly GCA_905147225.2). NCBI lineage: Eukaryota > Metazoa > Arthropoda > Insecta > Lepidoptera > Erebidae > Euproctis > Euproctis similis. The sequence goes on from LR990106.1 coordinate 15,311,998, forward strand.
CAGCACCTTATAATTGAGGAGTGACCTCGCGTTAAGACAATCTCGCCTATGAAAACCGTATAGCGAACAAAACACCACAATATTGCTTTGAAGTCTCGGTAGCCCAGTAAAGTCTCGGTGGTTCAGTGTTCGAGCGCCCTGCTTCTGAATCAACAAGTCCCGGGTTCGAATTCTAGCTCACATCAATGACTTTTTGAAAGTTATGTGTGCTAAATACCTACGGAAAAACTTTGTGTCCGGTATAGCAATTGGTTCGCCACCTATTCCATTTGGGACGTAAACATAGTGGCGAGACGAGGCTTACAGCCGTTGCCTACACCTCTGGGTAGAAAAAGCGTGAAGTTATGTTATGTCAGGTTATATTGCTTAGTATCGGTAATAATTAACATACAATAGTGACAGTTGAACAGTTGTCTTATATAGATCTTTAGTAATATGTAATAAACGCACAATTTATTTACCTTATAAGATCACAACAACTACAGCCTTATCGTATGAATACTTCAAAACATTTATCACCAACCTACAAATGTATAGACTAAAATTATTGTTCCAATTCCTGTTTGAACACTTGCTGACCCGGCGACTTTGTTTCGCGTCGGAAGAAATAAATCAATAAATAAAAAAATAGCCTAATTTACTTCTTATCCCACCAACTACCTGTCAATAAAAGTCCTTTCAAAATCGGTCCAGCCATTTCAGAGATTAGCAGGAACAAACAAATACACAGACAGACAAAAAAAAATGTTATTTTAGTGTATGTACCGTATATTCATATGACTGTAGTAGATAGCAGTTGTTGAGTACCTCGCGTCTGAATCGTAAATCCTACTTTCGAGTTAAATGTGAAATCGATAATTGTCAAAATTGCTCCATATGGGAACAATCAAAACCAGCCAGGCAAAGCATGATTGCTGCTGCCTAACACTAGTGGTATAAAAGACGTGAAGCTGTGAGCAGTGCTAATACCGAAATATTCCTCTGGCTGTTGTTCCGAATGTTGCGATAATACCGTTACGTCCAAAGTACAATTCATTAGCTTTGAAAGTCGACACAAAAACTCTTTTCTTGAAAACTCATTTTCAAGCTCGAAGTGAAAAATTAAATGTCACGAATCGATTTTATTTTTAATTGAAATGTTTGATTAAACATAAGACAACTTGTATATTATGGTACGCATGTTATACATATTCTATTTGAATGCAATTTCACGGACAAAACCACGGGGAGCCGTCAGTTTTTCCACACATACACTTGAATATCTCTGCTCCACTGTTTATGGTCCTTGTCGTGATGTATATGGTCAAAATGAGCAGATTATAATGTACTAGGAATAAATCGCATATACTTGGTACGTGAGAATTATTTAAGAATCGTTATAGGTGAATTAATTAGAAGGTTGTTCGGTCGAATCAAACAAAACTGTTTTATTATACACTCGTAGTCTATATCTAATGCAATAATTTATTTTTAGCTTAATTATGATGCTGCAAATGAGATAAGAATCCCCAACTATTACTGCAAAATATTTCAAACACTCGCATGCTGTAACTTAGTTAGTCTACCATTCTTAAATCACTTAGTTTAATACCTGTTGTAATTAAGCAATAAAAATCTATTAAAATCGAACAAATAATACATTACAATGAACAAATACAAAAATATATTACTAGGCTTTAAACGTCGACAAGGTTAAGGATGAAAAGGTGACAGGTATCAGTAACCCCACGTAACCCACAGATGTCAATTAAACTGAATAGGACTCTCCGAAACAGTTGTCAGACCTATCTTTTTATATGGATCTTGGTGTTGGCCAATTATAGAAGCAGAAGAAAGCATGCGACTGGGAGGCTAATACTAAGATGGATGTATGGTTTATGTGTGAAAATAGCACCAAATAAGGAAATTCTTTAAGAAAAATCGGAAAGCGAAAGAGTTATGTTACTTGTAGATTGATGAAAATTAATATGAAAGTACATATCGACCCAGGAAGGATCAGAAAGAGATGAAAATATTGTGTAAAAGTGGAGATGAGGCATGTTTGAAGAGAATGGATAAGGTTGATATGTTGTTGCGACAACGCCACCTAGCGTGGGCAGCGCGTAAAGATAGAAGAAATATGAGTATATTCTTATTGACCCTTACTTGTTTTATTTTGGAATCGGATGGTTTACGTCATCTGTGTCCAAAATATTTATTAATTAAAAATCAAATTATTTTTATACCTTCGGGGTATAAAAATAGTTTGATTTTTAATCAATAATCCATAATCCAGAAGGTACAAATAGTACAGCAATGCGATCGGATCAAACATTTGGTCCCATGGAATTCGTAATTATTTCTGCCGCTACATGCAGAATATGTCTGCCGAAGGACCGATGGCAGATGGAGTAAGAAGGTCATAGATTGCGTCTTGATAAACGTAGCGTAGGACGCCCACCAGCCCGATGGTCAGACGACCTCGGAAAGGCTGCTGGAAAAGACTGGATGCGGCTGGATGAAGGCAGATAATCGGATGTTGTGGCGCAGATTAAGAGATGCCTATGTCCGGCAGTGGACTGCAATAGACTGATGATGATGATCCAGGACAATTTGTCGACAATTAGCACACATGACATCCGAGAAGACTATCGAAAAGTCGCCTAGTGTGTTTTCAGATTTAAGCTCGGGGCTTTATATATTTATAATATTTTTTTTACCGTAAAATGAGATGACTAATGAAATGACCTTTGTGCAGAAGATGGTTCCTATGTAACTATTAGACATACACGAAATATTATTCAACTGACATAATAATGACTTGGTAATTATTGTAATAAATATCCAATTGATTACTACACGGGTCACGTTCCATGTCAGTTAATATCGAACATAACTAACTATGTGATCAATCATTTTAGTTTGACGATTATGATTACCGCGTAACTTATACTTAGGGGCCGTCCATTAATTACGTGAGGTTAGAAAGGGGGGGGAGGGTCTAACAAAAATCACTAAATATCACGAGGGGGGAGGCGGGTGTAGTAAGATTTTTTCACCTTATTATTAGAATAAAATAGATTGGTGTGAGCCCAGAACCGATTCCACGACTTTCTCATTCAGAAGCAGGCCGCTCGAGTACTTGACCAGTGAGATTAGTCATGAATTAAAAATATTATAAAAACTAAACTAAACTAAACTCTAAAAACTTTAAGATTCTTTATATGTACTAAAAATACACATGATGTTAGATGGGGGGGGGGCTAGTTTTTAAATGTCACTACGTATCACCATGGGGTAGGGGGGGTCAAAAAATGATGAAAAAAAAACATCACGTGATTAATGGACGGCCCCTTATAATATGTGTAAGTGTAATGAGACACAATTATTTACAATATTACTTACATTTATTTTACTAACGTTTATTCATTCGTGCAAAGAGCAACGCACCGTCCAGATAAATAATTTCAGATGTTTTTTTTTTAATTTTCTGTGATTAATATAGTAATAAAACTATTTCGTTTGATCCTCAATTTTTCATTTTAATTTAATTATACCTACATAACTTCACGTCTTTTTCTACCCGAAGTTGTAAGCAGCGGTTGTTGGAAATCGCGAATCTATTGCGATACACCGGGCACAATGTTCTCAATCATCGATATTAATTACACATTACACACATACACACAAAGTAATGACTTTCGAAAAGAATTCCTAGAAATCATTTGTGTGAGCCCGGAATCGATCCCACGAGTTCTAAATCAGAAGCGGGAACTCGACCTATAGACCACCGAGATAATTATTTTAAATAATATTTTGCCATTAATTTTATCTAAGGAGTTATAACTGGTTCACCGCCATATTTGACAGCACCTCACGCGAAAGATGCGAATAGGAGACCGTGCAATTGGTATCATGTGCTTTTGTAGTAGTGAGTCTGGTGGGAAGTCTAATAGATACGCTATTTGCTTTGTCTGTTATTACAGGCGCGTAAACTACCGCTCGCTTGTATTCCATATATTTATTTTAGTATTTGAACTTGCTAAAAACAAATAGGTAGGTACTTATTGTAATTCATAAATACGTCCAATGTCCAATCAATTTGCATCATATAGTCATTACAAGCAGTTCACTGCTCGCCTATTCGTACCTCGAGGTGATCGAATTCTGTTACGAAGTTGCTTGCCAAATACGCTATTCGACGCTAGATGGCGTCACAGTTTATTTATAATTTTTTAGTTTATCTATAATTGGTACCTTCTCTTTTCATACACGCGCGTTTATTTTAAAGGGTCCTGACATCACCATCCTCCAGAACTTGTTCTATTTGTTCGTGGAAAGTGTGTCGTGACAGTATTCGACTCCGAAAACAAGGACACAGTAATTATTAAAAATTGAGGGAAAATTATTGATAATAAATAATAATAACTTCCTTTGGTTCACTTTATTTATTTATTTTAACTTGGTCTATCAGTAGGTAAGCGACTATTATAACAATAACATTAATTCAACCAAAAATTAACACTAAATTACTAATAACATTTATTGTGAAATATAATTAATTCATATGAAATACTTTGTTTTGATAATTATATTAAAACGATATTAATACTACCTATATTCTTTTTTGTGTTAACTTGTCTCTTTTTATAACTTTTCGACAAATTCTAATGCAATTAATTCATAGCTATTTATTTAGTTATATAGGGATCGTGCGTCTAGACTTTTACGCCAACTAGTGGCAAGCATCCGAAACAGTTGGGATCATGTATTCAACGTAAACATATGTGATTAACTTTTAAATAATTATAAATAAAAAATAAAACATTTTTTTAAACAATGCCTGCTTCGAGAAAAATATGTTGTATTCTAGGATGTAATAATACATCACGTCGAGAACGTGGATTTGGTGTGGAAGTGAAATTTTATAAATTTCCAGAGAGCGTGTTAGGAGCCTCATGGAAAATATTAAAACGTAAACAGTGGATAAATGCAGTGAAAAATTACGTGTAAATACAATATTAATTAAAATTTATAAAATCGAAATGCACCATTCAGTAAAATTATAACATTTAAAATACGACGTAGGTAATAATTGATCATTTAATTGATGAAATGGCAAATATTTGTGACATTTATTTTATAGTTATGACTTGACCATTTACCTTTCTCATCATTCCGGCCATGTATTATATTATTGACTACAGGTTGAAATCCGTATTTTATGATTTTTCCATTGTTATAACTTTTTTTAATGTTATTAAATGTTTGTTTTGATCCCACTAAGTTCACGAATAAAACACCAGAGAGCGCTTATTCTGACAGCAGTGCTGCCTCTATGTTTCACGCACGATCCCTATTATTGAGTACTAAAATTAATAAATAGCTCCATTAATATTAATATAAATAAAATTAGCTTCTTGTCAAATATTCGTTGGCGATTTCTTTCCAGTCGCAAGGGTCACCGTGCTCCGTGGGTTTGCTCTTGCGGATCTTCTTCAAGAGTTCCCATCCATTAGCTTTTTCAGTGGATACCACATAAGTATTCTTTGGATCTTGTTCCAAGGTATATGCGCCAAGAACCAGGCTTTGGACGAGACGAGACGAGATCAGCGTCTGTAATCATAAGTTATTTTAATTTGAAGTCTGCTGTAATTTTACACTTTGGAGACTATGATGTTTATAATAGATAATAATATATTATGATATATTGGCCTTATTGATTAACAAAATTAAGACAAAACATGCACCTCAATATACCTAGCTTCACGCCTTTTTCTACTCGAAGGTGTAAACAGCCGCTGTTAAGTCTCTACTCGCTTAATTTTATGTCCCACATGGAATAGGTGGCAGAAACAATTACCATACATCGAGCAGAATTTTGTCAGTCATTGAAACTTATTACACATAACTTTGAAAACAATTTCAAAATGATATTAGAGTGAGCTTACAATTGAAAATCACATTTTTGATGCAGAAGCGGGAGCTTGACTCAAAATATTTTATTTATTCCTTCGAAGTTTGCCTGGTAAGCTAGTTGTAAAATGTAAATTGAAATTCATAGGAATATTTTGTCTTCTTGGTCATCAAAACAATGCTGCGTAACAATAATTCAATAGCAATGTGAACAGTGCCATCTGGTAGTAAGCAGGTAATTAAAGGCGGAGTTATAGAAGACTAGCTGATTTATAAAGCACCCATGTTTGTATTTGGCTAGACATTAATGATTATTTGCCCCACACGAACACTACTTACCTTCAATAGCCTGTATTCGTTATCAGGCAGTCTTCTGTTAACAGTATAGCCGGCGAGCACGTAACCACCTGACTTAGGGTCCCCAGTCACCAAGATCATGTATGTCATAGCGATTGCCAACTCGAACACGTAATACGAGTACTGAATATCACCGAAGTCGATAATGCCGGTGATGCGATAGTCTGAATCACTGTAAAACTTAAATAACTAATATTGGACGCTATATGACCACATGTTGACAATAGTTTTTAATAGATGGCGCTAATAATAATGCAATCATATTAAATTCAAACGATGATTTTATAAATAGAAATAGCAATGCATTATTTATTTTATAACTCTTAGCATTACTTCACGTCTTTTTCCAACCGAAGGTGTGGGAAGTGGCTATTAAGCCTCGACTCGTCGTTATAGGTTCGACACATATTGACATAGAACGGGTACAAAGTTTTAGTCATCGATATTTTTTACACATAACTTCCGGACGAAATTTCGTAAAGGCATTAGTGTGAGCCAGGATTCAAATCCACGACTGCTTGATTCAGAAGCGGGGTGCTCCGCCTCTTGACCGTTGAGACATTTTATTTACTTTTTTATACCATGTACAGAACTAGAGATCTATTTTTCTTATTAATAAATGGCTGTAATGTATACATTAGGTTCAGTGCAACACGTCTTCTCTATTAAGTCGGTGAATCAAGTTCAAAATGAACTGCAAGGCTTTCAGTTATATTTTATAGAACATCTGCCTAATAATATTAAGTAGGTTTCAAATAACTGTAGACATAATTGAAGCCAAATTAAATAAGTTCCTACTCTGTAAAAAATCTACTCATCCAATAAATTTATTGCATTTTAATCAATTACTAAGGAGATTTCGATTTATAACAAATGTATGAAATTACAATTTTATTCCTTCACCTGTATAACCTTTTTTAGAATATCAAAGCATAGGTTTAGTAATCACACTTTTAAGCTGACATATGGCTCACCTCAACATAATGCCGTTTAAGATATTTGTGCATACTCTCAATACTGTAGAATTCACCCGCCTATTGTAAAACAAATTAGTAAAACTATTAGCGGTATTGGCGAGCTATTAAATTTTTCAATATTTTAGATCAAATGAGTGACATCTATTATTATATAACGTAAACTGCACAACTAAGTGACATCTATTGGTCAGTAGCGAACAAAAAGGAATTCTCAGAGTAAATGTGGAGCAAAACTTTGAGTTGCGTCCCCGAAAGAGTGCTTACTACCTAGCACTGTGCATAAATTAAAACTAACTAAAATTCTAACTAAAATATATACCTTTCTTAGACGTTATACTGTTCTATTAGCTATTATTTATAAAAACTGCTACCCAGTGAATAATGTAGAGCCGAGTTTATATTGACCGTTGTATTGGGTTGTGTTTTTTTACACCAAATGCAGTATGATAAATAAAAAGAAAACACATCGTGATAAGATAGCAACACATGTTCGTACCTAAATTATTATCATGAAACCAAATGGCGTTCTACAAAATAAATAAGCCTTATACACAAGCCTAAGTTCAATAGTTTGAATATCAATATATCATTATATTGAGAACCTCTCTCGTGCAACAAAAGGCGGCATTAGCCACTATATTCGGAAAGGCCGTATTGTTTCACCGGTCGAGCCAGTCCATTGTGCATGAATCTGCACGGCTCTACCAATGTTAAAATGAAGCACAACATACTCTCGAGAGCAATGAATCCGGGTCACTTAAAGAATGTTAAAAATCTCGGAAACTAAAAATGATAGGTTAATGCAATAAATTGTATTTAATAGACAATGTAATACTCCTTAAATGAAAGTAAAAAAAATATGAGTCACCATACATTTTATTAACACAAAATTACATAAAGAAAAAATCTGCTGATCTCTCCTTAAAACAAAAATAGGAAACATGAAATTTTTGAACTTTATTACGATTTTCTTGAATTTTAATACTTCGTATTGCCTCCTCGTGCTTCCATTACTGCGTTTACGCGGTTTGGCATGCTGTACACCAAGTTCCTTATACGATTTTGGGGAATATTCTCCCATTCCTCTGTGAGAGCAATTTTGAGCTCACGAAGCGTGATTGGGGGAGGGTTTCGTTGTTTTACGCATCTGCCTAGCTCGTCCCAAGCATGCTCGATCGGGTTGATATCCGGGCTGCGCGCTGGCCACTCCATACGAGTAATGTTCATCTCTTGAAGGTAGTCATTCACAATCCTACCTGTATGAGGTCGGGCATTGTCATGCATAAATATAGCATCCTCACCTAAATTGACCATAAATGGACCAACGTGATCATTGAGGATTTCTTCCACATATCTTACGCTAGTTAAAGAGCCGTTTTCTATGATCACCAGCTCTGTGCGACTTTCAGAAGAAATTCCGGCCCACACAAGTACAGACCCACCACCGTAGGCTACTTTTTCCTCGATGCATGCTTGCTTGAATCTTTCCCCTGGTCTTCGATACACTCTGTGTCTTCCATCGTGCTTGTAGAGCATAAATTTTGATTCGTCGGAGAACATAACTTTTGACCAATCTTCAATACTCCAATTTACGTGGCTCTGGGCATATCTTAGTCTTGAAATACGATGCCCACGCTCCAGTTTAGGGCCGTTTGCAGGTCTAAGGGGTTTTAAGTTAGATTCAGCAAGCCGACGTCTTACTGTCCATGCACTTGGGTTACTTCCTCCGAGGCGTCGAAACTGATTGGTGAGTTCAGTTCCTGTGAGAAAGCGATTTCGAAGCATGGTGTTCACCAAGTATCGGTCTTCTCGTGCTGTGGTATACCTGGTTCTGCCCGTTCCTGGTCTGCGTAGGTTAGAACCAGTTTCTTCGTAACGTCGGAGAACTCTTTGTACTGTTGACAGCGACACACCAACAGTCCTGGCTGTATCGCGCTGACTCCGGCCGGTTTCCAGCATTGTAAGTATTCTGGTGCATTCTTCAGGCGTAAGCGACATAATTTCAGCTTGAATAATGAATATAGAGCACTATCAACATGGTTTATGTACCCACATAAATGACAGATTACAAACAAAAGCAAAACCAAATGCTGTAATTTCGTAGTTCCATCTTCGAAAGTGGCCCTTTTTCAAATTTGATTTTTTTATGATATAACTTTACAATAACTAAGAAGTTTTAATACCTTCATTTAAGGAGTATTACATTGTCTATTAAATACAATTTATTGCATTAACCTAGCATTTTTAGTTTCCGAGATTTTTAGGATTCTTTAAGTGACCCGGATTCATTGCTCTCGAGTGTAGTTGAAACCTCTTCAAATCTAACATTTTTTTTTTATGGGATAGGAGGGCAAACGAGCAGGCGTGTCACTTGATGGTAAGCAACCAACGCCGCCCATGGACACCAGCAACACATATAGTGTCACTGTTGCGTTGCCGACCTTTAAGGGGTAGGGGATAGGAAAGGATGGGGGAAGGGGGGTGGGCCTCCGGGTACCTCTCTCACCGAACGAAACGCGGCCACTTTACGTCGGTCCTCTGAGAGGTCGTGGTATTTCACCGGTCGAGCCGGCCCACTCGTGCAGCGAACTGCTTGGCTCTACCACTGTTAAAATTGATACATACAACTATTTATGTGTAGTTTATGGAAAGAAATACTAATGTGTGTAAGCCATTTTAAAGTACTGACATGTGCCATAAATAAAAACATAAGTAACAAAGTCCCCAAGTTACTAGTTAGTAATCTCTACATTATAGTATCTACTTTATTCTCCGAGAGGTCAGATATTAATGTCGTAATTTTTAAACTAAGATTATGGTTCTTTTTATTATAAACGAAAAAGTTTCTTAATTGAATAGTTTCTATATATGACAAATTACAAAACAATTAAATTTAATTATGTAAGTACCTAATTAATGGTACTTTACCTGATATAGATACTTGCAGTGTATTGTATATTGTATTCAACTTCATCTTGTTGATTAAATAAAAAAGATCTGCTGTATCCACCCATATAAATGTAAAGAGAAAAGAGAAGAGTGCCAACGTGAATACAGATAGACTTAATAGACTAACCTGCCGCCAGGCTTGCGGCCAACGAGTACATTCATCTCGTTGATATCTCCATGGATGACTCCCTTCTCCAGCTCGTCCAGCCGTGGCACTACTGCATATTTGTACTCTTCTATAACCTAAGAACATAAACTAGACTTTTAAGATCTTGTGCTCCACCAGGCTGTTGAGTAGATTTTTGAAAGCTTGTAATCAGTGGGTTTTAGGAGCTCTAATAATAAAAGGTGGTTACTATAATGCAAATACAAACCTCCTCAGCAAGATCCAGTTTCTCCTGGTCCTTAATGACGTATTTGAATCTCTCCAACTCCGGGACCTTGGTCAACATGAACATGTGCTCCCGAGAGACGAGACCCGAATGATTGAAATTCTAGGGAACATGTAAAAAAAAATTAGTTTTATCACTTTAAATTGGCGTTTGGTGTACAAGTTTTTCAGAAAAACATTCATACTTTTGTTATGATACAGTAAAAAGTAAAGTACAGATATTCAAAACACAATCTCATAAATAAAATATTGTAGCAATTAAGTTATTAAATCCAGGATTGATTAGGATATCATAAAGATCATTTTTGTTAAAACGCAGCTCGCTGTATGAATGGGCCGTCTCGACGGGTGATATATCAAACCTAAACTAGCACAAGTCGCGTTTTGAACTTTGGAAGAGGTATGCGGAGACCCACACCCCTTCTTCGGCAACTCAACTGTAACGCTACCTGTGTACCGAATGTCCATGGTCGGAGCTAGTTGCTTACCATCAAGTGGTCGGCTTGCTAGTTTGCCGCCTACCTCATAAAAAATCAATGACATTTAAATTGCATAAAGCTATTGATTAATTAAAACAACTTTTAGGATTGTATCGCGTTTATTTACTATTTATTTATATTTATTTCCCGACGTTTCGAACTCTTTACAGAGATCATTTTCACGAGTATGAACAAAAAGATGGTAGTTGTTCAAAAGCTATCTTAAAATCAATGAATATTTAATAATAGTCATACTTTAATCTCAACCAACTTAGAAAATATGATAATTTGTAATAATTTAATAATAACAACTTTTACTTATTAAATCATACAACAAAGGATCTTTAGAGGCAGGATGTATTAATGCATCTTATAAATAAGTATTTAACTTTTGTTCTCATGGTCTGATGTGGGTTACCAATAGTAAAAATCATATTTTTAACATCAACTTTTTGATTTTTATTTCCAAAAAGTGGGTGCTCTCTGTATCAATGAAGATAGCTTTTGAACAACTACCATCTTTTTGTTCATACTCGTGAAAATGATCTCTGTAAAGAGTTCGAAACGTCGGGAAATAAATATAAATAAATAGTAAATAAACGCGATACAATCCTAAAAGTTGTTTTAATCAATGAGTGAGATTCGCGAAAATCTTAGAAACAAATATGCATAAAGCTAAATATCAATCTGATGCAAAAATTCTTCGGTCTCGCTGTCTCTGTGTTTCTCTCCCTCCGCCAACTTCACTTATATAAGTGAAGTTGGCGGAAGATAATAAGTGAAGTTGGCGTGAAGTTATGTATTATAAGTATATGTGAACAACAACGTACATACTACATAACGTACCAACATTATGATAAATAATCCAAGGTTTCTTTTTAATTATAGTTCAAACCACACGCTTCCATCACATCACAAAATGTGCACCGTACTAGAGTTGCTAGGATAGAATTACTATTATTTAATACTAAATAGTGCCATCATTCTAAGATGCATTTTAAAATACCTAATTGTGTTATCGTTTTATTTAATATTATTTATTAGTTTTTATAATACCAAACCTAACTAAAAAAAAATCTGATATTTATTGAGGAAAAATAATCTCGCTTGTTTTGCAACACCCGAGAGGGTCATAGTTACATTGCCATCCTGTAGGATAAGGAACAGAAGACAAGGGCCAACGTGGCATGACACTCTTTACGTATATTTTCAGAGAGGTCGTGGTATTGCACTAGTCGAGCCGGCTTATTCATGTAATATTTAAGAAAATCAAAATAAAACATCATTGACAAACAACTGTTTACCCATTATACCAAATTGATTGTGAGTTTAATTATTTACCTGTAATTTGGTGTCCAAATTAGCTGCAAACTCTCCCAGCTGATACAGAAGTGCTTCAGACTTCGGCACGTTCTGCAGTAATTCACCAGGTACGTACTCCAGAAGTCTCACTGCATGCTGTTTGCCATTGATATTTTCGACGGAGTGCAAGTGGCCGAATACGTTGCGAATAGGTTTGGGACAAGTGACGGAGCGTGTTGCTACAAGAAGAGTTGTCACAAAAAATGAATAACTGGTTACTTTTAAATTTCCTTCTCTCTTTAAAATCTCATCTTTTTGCTAAGAAGGGAAACTTTTAAAGACACGTCACAACTACAAAACGTGTAGTTGAAAACATAGGTATATGAAATATTACTATATATAGGGGTTTTTCAAAAAGCACGCGTAGACGTCGGCCACCCTGCCAAGTTACAGCTTGACCAAATGATAAAAAAATATCATCACAATTAGTTTGTTAGTGCCAGTGTCATTGCGAGCATTATGATTATTTGACGGCCGACGTGGTGACACCTCCCTCTCGCAATGTTTTCTCTTGGCATAGTAATTTGGCATCAGTGACAGAATAGTAACCAACAGATGAGGCAGACGCCACACAAGCAAGCAGGTCCCTACAGACCTCCCGCTCTAAATGAAAAATCGTATGTTACATAACTTCACGCCTTTATTCCCGAAGGTGGAGGCATTAAGTTTACGTCCAAAATGGAATAGGTGGCGAACCTATTGCCATAACGGGCACAAAGTTTTCAGTCATCGATATTTATCACACTTAACTTCCGAAAACAATTTCGAAAAGTCATTGGTGTGAGCCAGTGTCAGGATTTGAACTCGGACCTCTGGATCAGAAGCCGTGTGCTCGACCACTGGACTATGTTAATCTGTTGTATGGCAATAGTTCCCTCTATTGCAATGATCGCTGATGTCTTCATCTTTGGGTATTAGCGTTTTATATTATTAATCAGGTTTTGTATATTACTAATTAATTTCATATTTTCAAATGATAGTATAATTTCCCGGTCTCAATACACACATATGCAAGCTGAATTCCATATTTTATTGCCCGTCTTAACTATGGACATGTATTTCAATTTCCCAAAAATCCAACAAAAAAAAAACAGGGGGTCTGAAGAAAAAAACTAATTCCCCTACTATCATCATTAGTGCTTTGTTAAATATTTTCAACTCTATTTAAAGTACCTATGTTTGTGGATATTGAATAGGACATTTTTTTAGCTGTAGCTAGATGGCTTATTTTATCAGCTCGCATCCAAATAAAAGCTTAAACCTATATCATTTTTGACTTACGCTATTATTTTTCTAACTCTTATTGAAAGTAGAAACAATACATTACCCAAGAAATTCATAATCTCATTTTGGGCTTCGATGACATCAATTTGTTTTGTATCAATGGTATTAGTGATCTTTAAAACATATCCATGTTCACAATGAGTGGTGATCAGCGGATTCTTCACATTGGGATCTTCGGTGATCTTATAGTTTTTATCATCGTAAGCATTTAATTGTTCCAGCTCCAATGCTGATATACCATAGAGTCGTTCTGCTAGCAGCTTCACCCCTTCCTCATCAATTATCGGGCGTATTATCGTCCCTGGTTCTGGGATCTCTGCCATCTCTGATAGAAGCAATTTCGTTATAGATAAATATAGGATCAAAATGGTTTATACAAGAAGATATAGTTAAATTAATCTGTGGTTTGACTGTTGTAATATCTGATTAAGTATAAATATCTAACTCAAAATTTATCTCACTAATTGTACATAAAATTAATTCAGAAGGAACATACTAATACAATTAGTCAATTACAAACTTTACAAATAATAATAGCTTCAAACCTTTTTTTACATTTTTAATTTCTATTCTAGAAAATAACATAACATAACATAACATAACATAACTTCACGCCTTTTGTTACCCGAAGGTGTAGGCAGCGGCTGTTAAGCCTCGTCTCGCCGTTATGTTTACTTCCCAATAGGTGGCGAACCTATTGCCATACCGGGCACAAAGTTTGTCAGTCATCGGTATTTATCACACATAACTTCCGAAAACAATTTCGAAAAGTCATTGGTGTGAGCCAGTGTCTGGAATCGAACTCCGGACCTCTGGATCAGAGACCGTGCGCTCGCCCACTGCGCCACCGAGACTTCTAGAAAATACTACAAGAAATAATGCAGAAAAGCGACGCCATATTTAGAATTAATTCCAACGACATTGATTTTAGGCTACAATGATTAACAAATGATGGTGAACACATTTGGAGTGAAAACACAGAAATCTAAACTAATCTAAGAGAAATTAAAGCTAAATTATTTACGAAGGATATTGTTCTTTATGGTTTTATGGGATAGGGAGGCAAACGAACAAGCGGGTCATCTAATGATACTATCGCCGCCCATGGACACCTGCAACACATATAGTAATACAGCTGCATTGCCAACCTTTACAATGGGATAGGAAGGGGGTTGGAAGTGGTATAGAAAGTTCTCGGGCTTCCGAATACCTCTGTCAACGAACAAGAGGCTGTGGTATTTCACCGGCCCATTTATGCTGGGTAAAATGATGAGATGAAAACACAGAAATCAGTAAGTACTAATCTAAGAGAAAATTTAAGCTAATTTTTTTCAGTAAACGATTATTATTTTTTTACAGTACACAGAAAGGCTTCTATTCTATAACAGATTATCTACAAAACTAAATAGCACATATAATAAGATTTAAATAAAGCCAATATACAATTAGTTCTGCAGCACACACGTCAAGCCTTGACTCACCAACGAGCCTCGACGCGTATTGTGACATCTTGACGAAATATTATTTGTCTTCTGGCCTAAATCTCTTGTAATCTTCTCCTCAAACTTGCAGAAACTAAAAATAGGTTATAACTTATAGGCCTAGCTAACTAATGAGTCTTTTCCTAGACGGCAGAAGCTTATTCAAATTTAGGAAATATGTCTCTTATATTGACTGAATGTTTTATATTTCTACTTCAGCTACGAAGAATATAATCCAGGATGTATTTTAGTGATGGATCTCATAAATGTTAATATATTTTTATAAAACAATACTGTCTGAAGGATGTGACTCGAAGCTCATCAATATTAATTGTTTATTCAAAAAATTTATTTATTTCACTTCAATTTGTCCACTATATCGAAGCATGCCATACCCGATATCGTCCTATTCGGAATAACTTACCAAAATATCGTGTGTTTAATTTTTCTCAAAAACATTAATACTAACTTTCCTACCAACTTCTTGTTTGATTAATTATTAAAAAAAATACGACTCCAACAAGGTACATATAATAAATATTCCCATTCTATTTAATCCTTTTCGAGAATGAACTTTCAGAAAAGTTGTAACACTCCAATTTAAATAGCAAAGAAAGATTTTTCAAACATAGTATTTTGTCTTGTATGTTGTAATAGATATTACTGACGCGACACTAGCGCCACAGAGACGCGCGTCAGCGATTCGAACTGTCGTCATGTGATTGCCGGTCGTAAAGTATTTTTTTTTAAATATTTTCAACGTACGCTAATATTACATATTTTATAATTTGAAAAGAACAATAAAAGTAATGTAAGAATTATAATACTTCTATATTATAGAGTACGTTACTTATAAGTTGGAAATAAATAAACAATTTACTTTGTTAATTGAACCTTTGTAAAAATTTTTTAATACTAAGTTTCTGAAAAAATATTACGTTTACGTTGTCAAATTCTAACATAACAAAATAAACCACCGATATTTTCTTTTTGAAGAATTGCTCAGAAATTAATTATTTAATTCGGTTACGTTATAGTTATTATTTATCTATTATAGTATTTCGCGGAAATAAACAGCATTTAAAATATCAAAATATTCGTTATATCACACTAATCATGAACTATCAAATTCACAAAAACTTACCTTAAATAAGAAGCCGACACTCCAAAAAGTACCTAAACTAAAATGAACAAAAACACAATATTATTAAAAAAAAAATACAAATATAAAATTCACAATCAAATTGATTATAACAACACTCGTAAATTTCAAAATTTGGAATTCGAATTCCAATTTCAAATTTGAAATGATACTTTTTTTTATTACCTAGTGTTCAGTACGGTGTTTAGATGACAACTGGTTAACACACACACAAGACACTATTACGTGTCGCGAGAGGTTGATAACACAAGATGTGATGCTATCTATATTTTTATCAAGACGGCAAGCGAGTGACTGATTGTTATTTTGATTGTGTACCTACAACGACCGTTATCAATGTCCTTTGGAAATTTAGTAGTTATTTTAGGATTGTTAGTTAGATTATAGGATTAAAGGAATCAGACATAAATATTGTGTTCTGTTCCTCTACATTATTAGCTACAGACTAGTGGTAAACACACCGTTATGGTCATTTATAATAATTATGGATAAAATATGGTCATTTTATCATGGTTCAATACCAGTTCTTTTTTTTATATATTACCTACTTACATAAGATCTTTTTGTTAAATATAATAGTCAAAATGGCCCAAGTTTATACAAGATCGGAAGCCTTAATTGTGTAAGTATGGTAGGTACGCTCCACTTCTTCAAATTGCATCTAAAAAAAGAAACATAACATAACTTCACGCCTTTCTCTACCCGAAGGTGTAGGCAGTGGCAGTTAAGCCTCGACTCACCCTTATGTTTACGTCCCAAATGGAATAGATGGCGAACCTATTGCCATACCGGGCACAAAGTTATTAGATTAATTAAGAACTAAAAATTAGAAATTATTTTCGAAAAGTCATTTGTGTGAGCAAGGATTTTGAACAGACGATATAAATAGAGAACCCTTGAATTATGTTAATTATATTTGTATAACACTTACTTTAATAGAACTACAGTTCATTTACAATAATAATTACATGTGCTACTTGCATCTTAATCGGACAATAAGTGACGCTAATGATGTCCATTTAAATTGCTATCTCGGTTGTTTATGCATTTATTATGCACTTTTGTTTTATCATTTTGCATATAATTTTCTTTGTATCTGTCTGTATACATTTCATGTTGTGTTACATATGTTATAAAGTATTATATAGTTCCGCCACCTTTAATATCCAAACAAAGTATGGCAGCAAGTAAAAGAGCTTGTGAATAGATTGGCTTTAGCTTTAAATGACAAACACACGGCGAATAATTTAAAAAAATCTCCGACGTAGAAGTCGAACTCCAGACCTCTGTGTTATTATTAAAGTCTGCCTACGATATCTTTTTCTAATTTATTTTGACCTTTGACAATTATTTAGCACTCCTATCTCTCTCTTATCATTATTTTAGTTAGAAGAAACATTAATAGCTTTTCTTAAATATTTTCCATTTATCTTAAAATAATCTTAAAATATATCTTATAATGTCTATGTCGATACGTAATCGGGACGCAACGTCCGACAGTTCGTGACTACACATTTGACAGATTACTTGATTGTTCGTCTATTTATACACGTTTATTTAAAATTGTATTTAGTTAGTGTCTATACACAGCGGGCGACAGCGATAGATTATGTTAAGTCACTTACTTTGTTCGTATAGTAGATCGGTTTATATTTGAATTATTATTAATCAGACATGCATAACTTCATGTATGGCAACACGTTCGCTGCCTATTCTATTTGGGACGTAACGTAACGATTCGGCGAGTAGACGCTTAACAGTTGCTGCCTACACCTTCGAGTAGATAAAAGTCGTGCAGTAACAAAATATATTTCATAATCAAAGCATTTATTTTCATTAAACAGTAACTAGATATCGATGGTCCAGTGGTCGTGCACGCGGCTTCTGATCCAGAGGTCTAGGTTCGATTCCTGACACTGGCTCACACCAATTACTTTTCGAAATTGTTTTTGGAAGTTATGTGTGATAAATATCGATGACTGAAAACTTTGTGCCCGGTATGGCAATAGGTTCGCCATCTATTCCACTTGGGACGTAAAACATAACGGCGAGACGAGGCTTAACGGCCGCTGCCTACACCTTCGAGTAATAAAAGGCGTGAAGTTATGTTTATGTAGTAACTAGATGCAGATGAGACACTTCTCAAGTACGTTTTATAATGCAACCTGAAATTCATCATATCGATAACAATGTCTCTCTAACAAATTGTAGACCTCATAATAAAACAGACATCAAATAAGGCAATTACCCACCATTTTAACCGGCCTCTATTTATGCGTTTAAGCTTCAAATAATGTCAAATTAATCATCCAAAACGTATCTATACTTTATTTGGTACAAACGCAACGTCGGCGAAAGGCCGCCGCGGGGTTTTAGTTGCGTAAACCTGGGAAGACTTTTTATGGGATGGATGGATCACCTGATGGTAAGCCACTTCTCACCGCCCATAAACACCGTGGTGCGTTGTCATCCTTTATGGGAGTAGGAGAGGAAAGGAAGGGGAAATGGGATCGGGCCTCCGGATACCTCTCTCACCGAAAGAAACGTGGCACAAGATACTTCACTTTGATATTCCGAGAGGTCGTGGTATTACACCAGTCAAGCCGGCCCATTCAAGCAGCGAACTGCGTGGCTCTACCACTTCTGTTAGATAATAAATGAAAAGCCACTAACATCTGATATTTAACATTTTGCCTAAAATAAAAAAAAGGATTTTGTTATGAAATGCTTAATAAACTATTCGTCGTGACTATGCTATATAAATTTATATAAGTGTTTCGTGAGGAAGGGTGCATTAACACACACATATATAAAATAAGTATATATATATATATATATATATATATATATTTAATGACGTAGCAACAAGGACACTGCTGTTATCACTCAGACAATATACAAACAAAACATTCTACTGTTAGAGCACAAACTTATGAAACTATCCAATAATTTTATGAGATAAATATTTCGTTTTTAAAATTAACAATCTGACATGTAGACTTTCGGTAGAAATGTCCCGGGTTCATATCGAATCTTTGATCAAGGACAATTATGACATTAAAACAACCTTTAGGATTATATCGCGTTTATCCATTACTAATTCCATTCATTTCCCGACGTTTCGAACTCTTTACAGAGATCATTTTCACGAGTAATGAACAAAAAGATGGTATTTGTTCAAAAGCTATTTTCATTGATACAGAGAGCACCCACTTTTTGGCAATAAAAATCAAGAAGTTGATGTTAAAAAATATGATCTGTACAAACCAAACTTTTTCTTTAGTAAATAGATATAGAGGCGTGTAAGAATCGTGCCTTATGGCGCTCCGTTCTCTCTGCTTGTTATGTTATTTTGTTGTTCAATTAAATTTTATATTTCCAAACACTGCAAGGTCATGTTTTGTTCTGAGTGCACAGTTCCTAGTTTCATTGCCCCCTATATCTGATATTGGTTATCGATAAGATTGTCTTAGTAAACAGGTAGATGCATTAGACATCAGTTCCTCTTATCTTGACTGATCGAAGAAATTTCAGACACAACAGAATCAATAATCTTAATATATATATTTCTTGTGTGCGTGTGTATGTGACTGAACTCCTCCTAAACGACTGGACCGATTTTGATGAAATTTTTTGTGTGTGTTCGTGGAGATTCGAGAATGGTTTAGATTTACAATTTGGTCTACTGGGGTCTACAAGGGTAGCCCACCCCTCAATTTTTTTTTTAATTTTTCGACATATTTCTGTTTCTTATTTTTTTTATAAAACGGGATACAAAAATACATGCAACCCTAAATTTTCAACCCCCTACGATCAACCCCTATTTTTTAAATTTTATTTTTCGGCAAGACAACGTTTGCTGGGTCAGCTAGTAATACAGTAAAAGTCATCTAACTTATATATCTAGGGTTGTCACTTTCACGAATTCTAGCGAAAAATTTTCCATCTACAGATTGTTGTAAGGTTTTTTTTTTTGTAAATTGAATAATAATCAGAATATCAACCTAAAATAGCTGAAGTGAGAGAGATATCTGGAGTCTTAACCTCTTTCTCATACCCTATTGAGAGGGCCGGCAACGCAACTTCAACACTCTCTGTGTTCAGGTGTCCATGGGCGGCATTTGTTTGCCATCCCATAAAAAAAGTTAAGAACATAAAAAAATATAAAAGTTTCTCACTGTTTTTGATGAAACTTATTTAATTTTAAATTTAGGTTCTTTATACATATTTATAAGAAGGTAAAGCTATTTGCTGCAATGTACCCCTTTTTCCACGATGGCGGCCGAGAGTTTAGAGTGGCGATCCCAGAAAATTAGGTTATGCTTAAATTATCCTCAACACATGTCACAAAAATGAAAGTTCGTCTTCTAAGTTAAGTAATAGAAATGCAGTTTACTTCTTTGAAATGTTACAACATAGGGCCCGACTTAAATTGTAATAATCCGAAGGATTAAATTGAGGTTCTAAATAATATTGTACATACATGAGAGACACAAGTGCCGCTGCTAATATCTTAAGGTATTAAAGTCGTGAAGTTATAACATATAACACCCAGTAATAAATATACGGCTCTATACACGACTGCCGTACAACGACCAATTCAAGGTTATATACAATTTGTACATTGTTAGACTAATAGATACTCTTATTGTTAGTATACTCACGGACTATGGCAATGTTCACAACACCTGGATAGTCCAGGAGTACTTGGTCTCACCAAAAATGGGTTTGGCTTGTGGTGATATGTGACGAAAATTCCAGTGAGCCCACGCGTAATAGTTGCTTCAAAAACAAATAAATCACTCTCTACTTAAAGTTTAATAGAGTTGATTGCGGTGGACGGAAGAGAACTGTTTTCGTTAAGTATAGACGATCATGATATCCTGGTGTAGATAAATAATTTAGGGGGATTTCAATGGTGATTTCCACCTAACTGGTCCGGTGGTGGTAATTTATTTTTATTAAACCCAACATTGCTGTTGATAATCTTTCTACAATTTCGATATTCTCGTTTATCAATATCAGCTGGATCTTTCAAAACTCCTGAGCAGCGCCATCTAGTGAGTTGTGTGTGTCAATACACACACAGTGTGTGAAATAAAAGTCGCCCGGATTTAAAGAACACATAAACATAAGTTCACGCCTTTTTCTAGCCGAAGGTGTAGGCAGCGGCTGTTTAGACTCGTCTCGCCGTTATGTTTACGTCTCAAATGAAATAGGTGGCGAACCGATTGCCATACCGGGCACAAAGTTGTCAGTGATCGATATTTATCACACGTAACTTCCGAAAATTTCGAAAAGTTTCGAAAAGATTTAAAGAAACATTCAATATATTTATATATTCACGTTGTTCTCATAAAATACAATAATTTTCCGCATAAATATTTAATTTATTAACTGATGTGTAAATGCTTCGTGCTTCTTGCTTCTTGGGTTTACATGCTTCGCACACAACATAATCGTGTAGATAACTAAATTTTATTGCATTACTTTTTGAAAAGTACATATTATGTTCACATAGTAATGGAAATTTATTTATTAGAAAATAATTTACACGTTAACGAGTTGTTTAACTCAAATCTCAATCTTTCTTGGAATCATCAATTGTATTAAGTGCCATCTACCTAATTGTTGCGGTACTGTAAACATTGAAATTGGCTTCAACTAACAACAAAAAAGGAATTATTACTCTATCTACTTGATACTAGATGTCGCTACACTGCGGGGTCCAAAATAACAACCTTATTTTATTTATTCGACAATAGATGTCGGGTATTCGCATAATTTTTATGTACATTACACCGCAGAAATAAAATTCCTCATTTAATGTTATCTCAATTCTATTAAAGTTTAGCTGCAAAACCCCCATGATTAAAACTCACACACACTTTTATTAGTCAAACTCACACTTTCATTAGTCAGTTTCTGATTAATCATTCAATAAGAAGCTAACGTTCCATCCAGCTATCTCTGTCTTATGGAGAGACTCAGGAATCATCATAAGAACAAGAACACAACTCACAAACATTCTTAATCGGATTGTCAAAAAATTGACATCAACAAATGGAACAAGCAAGTCTCATTTTGGCAAAAGTAGTAGGGGTGGAGATGGAAATATGACTTAAAATACTAGACAGCTGGTCCATTCAAGGGACACCGAACTTAGGGATCTCTTGTAGCTCTAGGTTTTAAAAAAGACCTAAATAAATAAAAAAATATTCAAGCGGCTATAGTTCCTATTCGCATAGCCTGGAATGGATCATCATCCACAATGCGATTTTATACTTCCGCTCGCGTATCCTATGTTTGTAGAATTATTCTCTGCTGAAACTTTCCTATTTAGCTACAGGCTACTGATATGTTAAGTAATGTAATAACGAACTTCACCCATCTGACAATAAAGCCAGATGAAGATGAAGATGAAGAAGTTTTTTTTGCAGTAAAACATAACTTCACGCCTTTTTCTACCCGAAGGTGTAGGCAGTGGCTGTTAAGCCTAGACTCGCCGTTATGTTTACGTCCCAAATGGAATAGATGGCGAACCTATTGCCATACCGGGCACAAAGTTTTCAGTCATCAATATTGGTCACATATAACTTTCTTAATTAATTTTGAAAAGTCATTGCTGTGAGCCAGCAGCATTCGAACCCGTGACATCTTGATTCAGAAGCAGGTTGCTCGACCACTTAACCACCGAGACTTCTTTGTAATAAAAAAAATCATTATACCTAGTACCAAATCATAAACTTGGAATTAAAATTCGACAAACTCTCAAAAGCCTTTTGTCATCATTACATAGTATAAAACAAAGTCACTTTCCGCTGTCTGTCCCCTTATATGCGCATATCTTTAAAACTACGCAACGGATTTTGATGCGGTTTTTTTTAATAGTTAGAGGGTGTCAACGGGGTGGTTTTGATCTATAATTCATACATAATGTAGTTAAAAAAAAGTGATAATTTTCAAGATTTAGAACTTTAATCGCAAACGCTGCCTGAACCCTAAGTGATAAATCAAAACAATGTACAACATTGTTATACACCTTCAAAGGATCTACAAAAAAGCTCCGCGAAGGCATATATGTCTATCTCTTAGGGATATATTTATTTTTTTAGTTTTTACGGGAAATAATGGCCTATTTATGAAGCGATTTTTATCATTACAGCATTAACTTTCATCCAATTAAGTAGTTTTAATAGATTGTGCATGTAATATAGATGATCCTGGCCCTTTACAGCATGCAATTTAAATAAATATTTTCAAAGATATTGCAGCATTAACATAGCGGGACAGCAGTTATTACTTTTGATGCGGAACAAAGTTCGCCGGGTGAGCTAGTTTAGATTTAAAAAGCTAAAACAAAAAACAAACTCTATAAATTTAAAACCACAACTTGATTTACAAATAGCGAGCCGGTCACGTCATCTGTCAAACGCCGGCTCATAGCTTCCGATGGAGTGTTAAATTAGATTGTAGAGGCAGAAAAGAGAGTGAGAGAGAGTTGCCACGTGGCAGAGATTAACACCAGCCAGCCGCGGGGACCAACTAATTGGAATACACGATTCGACAACGATATTTTAATTTGATTTTAATAGTTAATTTCTATGGGGTATGAGTTAGACGTGTCATTTTGATATACGAAGAAGTGCGGTTCAAACTAAGTAGTAACTAAGCTGATAGCTGTCAAAATTATTGTTGATTTCTTATAAACATTTCCACATTCAAGACACTTTCCAAAACCAACTAAATCTAATCTATGTCAATTCAATAGTAAATAAATATATAGACACTCTAACACCAACACACCAACTAGATACTAATATTATAATAATGAAGAGTTTGTTTGTTTATTTGAACACGCTAAATTTAAGAACTACTGCACTACAACATTATAGTCTCGTTGGCTCAGTGGTCGAGCACACGGCTTCTTATCCATAGGTCGCGGGTTCGAATCCTGACATTGGCTCACACCAACGTCTTTTCGAAATTGTTTTCGGAAGTTATGTGTGATAAATATCGATGACTGAAAACTTTGTGCCCGGTATGGCAATAGGTTCGCCACGTATTCCATTTGGGACGTAAACATAACGGCGAGACGAGGCTTAACAGCCGCTGCCTACACCTTCGGATAACAAAAGGCGTAAAGTTATGTTATGTTACTGTAACTACACACTTCCCTATCATTCGCATCTTCCACACTTCGCAATCATGTCGTCTTTCACACAATCCATCCGTATTTTCTTAGGTCTTCCCCGGCTCTTGCTTCCTTCCACATTCAGGTTTATCATTCTTCTCGCAACATGTGTACCTTCTTACCAGGCAAGGCGATTTCCTCTTGTCCTCTTATTTATTGGTGCAACTTTCAAACACCCTTTTATTGCGTATTACTATAGGTATAACATCTAAGAAATTAAAATCAAATATTTTGGACTTCTAATTATGGAAGTCCCAAATATTTGTGATTAATTTCTTAGACTTACAACACAAATGGTCTATCCTAGTATCTTCTTATAGTATATCATTTATACAGTTATAATAATTATTATCATACATACATACGTAACTTCACGCCATGTCACTAGCGGCGTAGGCAGAGAGAACAGATGAAAGTCAACGAAGCGAGTGACGCGTGTAAGAATTGTGCCTTATGGCGCTCCGATCTCTCTGCCTACTCTGCAAAGGAATAACGTGAAGTTATGTATGTATAACCTCACCCCTTTTTCTAATGTAGAGTTTTTAAAATGACATCCTAATCAAATGTTTTTTTTATGGTCTAGGGTGCAAACGAGCAGGTGTGTCAACTGATGGTGAGCAATAAACGCCGCCCATGAACACCTGAATACATATAGTGTTACAGTTGCGTTGCTGGCTCTTACAATAGGATATGGACGGGGATGGGGAAAAGGGTTGGGCCTGGATAACTCTCTCACCGAGCGAAACGCGGTAAAAGCCACTTTACGTCGATATTCTGAGAGGTCGTGGTATTTACTACTGCTACTGTAATTTAATTTTATTAATTACATTTCTAAAATACTTTAAACAACACTGTTTTAATCCCAATTATTTTCTCCTATTATAGCATGAAGACTTATCAAACATACCTATAAAACTTGAAATAGCGTTGACCTTCTTACATTCTGAACTTAGTCGCAAATAGAGGTCTTCATTAAATGGATCAAATTTATACTTTGACAAAATCTTGTTTTACGCTAGAAATGGCATCACAGTCGCTGTGAATCAACAAACATACATTTACCGCTCTAACATTGTATTGAGTAATGATATTGAGCTCTATGTTAGGTGCTTAAGGTATAAATACATGTTTATTGAAATGTATTTCTAAGTTGGTTTCGTAGTCAGTCCTGAGGCAAAATGTTCTCAAGATAGGAATCTTTAAAGGAAACGTCTTTTTCAGTTTCCCATTGTCTACAATTACTTGCTTTGTGATGTTGGGGTGTATGTTTTGTCCCTTCCTAACATATAAATAAATGTTTGTCCGTCCCTTTCGTGTGCTCTTTGAAATTCCAATTCGAGATTTCCGTTAGCATCTGTGTTTCAAGAGATTCTTTACATTTTAATTACATACTTATTGCCTTTTTATAATGTTGTTTTTATTTACTTATTATATACTTTATTGCACACAAAAAAAGCTACATAATAAAAACCTTATTAAATAGAAGTACAAAGGGCGGCCTTCTTGCTGTAAGCAATCTCTGCCAGGCAACCTTAAGATGGACAAAAAAATGCAGAAAGTTTTTGTTTTTCCTGTGTTTTAACGATTGACTTTTTTGGTGACTTCAAGCTTTTATCGACCCGTTAGCGTAGGCAGCGAATATTACACTTCGACTCGCCAAATTTTTACGTATCAAGTGGAAACGGTATCGCCTTATTCTGGGCACAAAGTTGGAAAAGTAAGTAGGGTGCTAGACCTCCAGACTAGCAAGACGAGAGAATAAAAATACCATAGGTGTCTATAAGTTTTAATAGATGCTTTTCTCGTTTCGTTAAAAGTTATGAAAGTCAAAGAAGCGACTGAGGCGTGTAGGAATCGTGCCTATCGTACCTGTAATTTGGTGTCCAAATTAGCTGCAAACTCTCCCAGCTGATACAGAAGTGCTTCAGACTTCGGCACGTTCTGCAGTAATTCACCAGGTACGTACTCCAGAAGTCTCACTGCATGCTGTTTGCCATCGATGTTCTCGACGGAATGTAAGTGGCCGTAAACGTTGCGTGGGTTTGGGACAAGCGACGGAGCGAGTTGCTACAAGAAGAGTCATCATCAGAAGACCTACCTAGTACTACCTACTAGCTACCTACCTACATTTGCATTGCAGGAGTTATTTTTTTTCTAACTCTGCGTTAAAATAAACCCTAATTACAAAACCCAAAACTGCAAAGCAAGGCATTCACTGATACTCTAACCCGAGATACGTCTTAAGAATATTCTTAAAATATGTCTAAAACTCTTAAATATGCAAATGCCCACAGTTTTCTTTCCTCAAAAGCGGTTTCCACCAAAATTAGGGATTCTTCGAGAGAGGGTGGGCGATCGCGAAACCCTTCTTCCATTATTGTGGTTTTTATTGTGCCCTTGCGTTTTATTACTTTTTTATTTCTTTTTAACAGCAGGGAGGTCAGTTATATCGATATTACAATAGGGTTATCAACAATGTAAAATAAATATAATATTTTTAAATATCATCATCGAACACTTTTTTGTGTTATTAACACGGCTTATTAATAAACTTTGTCACATTATAAAGAACCTATAATTATTACTTAAAATTTACCTAAATTTTTGTTTTGTTGTCGATTTCCGCTGTCCGTCACCTTATAGGTGTGCTTAGATCTTTGAAAATACGCAACGGATTTTGATGCGGGTTTTTTTTTAATAAATGGAGGGTGTCAACATGATGATTTATAGCTACAATGCATGTATGATGTAGAAAAGAAAAAATAATAAATCATAAATTTACTTATTTATTACTTTTTGTACACAAAGTTCGCTGGGTCAGATAGTAAAGTATAAAATAAACGTAGGTCCTCAAATATTTTTACATGTAGCTTTTTTTTTAATTAGAGCAAACCCCTATTTTAGCAATTTTTTGATGGCAGCTAGAAGAATGGGCAGCAGCATTCTCTCTCAAGAAAATACAGCCTACTGCGATCGCCAACCCGCCTGCCAAGCGTGGCGATTATGGCAAAAACCACCCATGATTGAGCGGACCGGCAGTTGTGGGGCTCTATGGGGGAGGCCTATGTCCAGCAGTGGACCTGAAAAGGCTATTGATTAATTGATTTTGATTTATGACAACAATCGTCAATTAACAACTAAAAATGCAATTATTCTATTAATTATAACTGCTAATATAAATGAACATTTTTTCATGTGACTCATGATCATATAAACATTTTTTTTTTACTGCTGGTTGACAACCCTACACTATGAGCTAGTGTTAGGGGTCACCTATCAGTTGCAACACCCTTCCTTCTTGAAAAATATCACTTATTCAAATAATATTGCAACTTAATATTGTGAAGAGTTTCTTTGCAGACAATTTCCTTTAACGATATATTGAGGAATGAGATGCATTTTTGTCTCTTGGTGACTTTTATGAAGATTCTTGTATTTTTTACTGTCTCTTAAATGGAATATCGGATCCCATGGGCGTGGCATGCCATTGCCATGCATGTGACACAATTTATGAAGAAATATTTACCTAATTATAAAAAAAAAAACTTTCTCAAACATTTTCCCAGTTCACAAGAGAACATGGTCAAGAAGTTTCAGATTCGAAACGAATTACTTTTGAGAATAGATTTGAGATTTGGGACGTAAAAATTTGAGTAGAAAAAGGCGTGAATTTATTAAACATAACTTCACGCCTTTTTCTATCCGAAGGTGTAGGCAGCAGCGGCTGTTAAGCCTCGTCTCGCTGTTATGTTTACGTCCCAAATGGAATATGTGGCGAACCTATTGCCATAGCGGGCACAAAGTTTTCAGACATCGATATTTTTCAAACATAACTTTCGAAAAGAACTTCGAACAGTCATTGGTGTGAGCCAATGTGAGGTTTCGAACCCGCGACCTCTAGATTCAGAAGCGAAGAATACCAACCATAAGAAGGATAATATTTTTCTTGAAGAAGCTTTATCGACATAATATATTAATATAAACTATTACATAGAATCTAATACACTTCGCTGGTTACTGATCTGGTCGGCGATAGAACGGACCCAAAGGCACACACTCGCTACTACTCACAAGAAGACGTAGGGCCGGACTCGAAGCTCGGTCCGCCCATTAGACTGTTATTTGACTATTATTTCATAAGAAATATTTTAAATGGCTAATACAATTCTCTACTTACGTATCGTTTACTAATTTAATTTGATGTACATCAATATGGATGTACCTAAGTAAAAGTTTTCAGTCATCGATATTTTTCACACATAACTTCCGAAAAGAACTTCGAAAACTCATTGGTGTGAGGCAGTGTCAGGATTCAAACTCGCGATCTCTAGATTCAGAAGCGGGGTGTTCGACCACTGGACCACCAAGACCTCCATACTAGGAATACTATACCAAATACCTAAAAATCTATCATCATCATCAGCCTATTGCTGATGGGCATCCTACGCTAGGTTTACCAAGACGCGGTCTCCACTCTATGACCCTCTTACTCCATCTACCATCGGTCCTTCGGCAGATATGACCAGCCTATTGCCATTGCAGCGAGCTTGTTCTACGAGCTAACTCGGTTACCCCAGTTCTCTGGCGGATATACTCATTCCTGAGTTTATCTTTCAGAGATACCCCGCGCATAGCTCGCTCCATAGCTCGCTGAGCGACTTTAGGTTTGTGGACTAGCCCGAGCTTGAGTGTCCGCGTTTCGGCACCGTAGGTCATTACCGTACAGAAAGAGGAGAGAGGAATGGGTTGGGACTCCGGATACCTCTCTCACGGAGCGAAACACAGCATGAGCCATTTTACGTCGATATTACGTCGCCAAGCAGTTCGCTGCATGAATGGGCCGGCTCGACCGGTGAAATACCACGACCTCTCAGAAGACCGACGTAAAGTGGCTCATGCCGCGTTTCGTTCGGTGAGAGAGGTACCCGGAGGCCCACCCCCTTCCCCATCCTTTCCTATCCCCTACCCCTTAAAGGTTGGTAACGCAACAGTAACACTATATGTGTTGCTGGTGTCCATGGGCGGCGTTGGTTGCTTACCACCAGGTGACCCACCTGCTCGTTAGCCCTCCAATCCCATAAAAAAGGTCGTGGTATTTCACCGGTTGAGCCGGCCCATTCATCGAACTGCGTGGCTCTATCACTGTTAGTAATATTATGAGTAAACCAAATATGTGAAATTCACATCACAATCCATCTCTGTATTGCCACCATGCTAGTATTTTGTTAGTCGGCTGCTTTGTCTCGGAGTGCTTCGTGACGGTGACTCTCTTCCCTCTCTGTCAGTCCCCAAGTACAGGTGAGAGAGAGGACACCGTTACGGGACACTGCCGACGTCGAAGAGTGACAATATTTGGTCACTTATTGGTTACAGTGGGAACGAACGAGCAAACAAACAGAAAGAAAAAAAACTAGATTGTCCAATATTTCTTTATGACATATTTTACTTTGTGGCTTTTAATTTTTTGGTTTTTTTAAGGTTGTGTTGTTTTTTTTTTCTTT
The DNA here is from genome assembly GCA_905147225.2 of Euproctis similis. Classification (NCBI taxonomy): domain Eukaryota; kingdom Metazoa; phylum Arthropoda; class Insecta; order Lepidoptera; family Erebidae; genus Euproctis; species Euproctis similis. The sequence goes on from LR990106.1 coordinate 15,342,030, forward strand.
TCTGTGCAGGTCAATTTATTAGTATAGATAAGTACTGAATATGATGGTGTTATACGGAGACCGATGCGAATGACTGTGGGTGCACTCATTGGTAGAGGAATACCGAAAACGAGATGGATGGACTATAAGTCCGTCCATCTCGTTTTCGGTACTTACTCCCTTCATGATCATATCAACTTTTATAAAAAGTTGATATGATCATGAAGTGAGTAAGTTTGGAGATGAAGTATTGTAGAAGAGAATGGAAAATAAAGACTATCAGGACAGGTAAATAATGAGGACTGGATATGTTTGTGCAACTAAGAAAATAATTATAATGAACCCAATATACGAGATGAAGGAATATAACAATATATTTAAATACAGCACACAGAAATCTAATTTGTCCACATCTGTCATACTTATTTGTAAAATTAATTACATTAGTTACAATAAAATAAACTAGCTGCAATCAAATCTCCGCCTCTGGGTATACAGGCCGCGTGCAGTGAAAACTTGCTGCTTGGAAGGTGTGATGGCCCAAGGCTGTCAACGCAAGTAGCGTAAAAGAGAAATGTTTAATAAATTAACAATTTTATACGATAACTTATCAAACAATTACAAATACCGTTTTGGTAAGGGCCTAAAACGCAAGAGTGGCGGTATAATAAACTTACGTAGGTACCTATATAAAAATAATTTGTTTGAAATTAAGTAAAAGCTCTTTTGACTATTAAATCAGTTATTTAATATTACATAATACATAACTTCACGCCAAATCCCTTGCGGGGTAGGCAGAGAGAAGAGAGCGCTATAAGGCACGTTCTTACACACCTCACTCGCTTCGTTGACTTTCATAACTCTTTTCGTGCACTTGCATCGGTTTTTGAGGCTCCTAACATCACCTTCCTTCAGAACACGTTCTATTTGGTCATGGAATGTGTGTCTAGGTCGTCCTCGACTCCTACATCCACTCGCTTTTGCATTTTATATCTGCTTAGTCAATCTTGCATCATCCATCCTTTCTACATGTCCGAACCATCGGAGCATATAGCATCTTACTTTTCACCGACACTCTCTTTCAATCCGACTTCCTTCCTTATAACCTTGTTTTCCACGCGATCATCGAGGGTCACTCCGCAGATTTTGCGCAATGCCCTCATTTCGACCGCGTTAATCCTACTTTCATGCACGCTCTGCCATACCCAGCTCTCGCTTCTATAAGTTAGCCATATCTATATATATATAAGAGATTTCCACCTATATATTGACTCATCACGATATCTCTGGAACCATAAGGCTTAGCGACTTGAAATTTGGTAGGATTATTCCTTTCGCCGAGTAGAGGTCAGCTAAGAACGGATTTTACGAAATTCCACCCACAAGGGGGGTTGCGGGGGTGTTAACAATGGAAAATTCCCATTTTTAACCTATAGCTGCTATCGACTTCAAATTTGTCGAAGATATTGCAGTATTAACATAGCGGGGCAGCAGTTATTACTTTTGATGCGAAACAGAGTTCGCCGGGTCAGCTAGTATTTAATATTAGTCTAGAGTTTATTTAAATATTATTAAAATATTTACTCGTATGCCAATAACTTAGTAAATTGGTGTAACACCACTCTAAAAAATAGCGGTAAAGTCCCTAATATTGTAGGTGTGTCCGATATTTGTTGTTACAGCTACGAGCCGTTCTCGAAGGTCCATCAAATCAAGTATTGCTTAAATAATAATTATTTAATTTACGTAATAATCGTACTCGAGTATAATTAGTAAAAATGTTTACTTTACATTACTATTGTTAGGATTTTTTAATTATTTCATACATTTTAATGTTGAACAAGTTCTACGACAAATACCTTCGCTTGTCAGTACCTATCGCATTGTCATCTTCAATTACCTCTAAACCAGCGGCTGTTAAAGCCTCGACTTGCCGAATCATTACGATACGTTCCAAATAAAATAGCTGGCGAGCCTACTATCATTACACCGGGCACAACACATAAAGTTGTCAGTCATCGATATCTATCAGACAATTTCCGAAAAGAATTTGGGATGATCATTGATGTGAGCCTGGAATCGGACCCACGGCTTCTAAATCGAGCGAATTGGGAAGCTTGATCACTGGCCCACCGAAACTATTACCTCTAGTTCCTCTCAAAGGCTCACAGTTCCGCTGCAGACCAATCGCTTACAAAAGAGTTTGTGGTATACTTGATGAAGGAAAACGAATTGCCCAAGACGTAAGTACGATGAGGAACTATTAATGCTTTCCGTAATTATTTAAATGCTGTACCTACTGACTCACCCTTATTTTATTAATTTACCAAATAAATTTGATCCAAACTTTTTTAGTTGACTCATACTCAGGTCGTAGGGACTATAGATAGTCTGACAATGCCTTCTCTGTAAGGTGTATTTTGTGGAATATACCCATTGTGAGCACATATTATTCTGTTGTTGGATTTTATTATATTTTGATTGTAGTACGCTTTAATAACAAATCGAAATATATAATATACTTTTTACAATAAGATTTTTTTATAAGTGCAAACATCGTTATTGTAACATACAGCAAGGGCAGGAGCGCGTATCTTTCATTTTTCTTTTAACATTTGAATGCACTGATTTTGCCAGTGTGGCACCATGCCATGAAGGTTTCATATCTGTGTTTCCCAGATTATTTGAATGTCAGCCTGAATATATATTTGCCCTTTCTATTGCAAACTCGGTAAAAGTGTACCTACAATTTATTATTTTTTTGTTTATTTCTTGGACTGAAATGTAACTCATTCACACATGTAACCAACCGATACAGAGACACGTACTTACTTTCTCGTATGGTGACACAATGAAGTATAATCTGTGTAGATATATTTTATTAAATTGTTTGTTCGCAATTAACCCGCTTCAAAGACACCAATTTTGTACAATCACAAAGAAATTTGTTTAAATTATTATACTGGACGTGTTATTTCATCATAATATGTCGTGACCATCATCATCGCTTTATTGGCTAACCCTACATAGTAGTACTAGTAGCAAAAATTCAGGTTCTTTTTTATAGTAATGTTATTTTTCGAATATTAAAAAAATGAGACGATTGACACTTGGCTTGGGATATTACGCAATGTGAGTAGGTATTAACCCAACCATTAAAATCAAATATTGGGCTGGGAAGATCGGTCTGCGTGTTTCGTAGCATATCTTAGTGAAACTACTGTAAATTTCTGCTTAAGCAAGATGGTATTTTATATTTATATAAAGCGAAATGAAAAACTATGGGTATCAAAGGTAAAGGTTAGGTATCTCAAAAAAAATTTAAAAAATAGAGCTTCAGTTTTTTACGTCACTTTTGGCAACGACGATACCCGAAGCGGTAACAAGAGCCCAGGTTCGGTTGATCGCCTCGACGCGAACATTTTCAATGTTTGCGTCCAATGTTTGCCATCCACCGATCACTCTGCCAACACCAATACTTATTAAATACTGTTTGGACATTTTTAGAAACTTACCAACTCCATTTTGTAAGCACGTCTGTATTCCAAAATTGAAAACAAACTTACATTAACCAATAGTAAAGCTAATACAATTAAATATAACTTTTATAGCTATAGTAATAAGAGTGCAGTGTTGTTTTGATAAGCTTGAGATGATATTGGTGTTTAGAGGAATGTGCAAACAAAATAGTTAATAATAACAGTGTGATTTTAAGTCTTATTGACTTAAGAATAAAGTCTTAATGGAATGATCATATACAGGCTGTTTTATGATTTTTACGGGACTCTACTGGTTAGTAACTAAATTTGAAACTTCGTTTTTTTGTAAATCGACGCATTTTACTACGTTAAGGTGTAGGTAGGGGTAGCCACAACTCATCGAATTTTTATATCCAGTGGTCGGTTACTCGAAACTATTGCCATAAAATGGTTAGGTACAACTTTATAAGGTTTCGAAATTTATCACACGTAACTTCTGAAAAGTCAGTGCTCAACTTCCAGACGCTCGAAACAGATTGAAAAATGATTTAAATAAATCGTAAACAATATAATAAACTTGGCTATCTACTTAAACCTGTTTTGGATTAGTAGTAATTAAGTTTGTAAAATAATTAATAGGTAAATCAATCAATGCAAACATTAATCTAGGTACATATTATTAATGAGACTTGAACTGTCAAATGATCTTAACAATTCAATGTAAATTTGAACACCCTGTATGTGTTATTATGATACGTCTACTAATAATGTTTGAACAGTTTTAACAGAATTTACTAATGAAATATTTTAAGTTTCGATATTATAGGATTTCCAATACTTGAATTGTATATTTGTATTTTTTTCAATTGTTTTTTTTTTAATTTTGTTAATAACGAGATTGAGCAGTCTATGCTGTTGTATTGAGATCTATACTGAAAGGCGGAAATTCCGCATTGCTTAGTTGACGGTGTTTAATCTTTAAAAAATACAGAGACAACAGTGCCTCCCCACTAGAGTTGCCATCCGTCCGGGTTTCCCCAGATTTGTCCTAGTTTAGAGGGCATTCGGGGAGCGTCCGGGGTCGGGTTTCATTTGTAGACAGGGTTTTAAAATGTAAATAAATAAAAAAAAAATTAGGCGCGCCCGCGCCGTGGTGCTGGCACCACACCACAATCAACCATGCCAACCAACCACATTATCAACTGTTTTTTATTACATTAAATATGTTTCAAAGATCCGTGTTGACATGTCCGGCTTTCGGACTATAAAATCCAGAGTTTTCACGCGTATTGTCCTGTTTTTCAAATTTTAGAGATGGCAACGCTACTCCCCACACACTGCTATTACTCACACTTTGTATTTCTGTAGAGAATATTTCATTGTGAATTACTTTACACCTCTACAAACGGATAAAAAGATACGACCAATTCTATATTTTGTCATTATATATTTTGTCTCATGGAAAAAGATTAATTATGTATACTTACATAAACATTTTTGCAATCAAATAGCGATCTAACCCACTGAACCTCTTAATAGTAACCACTTCGCCACGCGAATCATTGATTCTAAAATCTGGAACCGATTTTCTAATATAAGCCACTAACTTAACATAACGCAAAACATTTTATTCACGTTACATCATCATCATCATCAGCCGATTGCAGTCCACTGCTGGACATTGGCCTCTCCCAATGTGCGCCACAACATTCGATTCTCTGCCTTCCGCATTCAGTCTTTTCCAGCAGCCTTTCTGAGGTTGTCTGACCATTGGGCTGGTGGGCGTCCTACGCTACGTTTACCAAGACGCGGTTTCCTTTTCCCCTTCTTACTCCATCTACCATCGGTCCTTCGGCAGATATGACCAGCCCGTTGCCATTTCAGCGAGCTTATTCTACGAGATAACTCGGTTATCCCAGTTCTCTGGCGGATATACTGATTCCTAAGTTTATCTTTCAGAGATACCCGAGCATAGCTCGCTCCATAGCTCGCTGAGCGACTTTAAATTCGTGGACTAGCCCTACTAATTCTAATCCTCCTGTCGGCCTCCTCCTCAAAGTTTCGTCTACCTAACTGGATAATTTGGCCCAGGGAGACGTATTTCTTTACGACTTCGAGAACTGACCCTTCGACACTTATCGGTCCGGGCACGACATGTTCATTGAATATGACTTTGGTCTTGTCCAAGTTCATGCCCAAACCGACACGCCGCGGCCAGGAGGACTCATCTAGGCTGCGCAGTATTCCGCTTAACTGTTCCAACGACTTTGCTATTACAACGATGTCGTCGTCAAATCGAAAATGTGAGATGTAGTCACCATTCACGTTGATACCCTGTCCAGTCCAATCCACGTTACATTAATAATAATTTCTATTCTTTTTTCTCTAAAACCAACTACATCATACTTTATTAATATACAATTTGAATTGGATCAATTTCACTCAACTCGAACCCTCCTATTCAGCATTAGTACCTGAGACTATCATAATAGCGTACTTTACAAACTACTCTATGCGTCTTCAATAATTTTTTTTTATTCTTTTTTTTTAATAACCATTGATAAGAATAAAAACTTTTTGTTCAATAACCAACAGTGGTGTAATACGATATTTGTGGGGTAAATCGATATTTATAACATTGTTCTTTTTCTAAGTACTTTAGTGCATTGTTATAATATTATCTGTGGCCAATAATATTTTGCAAATAAGGTATTGGCGCGTAAATTTATAATGGATTTGTTTAACAGTTTTCTGTTGTGCAAATCTTTTATATCTATTTACTTATGTTTATATTTTGTGTTAAGTGTACTGTGATTCCGGCTTCACGAAAAGGATACAATAATTTCACATGAATTTGGAAGAAAAAAAATTGCTTCGTAGAATTATAGACCTTTCAAAATGAATAAGTCCTCTATATATATATTAATTTTTAACTTGTTCCATATGAGATTATAAATAGGTATACATACTTACTGTAAGTATCTCCTTGTGCACTTGCTTACCACTTTTTCGACTAGATATTGAGATGTGAAAAAAAAAGATTAGGTAGCTTTAAATAATGTAATAATGTATCTTTAAATATTAACTGTAATGTGCTTATTACCCGAAGGCATAAGGCAAAGATATTTGCAAAGAACTTTACGCCCCTTCTACTCGAAGATCTAGGCAGCAGCTATTAAGCCTCAAATCGCCGAATGGTTACGTCCCAAACGGAATAGGTGGCGAACCTATTGCCATACACCGGGCACAAAATTGATAGTCATCGATGTTTATCACACATAACTTCCGAAAAGAATTTCGGGAAATCTGAACGAATCTGAATCAGAAGCGGGGACCTCGACCACTGAAACACCGAGACTGATATCATTGCATAATTATTAATGATCATTAATTAAATATTAAGGTGCCCACAGAAGTTAAATAACTAACTTACAAGTTTTAAAATACTTCAAAGAGTAGGATTTCAACATATATCTAATAACTAGCTGACCCGGAGAACTTTGTTCCGCATCAAAAGTAATAAATGAGGAAAATATAGATATTAAAAACATCGATTTGTGCTATTTATCGGCACACGTCTTGGCCGGTACTCCTGCGCGACGCTATGTCCCGCTATGTTCATACTGTAATATCTTTGTAAATATTCGTTTAAATTACATGCTGTAAAGGGCAATATTGATCTATATTAAGAGCACAATCTATTTAAGACTGGATAAAAATTAATGCTGTAATGTTTAAATTCGCATCGTAAATAAGCCGTACGTAAAAAGGTAAGAAATAAAAATTATAATTGTGCGTTATCCCTAAGCGACAGACATGCCTTCGCAGACATTTTTGTAGACCTTTTAAAGGTGTATTGTATGTAGTACTTTGTTACGATCTATCACTTAGGGTTCAGTCAGCATTTGCAATTAAAGTGCTAAATCTTGATAATTATCATTTTTTCTTTAGTAACTTATACATAAACTAGCTGACCCGGCGAACTTTGTTCCGCATCAAAAGTAATAACTGCTGTCCCGCTATGTTAATACTGCAATATCTTCGAAAATATTTGTTTAAATTGCATGCTGTAAAGGGCCAGGATCATCTATATTACATGCACAATCTATTTAAGACACTGTAATATTTAAAATCGCTTCGTAAATAGGCCATTATTTCTCGTAAAAAGTAAAAAAATAAAAATATAAATTTGGTCATTGTGGGTTATCCCTAAGAGATAGACATATGCCCTCGCGGACTTTTTTGTAGACCTTTTAAGGGTGTATAATAATGTAGTACGTTAATAATAATTTATCACTTAGGGTTCAGGCAGCGCTTGCGATTAAAGTTCTAAATTTTGAAAATTATCACTGTTTTTACTACACTATACATGAATTATAGATCAAAACTACCCCTTTGACACCCTCTAACTATTAAAAAAACCGCATCAAAATCCGTTGGTTAATTTTAAAGATATGCGCATATAAGGGGACAGACAGCGGAAAGTGACATTGTTTTATACTATGTAATGATTATAGATGAAAACCACCCCGTTGACACCGTCGATCCATTAAAAAACCCGTATTAAAATCTGTTGCGTAGTTTCAAAGATATAAGCATAGAAGGGGACAGACAGCGGAAAGCGACTTTGTTTTATACTATGTAATGATAATCAAGCCTCTAAAAAAATAACAGACTAAAATTATATTAATAATATACGAAAAAGGGTTTTTCTAAAGAATCCATTTCTACCTGCCATTTTGTCTTTCTTTCTTTCTTTCATTTTTTTTAACTATTCTTTATATCGGTACAATTAAACGTGGCCACAGCTTGCACTTGTATTATATGACAATAACATTGTTTAGCGAAACTCCAAAAAAAACCATCCCATACGTATGTAATTACAGAAGTTTATTTCACAATGGTTAGCGTTGAAAGTTTTTGAGTCTTTTCCTGTAGAAATCGTTTCTAAGATAGAATGTATTTGGTAGATTGTTATAGGTCTAAAAGTAAATCACTTCCATTTTTGTATTTATTTATTTTTTTAAATCAATTTCTCCTTGGAGATATTGCGTTTTTTTTTAATTATCTAATTAGTGCTACGAAGGTATTGAAAAATTATTTGTCGATTATAAAGTTTTACCGTTAAGGTTTATAGGTACCTCATCGTTAACCCATGCTGGACGTAGGCCCTCATTGAACGCTAAAACTGCTGCTCCTGCGGTTTTCATCAGGTCGTCGGTCCACCTAGTGAGGGGATCTCAAGAACCTCTCTACCAAGTTATCTACTTACCTGACTATATATTTTTGTTACAACGTCACTGCTTTTCTACCCGAAAGCGTAGGCAGTGGCTGTGATGGCTAGACTAGCCGAATTTTTATGTCATAATTAAATAGATATCAGAACTTATTTTTATACAAGTCATTGTTGGCTCGGGAAGGCCCGGATTCGATCTTTTTTAGATAGAACTGGGTTGACCTTCAGAACACCGAGACAATTTCAGGGAAAATGGTGGTAAGTAATATCCAAACAAAGGTAATTTTATATTGCCTTTCTAATATTCATCAATTTGTGATTACAATGGCGCCAATACCGTTACGGGACTTATATCACGATATAAAGCACCCCAAAACTACAATCACTCCAATTAGTAATAAATAGTTTATTTGATAAACTATTACTTTGAGGTACAAAAACGGCCACGCCTTGAACAATACACGAACAATGCATAATTCTAAATTTAAAAACTATTCGAAAATCGAACTTATCAATAACACGATTTAAACTTCTAAATTCGAACGCAATTTTTTTTTCAAAGTTATTTATAATTCAATAACAATTATTAGGGGGTTATATTATTATTTTTTGAATATAATAATGGGTATAAAACAATGTGGAGTGTTCCCGTTATGGTACTTTAGTTGAATGCAGTCAATAGGTATCGTGTGGCGATAAACTATTGTAATAAACAAATTGTGGTTTGATTCTATGGCATTGTTTGGAGTGCATTCGAGGAGCAATCAAATTGATTGTGTTCAGTGTAATATGTACATTGAGTAGAAGTAATTGCTGTAATTGCATGTGTGTCACTTATTTTTTATTGTAGCTCGTGAATTGAATAAAAAAATAAGTTTTTACGAAAAAAAATAAAAATTCAGTTTTTAAATATTATTAACCTATTTATTTCTTAGATTTTCGCGAATCACATTCATAACATTGAAACAACTTTTTAGTATTAGGTATATCGCGTTTATTTAGAACTTATTTTTATTTATTTCCTGATGTTTCGAACTCTTTACAGAGAAGTCTTTACAGTCTTAGTCTTACTCTTTACAGATATTGGTCCATCTGCAGGATTTTCTGTTTAGAAAGTTAAATCCAAATATATTTTTAACAAATTTTTGGATGTTATTTATGGCTAGACTTCCTCTATAAGGAAGATTTCGGTAGTTTGTTTGTTTATTACGGATGAACTGTAAAAGTAAAGAATCTATTTTAATAATTCTTTTACTATTAGATAACTACTTTACTCCTAAGTCACATAGGTGATAATTATTACTTTTGATAATTTGGGTACCGCATAAATCGCCTAATACACAAACGTTTCATTTAGAGACTATAGGCTTACTTTATACACCTTCAGCAATTAGTTGAGAGAAAGTAAATAAGATCAGCAATTAAAGTATAGTGGTGTAGTGTACCTTAACCAACAACAAATAATGGTAATGTTGACAAAGGGACGCTACATAATGAAGCCTTATCGTGGGACTCCCACCTGCAATCCTTTATACATGAGAGTATCAGCTGATATTGATCTTGTTGTGAAGTGAAGGCACTTACTAGCTGGAGGCGAATCATTTCAATGCACTTTTTTGCCATGTTTCGGTTGTAATTGTGGTATCTTTGTTATTTTGTTTGTATAATTTTGATCTTTTGTGTTTGTGTGGGAATCTAGCTAAATTTGGTGTTTTTATGTCATTCACGCATATACTTGAGGGTGTAGACAGCGACAATTATGCCAGCTCACGCCTCATTTTATCCATACACATACATACATATATAAATTCACGCCAAATCCCTTGCGGGGTAGGCAAACAGAACAAAGCGCCATAAGGCACGATTCTTACACGCCTCACTCGCTTCGTTGACTTTCATAACTCTTTTCATGCACGCGCGTCGGTTTTTTAGTCTACTAACATCACCTTCCTCCAGAACACGTTCTATTTGGTCATGGAATGTGTGTCTTGGCCGTCCTCGACTCCTACATCTATTCGCTTTTGCATTGTATATCTGCTTAGTCAGTCTTGCATCATCCATTCTTTCTACATGTCCGAACCATCAGAGCATGCCCTTTCTTACTTTTACACCGACACTCTATTTCAAACCAACTTCCTTCCTTACAACCTTGTTTTCTACGCGGTCAGCGAGAGTCACTCCGCAGATTTTACGCAGTGCCCTCATTTTTACCGCATTTATTCTACTTTCATGCACACTCTGCCATACCCAACTCTCGCTTCCATAAGTTAGCGTTGGGATCAGGACTGCATTGTGGATTGCTAGTTGGGCTTTTCTGCTAATGTTTTTTGCGCCCAGGAATATGCCCAACGCTCCATTTACGCTATTTCCTATCGCCACTCGTCTTTCTACATCCGCGGTGTACCTTTCATCCCTGCTAAAGGCGCAGCGCTTAAAATAAACGTGTCTGAATCAGGTATTCAATTGTATTCATGACTTTTTCACATTGTATGAAGATTATGATATGATCGGTTATTGTTTATGAGTACAAAGCTATGCTAATCCTATAGATTTAGCTTATATCCGGGAACTGAAGTTAAGTAAGTTGAGGACTGCTTGAGTTCAATTATTTTATTAAGACTACTCATAAACTTTTAAATTTTACACAAATTTCCAGCATTTAGAAACTTTTAAATTCGGCATTACTAAGCACTGTATTTTTCTGAATGAGTGCATAATACCAGAATGAGTGTATATTTTTACTGTATAAAAAAATATAATAAACAACTAACTAAAATGTCCGTAAAATAATATCAGCAATTATATGTTATATCATGTGATCTGAGATCTTTTTACGTAATCAAACTGAAATTAATACTAAATCTATAGTCGATCCCATTGTTATTGCAACAAGTGGGTTTTACTTCACAATGCGGTTTGAGAGGACACAATTTTTATCTTTTTTTGATAAAAAAAAACACAAAAAGTGTCTCCCTTTCCACAAATATCTGCAGATCAATATCAGTATCAACCCCAGATCTGTTGAAAGGATACGCGTCAAGGGTTGTAAATGTATCTGCTTGTTGTCGGGATGTTAGGGAATTGGTTGATTTTTTTTCTATTTTATGTGATATCAGCTACGCCCCCGGTAAGTGAATAGCTATCCTAGAAAAAATACTAATACAAAGACAACTACAGAAAGACTTCCTCCAGTTTCCGAGGAAGCCTGTTTCTGCTAATTTCTACTTTCTAAATTACTTTGTGTTGATAAATTTGATAGCCGACAGAATTGAACACAAAAAAAATCTTATCTAAGTATAAAGTTTCTGTCTGTTTATTTGTAGATTTTCTCAGTTGAAAAGGATCGATCAACCACCCCGAATCTCTTCAGTTAAAGCGAACGAGTTTTGGAGTCCATACGCCTATAGTTTACCCCCAAACGGCCCAAAAACAACGGGGTTTCTTTTATTGACCGCTGATACTTCACTAATACAGCAAATCATGCTTAAAAATTGTGATGGCGCGAGGGTGTCAATGTAAGGGCAATCCCAATATAACGGTCAATTAATCTTTTTACATACCTAACTTCACGCTAGGTCCCTTAACGTAGAAAGAACAGATAGAGTACAACAAGACCCCGATTCTTAACACATTTCACTCGCTTCCTTGACTTTTATTACTCTTGACATACACGCGTCGTTTTTTTTTTAATTAAAGCTCTTGACATTGATGCTTTAAATGTGATGTATATAATTTATAATTGGCAATGATTGAATAGTTAAATATATGTATCTACATATCTCTACTTCACTTTTATGATAGTTATTTGTATAAATATTTTCAAAAGATTTTTTTCATTTTCAGTAGTGGGATCATACTTATTACATTTTATTTTATTTTAAGAAATAGGATCAGCAAAAAAAGAAGTGTTTCAATCACTAACAAAATTAAATCTGTCTCACCGACACTTGATCTCGTCAGTGTTCCCCCGTTAGGCTGTTTGCACAATTTGCGATTATTCGCACCGTCGCACGCACAAACGCACGTGTGGTTTCATTATAATTTTGTATCTTCACGCTACTACGGATACCTGATCTGTTACTGTTCAAATTGTGTCGACACTAAAGTAACTGGTTTTTTCCTAGTAAGCATTCCTGGTATTTGTTTGATAAAAGCTACAACTCATGTCAAATTAAATTATGTTCTTTTCGTATAAAAGTATTTAAGTTTAGCATCAGTTAATCGCATTTCTTGTCCAGTTTGACACCTTCATTGTTTATTGCAATTAAAAGCTTAATGTTACATCTGTGCAACTGATCACATCTGTACACATGACCTTTGCTATAACTATATTCAAATAATGTTTTTTTCAAAAATAATAATTCGCATTATTAAAATAACAAATATTTTTTCATTTATTAGTCAGTTGACAAATAGATTTTCGTTGATATGTACCTATATATAGATTTAATAGCCAACCAATATAGTCTAAACATCCATTCAAATTGTCATCCCCTTGTCAATAAATAACAATAAAAAATATACCTAATGATAATCTCCGATTCAACTCTATCTCTACCCACGCGAATAAATACCAACAGTATAACACACGTCTGTAAGAATTTAGCACTTATATTTTAGAGGATAGGGTCTACAAAAGCGCAAAATGTAAACTTGTGTAATAAATAAAAAGGTTTTAACATAAAAGTTGTTATTCAATAAATAGCTTAACAATAGTAATCGCTGTTACTCGATCGATTCTCGATGATGTATTATTTGACGTTTAAACTAAATCCACCCTCGAGTTTGGTTACCTTTTTTGTTCAATGACCGCAATCGTATGAAGAAAAAATATTGAATAGACACAGAGGAATAAGAATGTGCGAATAGGTGATATAAAAATAGACAAAGTAGTCAGTCAATAGAAATATGTACTAGTAGAAAAGTATAAAACAATTTCTTTCTAGAACGAAGGTTTGACAATCTTAATAGGCCAAGCTTACTTCCCGTACGTCCTATACAGATATGTAGGTAAGTGATAGAGCCACGCAGACTCGACCGGTGAAATGCCACTACTTCTCAGACTATCAACGTATAGTGGTAGCTACATATCGCGTTTCTTTCGTTACTGATAGACATTACAGAACAAACGCATCAAATTATCGATATTCCTATTAATCGCTACCTAATTCCATATGAAGTAGTAAAAGGAATACCAACAATGTCTTGCAGTTATATTATATGAATTTATAATAATAATAATATCTTGGACACAATACACACAGCGCCCTCTAGTTCCAAGCTAAGCAATTAAATGCTTGTGTTATGGATACTAGATAGCGGATATTAATACAATTAATACATATATATATATATATATTATGTGATAGGAGGGCAAACGAGCAGGCGTGTCATCTGATGGTAAGCAACTAACGCCGCCCATGGACATCAGCAGCACATATAGTGTTACTGTTGCGTTGCCGACCTTTAAGGTAAGGGGATAGGAAAGGATGGGGAAGGGGTGGGCCTCCGGGTACCTCTCTCACCGAACGAAACGTGGCATGGGCCACTTTACGTCGGTCTTCTGAGAGGTCGTGGTATTTCACCGGTCGAGCCGGCCAATTTATGCAGTAAACTGCTTGGCTCTACCACTGTTATATTTAAACTGATATATACTTTTCTTTTGTAAATACATACTTATAATACATAGAAAAACACCCAGACGCCACACAAATATTCATGTTTGTCACAAATATTTGTGCTCGGGTGGGAATCGAACCCCCGACCTCATTGCTGCATCCGGTAGTTTTACCAATGCGCCACGAGGCCCGTACTAGCTAACCCGGCGAACTTTGTTCCGCATCAAAAGTAATAAATTCGCATCAATAGTAAATTTTGGATATCGTAAGGTTCATTTATCGGCTTTAACTGCTGTCCCGCTGTGTTAATACTGCAATATCTTCGAAAATATTCATTTGAATTACATACTATAAAGGGCAATATTGATCTATATTAAATGCACAGTCTATATTATATACTTAAATGGATGAAAATTAATGCTGTAATGTTTAAAATCACTTCGTAAATAAGCTCGTATTTCTCGTAAATAGTAAAATAATAAAATTGGTCACTGTGGGTTATCCCTAAGAGATAGACATACGCCATCCTGGACTTTTTTGTAGATCTTTTAAAGGTGTATAATAATGTAGTACATTATTTTGTTTTATCACTTAGGGTTCAAGCAGCATTTGCGATTAAAGATCTAAATCTTGAAAATTATCACTTTTTTTACTATATTACACATGAATTATAGACCAAAACCACGTCGTTGACACCCTCTAACTATTAATAAAAACCGCATCAAGATCCGTTGCGTAGTTTTAAAGATATATAAGGGGACAGACAGCGGAAAGTGACTTTGTTTTATACTATGTAATGATATGCATCCATAGATTTAAGAATAATAGATTGGCAATAGTCACCCAAACAACGAGACAAAAAATGGGTTGTTCATGCGTGAGTGACTTATCAATGTGTGTGTAGAAAGTGCCTCCAAGTGTCAACTTTTACACAAATAATGCGCATGTTTTGAATTATAAACATCCTGAGAAACTCTTACTCGCCGTGGCGCTGTCAGTGATGATTAGTAGTACATGTTTACTGTCATGTGCCATCTACTATAGCCTATGTTAAATCTATGTAGTATGTATGTATCAGACACGAATTTGTTTTGAAAAAGGAATTCCGGTTACTAATTTGTTTTGAAAAAAAATAGTTATGTATTTGATTTGAAAAAGGAATACTAAAAACGACATCAAAGCATACACATTAATATCTACCAGATATGATTTTATTTTGTGTCCGGCAATAAATTGCGCGATCATAGCGCTACGCCGCTCGTAGCGGATCGCCAACTGCTTGTTTTTATATAATTACGGCGCGTAGGAAAGCGGCGGTGAGGCGTGCGACGCGGGCGGGGGAGGTGTTTCAATAATAAAAATAATTACCCAGTCAGTGTAACTGACAGCGGCTGAACGGCTGTAAAACATGGAGATGGACTAAATTTTTTATATATAAATGTTTTAATACGAGCTGAGGAGTTCCTACTAGGCTGGAGGTACTAACTGGACAGAATTCATACTGAATTTACAAAACAAATCCACACGAAACGTTGAAATCTTATTTATATGCAGGAACACAACATTCTCAAAATATACTGATGATTGTCTACAGCTTTCTGCAAGTCTGTGGTTATGAGGCCAGGTCCCTATTTTGAGTAATTAATTAATCTCTCCATTGTAAAACTAAGTCATAAACTTAGATTCAAATGTAATATAATTAAGGTACACCAGTACCCTTACCTGGTACCAGTACCAGTACACAATACAAACCAGGCAGTAATCTTGGTTTCGCTGGGGTAAATAGTAATTTAAAAATTGTCGAAATTTATAATTGCTGGTCTCCATACTTTGCCGTCACTTACCGATCTAAATATAAAATGTAAGCGGTGCCACAAGTATTGCGAATTAATCGAAACACGAGGATATCTGGCGGCACCCCTTCTCACCAGATCGTGTGGCACGGGTGGCACCCCTGTCGCCACTAGCGACCGCACTGTGAAGTTGGCTGCGGGTGCGGGTGTCGCGTCTTGCAACATACTTCAAGTCTTACTCCTATCTATGACATGTCCCAGTCTTGAGTCTGTATATAAGTAATGTTACTGGTTAAGTTTTAAATACTATTTTATTTATTACCAATACTGTTATAGATATATTTCACGGTTGAAACGTTAGAAGTTAATTTATATAATTATTTCTATAATAAGAAAAGTTTAAGGCTTATAGAATTTATGAACCCGATCAAGTACATTTGGCAGTAAATCGTTAAAATTTTACAATTTTCCCGTCCCGCCTTTCTAACGGGTGAAACTTTTACAAAGGAATTTTCCTATCCTTTTCTATCATATTGAAGCAAGGTATGTGCGTCTCTTTCTATCAAAATTATTGTAATAGTGGTAGCGAAGCTAAGAAAGTTTTGACTTATGGACGAGTCTCATGGATGATATTCTGCTGAAGTGCAATATTTTTTGTTTATGAAATATTTTCAATGCATAATTATGGACTTATAACAGTGGTAGAGCCAAGCAGTTCGCTGTATGAATGGCCCGACTGGACCTCTCAGAAGATCGACGTAAAATGGCTGATGCTGCGTTTCGTTCGGTGAGAAAGGTACCCGGAGGTCCACCTCCCTTCCCCATCCTACTCCCTTAAAGGTTGGCAACGCAACTGTAACACTATATGTGTTGGTCACTTACCACAAGGTGACGCGCACGCTCGTGTGCCCTCCTATCCCATAAAAAAACACATCACCACCATCTTAATACCGACGTTATTCCTTTCAGTGCTACATAAATTATTATAATTTAGATTGATTAACTTCTCTAACAAGAGACGTGAGGCGTGGGTCTTTAAATGTTAGTCATTACTAAGTTAAAAGTTGCTCAGAGTGTTATGTAGCGGGCTATGCTCGGAATCTTTCTGTGAGACAAAATCCGCAATACGGATATACACAAGAGATCTGGCGTGATCGACATAGCCCAAAAAGCTAACATGCTGAAGTGGAGACGAGCAGCCCATATTGCTAGAAAGTATGAACCGATAACCATTGGGTAGAAAGGTTCTCGAGTGGCGACCACGACTAACCGACGGTAGACCGACGACCTGGTAAAAACTGCAGGAAGCCAATGGATGCGGCTCTCGTAATACCGTTAGTTGTGGCGTTCTATGTCGAAGTCTACGTCCAGCTAATGATTAAATGATTGATACTACTCTAATCTAAATAATGAGGTCTGATCAGTAGGTAATTATAATATTTACAGTATAAATAAAATAAATAAAAAAATCAATCATTAAATCTGATCCTGGTGGGTTACTCAGTTTATTTTCAAATAAAAAATAAAGGAGGTTGCTTATTTAAGGCATAACACCGTCCGTGGTAAGCTAACCAAGTATACTGTCTGGTGCAAAGTGTCGTAATGACTTATTCACTAACTTTGGGATCAATTCGTTATTCTACATATTATTTTAAATTTAAGGCTTCGTGGAAGATTTATATTTGTAAAATTATGTAATTGTGGTTTATGTACTTATGGCAGATTACAGTAAACTTATTCAGTGCATACGGGTGCAATAATTAGCAATAACAATTAAAGAATTTTTGACTACATATATATTTGATATGATTAAAGTCAGATTAAAGTCAATATAATTTAAATACATGCCAATATTTTGAAAATTTAAATTCCTAAAGATATTTTGAAGAGAGAATATCCAAAAAAGGTTATTTTAAATATGTATATTCATTCAAGTTGCATCTGAAGCCGTTTATCGTATGTCTAAGTCTGCGTCAAATAAATCATTGTTATCGGATGATCAGGAAATGAAATGTTATAAAACTCCGAACTAATTATATGAATATCACTTAAATATAAAATAAAAGAGGAAGAATAATGAGTAAATAAAACTACTAATCAAAGATACAGTACAAAAGAAGATGCACGAAATAACTACTGCAAGTTTCTAACGCATCAGTAGTAGAATTGATTAGAATATCCACAAGCAAGCAAGTTATTTAACACTCACACTCTCTATTTATTGAATTAATCTTATAACTTTATTAAATTTCAATTATTTATTAGGAAATTACCTCAATCCTTAATTCTATAATCTGATAATGTTTAAAATTAATCGTGCGAATAATAGTCACAAATAAATCAAATCCTAAAGTAACTCGTTTCCCACGGGGTTCACGCATTCACGACAGTTCAGAACGAAACAACCCTTTATATTTAAATATACTAAACAATGAATTAAAATGTGGTTAA
This sequence comes from Euproctis similis, assembly GCA_905147225.2. Classification (NCBI taxonomy): domain Eukaryota; kingdom Metazoa; phylum Arthropoda; class Insecta; order Lepidoptera; family Erebidae; genus Euproctis; species Euproctis similis. Next base: position 15,360,586 of record LR990106.1, read on the forward strand.
ATTGAAATAATATGTGGAATATGTTTTAAATGTTGGTCGCGTGGCGTCCAGCGTTCCTAATCTGATTGGCTGATAAGTAGGCGCGTAATGCGCCATGACGTAACCACTGCATTCCAATTTTAAATTTTCAACTGTCACATGCAGTTTTTAATCTCTCATTTTTTTTTGTTTACAATGCAATGACAATCACTTAAAGTTTTTATATGGTTGTGAAATGTTAATTTTTATTTACAGATCCAAAGTTAGGAACTAAGAAATATTCATTATAAAATATTATTACGTTATATCTAATTAAGTTAATTGGGAGAGGCCTATGTTCAGCAGTGGACTGTAATAGGCTGATGATGATGATAGTGAATATTTTGTATTTTATAGTGATGTTCCGATAAACGACAGACGTAAAATAAATAAATGATTATGACAGCGATGCATTTAACAAGGACGGTGAACTAAAATTAGTAAGTACCTAATACAGTATTAGTAGGACTACCTTTGTAGTAGATAAAAAAAATGTAGTTAAGATATCTTATGACAAGAAAGATAAAACTAATTGTTCTCTCAAATACCTAATTACCTTACCTAACTTTATAATTTTACCAAAAACAAATTTTTATTTAAAATCCAAACGTCTACGTGTCTGATATGTGGCGGAACCTTGTCCCAAACCTACATATGGCTAATTTTATCAGCCATCCATATTTATCACGCATAATTTCATTAAAGACTTAGTACGACGTAAGTATCTACTAAGCAGCATGTCTACCTATTACCTAATTAAAATCCTCAAAGATAAATCTAAGTGAGATTAAACCCAGAAGAGTAGGTACTATAATTCAGTAATCAACTTAGAAACTTAGCATATGTAAGTAACTGGAGTTAACAGTAAGTAGGTACAGTTAGGATTGTATAATTAATCACCTACTTACAAATATACATAAGATTACGTCTGTATCCTATAGGGGTAGGCAGAGACTTGGACTTTTTGCAAGCTACGATCCTGACACACTTCTTTCGTCTCATCCACAGTCGTACGTCTCATGCATTCGCGTCGGTTCCATTCCTTTTTGAAATAGACCATTTATTTTCTTAGTGGTAGCTCCTTATTGCTTTTCCGATCCAGACTGCTTACTTGAACAAAATATAAAAAACACAAATCATTAAATTCAAATACTTAGGTAAAGTAGCTCACGCTGCATTTAACTCGGTGACAGGTATTCGTAGGCCCAACTTATTCCCCTCTCCCTTTCCCATCCGACCTCCTACCCCTTCCATACCCCATTGTAGGGGCTGGCAAGGCAACTGCAACATTATCCATGTTCAGGTGTCCATAGGCGGCGTTCGTTGCTTACCATCGGGTGACACGCCTGCTCGTTTGCCCCCATATCCCATAAAAAAGTCACTGTGTCTTATAATATGACATGTGTTTTAGATGAATATGAAAAAAGGGTCGTATTTAGAGGTGTTCTAGAATTAATTATTTGTCACTAATTGGTGAAAATTACATTAAACAGCTATATTCTAAATATTTACATTTTATATTTATCTGTTTGTTTCAATTTGTCTGTTTCAACCATTCAATAATTTCTCAACAATTTGAGAGGTACCGAGTACGAATACAAGTAAAAAAAAAACTTTATGGAAGTTCCTTCAATTCATTGCCTAATCTTGGACTTAATATACACGCGCCCTCTAGTTCCAAGCTAAGCAACTAAATGCTTGTGTTATGGATACTAGTAAACGGATATTAATACAAGTTTATCCAAAATGTTTGTACTCGGATGGGGATAGAACCCATAGCCCTTGCCTTAGTTTTCTTACAGCACTTTGCGATTTACAAAACTTACATAAACCGGCACTAATTCAGGCATGAACTAAACATGCGCCAACCCCTAGCTATAGTAAGTAGGTACAAGTGCCCAGTACTCTCAGACAGTGCCCACATGCCCTGGTAGTACAATACAGTCTCTGTACAATGCCGTTATCGGGCCTAGACAGAACAATTACTAGCTTCGATGGTTAAAGGACAGATTTACGCCTAGTACAGCCTCCACTTGTACCGAATGCATATGTCTATGTTCATATAACAGACTAGTAAATGATATCTACCTATTAAAGGACTTATCGAACTGCAATTTCTATGAAAAATCAAATTAATTTCAAATTAGTCAGAATAAAGTTCACATTGGTTAATTTAGTTAGAATGACATAGAAATATGTAAATAAAATATAAACTTGACGCTTTTAGAGTTATACGATGGTGCCGTGATTTTTTTAAATGACTAACATATTCAAATTTTTGTGACAATTACTTTTATGAAATATTTTTGATAAATTTCGATATTTGAATACCTTGAATTTTGATAAATGGGCCGGCTCGACCGGTGAAATATATACCACGACCTCCCAGACAAGCGACCTAAAGTAGCTCTTGGCGCATTTTGCTCGGTAAGAGAGGTATCCGGAGGGTCATTTCCCTCTTGCCTCCTTTCCCATCCTACTCATTTAAAAACCGGCAATGCAACTGTAACATGTGTTGCAGTTGTCCATGCCATAGGCGGCACTAATTACTTACCACCAGATGACCCGCTTGCTCGTTTGCCTATTGACATAAGAAAAACTAGATCAAGCATATCAATACATAAATGTTTTTTTTTGTAAATAATTACACATACAAAACCACAAAGACACCTTTCCGTGTTTATGTTTATCACAAATATTCGTACTCGGGTGGGAATCGAATCTCTACTCTAGTCGGTTGTCATATCCCTGTTTCATCTCAATATAGATGAGACAATCAGATATGTGTTAACATATCTTGACCTATCAATAGCTGAAGGCAGTTGAACGGGTCGAGTGACGTCATTGTGCGGTGACATAGAGTTGACGCACGAGTTAGCCGGTGACGTCATAGTGCATTAGTCGCACATTCACGTCACCGCTGATAACACGAGTGTACTGGACTGTCAGCTGCGTGTGTCTTCCATTACTGGACTCCATTTATACTTGTTTAGGTACCTACTTAGATACTCACGTCGAACTATCCAACCTATATCTATTTACGCCATGACTCTCGCGTGGTAAACATAGAGATCAGAACACCATAAGGCACGATTCTTACACACCTCAATCGTTTCTACGACTTCGGCTCATGACATCACCTTTCCATTTGGAGACGTTGAATTTGGCCATGGAAAGTGTGTCGGGGCTGTCCTCGACTTCTACACCCTTCCCCTTAATTTGTTAATCAACTTAAATTCTTTATTATTAATTATACGCTTTATATTCTTAGCAGTTTCAGTCGGTCTATGTCAATGATTCAATATCCGCCATCTTAAAATTTTTATACCGACATTGTGTTTTTCCTATTGCAATCTAAGCAGAATTATTTTAGCTAGTAAGTGATTTGTTCCCATAGCATCAACATCGAATTGGTTTAATCAAAATGATTTCTAATTTTGAATTCATCTTATCAACAATTTATGCATTATTATTATCATCCAACCTTCTCCATCCCTAAAGCGAGAACAAGAGTTTTCCTTTACAGCCAACAGTTCTCTTCGGAGTTCCTCTTTCTGACATTTGGCTTAATCTTTTATATCTTTGCTACAGAAAAAGAATACATAAGTTTTTCGACCTCTATGTGCACGCAACTTTGTTCTGTTTAGTAGTTAAGATGTAAAAGTTAAAAAAAAAAAACAAAAGAAATTACATTCGCATTATTATTATTCGTATTAAATAGTAAGTATTAAAGACGACTCACTTATATTTAGTTTAAAGTAAGTAATAAGATAATTATAATTATTTGTCATGATAATTACAATTATTGGTAATAATTATTTATGTGTTTCAAGTATAATATATGTATTTATAATTCAGCCATAACTGGATAGATATAAACATCAATATATTCTTCTTATGGAGTCGGTTAAAAATTAAAGTCACAAATGTGTGTATTGATTTATTGAGCATTCGTATATTATTATTTTTACAATTAATTTCACTTATAAATATTAAGTATATAAGCATTGTATTATAACTATTATTTACAATTCTAATAGATAAATAAGAAATATCGTCTAATTGTTGAACACTATACAATATAGAGAGTATTTATGAAATATTTCAAACATATTTAACCCAATTAGTTGATAATTAAAAATATATTGAATTTAATGAGATAACTTATTATTATTACTTAATATTACTGGAAACTAAATCATTCTAATGACTGACCATTTTGAATTCAGATTTCAGATCTAAGTCCTTTTAATTTTGAAAGTTGATGTTTTGTTGATGTTAACCTAATAGCTTAATTTAAAATCGGTAGACCAGAGTGTTTTTTTAAGATATATGAATGATCATACTTTTCTCAGTGGGCATAGAGATTGAGCAAACCGCTTCTGAATCAAGAAGTAGTGTTATCAAATCCGGGTTGACAGCAATGAGTTCTAGGATTTTTTTCGGAAAGTTTTTCTTATAAATATCGATGACTGAAGTCATTGTATCTGGTGTACGGTTATAGGTCCCGCCACCGATTTCATTTGGATGTAAATAGTGGCGAGTCAAGCCTTAGGTAACTACCGCTATCTACACCTTCGGGTAAAGGATTTTCTGCGACATCGTTTCATAGAATTGGTCGAATTAAATAATTTTGTAGTTGATCACACAAATGTTTGTACTCAGGTGTGACTCAAACCCTGAATACTAAAGTCATTTAACAAACTATTAACTATATATAAGCATATATACACACTTGGAGAGCGTTGCACGCTAACGTCTTAGATTTTATAGAAACCTATTTTAATATTTTGCCTAAAACCCTACAAGAAATGTATTATAATTATTTGTATAGGTATTACTGCTACGTATAAACACTTATTAATATTAAATCTACTTATATTCAATTATATTATTTACAATAATCCGTAATTTTACGAAGAAAGATTACTTTTTTATTGACTTACTCATCACATCACCAAATATGAGAAACGCCTATTATTTGAGATTCTTTAAAGTTTTTGCAAAAAAAATTGTGTCCGCCCGAAGGTCTATTTTTGGCCGGAGCCGAAGCCGATTAATCGGCAATCTCCACAACCTTCGGCCGAAGCCGAAGCCGAAGGTTATAAGCTATTAGTAATTTAATAATTTTCTTCAATATTATCCACAGCTAAAGAAGAATATCAGCGTAAAGTGGCTTTTGCCGCTTTTTTCTCGGTGATAGAGGTATCCGCACTGAATTAAGTGCAGTCCGGTCCGTCAGTCATTCACTCTTTCGTAACAGTTCGTTTAATTCCGACTGTTTTCAGACCTTCGGCGGGACCTTCGGCCCAGAATTTGGCCGAAGCCAAAGTTCTCGTCGAAGATGGATTTTTGGCCGAAGGTGGTCGAAGCCGAATCTTCGTTCGGACACTAAAAAATAAGTAACTGTCCCAAAGTCATAGTTGACTGTTTGGATGACTAATGACTTGAATCCATAGAGCTTCACATATTAATTAGCGTCATAATTGATTTTAAGCTATCTATAACGTAGTTAAAACAAATATACGTACCTAATAATTAGTTGACGAATTTACTGAAAATAATATTTGGCAAAATATATTTTAAAATTCCATTTAATTTTTAAGAGAGCATCGTCAAAGCGTCAGCCATTTTATTACTAACAAAAATTGGTGCTATTCATAATTTTTCGTGGACTATTATGCCTAGCTACATTTACTCATAATTAGATTGATGAGAGCACAAATACACTACTAAACGTAAAAGTAGTTTCCAAAAGAAAATTATCAGTCAATACCTCAAAATGAATGTACCTTCTTTAACTGTAGGTAATACTGAAACCATTTCTACCAGATATAACCCAAGAATAACATTTCTACATTCGCTTGAACACAATACGCTTCGGAGAGCTGTCCTTTACTTCGGGTACCACTAATCGGAAAAACCCTCGTTATTGGTATTATCTGATGTAGGTGAAGTTCCCGGAGATGGTACTTGGAGTTGTCTACCATAAATAAGGTCAGATGGTGGCATGAACGAGGATAAATACTCTGGCGGAGGTCTTATCACCGTAGGCAAATATCCTGTACCACTGTAAGGTGGAGTCAAAAACCTTCGTGAAGGAGAGAATTTAAAACTTTGATTTGAAAGTGGAGAAAAGGCGGATTTTGATTGATAGTTTTGCATGTAAGGCGGTGATTCTTGAGTCATCTGATACGGTGCTGGATTCTCTCCATTGATCATCATGTCCATAGCAGCTACTACATCACCTTTGCACCTATTCAATATGCTCTCGATTTCAATACGACTACGTCTTGGAAATACTTTGATCAGCACATCAACTGGTGATTTCTGGTATGGCGATGAATCTTCTGTAACAGTTTCGCCAGCATCTTTTCTGTCTCGTCTGAACATTTTATATTTGAATTCTGGATTTTCGTAGGCTTTATCCTCTTCCTCTTTTTTGACTGGCACATCGTCTCTCTGCTCCTTCATTGATAGATTTTCGGGTGTAAGAGAAGATTCTGTTTCATCTAATTCTTCTTCTACGTTCAATTCATGATCAGACGGTGAGCGAGGCGGTGGAGTCGCTAAAGGTGGCGTAGGTACTGGGGTTTTTGATTCCTGTTGGTGTTCTTGAGGTGGTGATGGACTGGAGCACACCTCTGTGATGCGGGCTCGTTTTTGAACTGTTAACAAAGATAAAAAAGTGCTTTAGATAGTTGTTATTGTATTTATAATTACAATACCTTATTAAAACAATTACACCTGGCGAAATTCGTCCCAACATTTAATCTTTACTGCTACAGAGGTCCATTCTAAGATCAAATTCGGCTACTATTGATCGCAGGGTAATTGTCTATATTCTATGGCATATAGTCTGTGGCAATAAATGGGATATCTAACATTAAAATATTTCCATAAATCCAATCAGCAGTTCCTGAAACTAACTAGTTCAACCAAACAGATTATGTAGACTACGTTGTAAATCTTTATATGACGTATACTTAATTACTCGAAATAAAACAAATTAATATACTAATTTTTGCAGGTGTAAAGTATAACAAATTTTAAATTAACAAGGTAACCGTGTCTTTGGGCAGTGTAAAGTACATCAAGAACATGAAAGTACGAACGCACAAACAAAATAATACAATGAAGAACATAAGTTCTAACAATGACGGGGGAACCAAAAGGCTCGCATATTGCACACGTCGAGTGGGGGGAGGCTGGATTCAGATACTTGAATGTTCTTTGAGAAGGGGGAGCGTGTTGCTAGTCTTGTTTTGCTAAGATATTTGAAACATAGCAGGTTCAAAATGTACTATGAAACTTCATATAAGCTATTTAATAACGTTAATATTGTTTTAAAACAGTCTCAAGTTCTGTAACAAAAGATATGTTAAATATATTAGAATTATGACAGTTTAATAGAATTTATAAATAATTAATAGTCTCGGTGGCCCAGTATAGTCTCGGTGACCCAATAGTCGAGCACGCGGCTTCTGATCCAGAGGTCCGGGTTCGATTCCTAACACTGGCTCACACCAATGACTTTTCGAAATTGTTTTTGGAAATTATGTGTGACAAATATCGATGACTGAAAACTTTGTGCCCGGTATGGCAATAGGTTCGCCACCTATTCCATTTGGGACGTAAACATAGCGGCGAGACGAGGCTTAACAGCCGCTGCCTACACCTTCGGGTAACAAAAGGCGTGAAGTTATGTTATTTTAAATATAATTAAACAAACAATAGAATAAAAAGTTCCCAATTTATGAATGTTTGTAATGGCTTCTGCCCGCAGCTTAGTCTGAGTTTACAGTTTAAAAAAATCCCTAGTTTGCCCTTATTGAAATTTAAGTAAATTATCGAACTAAACACAACTGCGGGTGTTATTATTTTTCTATTGCTTAGAGTTCTATTCTATTCTACTTAGCCAATAGCTTTGCTGTAGATATTGTACGTATATATGTATAAGTATGTATGTAATAAATAGCCTACATTGAAATAGCTCAGAGTTTTATAACTTTTTCAACGTAATCAAATTTAAAAATATTTATATAAATTAAACTTCGATGCAATATATCTATGGACAACTTGGATAGTTCGATAGGATGACATGTTGTGCCGAGCCCAGTTAAAGCGGGATAAAGGCAGGATATTGACGCTGAATGAAAAGATGTTGCAGCTCAATGACGGTGTACTCGTATAGAACTATAAATGCCATTTAAGTTCCTCCATAATTTGATTCATATACCAAAAGTGTCAACAATATAGGTCTAAAAAGGGAATAAATTAGAAAAAAAATAAAACCTGTTGTATTTATGTAGGTACAGTTAAACATAAAAGTGTTTGCATGCGCAATTAGAAGGCGACTCGTCATCAGTCGGGTGTGCGAATTTAATGGTTCGACTTATTGTTTTTTAAAGGCTGGGGGGCTATGGGAGGAGGCGTATGGGGAATCCGGGGGGCGATATCGAGACTACACAAATTTAAGAGTTTTCCGTTTATTAAATTGGTTTGTTTGATTTGTAAGTGCGAGTCATAAATTATTATTATTGAATATTAATTTTTAAATTTTATTTTCACAACTTTTTTTTTCGTTTATCCTTTTAGGGGTATGTAACTTCGCGTATTTACCCAAAGGTATAGCCAGTTGCTGTTAAAGCCGAAAAGCTATGTTACGTTTAGGTACATCCCAAACGGTGGCGAACCTATTGATATTACACAGAGCACAATAGTTGTGAGTCATCGATATTTATCACACACAATTTTCGAAAAGAGTTCCTAGAAATCTATGGTGAGTCCGGAATCGAACCCACGACTTCTGAATCAGAAGCGGGGACCTCGACCATTGAACTACCGAGACTTCCTACATTAGATATTATTTGGATGTATAGAATCTTTCCTGTATAGAACAACTTGGTATTTTCGTATATTACTCTAATTACTTATTTAATGTAAATTTATAACAGAGAATACATAATAATATGTGTGACAAATATCGATGAACGATAAAACTATGACCGGTGTTTGGCAAAAGGTTTAACCATTTTAATTTGGAAAATCCGTCGGGTTCAGGCATAACAATCGCTGCCTACAACCTTCGGGTATATCAAGGCGTGCTGTTAAAAAAAGTGCCTAATAACTTTTTAGAGCCTATTTGGTTTTAAAATCGTTTTATATAAAAGCATTATTTATACTTACTACAAAGTTTATTTCAAAGAAAAGGTCTCTCAATTGGTCTTTTATACCTTTATCTTCCATTAAATTAATAAACACTACCATGTCATAGATAAATATCTTATATATTCACATATAATTCACAAAGACATTCCAATAAAGAAGACAAGAAACGATATCCAACATTCTTAAAAACCATATAAAAGCTCCAACCGAACTTGCTCATTCAAATGAAACTACCATTATAATGTAATCGAAACTCGACATAAAAACGTATTACATTGAATAGTCACTGAGTATACTAAAGCGATTCAGTGAACACAATCGTCAATGTATACCGTTCATTGTGTAAAAAACCGCCCAATGAATGTGTAAAAAAACAGAGTCGTTTTGTGTTATAATAAAAGCACGCCCTCGCCAAAAGAAAATGGAAACGAAAAAATTTCATTAAAATAATACTGAACGTATACAAACTTTTTATTGAATTATAATAAAAAAAATACTGGCCGTTTTGAATCTCATTATGTGCGAGGGAGTGGGACAGAGATACTGTTATGTGCGCGGCAAAAAGAGACAGCTAGAGGGCATTGAAAAACTTTTAATATAGACATCTGTCGGTAAATGAGACTGAGGCGTGTTTTAGATCTTTTGTGTATCAACAATGTTTGGTATATCGTATTGTAATATCATTACCTATTAATACACTACACAGTAACACAAATAAACACATACTTAATAGGGGATGGGCAGGGTTAATTTCGTAAAAATAAATTAAAGTGAATGAATAGTTTAATATAATTTTACCCTCGAGTATGTTATCTATATTTGATATCAACACATAATAAAATCGTAAGAGAACGTCTGTCTGACTGTCCTTAGGTTTGTCCGCGAGTTTACCGCGTCGTCTTTATTATTCTCAACCTTTACTTACGGGTAAAGTTAGAGGTCGAGTCGACCACGGATTTTCATGAGACTTTTGAATTTGATTATTTTTTTCCAGAATAATTAAACAACAATTAATTCAATAAGATGTTAAGTATCTCATGTATCAACTGTATCAGTATCAACTGATCTCAGTTGAAGTCTTATATACAGTGAAATATCATATACACAATTAGAAATATTGAGCTTGAACATAAGTTTGTCTAAGATCTATACTGATCGACACTTAATATAATAAAGGTACAGACTTTTGAGTAGGTAAATTGTTTAGCATGTAATTTAAAAAGTAGTTCTTGTATCAAGTCAGACTTATAGCTACACTACAACCCAAAGAAAATAAATGGTGGCGTTTAATATTAGTTTTGAAGTAATAATTTTAGGTGGTGAAAAACAAATAGAACCAAAATTCCAAAATGGAAATGAAACTTCTAATAATAATTTAAACATATTCACACATTCCTCCATACCACGAAAGTACGTATGCATGTATGGCTCCGCAATGTTCGCGCTGATTTATGCGTCTGTTTATAACACTGGCCGTTGTACAGAACAAAAGCGGCAGTGTATTTACTCTCATTAATTCAACTGCATCGCTGGAACTTTTGTATATACCGCAGTACTGTATGTGTAAAATGTTACGAAATAATTTTTAGCCCATTGTTTTTTTTAAATCAAATTTGGAATGAAATTTTAGGTCACCAGTTAGATATTTATACTAATTTAAAGTACTCTATTGACAAATATTTTTTTAAAGTCTAGGTAGTGAGTCTTTTGGTAATGTTAAAATAGTCAAAGAATCATAAAATAGTCAAATAAATGATCATAGAAATTTTGTGTGTTTGTTCCGATTAATCTCCAATGTGTGTTAGCACATAACTACTACAACTACTAACTGTGTTTTTAATGCAACAACTTATTATACTTTTTGTAACTAGAAGACGTCAAAATCTTTTTGTGGATATTTACTTATTCAAAATATATGATCACCAAATTATCATGCATTTAGATTACCAATATTTATGTAAATAATAAGCAAGTTTTTTTATGGGATAGGAGGGCAAACGAGCAAGTGGGTCACCTGATGGTAAGCAACTTCTCACGGCCCATAAACACCGTGGTGGGTTGCCGTCTTTTAAGGGAGTAGGAGGGAAAAGAGGAAGGCAGATCGGGCCTCCGGATACCTCCCTCACCGATCGAAACGCGCCACGTCCCACTACACGCCGATATTCAGAGAGGTCGTGGTATTTCACCGGTCGAGGCGGTCCATTCATCACTATTCATCACTAAAAACTCTCTCTATCGTTACTGTTTGAACGTAGAGTGCTACGAAGCATGCTACGTAGCAGCTTTAGTGGTGTCTCGTAGCATTGCCTTATTTGTAGTAAACTTATCAGGCACACATGCATAGAAACAGAAATACACAATTGTTAAATTTTCGTATATTTTTTTTTAATTTTGTTTGTTTTTTCGCGTCTAATTATTTATACTAACATTTCTCGTTTGTGACATTTGTACTTTATACAATCACGGAAAATGAGTGACATAAAAATACTGTAATATTACACTTGTAATGTCATATAAAAAGCATAATCTCGAGTGAAAATAATATTTAGGTATTCAAGTAACTGAACACCGCTATGTGTGATGCAACAGAAATGAATATGAATGCAGTCATACGCAGGACATCGTAAATCTCGTGCACAAAGCGACACCGAACGAGGTCGCACGGCGCGCTAGTATTGTTATATACGATTTATGACTCGACTATACTAAGTTTCATTTGTAAACATATTGTGTGCTGGACTGTACTTTAATGTAATGACTTTAAATCTAATTAGTAACTAAAATTTTATTGTACTTCCAACGGCCTTAGTACTAAGTTTATATTGGAATGGGTGGACAATGTTAATTGTGCCTCAGCAAGCCAAATTCCTAAATTAAAAAAGAAGTCCTTAGTGTATGTGACTGGGAACTCGAGATTTCGCAATAAAATGGAAAATTCAAAACTGCTACGCTATAAAAACCAACTGAAACGTATCCCCTTCTGCATAATTGAATATTTATAAATAAATTAATAAGTCGTGTCAATACAACAGAGGATGATACAAAACATGACTGAGTATTAATAGTATTAGCATCGTATATTAAATTGCCAATATCAGAACGTAACAATAGGACGACTCTACGCCATATTAATACTCTTTGTCATTTAATTTTGTGCACAGGGTTGTCACAATAATATTTGAATTTAATATATTTATACTTTACGATACAATGTCATGTCGCATGTACCCTGAATATCCCATATCGTGACTTTGTATAACATTAGGTTTTAATTTTTAGAACGAAATTTAAAAGAATGAGATAATGCAGGTCAGGATGCAAAAAATAATTTCTTTTCAAAATTGTGAAATAAAAAACAACTAAAATGTAAATCTTAAAATATGTTTCAGATCAGATGGTGTTAATATTTCTTAAAAATATATTTACATCATTTATTTGAGTTAAGGCACTAGATCTTGTATATATTAGAAGAACAAGCCCAGTTCTTAATGTCACAAATACACTCAAAGATATTTAGTAGCGAGGCGAAAAAAATGATGATAAATCAAAGCTGTTACAAATTCTTCTTTACAAATACATAATTGATAATAACATTAATTTAATTTGTAGTTATCATCACAGTATTATTATATTGTTATATGTTATATTATGTGTGCTGAATTTCAATCTTTGAAATTCACTGTAAAACCTGCCGTAAGTATAATTGTACTACAGGCGGGGCTCTAATAAAACAAAAATCAAAAACTACTATAATATCCACCTACAGCACAGCCCTGGCTGATTCAACTCCAATACAAAACTAATTCCTCAATCGAATGTATAACCACATCTAGAATTATAACACTTTGAAACTCTACTCTATATCCTTACAAATAAAATCCAATTTAGAATAACAGCCCAGTAATAGAGTTCACCAACAATTGGTTTTATTGTTACCGCCCGCCGATTCAAAGTTTCACCGTTCAGAGATTATTACAAACTAAATTGGAACTCTATTTTTTAGACCATAGAGTATGAATTAATTTGTTAAATTAATAGGGTTGTAAATAATAGGTGTCGTGAACAATTGGTAGCGGGTAGTCGAATGCATCCAGGGTTGCTAATCACTTCAGAATGGACTCAACTCTGGGGGTACAAATTAGGGGTCACGTAGTTGGGGGTGTATTTATTAAATTTGCAGTCATTTAGATATTATTGAGTGAGGGTGACTTGTTTGTATGATTTGATCGACAAATGTTCGAATATGATCATTGAATAACTGTCTTTTAGAATAAAATATACATATATATATATATATATATATATATATATATATATATATATAAAATTTCTCACATATTTTACCAGGTATATTATGAAATAATTATAATGAGGCTATTAGGAAACTTATAAGGTATGTTTACTTAATCTTTTTATTTAGCGAGTCTCTACACCAGCTATCTAGGTAAATGTTCCATTCACTGGAAAATTTTATTACAGAGCTACTTTCATTTGGATACCATGTCCATTTAAAAAGTCAAAATTCGCAAAGCACGCAAAAAAGTAATAAAAACATAACAATAAGAATTATTATGTTTTTATTATAAATAAGTGAAAAAGGTAAGAAGTAGATAAACTTTAAATTTCAAGCTTCTTTAAGGATTATGTTTATCCATAGTCCAGATAACAAAATAGATAGACATCCTTTTACTGTAAACCAATACAGAATCCTATAATTCGCATGGAGCGACATGTTCTTGACCGTTTTTATTATACGTCTCCTATATTTCAACAAAAAAAAAAACATTGGCCTGCAGCGGTCACAAAGCGGTACCAGGCCGACATAAACATTAAGTTGGTGTACATTTTTGGAACTTTCTAATTGAGTTATTAGCTATACCTAACTGAAATACTGGGGCCCTTAATTAATGACCGCCCGGTTACTTAAGTGGTGGTGAATATGGCCTAACAATTTTGAATGGAACCGGCAAATTACTTTCTTTTTTTTTTACTCGGTAAAGCAAACCAAATATTCTGCTATATATATTGCGAGATTAGTATAGATCAATGATCTGTTGTTAACTGTAGATGTAGACGGGAACGGTGAAACTATCAGTCCACATACGAATCCTAGACTATTGAGTATTCTTATTATTTTAAGATTTAATAGAAATACGACGCGTAAGAATGTTGTAGCAATAGTAGAGCCACGCAATTCGCTGCATGAATGGGTCGGCTCGACGGGTGAAATACCACACCCTCTGAGAACATCGACATAGTGTGGCATTTCCTTCCTTCCACTCTCCCCGTTCCATTCCATTTCCGGCCCCTTCCCTATCCTATTCAAAAAGACAGCAACACAAATGTAACATTATTTATCTGTATTTCAGGCGTGGGCGGCGTTAGTTGCTTTCCATCAGGTGACATGCCTGCTCGTTTCTTACCTAATATCCTCCCTAAGTAGGTATTTGATACTTAACTATAGACGTCTATTATTACAAAACAAAGCCATCACAAAACGTTCGATAATATGAAATGTAACCCGACTCCTTCAATCATTCCTATAAAAAGTAGGTACCCATTAGTGTACCTACTGTGTATAGCAATACTTTTAAAAAAAATTCGTAAGAAGCCACAGAAATCATCGGGTAGGGTTACATGGAGGATTCCCACTTTTATTTCTGTTGGTGGCTGAAATGATAAAGCGTTGTGTTGCAAAAAAAAACTTAAATCGAAAAACCTATACAACCTTCTTCTTTTTCGAATTCGTTTAAAAAGAATTAAAACTGCTAACAACTACCTTGAGTTGTAGGTATTTGTTAGCGGTTTTATTTATCACAAGCATTGAAACCGAAAGAGTGATCGTAGTTTGACAGGTTTTACAGGTTTTTATTTAGTCTTTTTTTTGTTTTTCAATTTTGGCGAACGTGGTTTTGCGTATTAGGGATAGACAAATTATCTAGACCAACCACATATAACTTAATAAAAACACTAGTTTTCACAGGTCTACGTAGAGATAGCTATTTGGATGAAATCAATTTTGTCAAATGAACTGAAATAAAAACCATTGCCAACTTCGATATCAACCGATTTTTTTTACAAGAAAACCTTGAGGAACCCTAAAAACAAACTTTTAAAGAAGTCTTCTCTTTCTCTCTCTCTCTACTGATCTCCAAAATCCTCGCGGCTCGCGTTGCTTAAACAAACAGAAAACAATTGAGTGGCTTGCATCACGCACGCAGGTATCACTTACATATCCTAATAAAAAATAAAGTTCCCAACATAGAGATTTACTAGATGCGATATGAGCGTAGTTGTAGAAAAGTTGAGTGAAATTGAGATTCCAAATTTTTTGACTAGGCCTTCTGGTAAGAGAACATTACATGAGTAGACGACGTGTGTCATATTCGATACTTAGATAATTTAAAACTAATGTAAACTTGAACTACTGAATTATTGAGACTAGACATTGAACAGTTAGATAAATATAACTTTTCATCTAATTTTTCTAGACTGTTAGTTTCGACGACAAATGTATCAGACCCTAAAAATCTATCATTCATATAAAATATTCAGTAGACAAGAAAAGAAAACCTTGTTTTCTTCGCATGGGACTTCAAATTAGACTTAAAGACTGATCGATTTAAAAGCAAAGCTCGAGCAAAAGCAAAAATAGATTTAAATAAAACTCCGTTATTTCTAATTGATTATTACCAATATTCTGTACAAGTAGCAGGATTTGCCTACACTTGACCTTTCATTTAAAACATCTCATAAACATTGACTCCAAATACTTCACATTTAACAACTTATATTCAATTCACTAGAAGCGCCCTCCAAAAAAGTATAGAATAACTCAATATAATGAGATCTTTTAACAAACACTCAAGTACGACCAGTCATCGAAACCGTACTCGTGATAAAAAAATCTCTATTGGAAGAACTAAAGTGGCGACCATAATATCTAAGCAAACGTTTACCAATCAAAATTTAACTTTAACACAACGGTATAAAATCAAAATTCGAATTTATCATTTCTATAATTCAAATATCGAAGATAACAATTTCTTATCAAACAAAATTCAATCTTATATTACTTTCACGCAGTTCAAAATTAATCGTTCTTTTGTTATTGTTGTTGTAATTTATGTTAAAGAAATATGTGATCTATTTTTATATATTTAAAGTATATTATTGGTTTTATGCTGTGCTCGAGCAGGGGTGTGTAATGGTTCAGTAATCGATGTGGGGGGTAGCGAGTGTGTTTGATATGTTTGGACTCGATTCTGATTCAAGTGTGTATCTTATACTGGGTAGGTAGATTGATTAGATTGTACCACAACTAAAAACACATTGGTTTAAAAAAATGTATCTTATAGTAAATCAGGATGATGAAGATCTCTTCTTGATTTATAACTTAAAATTTACATCAAAACTTGTAGTAATATATATGTGTTTAGGTATATACTAAATACACATTCAACTCTGGTAGAGTCTTTCGGTTTGCTGCATAAATGGGCCGGCGAAATACACGACCTCTCGGAATATCGGCGTGATGTAGCTCGTGCCGCGTTTCGTTCGGCGAGAGTGGTGGAGGCTTTCTCCTCCTACTCCCTTAATGAACGACAACGCACCACGGTGGTCATTGGCGGGGAGCAGTTGCTAACCATCAGGTGACCCACTTGATCGTTTGCCATCCTAACCCATAAAAAGTCATAGTTATAATCCACTGTTTAAATAAAAATTGTTGTTCCTACTAGTTCAGGATAAGCAGTGCTTCTATGAAATTTCTACCAAACCGTACTTATTATTTGCAAACATTATTTGGTATTTTTTTATAGTCCAATCCAATAACTACAGTCCATGTGTAGAAGTAATCTTTCATACATTATCTCTCCTTATTTCCCTCTCTTTCTTAGGGATATTAAATAATCAATAAGTATAATTTTTTTTGTGCACCACATTTCCATTTAAAAATTATACCAATTTTAAAATTTACGTATTAACTCTAAAAGATATTCACATTTCTCGTTTGAAAACACAAAATGATTCCCAGCATCAAAAGCTTACCCTTTCAACCCTTAAATTGAGCTCTCGTTATCCCGTATTATACAATAAACATCCAGGTTGCATCCCTGACCTGAGTGGACGTGAAACAGACATATATATATTGCCAGTAACAGCGAGCGGGATAGCTATATATTTCAAGTGCCACTTCAAATATAAATGGTATCGAAATGCGCCCGAGAGAGATAGATATATAGTAGCTGTATATGTTGTTAGAGTGAAACGGGTATATTCAATGCGCTTGAGTGGTCAGTTCGGTGTGGATGTATAAAGGATTTTCAAGTGGTTAGAGTTTAGCTATATTTGTTAAGTTGCTATATCCAATTTACTTACAGTTACGGTGTATATAAATTAGATAATCAAGTAGATTAATTAAGATTATTAATAATTGACCGAAAGTAATGCTCTCTTAGTCTCCTCTAAACTATTTAAGTCTATGACAATCTATTTCTTTTTAATCTCATTGTTACAGGAAGTCCTGCCTAACTACCTATTCTTGTTTGATATTTATTAAGAAATTATTTTGCTCATAGAAGTATCTCTACAATAACATAAAAATCACACGAGCTTTGACTAGAAAATCCCGAAGAATTATGCTCTCCTGTGCATATGCGCTCCTATTGATGAATTCAATAATATTAGCTTGTTTTCTTTAAAAATTAATCGGATGCATTATACTCTCTAAGATTATGATAGGTAATAGAGGCACAGATTAAAAAAAAATATTGATATCTAATTAAGCAAAGAATGACATTAAAACAAACTTTAGGATTATATCGCGTTTATTTATTAATTTCCCGACGTTTCGAACTCTTTACAGATTTCATAATAGTTATACTCTGATCTCAACTAACTTAAAAGAAATAAGATAATTAGCTAATAATTCAAAATAACAACTGTTACCTACTAAATCATACAACAAAGGATCTGTACAAACCAAACTTTTTCTTTAGTAAATATATCTTGTTAATTATTTAATTTTTGTTTCATGGTCTGATGTGGGTTACCAATAGTAAAAATCATATTTTAACATCAACTTTTTGATTTTTATTTCCAAAAAGTGGGTGCTCTCTGTAACAATGAAAATAGCTTTTGAACAGATACCATCTTTTTGTTCATCACTCGTGAAAATGATCTCTGTAAAGAGTTCGAAACGTCGGGAAATTAATAAATAAATGCGATATAATCCTAAAGTTTGTTTTAATGTCATGAACGTGATTCGCGAAAATCTTAGAGATAAATATGTAAGAAAAGAATATTAATACATACCTTTAAAAAAGGAAATCCTAAAAATTTGGCTCTGACTCACGTGACAGTGAACCAGAAAATGTCGTCGTAAATGACGTCACGCCGTGCTAAACGTCATTAAAAACATAGACAACGTCCTTACAGAAACACATATTTATGTTTGCAACGACGTGACGATATTTTCTGATTGCCGTTCACTGTCACTTGCCTCAGAGCTTAATTTTTAAGATTTTCGTTTCTAAAAACATTACTAATCTTTACAAAATGTGTAAGTATAAAAATATTGAAGAACTGTTTTAATTTTTTAATTCTGTATATCTTATTCAACGGTTAGAAACTTTAATCTATCTGATTCACGGCAAGTAAAAACAAGCTTATTAATGGTTTGTACAAATAAAAAAATATCCAAAACTGTTGTAAATGAATTCTGTGGTCACCATGTGTCCTCAGTATAAAGTTACCAGCACATTGTTATAGTAAAGCTGACGAGACGACTCCTCAACGAGGACATTTGTCACGTAATTCGATACCAACCTATACGGTGCGCGATTACTTTTATTATGACAAATAAATACATTTAATAAATGACCAATATCGTAGTTATTGCTAAGAAATTTGATAGGCTTCCGATACCAGATCCATTTTTGCAATTTTCACTTCTATGTAGAGTTCGCAGCGTCAATTGGCCGGCTCGATTGGTGAAATACCACGATTTCTGAGAATATTGACGTAAAGTTGCTCATGACGGGTTTCGTTTGGTGAGAGAAGTAGGTATCGGCATTTTTGGGCGCCCCATAATCAATCATCTAATACTGATTGCCCAGTCGCTTAATCATCGTCTAGTCACATCAAATAAGAGTTATAAACAAATAATTAGAAGGTTGTCAGTCGTTCGAACAAATACGAATTTAAAACATAATTTTCATCTTTCATCCAAGTTACCTTCGCTGTAGAGGAAATCGTGCAGTTTCCAGTAGAAAGGATACTTACATAATATTTTATTATCTCTATTTTATTATTACTTATTATACTTAATTATATACTTAGGTAATATAACTAGTTGACCCGGCGAACTTTGTTCCTCATCAAAAGAAATAAATAAGTAAATTTTGGATTTACTACTACATACATAAATTATAGCTAAAAACCACCCCGTTGACACCCTCTATCTTTAAAAACACGCATCAAACTCCGTTGCGTAGTTTTAAAGATATAAGGGGACAGACAGCGGAAAGTGACTTTGTTTTATACTATGTAATGTATGTAAATATAATTCAGTTTCATAATCGTCGTTCATGAGATCATAGACACAGACACACGAATTCGCGAAATACATTTTAAGTTAAACAGGAGTCCCATTTTAAATCTTTGGTTGCAGAACTATTAAAAACAACAACGAACACTCACCCAGAAGTCCAAATAACTACCGCTAAGTTGTCTGAGTTTAGTTTTAGTTTTTTTTTTTAAATTGATAAGCACTTAATCCGATACGCAAACACAAATACTTACTGCATCGATTTCTAAATCTGAAGAAAATGTCTATTAAAAATGAACGTTAGACGATCCATTGGGTAAATATTGTACGATTCTATGAAATCAATACACTCTTTGTTTAATTTGTTCTCAAATATTGCACAAAATTAAACAATGGAACGAGGAAGGCCGATCGGTTGACTAATAATTATTAAGTTTGGTTAATTAATTGAATATTTTATAATTATATGTATATATATTTTTAAAGAACGTGTTCTGGAGGAAGGTGATGTTAAGAGCCTCAAAAATCGGCGCGCATGCATGAATAGAATTATGAAAGTCAAAGCAGCGAGTGCGGCGTGTAAGAATCGTGCCTTATGGCGCTCTGATCTCTACCTACCCCGCAAGGGATTTGGCGTGAAGTTGTGTATGATAAACCGATTCAAATAAAAGCGGTCATCATTTTTCAAGTATGGAAGAATTGAATTAAGTTAGGAATAACTTTGGGACAATGCCCACTATTTCAGTTATGGCAACCCTAAGTATTACTTTTCCATCTGCAAGACTTTGTTTGCATATGAGTAGCGTTTAAGTCAAAACTATTTAACTCATGTATTGAGCTTATAAAGTAGACCATGGTACGACTTTTAAATACGTTGCTAATCGACCAATTATAGGTATGCAGCTGAGTTTTTTAATATTATCTATTTTATTTCATATAGCCAGGCAAGAAACATTACAATTAAAAAAGAATAAAAAATAATCGTCCAAGAAAATTCTTCTATCATATATATTACTTTATAGTTCTTTTTATGAAATCATGAACATAAAAGCACATAAAGTATAAGAAATAGCAATAACAGAAGCGAGAGGGCACAGTCGCATTCCATTGCATACCGCAATATCGTAGCAATGTATTGCCTTTTTCACGACCAAGTTACAAGAACTAGCGGGAGTATCTATTTATATATATATATAAAAATTTAAAAGTAGTCTCGGTCGAATACCCCGCTGCTGAATCAATAAGGCAGTCAGGTAGAGATTTATGACATTTTATAGCGATAGATTTCGCCACCTATTCCATTTTAGCCGCTGTTTTCGCCATCGCACCGAAAAAGACGCGAGGCTTAAAAAAATATATTATTAACAATTGGTTAGAAAATTAAAAAAAAATGTATGATTCATAATATTTTTAAATAATAAAATAATAGATAAAATGAGATAGTGTTAATAGTATTTTGAAAGAATATTACAGCGTCGTGACTTCTTATGCCTTACGCCACAAGCTAACTCAAAGTATGTGGGTATGAGAGGCGCGAAATGTTATGAGTAACCGTCCCTCTCATGTCACTGTAATGGACTATAATAGTGCACTGTTATATTGCCATATATATATTTTAATATACTTAATATTATATGTATATATTTATGAGTTACATATAACACTAGCAATACCTATACTCCGGCTCTGTACGGAAAGATGTTCAATAGGTACAGATGTTCAATAAGTGGACAGAACTCTCAGAATATCGAAGTAAAGTGGCTCTTGCCGCGTTTCCCTCGCTGATAGTGGTATCCGGAGGCCCAACCCCATTCCCCGTCCCCTCACCATCCCATTTCCGACCCCTTCCACATCCCATTGTAAGGGTCGGCAACGTAACTGTAACACTATATGTGTTCAGGTGTCCATGGGCGGCGTTCACTAGTCACCATCACGTGACACGCCAGCTCGTTTGCCTCCCAATACCATACAAAGAACGGTTTAGAAAGTCACGTAATCTCGGCTGAATAAGGCCCAAAATATCGCATCCAAAGCTAGTGATTTAATCCTGTGGGCGCAAGGATAGGAATTAGTTCAATATTTTATAATAATCTCCGCACTATTCCCATAATTACAAGGTTAGTATTGCAATAAAAATATAGATCTACCTACACATGGTTAGATAGTTTAAACTTTTTATTTTAAGTAGGTTTCAGTTTTCAGTAATAATTAGAAAATAACCGGCAAATTTTATTGCTTCATTCATTAATCAAGCCAAATACTTATTTTATAATACTGCATCCACTTTACTCGCCTTTACAATTAGTTTTACAGACAAAACGGAAACATTACACGAACTGTAAAACCACGTATATGAAATTACTTAATTAAAAGCAAGTTTTGTACATTCAAAGACCCTTAAATATGTGTAAAAAATTTCCTCCTCCTCCCCACGAAACATTTCCCTAACAAGTCAGCGTCACTCTGTCGTAAATAGGTACTTAACTATAAAAATCATTTCAAAGGAGTTGGTTACCTGTAGTAATACTTTGAGAACTTGCACACGTGTATAATGTATATTTATACAAAGCCACTGTGTGTAAGCTAGTTTCATGTTTAGTGTATAATTTAATTTAGGAAAATGTGGAAACTTGTTAAAGACTAACGAATTGGATTAAAAAGAAAATGGACCTCTACTAAGGGTTTTTTTTAACTCGATCTTAACTCACTTTCGTATGTTATATAACAGACTAATATGTACAGCTTGATGGTAATAATTCCTCAGTTTATTTTATTAAAGATTGCAAGAAATGTTGTATCTTTGTAATATTGAAAATAATAAATTGATGTCTATGGCTGCAGTACATAAAAAATGTGTCGTTTAAAAATTATTATTCGTAATAATAAGAAAAAAAATATCGGATTGTTTACACGTTCAGTTTATTATCTAGTAGGTTTAAAACTATGTAAAAATTTAAATATATATATATATATATATATGTGGGAAGTTTCTGAACGTTTGAATGAAAGGTGAATGCAAGTATGAGTGAAAGTTATGAGGATGCAGGGAGTGAATGAAAGGATTAGAGTCGCACGGAGAATCTGAGAGTGGAAGGACGTTGCATGTAGTACGAGCCACACGTGATTAAAGAATAAGAAAATACAAGAACTTTTTTTTAATTTCTACGACGAATCATCGAACAACCCCAACAAATTCTCGTCCGGGATCTACGTAATATATACGGGATTTACGTGGATACAAAGGTGAAATTTTTTACGAGGTACACGAAGATACCAAATTTAAGATGGCTGAAAGCAAAATCGACGAAGGCAGGTACAACCCGTTTTACATTATTGATGGCCTACCGAAGTTCACGGGAGATGACACAACATATTCTTCTGCTAAGTGGATGCAAGATTTAGAAGACAATGCGGAAATTTTCGGATGGAGTCAACAACAAAAATTAATAATCGCACGGCGTTGCTTGTCTGGAACGGCGGAACTATGGCTGAAGACTGAGAAAACTTTTAAAACGTACGACGTACGTTTAAAACTCAAGACGGCTTTAACGAAGGAATTCCCGGAGATAATTAACAGTAAGCAGATGCATGAAATTATGAGTAGAAGAAAGAAGCAATCAAATGAATCGTATTACCAGTATATGCTCGTTATGAAAGAACTCGGAAAAAGAGCGAAATTTCCAGATTATGTGGCGATTCAATACATCATTGATGGTATTTCCGATTATGAACCTAACAAGCTGATACTCTACGGCATCACAACGTATTCAACATTTAAGGAAAAGCTTTTTCAATATGAAACATTTAAAAATAAATCGAAACGCGCAGATCCACCGAAACGACTACCCACATTAAAAATAAAAGAAACGGACAATCGTGATTTTCGTGAGGCCAGTTTTCGAGATGTTCGCTGTTTTAAATGTGGTGATAAAGGGCATTTATCCAATTCTTGCTCCATATAATACTATCACTATTATAGAGGGAGGCAAAGTTGAAGTAAGGCCACAGTGTTACGATAGTTCATATTTACGATGCATTAATTGTATTGATTACAGTAAGGAGAACAACCAATTACTACAAGCCATCATAGACGACTACAAGCCTTTAAAGACCAAAGAAGCACCTATAAAGTTGAAGATTGTTCTAAGAGATGACATTCCAGTTTCACAACGACCTCGCAGATTGGCATTAACCGAAGAGCACGTAGTGAAGTTGCAAGTGGATGAGTGGTTATCAAAGGGTATTATCCGACCGAGTAACTCTGAGTATGCTAGCCCCTTAGTACTAGTTAAGAAGAAAGATGGAACTACAAGAGTGTGTGTAGACTATAGAAAGATAAACCAAAAGATGGTTAAAGATGAATACCCACTACCAATAATTGAGGACCACATTGATAAATTATGTAAAGCACAAGTGTTTAGCACGATTGATTTGAAGAATGGATTTTTTCATTTACCTATTGATGAAGGGTCAATAAAATACACAGCATTTGTTACCAGTAACCCAGAAGGCCAATATGAATTTCCAAGGGCACCTTTTGGACTCTCTATCTGTCCAAAGTATTTTACCCGATATATTAACATAATATTTTCAGATTTTATAAGGAGTGGAGTTATTTTAATATTCATCGACGACATAATTATACTTGCTAAGGATGAAAATGAAGCCATATGTAGACTTCAAGAGGTCTTAAGGGTCGCGGCTGAATATGGACTCGAAATTAATTGGAAAAAGTGTCAGTTATTTCAAAGATCAGTTGAATATTTGGGATATAATGTTTCCAATGGGACAGTGAAACCTTCTGTAGAAAAGACTAAAGCTGTTATGAATTTTCCTGTACCTAGAAGTTTAAAACAAGTTCATAGTTTTATAGGACTAACCTCCTACTTTAGAAAATGTATAGAAAATTATGCACTGGTTGCAAAACCTATAACAGACTTAATAAGAAGTGGTGAATTTTGTTTTGAAGAAATACATAGAAAGGCTTTTCAAACTTTAAAGTCTAAATTGTGTAGTGAACCTGTGTTAAGAATATTTGATATACAACTGCAGACAGAATTACATACTGATGCCTCCAAATATGGTTATGCAGCTATATTGTTACAAAAAGACTCCCAAGATGGTTAACTGCATCCAGTTCACTATATGAGTAGAAAAAACACTGAAGTCCAGCAGAAGTATAGTAGTTATGAGTTGGAAGCACTGGCAGTTATTGAAGCGGTGAAAAAATTCAGAAGATACCTGATTGGGATTAATTTCAAGATAGTCACAGATTGTGAAGCCTTCCAGAAGACATTGAACAAAAAAGATGTCTCCGCAAAAGTAGCCAGATGGATATTATTTTTACAGGACTTTGATTATGTCATTGAACATAGAACTGGTGACAAGATGAAACATGTTGATACCCTGAGTAGATATTTCTGTTTTGTAGACCTAGAGTTACATGCCAGAGTAAAGAAAGCACAAGAGGAAGATGACCAGTTAAAAGCTATAAAAGAAATCCTTAGTGAAAAAACTTATGATGATTATTTGCTAGACAATGGAGTTATCTATAGAGGCCTATTGAAAAAGTTGATGATTCCTCAGGTGATGGATATGGAAATAATTAAAAGAGCACATGGCATAGGACATTTCGGGAGAGAGAAAATAAAAGATATCATCGAAAAAGACTATTATATTTCAAATTTGGATAGCAAAATTGATAAGGTTGTCTCTACATGTGTACCATGTACACTCGAGAGCAATGAATCCGGGTCACTTAAAGAATCCTAAAAATCTCGGAAACTAAAAATGCTAGGTTAATGCAATAAATTGTATTTAATAGACAATGTAATACTCCTTAAATGAAGGTATTAAAACTTCTTAGTTATTGTAAAGTTATATCATAAAAAAATCAAATTTGAAAAAGGGCCACTTTCGAAGATGGAACTACGAAATTACAGCATTTGGTTTTGCTTTTGTTTGTAATCTGTCATTTATGTGGGTACATAAACCATGTTGATAGTGCTCTATATTCATTATTCAAGCTGAAATTATGTCGCTTACGCCTGAAGAATGCACCAGAATACTTACAATGCTGGAAACCGGCCGGAGTCAGCGCGATACAGCCAGGACTGTTGGTGTGTCGCTGTCAACAGTACAAAGAGTTCTCCGACGTTACGAAGAAACTGGTTCTAACCTACGCAGACCAGGAACGGGCAGAACCAGGTATACCACAGCACGAGAAGACCGATACTTGGTGAACACCATGCTTCGAAATCGCTTTCTCACAGGAACTGAACTCACCAATCAGTTTCGACGCCTCGGAGGAAGTAACCCAAGTGCATGGATAGTAAGACGTCGGCTTGCTGAATCTAACTTAAAACCCCTTAGACCTGCAAACGGCCCTAAACTGGAGCGTGGGCATCGTATTTCAAGACTAAGATATGCCCAGAGCCACGTAAATTGGAGTATTGAAGATTGGTCAAAAGTTATGTTCTCCGACGAATCAAAATTTATGCTCTACAAGCACGATGGAAGACACAGAGTGTATCGAAGACCAGGGGAAAGATTCAAGCAAGCATGCATCGAGGAAAAAGTAGCCTACGGTGGTGGGTCTGTACTTGTGTGGGCCGGAATTTCTTCTGAAAGTCGCACAGAGCTGGTGATCATAGAAAACGGCTCTTTAACTAGCGTAAGATATGTGGAAGAAATCCTCAATGATCACGTTGGTCCATTTATGGTCAATTTAGGTGAGGATGCTATATTTATGCATGACAATGCCCGACCTCATACAGGTAGGATTGTGAATGACTACCTTCAAGAGATGAACATTACTCGTATGGAGTGGCCAGCGCGCAGCCCGGATATCAACCCGATCGAGCATGCTTGGGACGAGCTAGGCAGATGCGTAAAACAACGAAACCCTCCCCCAATCACGCTTCGTGAGCTCAAAATTGCTCTCACAGAGGAATGGGAGAATATTCCCCAAAATCGTATAAGGAACTTGGTGTACAGCATGCCAAACCGCGTAAACGCAGTAATGGAAGCACGAGGAGGCAATACGAAGTATTAAAATTCAAGAAAATCGTAATAAAGTTCAAAAATTTCATGTTTCCTATTTTTGTTTTAAGGAGAGATCAGCAGATTTTTTCTTTATGTAATTTTGTGTTAATAAAATGTATGGTGACTCATATTTTTTTTACTTTCATTTAAGGAGTATTACATTGTCTATTAAATACAATTTATTGCATTAACCTATCATTTTTAGTTTCCGAGATTTTTAACATTCTTTAAGTGACCCGGATTCATTGCTCTCGAGAGTATATTATCCAGTAGGAAGTTAGGAAAAAGAGAAGGCTTTTTACACCCACTCGACAAAGGAGAAGTACCTTTAGACACATTGCATTGTGATCATCTAGGACCTTTAGATGCTACCAAGAAAATGTACAATTACATCCTCACGGTTATTGACGGATATACAAAGTTTGTATGGATCTATCCAGTCAAGACTCTTACATCTAAGGAGATTATTGAGAAGCTTAAATTACACCAGAAAGACTTTGGCAACCCACGGAGGATAGTTACAGACCGTGGAACAGCTTTCACAAGTGGAGAGTTTAAACTATATTGCCAAGATGAAGGGATTGAACGTGTTACCATTACAGCTGGAATACCACGTGGAAATGGTCAGGTAGAAAGGATGAACTCTATAATAATTTCTACTTTGGCTAAGATGTGTTTAGAAGAACCTGGTCATTGGTATAAGTTTGTCAGCAAACTACAAAGAGTCTTAAATAGCACCTATCAGCGCTCGATTAACACCACCCCTTTTGAATTATTAACTGGAGTTAGATTAAAACTTAAAGAAGATATGGAAATATTAGAATATTTAGAAGATGAAAACAGGTTACAATTTATGAAGCAAAGAGATGAAGCAAGGCAAGCAGCTAAAGCACACATTTTAAAGATTCAAGAGGAAAATAGGAAAACTTATAATAGAAAGAGGAAAGAAGGAGATGTATATAAAGAAGGCGACCTAGTGGCGGTTCAGAGGACACAGTTTGGGAATGCTTTGAAATTGAAACAGAAATTTTATGGACCATACAAGATTACTAAGGTGCTAGGAAACAACCGTTATGAAGTGGAGAAGATAGATAGAGGTAAGGAAGGACCTATAAGAACTACTTCTGGTGTGGATTATATGAAAAGATGGCTTTGATTCAAATTTAAATGGTTTAACTCCTTTGAATTTATTTGTATGACGTTTGAGTTTTTTGTGTAAGTCATGATTATAATCATGCTAACTATACTTACTGTTAACCCTTTTGTTTAGTTTATAACAGTTTTCATTGATGAAATAAGGGAAACAAAATTTATTTTTTGCTGTATTGTAAGATTAGTTCAGAAGAATATTTAAGATAAAATATCATTTATTGTAACATCTGTAGATTCAGTCTGAGGTCAAACTGATACCAGGATGGCCGAGTTGTGGGAAGTTTCTGAACGTTTGAATGAAAGGTGAATGCAAGTATGAGTGAAAGTTATGAGGATGCAGGGAGTGAATGAAAGGATTAGAGTCGCACGGAGAATCTGAGAGTGGAAGGACGTTGCATGTAGTACGAGCCACACGTGATTAAAGAATAAGAAAATACAAGAACTTTTTTTTAATTTTTACGACGAATCATCGAACAACCCCTACATATATATTATTGTTGTTGGTGTTGTAATCCATGAAATAGTCACGGTGGTATATCCCAGGCTATGTCACACACTTCTGGCACAGTAAGGAGTTGATGCAAGGCATCTAAGTCGAAAAGTATGTGAAAGAGCCGATAAGGAGCAGGCCGGCGGGCACTTGTAGTCATACGGGAGCGCCTTCTGGGTCGCGCCGTTAGCACCTGCCCTCACCACGCGTTGGAAATGAAATGACATGGCGATAGAAATTTAGAGATGTGGCCTTAATGTCACCGATAGGAGTGTTAGTATGCTTATTGTGACCCTCATGGCGTTCCATTTATGACGGATGAGTGTGCCGCAATGTTTTAGTGGTATGATATCTAAGCCTACCTTTTAAGCCTAGGAGGGAGTCTGGGAGCCCCACTTAGTCACCGTCGTCGTCCGTGTGCGCAAATACATTTCACGGGCGGTTAAAAAAAAGAGGTAGCAACAAATATGCCTCGCCATACCGGACCAATTTCCAAATTCTGAATATACTTAATAGTAGACGCAACTTATTGTAACACAACTTATTAGACAACAACATCGTTTGATGTATTGCAATAAGTCATGTTATGAACCAGCGGATTAACATACCATACCGCTAAGTTTAAGAATTGGCACGCCAATAATCTCAAAATATGTCATGTAAATTAAATAAGGTGGTTCCATAGTAGTGGCCACTTGTGATGTGTCGCAGTAAGCTAAGCGGATCATGAACATTTTGTATACACACACACAGCTACAAAGAACTAACTTACAAACACACACACACACACACACACACACACACACACACGCACACACGCAGGCAGTGTTCTTACTTACACCGTGAATAAAATTTTGGCGTCTCAAAGAAATATGGTGCGCTATTAAAAAAGGTTTAATTTATGACATCTATATAGGATTTGAAACGTAAGAAAAGACAATGATTATTTGTTTAGCGTAGCTAACTACTAACAGGTACAACTAATGTGTTGTATTGTTCTCTTTAACTAAGATATAGTATTTTTTTTTTATAATAATATCTTGGACACAATACACACAGCGCCCTCTAGTTCCAAGCTAAGCAACTAAATGCTTGTGTTATGGATACTAGATAACGAATATTAATACATATATATTTTTCTTTTTTGTAAATACATACTTACATAGAAAAACACCCAGACGCCACACAAATGTTCATGTTTGTCACAAATATTTGTGCTCGGGTGGGAATCGAACCCCCGACCATGTGCCACGAGGCCCGACGTAGTAATGAGTTATAGGTAGTATGATTGAGCAGTGAGTAGAGTGCAAAACGTAGACATTAGCAGGGTTGATTCAAGTTTTATTTAACACTAGCTGACCAGACGAACATTGTTCCGCATCAAAAGTAATTTTTACAGCGTTTACAATTAAAGTGCTTAGTAACATAACATAACTTCACGCCTTTGTTACCCGAAGGTGTAGGCAGGGGCTGTTAAGCCTCGTCTCGCCATACCGGGCACAAAGTTTTCAGTCATCGATATTTATCACACTTAACTTCCGAAAACAATTTTTAAAACTCATTGGTGTGAGTCAGTGTCAAGATTCGAACTCGGACCTCTGGATCAGAAGCCGTGTGCTCCACCACTGGACCACCGAGACGTGGTTAAAGTGCTTAATCTCGAAAATTATAAGTTTTCTTTAATACATTATACTTTGTTTTATACTATGTAATAATAAGTATATGTCTTAGATATATGAAGAACATTGTTTAAATAGATTTCGTGGCATAGTGGGTTCTTTCTATATCTTTATATTATAAGGAGCAACGTTTTGTTTTGCCCTTTAGGTATATAAATGTTTATACCTAGGTTGGCTGGATGAAAACTTCATTACACATACATACATTACTTCACGCCGAATCCCTTGCGAGGCAGGCAGAGAGAAAAGAGCACCAAAAAGGAAAAGCATAGAAATTGTAACATATTTAACTTTATTTATACAAATTTATTTATTAATATTTACATGAACACTTGTAACTTAAACGGTATAGAAGTGTAAAGAAAAAGATCGAAATAAAAAAAGCAGTTCCACCAATTAAGGTAAACAGTGTCGAGTGTCGCCACTCTCAACGCTTGCCGCCCGACACCCGAGCGCGCTCTAAAAAGGAAGAAACAAATCTGCCGAGACGCATTGTTTATTGTGAAATGGCGTGCAATGTACACACCAATACTGACGGCGCTAAATTTCAATCCTTAACAGCAAAATGATTCGATTTCATTTCAAATATATCAAAAACTAATATAGCAAGAGATTTGGCGTGAAGTTATGTATGTTTTATTTAACGGAATAATAAGGTTGGCTTAAAAAGGAGATTATATGCTGGAAATGTATACTAAGATTTAAGATTAACTGAAGACTGGGCAGAGATACAGATATTGGGTAATGTATACTAAGATTGGGCCATAGACAAATTAGTATACCAGAACGTCACTACTATTTGACGGGCCTCGTGGCGCATTGGTAAAACTACCGGCTGCATCAATGAGGTCGGGGGTTCGATTCCAACCCGAGCACAAATATTTGTGACAAACATGAATATTTGTGTTGCGTCCTGGTGTTTTTCTATGTTTTATAAGTATGTATTTACAAAAAGAAAAGTATATAATATATGTATTAATATCCGTTATCTAGTATCCATAACACAAGCATTTAGTTGTTTAGCTTGGAACTAGAGGGCGCTGTGTGTGTATTGTGTCTAAGATATTAATTATTATTATTTAGCATTGACTTTTAATTATCACAATTTATAAGTATCAGCCAGAGGGCAGACAAATGAAAGAGTCTTAGTACCTAATAGTATTCCCTTTTATACGTTAAGGAACCCTAAATTCCTGTCGGAACGAACTCTTAATCTGTCCTAAGTCCTTTGTTCAATCTTTGGAAAATCTGTAACATTTCGAGTCATAGAGGTCCGATAGCTTCTTGAAAATAGTTACATATATTAAAATAGATTTATCGATATACATATATCAATAAAGATTTTTCCCTATTCGATAGTCAATATTTTTGAACAGAGGAAAAAATGTCTTTCTTGTAAATCTAAATATATCCATACTGTAGTTTACATGTCATGTAGATCCAGATAGGTAGGACCAAATAGCTAATGTAGATTCGTGACAAAGGCCAAAGGACACATGTTCATGTCTTCCGTACAAGTTTGCACACAAGACATTCTGCCAGTGACAGGGGTTAGGAAACTCAGCGGAAAACGAGCCAATTAAGATTACTTTCTTATAGTACTGTCTCTGTTCATGAAAAGGGTGATCTTTAGGATAGGAACATTTGACTGCGTCCTCGTGGAATTCAAGTATATAAAAATGGCTTTAATTTTGTACACGTAGTAACCAATTGTAAGGAAATAGTTTTTTTTTAATTTATAGCTATATCTTACGGTAAGCTTTATTGAACTATTATTACTGTGAAATTAGATCGGCATAAACTCTCATCTTTGACCATTCAATGACCATCATTACATAGTACACTAGCTGACCCGGCGAACTTTGTTCCGCATCAAAAGTAATAAATGAGTAAATTTTAGATATCATGAAGTTCAATTTGTGCTATTTATCGGCTTTAACTGCTGTCCCACTATGTTAAATATCTTCGAAAATATTCGTTTAAATTGCATGCTGTAAAGGGCCAGGATCATCTGTATTACAAGTACAATCTAATAAAGACACTTAATTAGGTAGATGAACATTAATGCTGTAACGTTTAAAATCGCTTCGTAAATAAGCCATTATTTCTCGTAAAAAGTAAAAAAATAAAAATGGTTATTGTGGGTTATCCCTAAGAGATAGACATATGCCCCCGCGGACTTTTTTGTAGACCTTCTGAAGGTGTTTAATAATGTAGAACATTGTTTTGATCTATCACTTAGGGTTCAGCCGGCGTTTGTAATTAAAATACTAAATCTCGAAAATTATCATTTTTTATTTACAACATCGTATATGAATTATAGATCAAAACCACCCTGTTGACACCCTCTAACTATTAAAAAAACCGCATCAAAATCCGTTACGTAATTTTAAAGATATGCGCATATAAAGGGAGAGACAGCGGAAAGTGACTTTGTTTTATACTACACAGGCGAGCAAAAAAATCGACTCACTTTAAACTTTCGCACTCAAAGTGTTTTAATTTTAAAATTATGACCTAAATATTAATTTAGGTCTTAATTTCTCTAAGTTCTAGATGATAGCTTTAAAACAAAATAACAATTACTAGTGTTAACTTATAGACATTGTCACAATAGTCGAGGAACAGTAACTCTATGATTTCGTTCTCGTTCACTCAGTTTGCATTAGGTGACCTTAGGGCGTAAAAAAGGTGACGTACCCCTTTCACCCTTATCAGTTGGCCGTATAACGTCAACAGATACACATCCCCTCAATCTCCAAGCAAGAATATTTCCCGGAAATGGATACCACAGCAGAAACAGCGGCTCAAGCAGTTATCCTATTGCAACAGGCCCTGAGTCAACATCAAGTGGCTCGTACTTTGCAGATGAGCCAGTCAGCGGTATCAAGAATATACCGAAGGCACCAGGAGATTGGTGGTTATCACCGACGAAGAGGTTCGGAGGCAAACGATCGCTTTATCGTCCGTACTTCGCTGAGGAATCGTTCTCTCACCGGGGTCCAAGTTCAACGGGAGCTCCTTGAAACACGTGGGGTAGCTGTAAGTTCTTGGACAGTGAGAAGAAGACTCAAAGCAGCAACTCTCACTCCAAGAAGACCAGCAACGGGTCCCAAATTGACTGCAGGTCATCGAGCAGCCAGGCTACGTTTTGCAAGAGAACACGTCGATTGGACTGAGGATCAATGGCGCTCTGTTCTCTTCTCGGATGAAAGCAGAGTATGCCTACATGGTAGCGACAGAAGGAGAAGGGTGTACAGAAGGCCTGGGGAGCGATACGCACAATGCTGCATAGCAGAAACTGTTGCGTACGGGGGAAGGTTCCTGTATGGTGTGGGCTGGCATATCAATGGAAGCAAAAACTGAACTGGTTTTCATTGAAACTGGCCACCATATGGGAGGGTTGACCGCACATCGGTATATTGAAGATATCTTGGAAGACCACGTCATCCCATACGCTGGTTTTATTGGAGAAAACTTCATCCTGATGCAGGATAACGCCCGTCCACACAGCGCAAATGTCGTGCGGCAGTACCTCCGAGAAGTGGGTATCGCTGTTATGGACTGGCCAGCTCGTAGTCCGGACTTGAATCCTATTGAGCATTTATGGGATGATCTAAAGAAAAGAATCCGGGCTAGAGATCCTGCACCAGGTACAAGAGCTGACTTGCAAGCGGCTCTGACCGAGGAATGAGCGGGTATACCACAAGACAGAGTGGAGCAGCTCATTGGGTCAATGAGGAACCGTTTAGAGGCTGTCATCAGAGCAAAAGGGGGTAACATTCGTTATTAAAGTGGTCATCATTATCTAATAAAGTTTATTTAAAATGTTTTGATTTCTTTTGTTTAAAAAAAATTACCCTTAATTTTTCAACTTTTAGTACTCGCAAAGTTTAAAAACAATTATTGTTCAAGAAAATGAGTAAAAATTAAGAGTATTTGTACTCATTTTAAAGCTAAGATCTAGAACTTAAATAATTTAAGGCTTAA
The DNA here is from genome assembly GCA_905147225.2 of Euproctis similis. Lineage (NCBI taxonomy): Eukaryota > Metazoa > Arthropoda > Insecta > Lepidoptera > Erebidae > Euproctis > Euproctis similis. Next base: position 15,394,679 of record LR990106.1, read on the forward strand.
GTTACGATTTAGGTCTTAATTTTAAAACTAGACCACTTTGAGTGCGAAAGTATGAAGAGAGTCGATTTTTTTGCTCGCCAGTGTATGTAATGATAATGATATAAGACCAAGTCGCTTTCTGGTCTCTGTCCCCTTATTTTCCTATATATATTAGATGTTTGAAACTACACAATGTATTTTGATGCGGTTTTCTTTACTAGATAGAGGGTGTCAACGGGGTGGTTTGTATGTATAATTCATGTATAATGTCGTAAAGAAAAAGTGAAAATTTTCGAGATTTAGCACTTTAATTGCAAACGCTTTAAAAAATACCTTTAATGCGGAACTAAGTTCGCCGGGTCAGCTAGTATTTTTATAACCGACTTCCAAAAAAAGGAGGAGGTTCTCAATTCATCTGTATGTTTTTTTTAAATATAATCTAACCGAGCAACGGAAGGATGTAGGAGTCGTAAACAGCCACGACACATTTTTATGACCGAATTGAACTTGCTCTTGCATGACATATCGGGAGCATATAAAACAGACGAGCCTATTTGACAGGAGTTATAAAAGACAAAGAAACGAACTACGTAGGTATGTAAGGATTGTGAGTTATGACGGTCTATCTGCCCCCCAAGGTACTTGGTCTGAAGTTTTGTTATGTCAGTACCTACTTCCTTCCACTGAACCGCCCCAAGATTTATGTAGGTATCGTACAAAATACATACATATATAACTTCACGCCAAATCCCTTGCGGGGTAGGCAGAGAGAACGGAGCGCCATAAGGCACGATTCTTACTCACCTCACTCTCTTCGTTGACTTTCATAACTCTTTTCATGAACGCGCGGCGATTTTTGAGGCTCCTAACATTACCTTCCTCCAGAACACCGGAGTGTTTATTAAATAAAAACTTATCACGCCTGACATTTATTATACATAGTAGTAAAGTATTTACCTGGTGAATCATCAGGCAGATCAGTGTAGTGGTGCGGGGCTGTGGATGTTTGGCTGGCGTATAGCAAGTTCAGTTCTCGGGCCTCGTTCTCTTCTTGTGCCTGTTGGCGACGGAGAGCCACCTGGTCAAATGTGGGTTGCATAATTATTTATTTTTAGTAATACCTACCTAATCATAATAATGTATTACTTTTAGGGATTTTTACCTGAGTAGTTAGTAAAGTTTTCTAGTATATTTGTAAGCGTAAATAAAATTCTTTGACAAACCCTTTCCTAGATGGAAGAGGTCGAATGTTATTCACAAACTATATTTACTAGAATGTTTCGCGAACATAAAATTTAGTAATATTTTTGTCCCTAAATTATGCGATTAACGCGTACAAACAAACTATTTCTAATTCTTAACAATGTTTATTTCATCATTGCGAATACTACATTAAATTTGAACTTAACTTTACAGATACAATGATTGGTGAATAATTGTATGTCTAATACATGAACATATTTTTTAATACTAGTCTGAATGAGTTACCCTGCTTCAGAATCAAGAAGTGTTGGTTCGAATCTTGGTTTACACTGATGACTTTTCAAAATTCATTTCGGAAGGTATGTGTATTAAATATGGATTACTGACTAAATTGTGTCAAATGTACCTACGTCAATAGATTCTGCAACCTATTCTATTTGGGACATTGTAACAAACTGTGTTTCAAGCTACAATAGCTACTGCCTAAGTCTTTGGGTGAAAAAAAAAATTGTGTGGTTTTATGAAACCACCGTAAAAGTGAAACTTTTTTTCACATTATAGACATTTAACTAAAAATTTTCGGATGAGTAATAGTCTATACACTACACGGTCAGCTGATGCCAGGTTGCCAACATTAAATTTCTACTCCCGCTGTAGAGAATGCTACAATCCCGTCAAAACCCGTCAAGTAAGAATTTTCGAGTTGTTACTTTTCCCTAAATTTTAAAAATGAATTATTTTAAAATTGAGTCTTGGGTTATTGATTTTTAAATCTACTTTTTAAATATACATAAACAAAATATTTTTTCAATAATTATTTTTCAATAATTTAGTTAGTAAGTTTTTTAAATTGATGATTCTGATAAAATGATTAACATTTATATTTTTTTAGAGTGCAACAGTGTAAAACAGTTACTTCACAGCAATTTTTTTAAAAGTTTGCTTTGGCTTCGTTTAACTTTAAGTTAAAGATTTAAATCAATTAATTCGATAATCTCATCATTTTCAAGTTCTTTGGAAGTTAACGACTGAAGATTAAGAATTCCTAGATGGCGCTACTAGGTTGCTACTATTGATGATTCTGCCGTAATATCGTATTATATCGATAGATGTCGCCCGAATCGACAAGTATTCCACCTTCGGCACTAGGGATAACGCGACACCTATTAAACGTTAACAACATTACAACAAAGGATCTTTACAAAACAAAACGATATTTTTTCCTCCAGTAAATATGATATTTTGATTTATTATGAAAATGTGACAAATACATATATAAAGAGCACTATCTTATCGCTAATAAATTGACGAACATAACTGTGTCACATATATGTAGTTCCGGTGGTCCAGTGGTCGAGCACACGGCTTCCGAATCGCATAGGTCGCGTGTTCGAATCCTGGCACACTTTTTGGAATTGGAAACTTAAGTAAAGTAAGAAAGGCGTCAGTCTGCTTCCTCCACTAATTCGTTAGTTACAAGTCAGTGGCAGTTTTGCAAAGAGAGAGAAAACTAGTTTAATTTGAAATCGAACCGGATGTCACCGGCTTTCAGGGGATTGTGCAATAAGGGCTATTTTAATTTACTTGCCATCTTGTATTTGTTAATAGGGTTTAATAAATGTTTTTTATTTTACGTGGTCACGACAATAATTCCTAGATGGCGCTACTAGGTTGCTACTATTGATAATTCTGCCGTAATATCGTATTATATCGATAGATGTCGCCCGAATCGACAAGTATTCCAGCTACGGCACTAGGGATAACGCGACACCTATTAAACAACATTAACAACATTACAACAAAGGATCTTTACAAAACAAAACGATATTTTTTCCTCCAGTAAATATGATATTTCGATTTATTATGAAAATGTGACAAATACATATATAAAGAGCACTATCTTATCTTATATCTTTAAACGAGCAATTCTTGTATATATACAGGGTTAATTTTAATATACTAATACTATTCTACACATAGCTCCTTTGTGTCATTCTAAACAACTTTTCTTTTACCAGTTTTACAAAAACCTAAAACTCTAGTAAAAAAAACGATTTTTAAGATTTAATTGTACCATCTGACACTTTGTAACTCTGTATATTGTACTAAACGTACCTATTTCACCCGATTTTCATTCAGAGTAGCAGCTCTGTTTATGCATCTAAACAAGAGAAGCGAGTTCCCGCGCTTTCTACACGAAACCGCTTTTAATTCACATACCCAATCGGATATCGTGTAGATTACGAAATTAAAGGTGTTAGAAATGTATTTTTAGGCCAATACACTTAAAATTTAATGTAGGAAATTTGAATTATTTACCTACCTATTTAATGTGGGTACATATTTAAGTGAAAACTCGATTATTCCGCCCACGATATTAAGCATTCGAGATTATTCAGACATACCAACTGCGACTAATTACATTTATTAAATACTTGCCACCGCAAGTCGAACATACTCATACATAAAGTTAAAAAACATGTCGAAACGTTATCAGTCTTACGGGCGACTAACATATGTTTGGCTAATGACCTACGGGTCCATCAAAGTACAAATGCCGCGTGACCTTGCCCCGCTACCCCCCCATACCGTTGTCACTAGATGCGCTCAATGCAATACGTAGACTTAGTTAATATTTTACAACTACCGATTTTAATTATTTAAATTTGTTTGAAATGAAAAAAAAATTAAAATTGTGATTTTTAAAAAGTCGTAGAACAAAAGTGTTAGGTAATTACCTACAGAATATACCCTTAGCTAATTATTAGTATATTTGAAATAACCCTGTATATATATATATATATATATATATATATAAAATTGGAATCTCGGAATCGGCTCCAACGATTTTCATGAAATTTCTATTCCAGCAGATGGCGTTGTTAACTAACACGAAGTCAATGTGTGTTTGCTTTGCTTTTATTACTGTTTATCACTGCAAAAAATTAAGTATATGTTTATAATATAATATGTTAGTACATAGTATATATTAGTATATATTTATTATTCTGTCGGTAAGATCGAAAAATATTATTGATATTTCATTATTTTATTAGTATGTAATTCGTACTTAAATATAATTTTCAAAAAACACAATTTTTAAAAAAAAAGAAAATACCGAGCAAAGCTCGGTCATCCAGATATTCACTACTAAATTGACGAACATAACTGTGTCACATATATGTAGTTCACTTTTTGGAATTGGAAACTTAAAAGCCGCCGCCTACGCCTCCGTCGTTTACAATACATACGAATTTATTATATTCCCTTTTATCGTGTCATTTGTTATATTAATAATATAATTTTTTTTTCTCCGCCTGCAATACGTACGTACGTATATGTATGTATGTAAAAAACAAACAAACAAATCCGATCCTAGAAAATGTGTCGAAATTGGTAAAGAGGACGGTAATTAGACGATTATACATACGGCCCTCGTGGTGCATCGGTAAACCGCACTACCGATAACACAAGGTCGGGGCGGGTTCGATCCCTCGTCTGGGGGTGTTTTTCTACATGTTTTTACGGTATTTATTTACAAAAATAAAGTGTATATTTGGGTAATTAATTAATAATAAATAAATAAATAAACGATAATAGATTTCACTTTATCCCTACTCCGCGGCCGACCGTCACGCGACATGCAACACGCAGACGAAAAAGTTTGAGACGATGTAATAAAAGTTTCACTTTAAAATGTGTTGTAATTTTGAAAATATGGTCTTGAAATTCAGCTTGACAAGTGCTAATTAAAGTTAAGTTACCTGAGCAGCCATGACACGTTGTCGTTCTGCAATGAGTGTACATTTTGCGCAGACGCAGTCCCTCCACCGGCAGTAGCGTTTGTGACCCTTAAGTGCGGAGACCACGCCGTGGTTACGACACCTTGCACACTTGGGAGTTCTCTGGTGGGGTAGAGCAGACTGGTTATTATGTAGCAACTTCTTTGTACCGATCAAGATAATCTATTCATATAACATAACATACGTTACCCGAAGTTGTAGGCAGCGGCTGTTAAGCCGCGTCTCGCCGTTATGTTTACGTCCCAAATGGAATAGGTGGCGAAACTTTTGCCATACCGGGCACAAAGTTTTCAGTCATCGATATTTATTACATTTAACTTCCGAAAACAATTTCGAAAAGTTATTGGTGTCTCTGGATCGAAAGCCGTGTGCTCGACCACTGGACCACCGATACTATGCTATCTAATAATATGCTCATATATTAGATTGTGTTCATTTTTTTTAAAGAATAAGTTAGTGTTAATTTATTTGTAGCAAATAATAATATAGCACAAGTCACGAATAAATATTGTGAAAAAATAAAATAAAATCTAAAAATGATAATATCATATATCAATCATCATCATCCCATAACCTCCCTGCCCCCATTATTTGGGGTCGGAACAACGGTTATTTCTTTTCCACACTTCCCAATCATCCGCATCTTCCACACTAATATCTATGCATCTTAATCATGTCGTCTTTCACACAATCCATCTCTTTTTTCTTGGGTTCTTCCTCTGCTCTTATTTCCTTCCACATTCAGGTTTATCATTCTTCTCGCAACATGTGTATCATCCCTCCTCACTACATACCCATACCATGCAAGGCGATTTCCACTAAACCTAATGATATATATATATATAGCTAGATAGCTTTTGGGTAACTACTGTTATCGTCCACCTTCTAGATAGATGCTTTAAGGGATCCGAAACTTTGGAATGGAAAGAGTAAAGAAATGGATGAATATATATTTTTTTAAATTTTAAAACACGCGCGTCGAGACATAATTGCGGCTGCCCGTCCTTCCTCTATTAAAGGTGTGAAGTCACAGTATATTTATAGTACTCAGACTAATTACGATCCCATATTTTATTTAACAGATGCCCAAAATTATAGATATCACACACAAATTAATGAGGCCTTAACATCTCATAACGGAACGGCAAAAAAATATCGCATTACAAATAAAAAAAGTTACATTTACAAATAATAAAATGTGTTATTATCTAACTAAATAATATGAAATGAATTTTAAATTACAATGAATGAGAGTCTATTACATTTCAGGGGGAAATTGACACAGTACCCATAATTAACTTGTCCCGACTCTTGCAAATGTAATGGCTACCCGAATACAAATATTTGTAATTGTAACATTGTAATTTTAATTTAATTTACAGGAAACGGTTATTTGAGACTTACATTACGATACTTGCAAAGAGAGAGAAAGAGAAACTTTTAAAGCATGACAATGTGGTGATATTCTAGAGACTAATGGTTGAACCAAGCGGTTTACGGAGTAGGCAGAGGAAACAGAGGATCATAAGACAGAATTGATGATATACTACGACCGTTCAGAATATGTATCTGAATTGGCTCATGCCGTGTTTCGTTCGGTGACAGAGCTATCCGGAGGCCCAACTCCCCTTCTCCCCTCCCCACCCCATTTACAAAACCATCCCTTCCCATTCCCATCCCACTTCCAAAACCTCCCTTTCTTCCATCCTCCCTAGCCCACCAAGGGAAACATTGATTCAAACATTTTTTTTTATTCAGGTGTTTTTGTTTTATTCAATTTGACTATAACTATTGGTAACGCAAAACCAATCAATTTGATAATAATCCCAGGAAACACTGCTAAGAGGTTTTGTTACTAAAGATGTGAATGTACCTTGTTTCTAGCAGGTTATATATACATCATTAGGTCTTACTTTAAAGCTGATACAGACCTACAGATTAAGATTGTAGGTACTAATATTTTCATTTGTCATCATTTTCAACTCTGTTGTTAATTAGAGCATATATAAATTAATCACTAATTAAATTAAAAGTACCAACCAAATTACGACATAATTTGGGAGGTACTTTTTCTTGGCGGTTAGTGCCAGCCAGCAATTGATTAGCTAGGTAGATTTATAATCCTAAATCCTAATTCATTTAATTATAAAAATAATAGGGGGGGGGATAATTGGGGTTAAAATTAATTAATTAACGAACTATAGGTAATAATGTACGTAATAAATCAAAATTTATTAACCTTAAGCATAACATATTACACTATTGATGCCGACGGGCAAATATTAATTTGGATTCTTCCAAAAGGTTCCTAAGCTATCAAAAATGTTTTTTTAAGTAAGCATTTATACTTTTTAGAACATAATATTTAGTTTTTTTAATGTCCAAAAATCTGGAATCCACTCTTAATATGAGATAGGTAGAGGTCGTATTTTCTAGTGGCTATTTTTCATTACTTTATTTAAATAAAATTATTTATTTTTTTAAAAGAGAACAACTAAAAAAAACTCTTACTTTACCTCGTACATCGTTATAAGATACTTATACACAACATATTTTATTTGTGTTTAAAAAAAACCAAATGTATTGTACCAATTGTATTATTTGTAATTAAAACAGCTATCCAATTACTTTCAGAGTCTACTAATAGTTACCTATCGGTAACAAAACATATTCAGTATATAGACCTGTTTTTTAAACATAATGTATATTTTCTACTATTGATAACTATCATGACTTTCCTGTCCCTATCTTACTCTAAGTAAAGCTCGGCACAACATGTCATCTTTTTCAATTCTCTCCCCTTCATACTCATATCAACTTTTATTCAGTCCATCCATCTCTTCTTCGGTCATCGTGTAAAATGACTTCAACTATATCCTATATATTTTTATTATTTCTTTTTTTTTTAAAGAAAATCGGCAATTCTTAGCAAGATAATGATTACATCAAAACTTTTTATTAAATTGCTAAATTTCCATGTATGTTTTATTTACAGTGCATCATATTTATACAATATCCAGGCAGTTAAGGCAATAAGGCAACGTTTAATTGAAAACAGAGCTACAACCTAAATTTTGATAGGTATAGGTACAATAACAGATTTAGTTTCTCACATTCTGACACAAGTTACATAGATTTATCTGTTAAGTGAAAAAAAAAGCAATCAGAATTATTAAACTCCTAAATATATTAGCATACTTTTTAGTCTTTTACAGATAGCAGACCTGAACTTTGCTTTGTATATTAGTAATAACAGAAAAATATTGCACCATAAATTTCTCGGTATTTTTTTTAATATTAAAACAAAACCTAGACTTGTTATAATATATGTAAGTAAAGCAAGCTACCTGATATCTCTCCGAAGCTCTGAGGAAGAATGGTGGCAGCGCGGCAAGCACGGGATGCTGTACCAACTGCGATACATCAACACCGTTAGGCAAAGACATCTCCATCAATAGAACAAACTAACAATCAAATATAACAAACTAACAATCAAATATAACAAATACAACAACAACAACACACATCTATAAACTTCTAACAACAATACATTTTAAATTATAGAATTCTATTTTTAAAAATTCAAAAAAAAGAATGTTCCGTATCCGTGACGCGAACGTTACAGTTAAATGCTACGCACTCCACCGAGTTGTTGCGAACACTGTTGATTCATTTTCAATTCTGACTGTTGCCGGGGTGGCGCGCGACAGAGACAGTACGAGAGCGAAACGACACACTGTTATTAAAATCTATATTTGCATCCCTCTCACACTGTAGTGTTTAACTGTATATGTTGTATCATCCGGTTATATAAAATGTTGTAAGATGAGAGGCTCTGGTCGTCCAATGAGAGAACCTACGGACCCCGCCCCGTACATCCCCATTGGTTACTCAATGCTGAAACTTAATTTATAAAGGTGACTTTTTTGGCGAGCGGAGGTTTTTTTTTCTATAAGGAACAAAGAGCGAATTGAATGAAGAACAAAAACACAATTATTTTGTTATTTGAGTATTCCGTTTGTTTTGTTATTATTGTTCTTTATGTGTGTGTGTTTTTGTTTAATTGTTATATAGTGGTGGAATATGGTGTGATTGTTAACAAATGAGATGTTTGAGTTGAGATTGTTTTGTTAGTATGTATGTGGTGCTTTATTGCGTGTGATGCGTTTTGACACTTTTCGTGTATTTTTGATATGTATGTCCTATCATATTTTGTTCATCTTTCAGCTTCAGCGATGTTGAATATGGTGTCATCCAGCTCTATATTTTTGGTTGTATGAGTTCTAAATTGTGATTATGTTTAAATATTTTCACATTCTTTATCCTTTGAATGTAGAAGACAACTTTAATATAGAAATGGTAAATTAAATAGAGTAATAATAATTCCCTTTGTATACTATTCGGATCAAATGAAGTTGTGATCGACACCTGGTCTAAAACTAACGCAGCAGAGCAGACGCTTAGATCCTTTACAGCTAAGTTTTGTCTGTAATGAACAATTGGTAAATTCATGTCTGCATATGATTACCGATACATTGATGATATAATGTACCTATACCTTCATTTCCATTTGGAAGAATGCTCATTTAGATACCAGCTATTTTGAGTTAATCCTTTAGCCTTCATTTTAGTAAATAATACCTTTGATTGAATTTCTTTTCTCCGTTTTTCTTTTTTATTTCAAAACATTCTAAAGTCTTGTTTAATTCCGGTAATTTGCAAGGAAACCCCTTTTTTACCATTTTACCTATGCATTCGACATTGTTGTATGATGATGTATGGGTAGCTATAAAAGATTTAAGCAAATATTATAGATACCTATATTAATCTAAAGATAGAAAAAGATGTATCGACTATACCTGCCGCTTGAAATACAAAACAAAATACAAAAATGTGAAGTGTGAAATACATGCTGGACGAGCAACTGAACTGAAATACTAAGTAGTTAATTTCTAAAAATTAATACTAGGTAGGTACTTATATTGAGTTTACGAAAAGTTCCTCTTAAGGATTGAAAAATTAAAAATCTTCGTCAATGATGAACAACGAGCTAAATAAACGCTTAAATGCAAACTTTACCTAACATACGGATAATTCATACGATTACCTATTTACTTATTAACAGTCTCTGAGGTCCAGTGGTGGACCTCCCCGCTTTTGATTCGAAGTCGTTGGATCCCTTCCGTGCTCACAGCAAGTATTTCTTGGAATTTATATCGGAAGTTATGTTCAATAAATATCTGACTGACATATTCACGACCGGTGCATAGCAATAGATTCCGCCACCTATTGCAGTTGGACGTATCGGCGAGTTGAGGTTTAATGGCAGCTCCCTACACCTTTGGGTAGAAAAACGCGTGACGTCATGTGTTATCTATTTTAGCTATACAAAGCATAGGTACATTATCAGTAAATCAAATCGAATCGAGTAAAAAAAAAGGATTTAAAAAAAGTTTGTATGTGTAATGTTAGTAGGTAGGTACCTACTTGGTGCTGGCAACCGTCACCACCTTAATTCTAAATTCAAATATTGAACTTCACAGCGGAAGGTGCGTTCAAATTGAAATATTTCAATTTACTTGTCGGCGGGAATTCGATTTAAATTACAATGAGAAGGCCGGGGGGTGAGGTGTGTGGAGGCGGGGTGGGACACGGCGAGGTCCGCGGAGGAGGTCGTCACAGTCGCCGGGGGGGAGGCGGGGTAGCCTAGTAATTATCAATGTATAACTGAATATCTGCGCGTATTGTGTTTAAAGCCGATCGGGAATTTTTCTACGGGGTGTTTCTGATTATTCTTTTTGTTATTTTTTTATAAGAAGTTTAAAAATATGGTGACGTAGGAATAGAATGATTAACTAGATGCGTATAATTATATAGGTACACACATATCGAACAAACTAATAAATCAAGTTAAAATTTGAAACATTTAGGTAGGTATTTAAAAAAAATTAAATAATAATGATATCGATTACAAAATATGAAGTAGAGTAGTAGAAATGTGGGCAGAGTACCTATAAGTAGCTCTCTGCTTAAGTAGATAACAGTAGCTCTGAGATATCTAAGAACTAACCACAGATCTGATAATGTGTAGGACGCCAAATACATACAAATACTGGGCACAATAATATGTTTATAAATCACCTAAGTTGGCGACATGTCAAATAGATAAATATCACCCTGTATAACGTAACAGATACAGGTGTGGCCGCGTGTACGGGTGTGAGTGAGGAGACCGGGTGAGCGGGTGAGCGGTGAGCGGTGAGGAGTCGACGCGTAAATGAGAATTCCGCAGAGCAACGATCAATTCGCGAAATGTGAACATTTCGTAAACGTCTCAACTTGGTATAGATAATGATGGGGACTATTCGTTAGCGATATATTTGAATTTTATTCGCCTAAATTTATTTAATACATTTTGTAATTATGGAACTATATTTAACAGTGGTACCTAAAGCTACGCAGTTCGCTGGACAGGTTAATCTTTACCTACTAATTATGTAATTATGTTAAACTAGCTGACACGACAAACTTTGTTCCGCGTCAAAAGTAATAAATGAGTAAAATTTGGATGTTAAAAAGTTTAATTTGTACTATTCATCGGCACGCGTTTTGGCGCGCAACGCAACTGCTATGTCCCACTATGTTAACACTGTAATATCTTCCTAAATATTCGTTTAAATTACATACTGTAAATGGCTATTTTGATCTATATTAAAAGCACAATCTATTTAAGACACTTCACTGGATGAAAATCAATGATATAATGTTTAAAATTGCTTCATAAATAAGCCATTATTTCTCGTAAAAAGTAAAAAAATAAAAAAATTATCTTTTTTTTTACAACATCATATATGAATTATAGATAATTATAGATCAAAACCATATTTTAGTAAAAATAATTTTATCGACAAACCAAATATATATTGAAGAATAAGCACATCCCTCGTTGAGCGTGGGAGCGCGCGAATATCTTCGCAAGCGTTAAAATGAAATGTTCGCAATTTGAATATCGTTCTGTATACTCCTTCCCCTCTCACACTCGCTACTCCTCCCCCCCTGGCGCCTATAGCTGAGAGGGTGTGCGAACGCTTGGTTAAATTTAGATCTTTTAGTAAGTTCTGAGGAAGTCTTTCAATATATCTAGTTTCTGTTCAATATAAGAAATACCGCACTAGTATTGTTTGTAAAGTTTATTTACTAGCTGTCGCCCGCAACTTCGTCCGCGTGGAAAGCAAAAATACTTTGCCTGTGTCATTATAAAGGTTCATTGCTCACCCCCAATTAGTGATAGCGTTATAATATTTAGCCTATGTGTTGATTGAAAATTGGACATAAAAGCATGCTGTAGGTACTTTTAAAGTTTATCCGTAACAAATATCGGTATCGATGGTAGATCATGTCCCAAGTAACTATTTAAAAAAAAAAAAATTTTTTCTTTACAACATCATATATAAATTATAGATCAAAACCACCCCGTTGACATCCTCTGACTATTCAAAAAAACCGCATCAAATTTCGTTGCGTAGTTTTAAAGATATACGCATATATGGGGACAGACAGTGGAAAGTGACTGTGTTTTATACTGTGTCATTACACAGTATAAAACACAGTCACTTTCCACTGTCCATTGAGACGATTAATTTACCGAATAATAACCGAAAATGAAACAGTACAATTTTATAATGAAGGCTTTATTCTGAACAGTGCTCAGAACAGGAACAGAGTATTTGGTAATGAAACAAACCCTATTCTTATGTACCTAACCATCATCTTAGATTAAAAAAATAAACATTATTTTAAGTAATCAACAGGCTTATTTTAACAAACATACTCAATATTTAAAATTTAAAAGTGGTAAATTGTGATGCAGGAAAACAACACTCTCTGCTCTATGAGGCAACAAACAATTTTTTTTCGTAAATATTTCCTGCTTCAGAATATAATCGTTCGCTATATACCAAGGTAGCAGGAGATGATAAAAAAATTCTGGCTAAAATAGCCATTTTCTTTGGTTTTTGACTCAATATGTGAAAGGACTTAAAGGGTACTGGTACTGGTAAAGCAGAGCGGGTAAACGCCGGCACTCGTGAAACATCTTACGAAACATCAACGAACCAGTATAATACCGTTTATCTCGCCAAAATTAACCGAATTATTCGGCCGAATATTCAGTTCGGTTTATTTTGGACCGAACATTCGGCCGAATATTCGTATTCGGTTAAACCCACATTCGGCGCATCTCTAGTATATATAAAATAATACCATGTTTCTTACCATAAGCATCTGAATGTTCCTGATGTTTTTTTTATTACGTATTTAAATTCTCACCTACGAATTGTCTTGAAATGTTAAAAATAAGAATTATTTAGATATTGAAAAGATGTCTATTGCTATTTATTAAAAATAATGTGAAAATCTAGATATTTTTTTTTATCTTCCAAATCTGAACATTTATTAACAGATTTCATGTGGTAGAGTCACACAAATCGCTGCATGAATGGGCCGGCTCAACCCGTGAAATATCTCACAGAATATAGACGTAAAGTGGCACATTTTGCGTTTTGTTTTGTGAGAAAGGTCTTCGGAAACCTACCCCACTCCAAACCTACCCTATTCCCGCATCCCGTCCCATCCCACTCTTTTAAAGGCCGAGAGCCTTTACCGTACGTGTAATACTAGCAGTGTTGCAGGTGTATATAGTCGGCTGTACTTGCTTATCATCAGATAACCCCCTATTCTAGTAAAAAATCCCCTATTCTAGTAAAAAATCTTTTTCAGAAAAATCTAATTCAGTGTTTCTCGGAACCATTTGCAAATGTTTTCAAAAAAAATCCATTCCTATTGTATGCACTGTGAACGGAAACAGACTTCTGCCGATCAAATAATTACCACTACGTCTACACCTTCGGGTATAAAAAGCGTGATTAGCTATAGCTACGATAGCTTTTCCATCTGCGGGCCTATTGCGAGCTCTTAATTCCAGCCAGCTTAGGCACTGCCTTGCAAATTAGTTTTTCCAGTGACCAATTCCAGCTAGTCAGTGACTACTCACCACTGACTAGCTGGAATTAGTCGTCGAAAATACAATTTTGCAAGGCAGCGCGTAAGCTAGCTGAAATTGAGAGCTCATAATAAGCCCGCTGTACAGCTTTATACACCAACGATCTTTGAAGCTAAATATGTGTCATATTGTTCATAATCTTGAATATTATTTGACAAGATTTCTGCACAATAGTACATTCCCTATGTTTAAGTGCCTTTTGAGAAGGCTTGTGCAGATAATTAGTTAAATATAATTACACCCCATAATTTGCACAGACTATAGATCATTGTTTCTCTGAGAAGCCTCTTAATAAGTAGGTAAGTACTTGCAGCTATATATATTCAAATAAAACGTAATTTTTTTATGGGATAGGAGGGCCAACGAGCATGCGTGTCACCTGATGGTAAGTGACCAACGCCGCCCATGGACACCTGCAACACATAGGTATAGTGTTACAGTTGCGTTGCCGACCTTTAAGGGAGTAGGATGGGAAAGAATAGGGAAGGTAGGTGGGCCTCCGGGAACCTCTCTCACCGAACGAAATGCGCCATGAGCCACTTTACGTGGATCTTCTGAGAGGTCGTGGTATTTCAACGGTCGAGTCAGCCCATTCATGCAGCGAACTGCTTGACTCTATCACTGTAAAATCATTCGTTCTTATTATAATATATGTGAGCATGAAAATAATATACTTACATAACAACATAACTTCACGTCTTTGTTACCCGAAGGTGTAGGCAGCGCCTGTTAAGCCTCGTCTCGCCGTTATGTTTACGTCCCAAATGGAATAGGTGGCGAACCTATTGCCATACCGGGCACAAAGTTTTCAGTCATCGATATTTATCACACTTAACTTCCGAAAACAATTTCGCAAAGTCATTGGTGGGAGCCAGTGTCAAGATTCCAACCCTGACCTCTGGATCAGAAGCCGTATGCTCGACCACTAGGCCACGGAGACATACCTAATATACTTACCTAATTAATATTTAGCCCCTTGACATCTTATTGGTATCGTAAATCGACTTGTAGCGTAGGCTAATATTTTCGTAAGTATCATAAGTCTCGAAAGCCTAATGGGACAGTAATCCAATTTTTAGTTCAGAGATCTCAAGTTCATAATCCAGGCTCACACCAAAGATTTTTCGATAAAACACAGTCGCTTTCCGCTGTCTGTCTCCTTATATGCGTCATCATCATCATCAGCCTTTTGAGGTCCACTGCTGGACGTAGGCCTCCCCCATAGAGCGCCACAACTGCCGGTCCTGTGCAACCTGCATCCATCGGCCTCCCGCGGATTTCACGAGGTCGTCGGTCCACCTGGTGGGGGGACGGCCTACTCCGCGTCGACCAGTTCATGGTCGCCACTCGAGAACCTTTCTACCCCAGTGGTGATCGGTTCGTCGAACGATGTGGCCAGCCCATCTCCACTTCAGCGTGCTAACCTTACGGGCTATGTCGGTCACGCCAGATCTCTTGCGTATCTCCGTATTGCGGATTTTATCTCGCAGAGAGATTCCGAGCATAGCCCGTTCCATAGCACGCTGAGCCACCTTGAGGTTCGTCATGAGGCCAACATTTAGAGACCACGTCTCAGCTCCATATGTCAACACTAGTAACACACATTGGTCATAGACCTTAGACTTAAGGCACTGTGCGTACTTAAGGCACTTATATGCGTATATCTTTCAAACTACGCAACAGATTTAACAAACTTGTGCCTGATATGTCGATTCAGGTTTCGCCACCTACCTATTACTACACCTATTGGGACTAGAAATTTAAATTAATCTTAAACATAAATAAAAATAAACAAAATGTAAATAAAAACTGATTTTTTATTTACAGTTAGAAAGCCAGTGGTAAATATTAAACAAGCTGTTAAATATATTTTGAAACAGTCCGTATAATGCTGCAACCAATGGGGGCACTCGCAACTGTTACGAAGCTCCGCATTGGGGGCTGCGGGCTCACGGGGCGGGCTGCTACTTCATTAACAGAACGTCGTGAAAAAGTCGGTTTGTTACTGTTATATTTATATATAAATCTATGTTGGAAATGTGGGAGGGACTGAAGGAAATTGAACACTTTTAAAATGCACTATATGACTTAACTAGATGTTGAACTTATAATTTGTTCTTACTAATATTCTAATAGAGAAATTTATCGAAAATGTCTCGGTTGTCCAGAGGTCGAGCACACGGCTTCTGATCCAGAGGTCCGGGCTCGAATCCTGACACTGGCTCATATTTCATTTGGGACGTAAACATAACGGCGAGACGAGGCTTAACAGCTGCTGCCTACACCTTCGGGTAACAACGGCGTAAAGTTATGTTATGTCATCTCTAGATAGTAGATATCTATCCCATTCTTACACCTTCACGCCTTTAATCAGCATAGCAGTAGGTAGGTCAAGCAATTCTGTTTTGACACGACTGGTCAAGACTCAAAACAGTTAATATTATTATCAGTGCTATTGTTTAGTCACAGTATCGACTGGAATGTGAAATGAATGAACAAAAAAATGAATGAAATGAAAAATGAATCATTCTGAAAATGTTAGTGCAGTAATTTTCTACAACTTCTAATAGTAGGTGGTAGAGCCAAGCAGTTCGCTGCATGAATGGGCCGGCTCGACCGGTGAAATACCACGACCTCTCAGAAGACTGACGTAAAGTGGCTCATGCCGCGTTTCGTTCGGTGAGAGAAGTACCCGGAGGCCCACCCCCCTTTCCCATCCTTTCCTATCCCCTATCTCTTAAAGGTCGGCAACGCAACAGAAACACTATATGTGTTGCTGGTGTCCATGGGTGGCGTTGGTTGCTTTCCATCAGGTGACACGGCTGCTCGTTTGCCCTCCTCTCACATAAAAAAAAAACAACTTTAGGATAGGCCTTATACGGTTTTCGTGTTTTCAAGAGCTAATATCTGTGTTCAGTGATGAAGCTCCATGTCTACGGACTATCGAAGCTGGTACAATTCCAGCTTGGACATAATAGTGTAGGTAGTACCTATAATTTCGCCAAGCACGCTCAAAATCCGCAACACACCTACCTCATAGCGTAGTGTAGGTAATCTCGCGAAGGACGCCCAAAATCCACCTTTATTGAAGATCACCATTTCTGTGAGACAATTAATTCTTGAAGATCGTCTTGTGACAAATCGGGAGATAGAGGCTCTATTAGGCATCTCAGGAACCACCCATTCATGAAGCACTTGGTGTAAGAAAGCTAGTTTGTCGTTGGATACCGCATCTGTTTTCCGACGATCACAAGGCGATCCGCGCCAGGTAGTGTAAAAAATCTCTGTAAAGACCGAGCAGAGTCACATGACGTCTAAAGTTGTTCGTTCTCGAAGCATTTCAAAGAATATTTGAGGCCACGTTAGTTGGAAAAAACAGCCACGTTGTTTTTTTTTTTACACGAGGAAATGCTTTAGGTATGCACAACGGGGACGACAGGGGGTAGTATGGGGCTACCTACTAAAACCTCGCGGCGGCCTTTCTCCGGCGTTAGGGTTGTCCAGGATAAGGTTAACCCCTCTGGACCACCCTAATACACTCCTAACCTAAGCCCTAACAATATCTTTCCATTTCCAGAAATTAAGAATGCTTTAAGCTGAAAAGGTTTTTTCATTAGAAAGGGGGCAAATAGGCAAGCGGGTCACCTGATTGTAAGCAACCAGCGAGGCCATAGACACCTGCAGCACAGATAATATAACAGATGCTTGGAATCCGGGTACCTCTCTCACCGAACGTAACGCGGCATAAGCCACTTTACGTCGATCTCCTGAGCGGTCGTGGTATTTCACCGGTCGAGCCGGTCCAATCATGCAGCAAGCTGCGCGGCTCTGCCACTGTTGTAAGGTTCAAGTGGTTTTTTTTCTTTAAACGACAAAACCTAAAAGGCTTCTACTTCGTACCAGATCTAGTTAAAAAAACTACCGCATCAGTACACCAAAGTTCATATCAGCGGTAAAACACACAATAGGAAAGGATTGTTGATATTTTATTTTCTAATGGTCTATATCTATATATCTAAGACAACTCGCAGCGCGCACAAATGACGGCGTATGTCACAGGGCATGCTGACTGGACATGCCGTCGAATTCGAAAGAAACATATGGATACGATATCATTTATTAGAATTGTACCGCTATTTATAGTTTATAGTGTATGGCAATTGGTTCACCGCCTATTCCATTTGAGAATAACGTAACGAAGAGTCGAAGCTTCTATAGCCGCAGCTATGTTTTAAAAAGTATATTATTCCTTATTTTGCTATTATATTAGAACACACAAATAATATAGAAATAGCGAAGCACGGGACTGTGTATTAAATATGTGATTCTTGTATTCGTTACACAAATAATTACTGTTTTCTTTCATTAGATCGGAACCGAATTAATTTGTTTATGTTGTTTATATTTTAAGCTAGAAACTATAAAATAGATCACCACAAACCATACAATCCGCCAATAAATAAGTGCGAGATTCTAGAATCTATCTACTTATTATAGATATTTAATGAACATAATGGTGAGGTAGATCTCTCATATTTTTCATTTTGCAACTATGTGTTGCAAAATGAAAAATAAAATGTGTTACATACTATTCATACAGAAAATCAAAATCAAAGTTTATTAGTGTGCTTACCAATCAATTTCAAAATAATTACCTAATCAAAACTACGTTCGTAATATAAGAACTAGTGGGCAAAACGACGTTAATTTCATTAATACAAAATGGCAATTATTCTGCATCAAACTAAAAGAGAATCACTTAATTTCTATAATAATTATTTATGTAATCTTTACGCACATACATAAAACATAAATAATAGAATTGAGAACTATATCCTAAAAGTTATGAATAATTCATTATCATGGCAATAACTGCCCACACATATCCATATTATTCTTTCGTCACGGATAAAGCTGACCAACAAAAACAGAAAACACTCGGTCAGCGTGGCTCGGCCGAAGCTCGTTCTTTACTTCGAAAACTCTCGTATGAAATCGTATTTTTTTTCCCAATCGACGCTGCAACTGAGTTTGATGGAGAGCCGTCACTGGCCGGCCGCTTTTTCTCCACAACCCTTCCCTGCTGATGTTTGTAGTTTTTATGTGGCCTCAAAGTAGGTACGTGACGAGTGTTTCGTGATTTGTATGCCTACTATAATGCTTGGAACATTTTGATTCCTTATTTTTTAAATAGGGTACGTTTCAAAGTTACTTGTCCTACAAGTTAAATGTCGATCCTGATCAATAATCATTATGTTGTAAAATTAAGTTATGTTTCTGTATTATTGGGTACTAAACACAATTACAACATAAATATATTTATAGTACTTTGAATGGAACCACTTTTAAAATGACAAAATAAACTACTACTAGCGGCATCTATCAAGTAGTAGTAGTATTATGTTAAAAAATATCTATGGTTATAGTATAACTATTAACCACTAGAGGGCATTGTACTGAATTCGTAATGTTGTACCTACATACATAACTTCACGCCAATTCCCTCGCGGGGTAGGCAGAGAGAACGGAGCGGCATAAGGCAACAGTGAGCGGCAACAGTGGAAGAGCCAAGCAGTTTGCTGCTTGAATGGGCCGGCTCGACCGGTGAAATACCACGACCTCTCAGAAGACCGACGTAAAGTGGCTCATGCCGCGATTCGTTCGGTGAGAGAGGTACCCGGAGGCCCACCCCACTTTCCCCATCCTTTCCTATCCCCTATCCCTTAAAGGTCGGCAACGCAACAGTAACACTATAATAATATGTATTGCTGGTGTCCATGGGCGGCGTTGGTTGCTTACCATCAGGTGACACGCCTGCTCGTTTGCCGTCCTATCCCATTAAAAAAAAAAAAAAAAAAAAAAAAAAAAGGCACGATTCTTACACACCTCACTCGCTTCGTTGACTTTCATAACTCTTTTCATGCACGCGCGTCGGTATCTTCCTCCAGAACACGGAATGGTCATGGAATATTTGGTCATGTCTTGGCCGTGTCTTGGCCGTCCTCGACTCCTACATCCATCCGCTTTTCCATTGTATATCTGCTTAGTCAGTCTTGCATCATCCATTCTTTCTACATGTCCGAACCATCGGAGCATGCCCTTTCTTACTTTTACACCGCCACTCTCTTTCAAACCAACTTCCTTCCTTACAACCTTGTTTTCTACGCGGTCAGCGAGAGTCACTCCGCAGATTTTGCGCAGTGCCCTCATTTCTACCGCGTTTATTCTACTTTCATGCACACTGTGCCATACCCAGCTCTCGCTTCCATAAGTTAGCTTTGGGATCAGGACTGCATTATGGATTGCTAGCTGGGCTTTTCTGCTAATGTTTTTTGCGCCCAGGAATCTGCCCAACGCTCCATTTACGCTATTTCCTATCGCCACTCGCCTTTCTACATCCGCGGTGTACCTTCCATCCCTGCTAAAAGCGCATCCAAGATATACAATTTCATTCACCTGTTCCAGCACTACATCATCAACCGTTATCCTTGCATCCGTTCTGGATTCCTCCCTTTTAAACACCATAACTTTCGTTTTCGTTGCATTCAACTGCAAGCCTTTAATCATGCAATCATCTTTCATAGTAGTGACTAGTGCTTGCAGGTCCGACGGCGATTCGGCTAGAAGCACGGCGTCATCACATCACAAGGCAGCTCAGAACTAGGTCACCCATTCGCATCCCTACATCCATCGATCTCACTCTCTGGAGACAAGTGTCCAGGTACAGGATGAACAGTCGAGTGGACAGCACGCAACCCTGTCTGACGCCAATGTTGACGACAAACCAGGGGGACAAGCCGCCGTCAACACGCACACACGCTGTGCATCCCTCATAAGTGGACTGCACAGGCCGCAACAGCGCGCCGCTTACCCCGTAGCCCGGGAGTTTGTCCCACAGATCCTTTCGTAAGACTCTTTCAAACGCTTTTTCCAGATCCACAAAACCGCAGAAAACCTTCCGGTTAGCAGCCAGTTGTTTCTCCACGATGTTGCGGAGAGAAAAAATCTGATCCATGCACCCTCGTCCGCTTCTAAAACCACCCTGAGCCTCCCACTACACTCCATCAGATATCACCGTCATTCTCTTTTCAATAATTTTCGTATACACTTTCGCTGCTAAGCTGATCAAACTGATGGCCCTGTAACTGTAATGCCCACAGAAATAGATCAAGATAGAACGGCTGCGATGTCATATTTCCATACATTTCAAGCGTGTCACTTTTTTGAAAAACCACGCCCACAGCGTGACGTCATTTTCATTGTGAGCGGGGTGACTAGTTAGGAGACACACTCATTAGATTATCGATATCTATTAATATCGGCAACGTGTGCTAATTTTATTATTTTTATATTGTACCAACTTTATTGATTTTGTGTAACGATAATCATAGAAAGTAAAACATGTTAAATACTTTAATCCGACATATTAATACCTAAAACATATTTTTCCAACAGTATATAAAATTTAATTATAAATATTTTACCGTCCCTGAAACTATACATATTTATTAAATATTTGCCTTTTTGTAAGGGTTGGCCTCACAGTCCTAGTAAAATAACGAAGCCGAACGTCGACATATACCTCGGTTACTGCCCGTTTGAGAAGAACGAGATGATTTTCCATCGGCGATTGGTCAAATTGGTGAAAACTTATACTGTCAAATAAACTGCTGCCAATGTAATCCGTTCTATCTTGATCTATTTCTGTGGTAATGCCCGTCACTATTCGGTAGTAAAATACTACCAAGGTCGCCAATTATTAGTTAGTTTTATTTATAACTTAAGATTACTTCACGCCTTTTTCTACCCGAAGGTGTAAGCAGTGGCTGTTAAGCCTCGACTCGCCGTTATGTTTACCTCCTGGAAGACGCAAGAATAACTAAGCATCTAGATATATATACATCTAGACCTACACCACATTTTTTTTCTGATTTAATATTGTAAAATACATCCAAACATACATTTTTATTAGCTTTTTATTAGCTTCACCTGTATGTTTGTTTGTAGGTTTGTATGTTTGTAGGTTTGTATGTTTGTATGTTTGTTTGTAACCGACTTCTTTTTTAGTTTCCGGTGATTGCCACTAGATGGTGCGATTTGTGAACTATGAAAGTTCTAGACTAGAAAACCGAACTAAAAAATAGAAAATAAATAATAGTTTAAAAAAACTAAAAAACACGCTTTTTATAGAAAACCGAACTAAAAAATAGAAAAATAAAAAAAATTATTTTATTTTAAAAAAAGCGTGGGGTGCATGGTGTGAATAGTTATAAATATTTTATTGACAGATATGAGTAGAGTGATTATCATTTCGTTAATATCTAAAAAGCACCCCACGCTTTTTTTCCAGGCAGACGTACTCCTATAAGGGATCATAAAACCTTCGATTGTAATAACAATACCGAATAAAAAATATTTTACTTCACATGCTTTAAGTTATTTATATTTTGAAAAAGTTAAGTAGTTAAACTAGGTCATTTAAGGTATTATATATATATATATGTAAATATGATTTATAAAATTGTAATAACATAAATTGATTTTGACACAATGGAAGTACTTTATTTGTTATCTATTACTATAGATAACAAATAAAGTACCTCATAAAGCGGCTACCATTAGGTACTATCACTGGACAACAGCAGAAACCAATGTAAGAATCGCCTGCGGCGCGGAGCTTTTCTTGGTGCCCAGACTTTTTTCTTCACGACTTAGAATAAAATTGTGTTCTAAATTCTAATTTCAAATAAAAATTCTGGAACCTCTCGTAGAGGTTAGACTTTTGCGGGAAACAATACCAAAATGCTAAATGTCACGTGTTCTAAATCTATTCATAAACGAAATGTTTTCAAACAACAGCAATGAGTACAATAACTGTAAAATTTTGTTTACAAATTAAACAAGTTTAGAACATAACTTCCTTTCAGAGTTTCAATACTTCAGCATTTACTGTGCTGCACACGGTGGAAGCACACCATCTAAAAGCAGTAAGTAAAATTGCTATCATATTTTACATATTCGAACACACAACTTCACGCCAAATCTCGTGCGGGAACATAGTGCTATAAACTCACGATTCTTACACACTCGCTCGTCAGCTGTTAAGGCTCCCAATATCCTTCTGATTTCACAACTTATTTATGTTAACCAAACAATTGTCTAAAAGTTTATACCTATATGTAATTATCAAATTATCCATTTTTTGATACTTGAACTTACTCACTATGATATATATTTTTTAAATATCGATTATTAAATAAGGTTTTGAATATCTTTCAGGTTCTGTGCATGAAATATGAAACACTTCCTATGCCTTAAACTACTTGTCTTCACTTTTCACTTCATCGTCTCCAATGCCATGATGATGAGAAATGACGCCCTGATATCCAGGATGGTTTCGAACTTCCATAAAGACAATGCACTAGGCATTGAGACTACACCGAAAAGTATTGTCGATAATCCGAATGTCATAACTCTAATGCAAAACGTTCTTTGCAAAAATTTCCCATCGATACCTTGCAAAATGATTATTCAAGATGAAGCTTTAAGAACACTCATAAAAAGGTCTATTGAACAGTTGAAATACAAGAAACTAACAATGGAGAATACGACTCCAGCAACTGACAATCATTCGACATTATATCCAATAATAAACAGCGAAGATCTATCAAACTTCTTACAAGTGAGCGATACGGGTTATTACAAAAATAATAATAAAGATAAGGTTAGATCGCACAAACACAAAAGACGATTACCAAAAATGATCGCCGAAGATAATGAATACAAAGTTAATAAACCAAAGAACGACAGACGCGTATCTCAAAGTTACCAAGGACATAAGAAACTAGCAAAGTTATATCCACACAAGATAAAATACAAAGATAAAGTTGAAACTACACCTAAAGATTATTCTGATGAGAAATATTCTACATCCGCAGAGGATCCACAGTCGATTGGTAGAAGGAAAAGACTGAAAAAGAATTATATGTCAAGACCAGCAGATCCATCTGTGTGGAGGATAGACTACACCAAACATGGAGAACCAACGTTTAACGTATTTGATTACCAATCAGACCGGCTTAAAGAGAAATTGATAAAGTCAGTGCCCAATGTTATAGTATCTGAGAATATCTTGGAACAAGTCCCAAGAAAAGATGTCTTACATCCGGATGTTTATATAAAAAGAAACTACAGAAGAAAGAATGCTCTTAACCTGGACTCCATCGGAATGGATAGGTAATCCTTAAGAACCTAACGCATAAGTCTTACATTTAGAATACATTTTAAAATCAATATATCATTGTTGAGTATAAAATAATTGCGCATTTTTTATTGAATGTGTGGCAACTCAAAATAATAAGTTTATAAGTATATTATAAGTAGACAATATCTGGCGTCCATAACAAGAATTGCGTAACAGATAAAGTACCTACTCGTCGCGTACCAATTCTTGGAGAAGGTTAGTACCTAATTTTTTGTTAAGTCTGTAATATCTATGAAATAAATCTTGATTACCATACATGAGGTACCTACATTTGGTTTATTTTTGGTCGTAAGGGACGACTTGGGGGTTATATTAGAGCTCAGAGATCATCATCCTTTTCCTGCCTTTATCCCACTCTAAGTGGAGTCGGCACAACATGTCAGTAATCATCTTGGACTCTAATTTTTCATAGCCTCTCCTTGTCCTAATTGTCTTTATTTATCTTAATAGTTGTTTAAGGACGACCCCTATATTCATCATAATTATGTTTAAGTAATCTTCAACAAGTTTTTTCTAAGGCTAGCGTAGGCACCTACCTACTTTTTCGAACCATGACTCCTACCTTCCAAAAATAAATCCGTGTCGGTAGTTACTATGCTAGTATTGATAATGCTCATGAGAGTCTTGAAGCAATCTCTAAATATATTAGCAAAGGCAGATAAGTAGTATCTAATAAACATATTCAATCTTATTATAATATTCATCAGTTCCATAATTAAAATAATTAATTCTAATATAATTAATTATTTTAATTACGTGCATAAACAAATTAAATAAAAAACATATTATTCAACACAAATTAAAAATGGTTAGATTTATTACGTATCTAGTTACGTAAAACAAAACAACAATATCGCAATTTATCTCAACGTTGTTTAATTAAATATAAAATAACTCGACATAGAGTGCGCTGTATCATAAACAATTTATCCGCTGACGAACAGTAACGTCAGAAATGATCAGAAATTTAAGATTAATTTTAGTTGTGTTGTTTTTGTGGTACTGTAAAGACGTGAACATGTCTCGTCCAGTTCTCTCTACTCACGTATTAGATACTTCGACTGGAACACCAGCTCCAGGTGTATTTGTGGAGCTTTACAAGATGACCAATGCAACATGGACTTTATGGCACAGTACCGTAACGACAAATGATGGCAGAGCATTGTTCCCTTTCACAAAAGAATCTATGGCCGAAGGAACATACAAACTTATGTTCAAAGTGGGCGATTATTATAAAACACTGGAGAAAGAAACATTGTATCCTTACGTGGAGGTAAATATAACCCTACTTTTTAGTTCAACTTCAAAAGCACCTATTTAGGTACATATACAACATGATTGAACCATGTGTACCACCTTATTTAAAAAGGTATTATGTACGACAAGATAATAGTGAAAATATAAGGATATACCTATTCCTGCTTACTTTTATAAAATTTAGACGGATTTTTTTAGTGCGCAGTCAGGTAGGTCCATGATTCTTGCCTCGTCCTTTCGTCATTAGCAAGGTTCATCGAGTCATAAAAATGAGCGATATATGTAATTTGAACCACTACAGTTTTAATTATGTATAGTTAAAGATAGCTATTGGATTTGTCTACATAAACTGTATAAAATCAGCAGACAATTAATTTATACTTAATTAAAACAAGTAATAAACGTAATTTATGAAATTAAATTCATATTATATTATATATCCAAGCCGTTACTATTATTAATCTTTTGTAGGTATCGTTCAGATAATGACCTTGGCTCAGATACTATTATTAATAAACTTATTTATTTACTTATGTATAAAGCATAAGATTTAATTTTAAAGATATCCGTCTTGGGTAGGTATTTATCAACACTGACGTCAGTGACATCGTATCTTGAACGAAACTTGCAAGATAAATAATCTAACCGTTTAAATTACAATAAAACTGTATTAAAATAATTTTAATATACCAATTAAAATCATTTAATCGTTCTTCTTTTAATTGAATACGTATTGACCTAAGTAACATACAGCTCAACTAATTAGCTAAATAATAAACATAACTTATAACAAAATATTAGTCAGAAAAATATAAATTAAAATCAAATTAAAAATCTTTGCCAAGTCGTTTACAACGTTATCAATTTTTAAATTAAATTCCACTCAAAAGTTTAGCACAATAATGGTTGAGAAAGTAATACATAAGTAGCTAGTTATCGTTCATTGTGATGCGTTACTTATTGGTGCGTAAACATGGATGCGGTCAAGTGTCAATGACCCCATTATCTTGCGTCTTCTGTGCGGTGGTTAAAACGATTATAACTATGTCAGAGGGTTTTTGAAGTGTAACTTCTAATGTCTCGTGCAACCGTTTAACGCTTTTAACGCCCTCTTGCGGCCACAAAACATATTATATAATAATAAAAAGGCCGAATTTGAACCAGTGTATATATAAATCCAGGAAGAGAATTGCTTAAGCCCAATTTTTATCTGTACATAGACATCTAGTAGCTAGTGGTGGCACTATACCACTCATTTAATACTTATAAAGCATAATAGTTTGTTTCATTCAACGCGCTAATCTCAGAAACCGTTGGTTCTATTTTAAATATTCTTTCAGTGGTGGATAGTCCATTTATAGAGGAAGGATTTAGGTTATATTATATTTTCTAAACAATTAGAGATCTTTACTAAAAGTCCGATAATGTAACCCAAAGTGTAAAAAAATCACCTAAAAAATGTTTACATGGTGTACGCTGCAAAAAGTATTGATTGTAGAGCAAAAAAATATACTACATACAACTTTGCAGAATATATAGTTGTCCACAGAAATGGTCGCGATACCATATGTCTAACTATTGTAGTTATCTCACAATAAGTGTTTATTTAATTTTTTTAAATAATTTGAATGATGATGTTTTAAAAGCCCTTTATTTTGTACTTTGGTGTTAATTCTGATTAAAATAAATTATTTACAATTCAAGATAAATTCAATAGCTTCCTGGAACTTTTTAATTATTTAATTCGGACATTTCATTCAAAAGATATCGCAATATCCACGATATAAGTATTCGATTTTTAGGCAAACATGTATTGCGCGCACATATAGTAACATAACTTCACGCCTTTTCTTCCCGAAGGTCTAGGCAGTGGCTTTTAAGTCTCCACTCGCCGTTATGTTTACGTCCCAAATGGAATAGGTGGCCATACCGGGCAAACGAGTGCAAACGAGCAAGCGCGTCACCTGATGGTAGGTGACCAGCGCCGCCCATGGACACCTGCAACACATATACAGTTACAGTTGCGTTGCCGGCCTTTAAGGAAATAGGAATAGGAAAGTATGGAAAAGGGGGATGCACCTCCGGATACCTCTCTCCCCGAACGAAACGCGGCATGAGCCACTTTACGTCGATCTTCCGAGAGGTCGTGGTATTTCACCGATAGAGCCGGATATTCATGCAGCGAACTGCTTGGCTCCACCACTACCATTCAATTTGTTAAGCTTGAATTTCATTACTACACAGACATCAGTTTAGGTTTAGGTACTGTAATTGATTTTTAAAATCAATCATAGTACCCTCCACTCGCCACTAGATGTATGGAGGTACCATAATTGACACTTGAAATGCGGCCTTTAGTGTGAACTACATTCCTTTAAAACTGTATTTGATTGAACGTATTTTTTTATTTCTAAAATCCATTGAAGAAATAAATACCTAACATTTATAATTAAATGTTGTAGAACTGATTTTTTTAATATTTTACCAAAACCTGTAAACACGTTCTTAAATACTTATATAAACTCCATGGAGTGAAACCATAGCGCGATTTAAAATTGACGAATAGTGACCTCTATGGCCGAGTTGAATAAAACATTATAATATAATAAACTTTAATCAAGACATGATACACATTTATAGTGATGGTTAAGTTACCTTATAAAAAACTTTTATATAATAATCTGTTAATGATCCTCGGTTCAAATAATTTTCATCAGTATGATGCATTCTTATACACAAATTTAAATAAAATATTAGATAGGAACTTAATTGTCATTTCTTATAATCAGTCCCATCTTTAATATATTAGTAATAAGTATTAATAGTCTCGGTGGTCCAGTTAAGTACTCGAGCTCTCCGATTCTGGAGTCCTGGGATTGATTCCGGGCCCACATCAATGATTTCTCGGATTTTTTTGGTATCTTACTATAGTTAATTTTTGGTATTTTTTATGGGATAAAAGGCAAACCTAAGGGAGTAGGATATGAAAGGATGGGGAAGGAGAGTAGGCTTCCGGGTACCTCTCTCACCGATCGAAACGCGGCATGAGCCAGTGTACGTCAATCTTCTGAGAGGTCGTGGTATTTCACCTGTCGAACCGGCCTATTCATGCAGTGATTATTTTTCTCTATTTCTGAATCAATTTCTAACCTTCTTTTTATTTTCCTTTCTACAACACCAAGTTACACTTCCAACGCGCGGCGGGACTCCACGCATTTTTTTTTTTAATAATATCGGAATTGTTAATCACCGTTTTATAATACAATGGCTTGCCAATTTATCATGCGTAATTCTAGATTAGGTTTCAACAAAAAAAATAGTGTGTGAAAGCGCTCCGCGCTAAAGAAGTGAAACATTCCCAGTTTTCCAATTACAGAGCATTATGTGACTCATATCAATACCTCTGTGCTGAAGCCTAATTCAAAGGCCTAATTGCAACGCGAATTGGTGTTAAAATGCGCCAGTAGAGTGCGCTAAGTTCAGTATTCACATTAAATGTGGAATAAAAAAAGTCAATGCTTGTACCTTCATCCATATTTATATTACTTTTTTTTAATACAGGTTGAATTAACTTTCCTTTCCAAAAAAACTACAACGAAACGATTGCTATAATTTTTTTAACAAATATTATTACTAAAGAAAATTTATTTTTAATATTGTGATCAATGCCAACATAAAGAAAAAAACATAATAATTTTCTGTCAATGAGTTGGTAATGTTGGTATCCATGGCACGTATCATGCGAAAGCGCTACTTTTTCGAGTGCCCGGTTGTGCGTAGCTATGCTTTAATTGGAACATCAATGCCACATAATGCGCATGCGCTAAAATGCTGTCATTGGAAAACTATGATTGTAACATACATTTATAACACTGGTGATGCATTGGTAAAACTATCGACTGTAGAATCGAGATTCGCGGGTTCGATTCCCAGCCGAATATAAATATTGATCTGGATCTAGGTAGAACCTGATAAAATAGCTAGAACTCTATTTTGCATGATCTGCTATATTGGATTTAGAATGACGTCACATTATTTTTCAAGTTTCTCATAAAAAGCCCTTTAATTTGATACCTATAGTAAGTGTATATATATACCTATAGTAAGAAATACATTAAAAATATTTATTACGCTACATTGGATTTATAATGAAGTGACGTAATTTTTCGAGTTACCATCAAAAAGCCATTTCATTTGATACCCATCGATATTGTAAAATGCATTAAAAAATATATTCCACAATGGTGGATTCAGAATGACGTCACATTATTTTTCGAGTTACTATCAACAGCCCTTTCATTGGAGTTGGTATCCAATGAAAGGGCACATATTGTACCAAAGCATTAATAACATCTCCGGATCGTCGTAGTATTTCACCGATCGAGCCGGCCCATTCATGCAGTGTACTCCAAGACTCTACCACTGTAAATATATTGTTTTTAAGTTGGATACTAAATTGACTGGATTTTCTTACCTTAGCATATTACTTTTAGTGGCCCGCAAGGGAGCGTTAAAGGAATTGCAAGAGACTAGAAGTTCTGCTTCAAAAAATTCTAAGCATTATTTTTTTAAATTTTAATCATTAGTCAAAAATAACTTAATTTTCAGATAACATTCAACACGAGAGATGATCAACACTACCATATACCGCTATTACTGAGTCCCTACGGGTACTCCACTTACAGAGGAAGTTAGATTATAAAATTAATATTATGTATTTCAAACATACAATGTATATTAACTCTAATAGGTACTATTAATAATTAAAAGTGTTTTATTTCAACTGCCTATTAAAATTGAGTAATTAGAGGTAAGTAACCATAAATACGTAGATCATTTGATTATCTAAAATAATCTAAATGTATTAATCTACCCATTGATTTAATCGCTTAGGCATATTGATTACCTTAATTCAAGTTTTTAAGTGATTTTATTACATTTTTACAGATCATAACTACACCTAGGAATCAGTGACAGCATAAGGTCTAAACTTAGTAAGGTATAACAAATATAAAAAACAAAATGTAGGTAGGTATATTACACAAGCTTTTAGTTGCTCAGCTTGGAAAACTAGAGGGCGCTGTGTATAAGCTATAATACACACAGCGCCTGAAAAAAATATTGGTTATTATAAAACTCTTGCACCAAGCCAAGTCCCAAAACAGATTTCATGGCTTGTAGTTTTTTTGAAACTACATGTACCGATACTTAACTCTCTTGCCAGGGTTTATTTTCAATCTTTAATTTTTACATCCAACGTTTTTTCGGTTTGAGAAAATCACTCTTCTCTCTACCAGAGTAACTAGACAGGTTAATACTTACTGTAAACTCTGTTGAATGTGTAACTTAGGGAGTTTACAATGTACGAATATACAATTATATAATTACACCTTCAAAAGAGTTTACAGTAAGTATTTACCTGTCTAGTTATTCTGGTAGAGAGAAGATGCACACCCTGCATCGATAATATCGTTAGGTACGCCCTGCAAGTGAACTATATTTCTTTAATCTGCCATTGATAAATAGTTATTAGATACCATAACATTCATGGCCAGGGTAAATACCTAAAGAAATTGAAATTAAACAAAAAATATATTCTATGTATGTATTTATTCACGACTTAAAAAAAAGAACATAACTTCTCTTAAAACTAGATTTAATCAAAGGATGTGAAAATAAAACTATATAGGTAGTAAAGTAATAAATTATTGTTGATGTTAATCTATTCTAAAACTTAATTAGCATTACGAAGCTTAACTCATATTTTAATTATTAAGTTCCTAAACGTATATTATCGTAGTTAGGTAAATTTATTTTACTGGTATTTTGTCGACGATATAAATTGGTCAAATTTACAAGTCGACCGGAATTTTTAAATAACAAAATTACATATTATTTTTATTTATATCATATAGCAAAAATTCAAGTAATAATTTTAAACTATTGCACATTCGAAGATTTTTTTAATTTATTCATTTATCAAAGTATACCTACAGGTGGCGACAGTAAAAATTAATAACTAAAATATTGTGATTCTTCATATAAACATCAGTTTCTAAAAAAAAGCCTAGCATATATTTTAACAGTGGTAGAGCCAAGCAGTCCGCTGCATGAATGGGCCGGCTCGACCAGTGAAATACCACGACCTCACAGAAGATGCATGCCGCGTTTCGTTCGGTGAGAGAGGTACCCGGAGGCCCTTCCCCCTTCCCCATCCTTCCCGATCCCCTATCCCTTAAAGGTCAGCAAGGCAACAGTAACACTATATTTTGTTGCTGGTGTCTATGGGCGGCGTTGGTTGCTTACCATCAGGTGAAACGCCTGCTCGTTTGCCCTCCTATCCCATAA
Source organism: Euproctis similis (assembly GCA_905147225.2). Taxonomy (NCBI): domain Eukaryota; kingdom Metazoa; phylum Arthropoda; class Insecta; order Lepidoptera; family Erebidae; genus Euproctis; species Euproctis similis. Next base: position 15,426,594 of record LR990106.1, read on the forward strand.
AAAAATAAAATAATACTAACTTAGGAGTTGACATATTAAATTTAAACAAAGAAAAAATTGTTATAAATGCATTGTTCATTGTCTTTAATGAATTAAGTAATATATACATAATTTACAATATGTTAAATATCAATAAGTACCTACTTTACGCTAAATCAACTAGCTCAGGAATTAAAATATAGATTTTTTCTCTTCAGACATTTTTTTGATTTTTTTGTACCTTCACACATGGGTTTTGGCAATAATGCTCTTCGAATTATTTTGGTGCAAAGGAGTAATAGATGGCGAAGCATATGGCGACGTAATAATAACTACATAGAAAATTCCATGAACATTTATGAATAACAACAGAACACAAAATATTTCTGTTAGAAGAATTTTATGCTACATAGACCTCAGCATACCTTTACCTGCAGTAAAAGCTACTCTTATTTTCTAGTTCAAATTAAAATGCTTATGTTTAGTTGAAGTAGGCCAAAATTCACTACAATTCATTACATTTAATTTCTTTCACAATGTATTCATGGTATATGCACCATACAAAGTTTGATATTTTACTATATTTCTTGCTGTAGAAATGAGTATTTATATGGCCTTGTTATAATGTATTTCATAAATACATATTTAGAAATAATAGATAAATATTATATTCTAAACATTCCCTATAATTTTATAAGATTAGTACCTATAAATGAAGTATTGTAACAAATTTTGTTTGGCAACGCGCTGCTGCTGGGCTGGTACGCTCTGTAATATAAATAGTCACATGTGTCAGTTAAGTGTGTTGTTGGTCACTCACACCGTTATCTTCTTGTACACAACACTACTAATTTCTTAGTATATCACAGTTCCGGCCTTTGTCCATAGCTTGTTGTTTCCATGCTTCAAGTTTAAAAGTCAATATTCATGGTAGAGTGGACAATTCTCATTACTTTGTCAAGAGGAAATAAAGCACATAAAAAATCTACACCACTATAGGTATGTTCAAAATAATGTCTGAGTGCTACCAGACAACATTCAGCAACAACAAACTCCTTTTTCGCACATAGGTTTTATCAACAAAGTTATCCAGCAGGATTTGGAAAGCAGCCCTAAGGTGTGCCATTCTCTTAATTGAGGATAATGAAGGTGTGCAAGTAACTCATTCATATTAGAATTAATTTTTTAAATGAATTACATAGAATATTCCCTGCGATAAAACAACACAAAATCAATCCTGCTAAACATGTTTTGGGCTTGAAATACCCAATATTATTACATATAGTCTCTGATAAGTTTGGCTAATTTATCTGTCCAAAAATTCTATAAACTGTGCAATTCATAATGATGTTCCTGTTCCTGTTACCTCCTACATAATTTAAATAATACAATTAAATTTTCATGACACTAATAGACAATGATTTATTTTTAATTCATGTAATCACTTAAAAATATTTGAAGATGGATTAGAAGACCACATGAAGAAAATTATTGGCAAATATCCATGACTTCAGAAAAATGCAAGTTGTCATCTCTGCTCAAAAATTTTGCTAACTTACCTGTTGAAAGCTGTGGAATACACATTACATCACATATTAAAATTTTTCAAACACAATAAATACTTACCAGGTAGGTGGCTGTTCTCAAGAGTGCAGACCCTCAATAGGAGCATGTACCACCAACATCTACGTATAGTAAATCAGAATCAAACTATTAGAACCAGGTCACACATAACCCTATGAACCACAACCTTTAGGTAAAAGAGTCAGTATTTTCTTCTATGTACAGAAAGATGAGAAAATCTCAAATTTGAATTACAGTTTTCCTTATTTTTCACATTCATTCATTTGAATAATGTACTAAGAATCAAAATTATTGTCATATATCATAGTAGTATTTCTTAAATGATATATATGGACCATAGGTATGAAGATCGTACATACAATAACTTTGTTTTTAAAATCAACTGACCTGAAATTCTTGAACCTGCAACAAAAATTATTACTGGTAAGAATTAATAAAAATTGATAACTCACCTAATTTCCTTCTTCCTGTCCTATAACTTCCTTGTACCTGGCTATCATGAGCTTTTTTACAGTGTCTCTATAAGTTTCTCCAGGGGTTGGTGTATATATACCACGTTTTTGTCCCAGTCCTGCTAGATTGGGCCTCTGTTCAGCTTCTATGGGTGCAATTCTACCTTGTTCAGTTTTTCCTAAGCCTCTGCCTTCTGACCAACCCATCTTTTGTAGCATTTTACCACCAATAGTATCTACAACTGAGGGAGGAGGGTGAACTACAATTGGTGGAGGCATTGGATCTGGTGGATCATATCGTTTCCTTACAGGTGTCTCATCTTCACCAAACTTCATGCGTCTTTCTGCAGCTCTATCTCTATATCCATTGGTTTGAGGGATTAAATCATTCTTTTTACGATGTTCAGCTAGGTTTTGCTTGTGTAAATCAGACATGGATTTATGCTTATTTAATACATCTGCAGAAGGAAAACGACGCTTACAAATTATGCATGTCAACTTAGGCCAGTCAATAATGCCTTCATCACTATCAAGAGCACATTCTGTTTCTGGGATTCTCTTCACCAAGAAGTCATCACTTGCAACTGGAGGTGGTGATATATCTCTCACATGTGTCAACAAAGGGCCAGAACCTAACACTGAAAATCCTATATCAGCTGAACCTTTACTTGGACCCATATCAGATGGTTGTTCCATAACTACATTACTCCGAGCATTTTCCTTTTTCTGATTCAATGTTCGTGCCCACCTTTCCATATCTTTCGCTATCTTTTTAGCTACTTTTACTTTGTCCTCCTTATCTTTCTTTTTCTTTTCTTCTGGCTCTTTAACTATAGTATTTTCTAAAGTTGCTTGTGGAGGGTTAGGTAGTTTAGGTTGCTCTGTATTTTGTTGAGATTGTGAAGCTGCAATATATGTGGAAGATGTGGAATCCCAATACATGTACTGATTAATTTGACTGTTGTAAAAATATTGACTGTTGCCATCATAATATAAACCTGTTGCTGGATCATAATAATAGCCGGAAGTTTCATCATACATAAATGTTCTAACATCTGGAGCAGTATATACTGTTTTCCCATCACCAGTAGGTGCCTTACTTGTGGAATTGGCTTGTGTTGAGGAAGAAACAAAGGCAGGTACACTAATAGGTGTCCAAGACAACTGGCGCGCTTGAGCAGCAGATATTGCTGATTGAGCTACAGCAGCAGCTGCATTAACTCTGTCAGCCTCAGTAAGAGCTTGGGAAGATGTCCCATAATTAGACGCATCAGCATAATAAGACGAATACTCTGAATTACTAACTGATTTCTGAACTTTTTTAGGTTCATTATAAAAGCTAATAAGAACTTCTCTACCATCAATCTCTAAAGGGGGCTGTAAAGACACTAACTGAGTATGAGCCACAGTTGAGTCAGTAATAGAATTAAAATTTATATATGCTAAGCATTTGGAAGCACCTGTTAAAGTCTCTCGACCAATACTTATGCCAGCTATTGAATCTAAAACAGCTTTAGAACATCTCTCTTTAATAGCATCTAATATTTTTTCTTCTGTAGTCAGGGCATCCAATCTTCTAAACAATAAATGTTTTGTAATGCCATTATTGTCTGATAAACTATTTCTTTCATTTTCACCACCATACACCAAACCTTCAGATCTCTTTCCTTGACAATTACGCCTGTAGCACACTTGTCGACGTTTGAAATTATATAAACCACATTTACAAAACCAATCCCCTGGAGACGCATTGATAGAAGACTGGTTCTCTTCATGCCTGTCTCTGGAATCACGTTTCTCCCTAGAATCATTTCTGTCATGGGATTCATACCTATTATCACTTTCTATATCCATTCGGTCTCTCTCTCTACTACCTGAATGACTCCTTGACCATGACCTGGTCCTCCTTCTCTCACTAATGCTAGGTGGGGATGGAGGTGCTGGAATATCCCTATCGCGATCTTCGTGTCTCCTGGGCGATCTACGTCGCTCACGTTCTCGATTACGGTCATAGCGTTCGCGACGGTAACGATCCTCGCGATCATATCGGTCGCGAATGTCTCGACGATCACGGTCATCATCACGGTCTCGATCATGACGGTCACGCTCGTGTCGGTCATGATGATGACGGTCACGCTGCTGGTCACGTCGGTCTGGACTTATGCTGCGTCTCGGCTCCCAGACGGGTGAACGCCCACGCGCCTCACTTTGTCTGTTGTCGGTCTTATCAGACCAACGGGTGTCATCTCCCCAACGCGAACTTCGCTCATCGCGGCCTCGCCACGACATTGCAAAAGCCTGTGAACATCACCCGTATAAATAAAAAACCCGTACTCACAAACCGTTTGATGGCGTAGTCCCGCAGTTTCCATGTTGGTAGCTATATTAAATTCGTTGTTCAAGAGGTAGGTAACCTTTCTCCTCGCCGTATTGTTGTTTACCTGCTGTAACGATCAGTGATAAGCTACTATTGGCGTTAATCAAACGCAGTCGCACAAAATTCTAATTATTTCTGAAAATACGTCAATTAACTTTTCGTAAAGAAACAACAAAACTCGCACAATTGAACATCACTTGGACGCCATATTGGCAATGAAGAAGGAAATTTGGAAATAGGAAATAGGACTGTTGATAAAATATCGATATATCGAAATATCGATATTTTTCCTTAAAAATATCGATATTTTTCGCCGATATTTTTTTTCACGATATATCGATTGTTCGATATTGAAATGTACATATCGACTTTTTTGGACACAATAACTTAAATTATATCGTCATCGCAAACTTAAGGTTGTCTGGAAGAGATCGCAACATGCGATAAGACCGCCTTTTGTACTTGATCGACATTTACTATGTACTAATAACTTCAATGTAATGTATAAAAATTGCGTACAATAAAGCGTATTCTAGTCTAATCTTAATATACTGTATTTATAAAACTAATAAACAATCGTCAAGTCATCCCATAAGCAATGACAAACAGCTTCCCTTTACGAGTTCAAGCTAATTCTTGGCAATGAAAAAATTTTGCATCAAATTATAACTGATTAGTGTTTATAGGTATCGCGTATTGTTTTTTTTTTTGCTTAAAGACACTTTCACAGGGGCCCGCAGGGCTTATGGAAAACTCTTTGAACAACACCCTTTCTATTAATAGACGTAACATGTGAATTTTCTGTACATGCATTTTTAGGAGTATGTATTTTTATATGTACCTACATAATTGATTAGTATCTATAATTTTAATTTCCCTAAATTATCTTATGTTATGTCATAAATACATAGTGAAACAATTGTCAATGAATGTGTTAAGCCACTGTTAACTATCACAACGATATAATTTACGTTTATATGTTTGCTGGACGCAGCTGCGGCAAAAAAAAAATCTATTATGTGCATGTATTTTAAGAAATTATATTCAAGTAGTGTTTTTTGCACTTTGTCGTGAAAAGTTATCAAAGATGTGGAAATGCAACAAATTTAGCAACCCATTTGAAAAGGAAATCCATCATGCATTTGCAAAACTATCCATCAGAGTAAGTATACATACTAAGAAAATAATCACGAAAAATGCAGAAGGAAACTATCATAATGAGTCAGTCGTATAGTTACTACCACCAAAATCAAATATTGACCTTACTGACAACGATACTGAAAACTAAATACATGGTATATGAAAGAGAAGATATCTTAATAAATAGTTTTTTACGATCTTAATTTACTACCTTTCGTCCATAGATGTCACTACATCTGAAATGAAATCAATTCTACATCGGTAATCTTTAGAGTAGTTTTAGCTTATGGACATAGATGGCGATACGTTAGAATAAATGGTTAATATATTGACTGGTTAATTTACTGCCTCTCTATAACCAACGCCCATAGTATATTGGACTCGCTGGTCTTCACCGATCACAAAGTTAAGCTACGTTGGGCGTGGTAAACACTTGGATGAGTAACCGTTTTTATTTGAGTAAAATTGTTCACAAACAATATTTTAAAGCATTGTAGTAAATACGATTAATTTAAAACGGCAGCAAACGGAGCGTTTAACGTTTGCATGTCGTTTAAAAAGTTTCACTTCAAAATATCGATATTTTTTTTCGATATATCATACCCCGATATTGATATTTTTAAAAATATCGATATATCGAAAATCCGATATTTTTAAAAATATCAACAGTCCTAATAGGAAACCTATGGAATGTCGCATGTCGACACAAAATTGAAGCCGGGTGTGACGTCATTTGGCCGCATAAAATGGCGTTTTAGTGCTGCGCAGAAGAATTTTATTATCGATAATCGTTCTTGGCTGATGTTGGTTACTAAAATCGTTATTGAGGATTAATTATTTTCAGAATTAAATTAAATACGTGGTTTTGGATATCAAAATAAGTTTATATGTTCTTCTTAAACTAATTACTTTCATAATTTTATATTAAATATAATTGAATATTAATTATTTGTAGAATTAATACTTATATAGGAAGTAAGTATATTGTTATGCTAAATATTCTGTTTTGGATATCCAAATAAGAGTACATGTTTTTCTTAGACTACTTATCTCTATTTTACAAACTATTTTAATTAAGTTGCTGATTCTAAAGTAAGTAAATTACTACTGCAACATACCTCTAGATAGGTGCGCCCCACAGTAAATAAGAATGATTCAAATTTTAAACTTACTAAGGGACCTCGTGATAGACAAAACGAAACATCTTCCGAACATTGTTTTAGTTAAAATTGCATCTCTCATGACTTTCAGTCTAAGATCAGTTAATTATAACATATTTAGCGAATTTACAATAGGTTTTTACTCGTTACGAAATAAAACTAATTTATTTAGAAAATTCCACAAAGAAATTTTGTCGGTAAAATTTTTCCCAATACTGTTTTACTGGGTAAACTGACAAAAAATCCGCCATATTTTGAGAGAAATTTGGCGTCAGTCGCTATTATCGGGTTATCCTATTTCCGTATTCACTCACTTTATGTACGCACTGAAATACTGTTATACTCTTTTCATGGGAGTGACAGTGCTGAGTAAGAACGAGACAGATATGTTTATGTGTACGCCGTCGAAATGTCCAATATATAAACAAGCAATTGTACGTATAGAACAATTTATGTCTCGTCCTATATGCACGAGACATATTGTACAAGTCAATGCATATTGGCCATATTCCTTGTCTTTACCCGATACTTTGTGGTGTCGAGTACATACATACGTACATACTTTATCTTTCAATACGATATTTTTGTACTAAATACTTTGCATTTGATACTTTTACTCAATGAGTACTTTTCAGTAGGTATCGCATCGAATAAATCTCAGATATCATCTATTTAGATTTTAAAGCTTGCCATCTAGTTCTGAATCGTCTAATCTACAAAATTTGATTTTCTTGTCTAATCGTCGAATCTACTAGATTTTGAGTTTATCAAACTCAAAATCTTGTCTTCAGTTTATAATTCAATTCCTAACCATTCCATCATTTACCCAGAGTTCCCAACTTAGGAGTTTTCCCCACAAATTTAAGAGAAAGAAAGTCAGATGGAGGTTATTATAAGCTTTATTCTAGTTATTTTTATTAAAATGTTTGATACTTCGAAAGAAAAGTGCACAAAAGGTTTTTAATTGAGTGAAATTATGTATTGATTATTTAAATTTATTAAATGTTTCAGAATATTTTACTACTTAAGTTATTCATGTTCGTTCTCCAGCAGCTAAGCTGACTAATATTGATGTCGTGACGTATGCGCATTAGACTTTAAGAAAAGCACTCAATACATTAAACTATGGATACTTTTTTTCCATTTTACTCATGAGTACCGTATCGATACTTTCGATTCGATATCGTGTCCCTAGGTCTGAGTGGTCTGAATAACATTGACAACAAGTCAAATTATTGAGTTTTCGAGTATTCTTCTGAGTTTTGCTCAGGCTGGGCCCCGCAGGGCCTACGTGGCATAGGCCCTGCCCTTTCTTTTGATGCTACTCATGAGTATCGATACTTTCTCTTCGATACCGTGTCCCTACCCTAAAATGCTGACAACTCCAACCAGTGTTGCCAGCCCCAACAAACGCAAAACAGTTCCCTAATTAGTAAAAACAGTAGAAAACAGTAGGTAGGTAAAAAAGGCAGATTTCATACTTTTCTCGTATAATAAAGGACATAGGTTTAAAATAATAAATAATGTCACTAACAATTACCAATTATTTCATTTACTGGGACTCATTTACATTGTTATATTTATATAATCACAAAATATGGAATAAAAATTGTTCTAGCATACCTACGACGAGAGAAGTAAGAGATTTTTAATATTTTTATTATCATATGAAGATATGCTCACATATATTTGATAAATTGATTGTTTTGACTCCTAC